>CM031237.1:1001101580-1002338231 GCA_018340775.1 Taxus wallichiana var. yunnanensis
GCATTTCAAGTTATTTTGAACGAATAACTTCTTGTGTTTACATGTATATTCGTTGCGACCTTTCTTTGGAATTGTGTATTCCTTGCTTTGTGGTTACGGGTTTCAAACCGTTAGCGATATGCAATATATATAGGTATATATTTGTTATAATCGAAGCGACTACGTGGAGTCGATAGAATGAATTATTTATATTTGGACCTCTGTTCAAGTTAAATATAATTGAACCTTGGTGATTGATGAGCTAGTGACTCGAAAGAATAACATGTACTAAGACCTCTTGTTATTTGTAGGAATACCTTCGTGTCGCAAGGATTTTGTGGTACAGATTCTTTGGGTGTGTTTTTACGTTTTCATTACATGCAAATTGCGTAAAAAAGAATTGCAAAGGTTCGATTGTGTTTCTTGTTGTGAAATCGGTAATTAAAATTGCTTTTGCTGATTTTTATATGTACACCATTGATTTGCTCGAGATGGAATCTTATGCAATTATTTGTATAGTTCTTGTTATGCGGATCGATTGAATTCTTGAAAGTAACCCGTATTTTAGTCTCATATTGAACCTGATTTTGGGACAACTCTTGTCGTTTTGTCATGTTTGAGTTCCTGAGTATGGTTAATTATCATGTGTCTTGGCTCTTTGTTGAAGTGAGTCGCGAATACCATACTTTAAACTTGAATGCGTCAGGTGAGAACAGATATGCTATATTCCTTTCCATTTATCACATCCGATTGAGGCCGAGTATGTTTCAAATTTTGTGTGATTGTCTTGGCATAGTCTTAAGGAAACATCAAATTGTTTAATAAAATAAAGTTTGTTGCTGACCGTGATATCTAGAGGTTCTTTAATTTCAAACTTGGTTGAAAAAGCCTTCTTTGCGTGTAAAAGGGACTAGCGTTGGGCTATAGGTTGATATATGGGATTGTAGGCGTGTTTGTCTTGTTGCATAACCATCATCCTGCCTTGAGTTGGACTGATCTATAAGCCGCGTCATGACCGTACCTCGGCAGAAATGTGGTGATTTTCATGTTGTTTAACGCTTCTGTGAAGTCATTTGGTTGATAGTCTCGCACTATTGATTGCGTGTTAGCCAGCTGTACGGGAGTTTTTCTTTGTGTTTGATTTTTATTATGACAGTGAATCTTCTTGTGGTTGTCAGATTTATTCGTATACATCTTTTGGATGAATGCTTTCCATATGTGGAGGCAGTACAGTAGTGAACTTGTATGAAGGGAAATGAGAATGATTTGTTTCTTTCTCTTTATTTATATCAATGCATGCGATATCCTGCTATCTATGATTGGAATTGTTTTTGTATCTTATTGATTTGCTATGATATTCCTTATTCGATGAAAGTAACGATTGTTGAATGTTGCTTGCGTGATCTTGGATTCAAGATAATTGTTTGGATACTTTCGTTCTTTGATTCTTAATATTCGAAGAAATATTTGAGAAGTGATTAGGACTATTACTGTAGCGATGATAGAGTTACACTTTTATAGTCATTTTGTATTACAAAGGCATAGTCCGAATATGTTTACTTGTTTGGATAATTGATCTCATTTAAACGGGGTGTTTAATGGAAACAATTGATGGATTGCAATTGTTTTAAAAGTTAGTGCTTATCATGCTCGGTTCATCGAACTTACTCATGTTGACTATTTTTTAGATGGTTGCGTAAGTGGTAAAAGCAATGCGGATCGGCGGGATGATCAGATTGTTTAATTTGATTTATAAGGAATTCTGACTTGATTTTCTAAATGTACCATATGTGGAAAGATGTTTCTTTTCCGTTAAGCATTGTATCAAGAATGCCGCTTGCATAAAATGTATTTGTATAGTTATGAAAGGAATAAAAATAAGTATTGATACTTATGTGATGTATTCTTAATTACGATAGTTGACCTTCTTGGTTTATATACCGGAGTGGCGATGTCATCTTTGTGTAATTGGATGCTTTTGTGATTGACAATGAAAGCTTAAATAAAATGTGATTGAATTCTTATGAGTGTTTAGTAGCTCTAATTTGTTCTATCGAAAGCTAAATTGAAATTTAAATCATTGTCTTTTTAAAAAAGATAGGGTTAAAATGAACCTAAACAGAACACTAATCAAGCTGAGGTAAATTACTAATCCCTAGTCCTAGTATGGCAGGACAACATTAAATTGGATTCTTAACCAATTATATCTTTATACTAATAAGTATGATATAAATTCAGTTAAGAGAACTGAAATAAATCTAATGGGGTTCAGATGGCAATCTCATATGAAGGTAATGAGATAATGTCCAATTCTGTTGTTTTAGAATCATGTGTATTCTAATGACTCCTTGATGAGAGCTTGACCTTAATACCTCTACCATGTAATGGGTTTTATTGAGGAAGGTCGTCTTAAGACGAAGAATCCAGGGATTGGGAAAGGCTAACCTATGGGGAAATTCTTTAAAGTAATTTAAAACTCCACGTGCGTAACGCATATTATTAAGTAGATCTTTTCGAGGCGGATTTAAAGGTTGACGACACAAGTCAACTGCAGGGTTGTACCTCCGAGAAGATTAGGATCTTCTCAAAGTTACAACAATGCAGGTGACTTATGGCGACACCCTTTGCATTGATCGCTAAGATTTACACTTTGATCTCGACGAGTTACTCAGGGACCAATTATGAATGTGGCCATGTTATAAGGCTACCTAGGAGGTTCGGGGTATCTTGACACACTGGTCTAACTGCAGGGTTAAACCAGTATGTCATCGTATCCCTAATACTGTGGCATCCCTATAACATTATCACCTTGTTAATCTGTCTCAGTGATTAAGTTGTGAAAGGAAGGGTGACGGTACTCGGTGTAAGACATTCTATATAACATAAGAATGGGGTGAAGGGCGTATTCTAGATTGTGCGAGTATGCCGTTAAGGAATACGAGACATAAATAGTATGTTTCAAATCTTTGGCCAAAGTATCGCAAAGTGCTTATTGCGTTGTCCTAATTCACCTAGTCTAAGGGATGAGATGCCGATGAATAATGGTAACAATTATTCGATTAGGTTCATGGACAGAGCATTCTGAATCCTAGAATAGGGAAGAGAACCACAGGAGTGAAGTGTTAAATAATAACGCCAACTCATATTACTCATGAATAGATCGGTAGATAACCGAGTCATGAAATGAATAGATCAGAGGTACTCCGAGTCATTACAGCTGCATATGGTTATCTGTTAAATGAATGGTTATTTGATTTGTGAGTTCTAAATTATGTATTTAGAACCAGGATGCATTTATCAAAAAAAAAAAAATTCACTTGTTCTAAGTTATAAAATGAGGATGTTACATCTTGGTATCGAGTCAAGGTGAAGGTTGCGGCTCTTGGACCTATTGTGTCCATAATCTGATAAAAACCTAAATTTTCTTGTAACGTGAAAAATGGTTAGAACAAGAGGGAACGTTGCAGTAATGCTCCACCGAAGGAGGAGCGGCAACAACCCGAAAAACTTGATGAGATCCTTGCTGCCTGTTGGACACAAGAGATCGCTTAGCTATCTTGGAACAGCGAGGTGATGGGGAATGAGGAGGATGAAGAAGGCGATAATAATAATCAGCAACCTCCCGAGGACAACCCCGACATGGGTGTTGATGTTAATCTTTGGAATGCACCCGTCCAACCGAGAAAACAAAAAGGCCGATTAGCGTGAGAACTCACTAATGATATAAAAGGATAAGTCCACCTAAGTATGATGGCACCACATTAGGAGATGGAGCCGAGAATCGGCTCGGTGAAATGGAGAAGTACTTTGCAATAAGGAACTTCTCGAGAGAAACCAAAGCTATTTGGGGAGCCTATCGGCTTTCCCACGAAGCATCTTCGTGGTGGGATAGCAAGTAAAGTGAACTAAACATTGATGAGACCAATATTACTTGGGATCAATTTAAAAAAGGCTATTTTAGGCAACGTTGGCTGCCACAACTTTTCTATGATCGAAAAATGATAGAATTTCAAAACTTAGCTCAAGGGAAGCTAACAGATGGCCCAGATTACGCAGGCGGTTTACAAAACTCCTTAAGTATGTACATGATATCAAGCGCGAAAAGTTCAAAATACGGAAATTCATCATGGGATTGAATCCCGTGATAGGGGAAGGTCGATGTTCACATCCAACCACTATGGAAGGAGTTGTTGAAAAGGCCATTAGGAAAGAGCAAAATTAAAGGCTATTTACGCTTTCTCATAAGGAGGAAGTGCGGAAGAAGACTGCAAACCCTTCTTCAACCTCTCTTGCACCTAGAAAAGGACCATGGAAAAAGTTTGGAAACAAGAGTAAGTTTCCAAGGAGATAACATAAGAAAGCAGCAGTAAATAAGCCTGCTGAAATGTAAGGGATAATATTGTTAAAAATTATAACAATGGCGAAGCCCTATGGAGGGCAACGTGACAATTACAAAACTGGAGGTAACTTTGAGCCTAAAAAGGGACCTGTAGGAGGCTGCTACAATTGTGGTAAAGATCACTACGCAAATCAGTGCCCTTTGAAGAAGGATGATCGTAATCAGCAGCATAAGATACATGCTTTGCAAGGTGATAGTGGACAAGCAAGTGAAAAGCAAGTGACACCTATAGAAGTTCCGGAGTAAGTTATTCAAGATATACTGTCACTATTCTTTTTGATAAAGGAGCTCTTGAATGTTTTATATCTAATAAACTTGCTTCTAAACTTAAAAGAAAAGACGGAAAAATGGATAAATCTTGGGTACCTGCAGTATGGGTAATAATTCTGTTTCATACAGTGAGTATGTGTCTTTTTGGGGCAGTCCTTGACTTACCTAACTTTTCCACGGAAGTTGATCTCTATGTTGCACCATTGGGATCGTATGACATTGTCATCGGTGTCAATTGGTTAGCTGACCATAAAGCAAAAGTAGACTATTATGAAAAGAACATAAAATGTTTAGATGATCAGCGGATCAGCAGAGATTCAAGGTGTGAAAAGAGAAATTTCAGTTAGAAAACTGTCAGCTATGCAGCTTAAAAAGGCTAAAAATAAAGGATGTACCCTTTATGCGGTAAAGATATCTGAATCTTCAGAAGAAGATGATGATTTCATGAAACGATTCCCTCTTTTACAAGGTTTCAGGGATGTTTTTCCTGAGGAATTACCAGGGTTACCACCCAAGAGAGAATTTGACTTCACCATTGAAATCAAGCCAGGAACAGAACCTATATCCAAAGCGCCTTATCGGATGACTACTACTGAGTTAGTCGAGCTTAAGGCACGATTGCAAACTTTTGTCTAAAGGATTGATTAGACCAAGTGTTTCACCTTGGGAGCGCTGTAATATTTGTGAAAAGAAGGATGGAACACTAAGGCTATGTATTGATTATCGGATGTTGAACAAAGCAACGATCGAAGAACCGATATCCACTTCCTAGGATCGACGATTTGTTCGATCAGATGCGTGGAGCAGCGGTTTATTCTAAGATACACCTTCGATCTGGTTATCATCAGTTAAGGATTAGAGAGGAAGATATTCATAAAACAACTTTCCGAACAAGGTACGGACATTATGAATTCACAGTTCTACCCTTTGGATTAACTAATGCACCTGCAGCCTTTATGAATTTAATGAACAATATTTTCAAGAATACGGACAAGTTTGTACTTGTATTCTTGGGCGATATTCTCATTTATTCTAGAAGCGTTGAGGAGCACAATGAGCATTTGAAGATAGTTTTGGGAATTTTGAGAAAGAGGAAGTTGTATGGTAAGTTATCCAAATGTTCTTTCTTTGATTCAGAAGTTCACTATTTGGGTCATGTTATAAGTAAAGAAGGAATTGCTGTAGATCCTTCAAAAATAGTGGCAATAACCGAGTGGCTTTGCACCAAAGAATGTGCCTGCAGTAAGAAGCTTCATGGGTCTTCTTTGGTTATTATAGAAAATTTGTAAAGGATTTTTCTAAAGTAGCTGCACCAATAACTTCATTGCAGAAGAAGGATAAGAAATTCATATGGAATGATAAGTGTGAAGCGGCTTTCAAAAGTTTGAAAGACCAGTTGACTTCTGCACCTATACTAGCTGTACCAGACCCTAATGGGAGTTTTACTGTTGTAACGGATGCTTCTGGGGAAGGCCTTGGAGGTGTTTTGCTACAAAATGATCAGGTCATAGCATATGAAAGTAGAAAACTTAAGTTACATGAGCTGAATTATGCCCCTCATGATTTGGAACTTGCTGCCATTGTTCATGCACTTCAAGTCTGGAGACACTATTTACTTGGGAAACCTTTTGAGTTGAAGACTGACCACTTAGGACTGAAATATATTTTTACTCAGCCCAATCTGAATGCCAGACAGAGAAGGTGGTTAGAATTTTTATCACAATATGACTTTGATATTAGCTATATCAAAGGGAAGGAGAATAAGAGTAGGCGATGCTCTAAGTCGTAGGAGGCACATTTCTGCTCTTATAACATTAAGAACTCGGTTTAAAGACGAGGTAAAAAGTTCTTGAGAATCGGATGCATACTTTCAAAGAAGTAAAAGTAGTGCTTGCTGCGAGAACCTAAGGATATAAGGTATAAAGGTTTTCATTTTGATAATGAAGGAATCTTGCGTTATGAAAACAAGGTATATGTACCTATGCTGAACGATTTGAGAAAGAAGTTGTTAGTTGAATTTCATAATTCACCTTTCTCTGGACACCCAGGTATCACAAAAATGCTTGCTGATTTAAAACAGCAATACTTCTGGAAAGGTATGAAAAAGGATGTAATTAATTTTGTGACTCATTGTCTGGAATGTCAGCGGGTGAAGGCAGAACATATGCACCTGCTGGACTGTTATATCCTCATAGCATACCGCAGTACAAATGGCAAGTAATAACCATGGATTTTGTTCAAGGACTGCCTATGTCCAGGAATAAACATGATGTTATCCTGGTAGTTGTTGATAAACTGACCAAGGTAGCTCATTTCATCGCTGGAAATCTAAAGGATGATTCACCAGTGCTAGCCAAAAGATTCGTACACGAAATTTTCAGATTGCATGGTGTACCAGAATTGATTATATCTGACAGGGATCCTAGAATGACGTCGAGTTTTGTGCAAACGCTTAATGCAGCTCTTGGAACGAAACTAAACTTCAGTTCTGCATATCATCCGGAAACGGATGGACAAACTGAGAGGGTAAATCAAGTGTTGGAGGACATGTTGCGAATGTATTGCATGGATCAACAGTATAAATGGGAAGAGTATCTTCCATTAGTTGAGTTCGCATACAACAATACTTATCACTCATCTCTTAAAATGGCACCATTTGAAGCACTTTATGGAAGAAAGTGTAGAACCCCTGTTAGTTGGGACAGTGTTGAGGATAGAGTGGTAATTGGACCAGAGATTCTCACTGAAATGGAATAGCAAGTTAAGCTGATTCGTGAACGACTAAAGGAAGCAGCGGATAGACAGAAGAGCTATGCTGACCTTAAGCGGGTTGATAGAAGTTTTGAGCTTGGTGATAAGGTTTTCTTCGTGTTAAACCCGAAAGAGTTCTATAACTTTTGGCAAGGCTGCCAAGTTGTCACCTCAATTCGTGGGACCTTTGAAATTGTCGAAATAATCAATCCTATAGCTTATCGTTTAGCATTGCCACCTGCTTTATCTCGCATGCATGATGTTTTCCATATTTCTTTGCTTAAGAAATACGTTTCAAATCTGTCACATGTTTTAAATTGGAATTCCTTGCGGGTCCAAGACCCAGAATAATCGTGGTTAAACCCACACGAGTGCTTTGAAACTCACCATTGCATTTAAGAAATCGTGAAATACAAAGAATGTAAGGTCCAGTGGGGGACCGGTTTAGCGAAAAAGTGCAACTTGGGAAAATTTGGAAGAAATGAAAATTGCTTTTCCTTCTCTTTTTCAACAGAATGAAATCTGTTGACAAAACATACTTTTATGAACTTATTGTTTTTAAGTATTTATGAAAGCCAGATGAAGGCAGACTTTATTCAGGTTGAATAAAATGTGTTGTGACATTGATTTCTGGAACTATTCAAATATGGAAGTAGTCACATTGTTTGTGTACTAATAAATTGGTTGACCTGAAGGTTAATTGAATATGTAATTCATCGGGACGATGAATCTTTTTAGGAGGGAAGCATGTAACACCCTGAACTGTTGTTACTTTCTCCTGAGCATACAAGTGTTGATATGTGATTTCTTGTAAAAGGATGTGTTCCTCGATTTAGAAATCATGCTTGATATGTACTGTATTTTCTTTGTAGATTTTTGACTGAGTCGAAATATGATTAGACTCTTTTATCTATTTCATTTTGCATCTGAGTTTAATCTGATCTCGGAATGAATTATAGAGTTATCCATCTATAATACCTAGTCTTGGATCAGTGGAATTGATCCAAGTATTGCTTTAAGTTTGTTCATGATGAATTAAAATTACAGACCTTGAACAGGTTGCAAGGTCTAGAAGCATTGAATAAGCTAGTCAGGAGTATGACTTAGGCTGATCAAGTGAAATGAATTGGTTCCCGATATGGAAGTATATCTGGAAGGTCTCGATCGTGGACCAGGTAATAATTCGGTTACATACGATTCTGCAGCCTAAGGCAGAACAGGAGCTAACCCTGTTCAAGAAGGTATGATGTAGGTCTTTTTCTGAGTGTACAGAATGTAGACCTAACTGGAATTATTAATGGTTAGTAACCTAAAACTAAACCTAACCTAGGGGTTAGATTAGTATTAATCTAACCTAGACCTAGGCTAGGTGCTAATGTCCTAAGTTGGTATCTAAGTGTAATGTGGTTAGAATATGTATTATCCTAAATTCTAACCTAAGATACTAACCTAACTATTGAACAAAATGTATGGGGACCTATGGAGGGGTGTGAACCATGGGCGGCTTTTTCTATGTCATTAAATGCAATTGGATAGGTATGAAGGACAGGTCTTGGCGGAGGTTTTAGCAACAGCTAACCTAAGCCGACGTGGCAGGTCGCCAAAACTGAAAATGGCCTGGGAATTTTATTTGACTATCGCCAATTTTGGCGGTCGGTGGAAGTTGAGTTTAAGCGGGAAAGTTGGTGTAAATGCATTCAATGTGCTCGGTAGTCGAGCTCGGAACTCGCGTGAAGGCATGCAAACTGGGAAGTTGTTGGTTTGTTTGGCTTATCGCGAATTTCGGTTTTCCTTCTGCCTGTTCACTGGTTCTTCGCACCAGCCTTCCTTGTGTTGCATGGCGAACATGAGGATATCTAGCTCTTTTCTCTGGCAAGGGAATATATATGTCATGGAGATAGCAAAATTTTGTTGGTCACTCTAACTTGGAAAAGGAAAAGGAAGTCTGAGCTCTTCCAAAGTGTCTGCCGAATTTTGAGTAAAAATCCAGGCATGTTAGGCCCTAACCTTTAAATATCTTGCTGTCTTTCAAGTGATTTCATTAGAACAACTCTGTTCAAATGATTTATGGGATAAATGATTTTCTATGGTTGTCTTGTGTGATTTGATACTGTATCTTTATGCTTTATTCGTTTTTACAAATTTAACCCTTAATGGGTATGTGTTGTACTTCGAACTGTTCACTATTTTGTTGTGCTTCACATTCCGGCATAGGTTTGTGAAGCATGTGCTTGAAGAGTATCTTCCTGCTCCGTGAGAATCCCGTGCATGCTTCTTTTGCTGGGTTCAAGATATGGTAGAAACTTGCTGATAAAAGTTTGTTTATGGAAACTTGTTGTTTGTAACTTGTTGTTAAGGCTTGTTTCTTGTCAAAAAAAATACTATTGGACTTTTGTGTGAATGTCCAGTCTTATTGGATTTCTTTGCATGTTGTAGTGGTTATCTTTTGTGAAGGATACAGAACCTAGTAGGGTTTCGCTATGGCATTTCAAGTTATTTTGAACGAATAACTTCTTGTGTTTCTGTATATTCATTGCGACCTTTCTTTGGAATTGTGTATTCCTTGCTTTGTGGTTATGGGTTTCAACCCGTTAGCAGTATGCAATATATATATAGGTATATATTTGTTATAATCGAAGCGACTCGTGGAGTCGATAGAATGAATTATTTATATTTGGACCTCTTGAAGTTAAATATAATTAAACCTTGGTGATTGATGAGCCAGTGACTCAAAAGAATAACATGTACTAAGACCTCTGTTATTTGTAGGAATACCTTCGTGTTGCATGGATTTTGTGGTACAGATTCTTTGGGTGTGTTTTTACATTTTCATTCTGTGCAAATTGTGTGAAGAATTGGCAAAGGTTCAGTTGTGTTTCTTGTTGTGAAATCGGTAATTAAAATTGCTTTTGCCTGATTTTTATATGTACACGATTGATTTGCTCAGATGGAATCTTATGCAATTATTTGTATGGTTACTGTTGTCCGGATCCGTTGAATTCTTGGAAAGTAACCTATTTTAGTCTCATATTGAACCTGATTTTTGGGACACTGTCGTTTTGTCCTTTGTTTGAGTTCCTTGAGTATGGTTAATTATCATGTGTATGCGCTCTGTTGAAGTGAGTCGCGAATACCATACTTTAAACTTGAATGCGTCCAGGTGAGAACAGATATGCTATTTTTCCTTTCCGTTTATCCCAGTCCGATTGAGACTGAGTATGTTTCGGAAATTTTGTGTGATTGTCTTGGCATAGTCTTAAGGAAACATCAAATTGTTTAATGAAATAAAGTCTGTTGCTGACCGTGATATACTAGAGGTTCTTTGATTTCGAACTTGGTTCGAAAAAGCCTTACTGCGTGTAAAAGGGACTAGCGTTGGGCTATAGGTTGATATATGGGATTGTAGGCGTGTTTGTCTTCTGTTGCATAACCATCCTGCCTTGAGTTGGACTGATCTATAAGCCGTCGACTGTACCTCGACAGGAAATGTGGTGATTTTCATGTTGTTTAACGCTTCCTGTAGAGTCTGTTGGTTGATAGTCTGCACTATTGACGTGTTAGCCACTGTACAGGAGTTTTTGCTGTGTTCGATTTTTATTATGACAGTGAATCTTCTTGTGGTTGTCGGACTTGTTCGTATACATACTGGATGAATGCTTTCCATATGTGGAGACGGTACAGTAGTGAACTTGTATGAAGGGAAATGAGAATGATTTGTTTCTTTCTCTTTATTTATATCAATGCATGCCGATATCTGTCTAACAGTTGGAATTGTTTTTGTATCTTATTGATTTGCTATGATATTCCTTATTCTGATGAAAGTAACGATTGTTCAATGTTGCTGATCTTGGATTCAAGATAATTGTTTGGATACTTTCGTTCTTTGATTCTTAATATTCGAAGAAATATTTGAGAAGTGATTAGGACTATTCTGTAACGATGATAGAGTTACACTTTTATAGTCATTTTGTATTACAAAGGCATAGTCTGAATATGTTTACTTGTTTGGATAATTGATCTCATTTAAACAGGGTGTTTAATGGAAACAATTGACGGATTGCAATTGTTTTAAAAGTTAGTGCTTATCATGCTCAGTTCATCAAACTGACTCATGTTGACTATTTTTGCAGATGGTTGCTGTAAGTGGTAAAAGCAATGCAGATATGACAGGATGATCGAGTTGTTTAATTTTATTTATAAGGAATTACTGACTTGATTTTCTAAATGTACTATATGTGGAAAGATGTTTCTTTTCCATTATGCATTGTATCAAGAATGCTGCTTGCATAAAATGTATTTGTATAGTTATGAAAGGAATAAAAATAAGTATTGATACTTATGTGTTGTATTCTTAATTCTGATAGTTGACCTTCTTCGGTTTATATACCAGAGTGGCAATGTCATCTTTGTGTAATTGGATGCTTTTGTGATTGACAATGAAAGCTTAAAGAAAATGTGATTGAATTCTTATGAGTGTTTAGTAGCTCTCATTTGTTCTATCGAAAGCTAAATTGAAATTTAAATCATTATCTTTTTAAAAAAGATAGGGTTAAAACGAACCTAAACAGAACACTAATCAAGCTGAGGTAAATTACTAATCCCTAGTCCTAGTATGGCAGGACAACATTAAATTGGATTCTTAACCAATTATATCTTTATACTAATAAGTATGATATAAATTCAGTTAAGAGAACTGAAATAAATCTAATGGGGTTCAGATGGCAATCTCATATGAAGGTAATGAGATAATGTCCAATTCTGTTGTTTTAGAATCATGTGTATTCTAATGACTCCTTGATGAGAGCTTGACCTTAATACCTCTACCATGTAATGGGTTTTATTGAGGAAGGTCGTCTTAAGATGAAGAATCCAGGGATTGGGAAAGGCTAACCTATGGGGAAAGTCTTTAAAGTAATTTAAAACTCCACGTGCGTAACGCATATTATTAAGTAGATCTTTTCGAGGCGGATTTAAAGGTTGACGACACAAGTCAACTGCAGGGTTGTACCTCCGAGAAGATTAGGATCTTCTCAAAGTTACAACAATGCAGGTGACTTATGGCGACACCCTTTGCATTGATCGCTAAGATTTACACTTTGATCTCGACGAGTTACTCAGGGACCAATTAGGAATGTGGCCATGTTATAAGGCTGCCTAGGAGGTTCGGGGTATCTTGACACACTGGTCTAACTGCAGGGTTAAACCAGTATGTCATCGTATCCCTAATACTCGTGGGCATCCCTATAACATTATCACCTTGTTAATCTGTCTCCGAGTGATTAAGTTGTGAAAGGAAGGACTGACAGTAGTCAGTGTAAGACATTCTATATAACATAAGAATGGGGTGAAGGGCGTATTCCAGATTGACGAGTATGTCGTTAAGGAATACGAGACATAAACAGTATGTTTCAAATCTTTGGCCAAAGTATCGCAAGCTGTTGATTGCATTGTCCTAATTCACCTAGTCTAAGGGATGAGATGCCGATGAATAATGGTAACAATTATTCAGTTAGGTTCCTTGGACAGAGCATTCTGAATCCCAGAATAGGGAAGAGAACCACAGGAGTGAAGTGTTAAATAATAACGCCAACTCATATTACTCATGAATAGATCGGTAGATAACCGAGTCATGAAATGAATAGATCGGAGGTACTCCGAGTCATTACAGCTGCATATGGTTATCTGTTAAATGAATGGTTATTTGATTTGTGAGTTCTAAATTATGTATTTAGAACCAGGATGCATTTATCAAAAAAAAAAAAAATCACTTGTTCTAAGTTATAAAATGAGGATGTTACGGAGAATATAGGCCATGGATCTATGCTTTGACCCCAACATCTCATCATTCCTAGAGGAAGGAAAAGATGGAATATCGAAAGAAGAATCAAGTTCCATGACTTTAGGCTCTTCCTCTATGTTCTGAAAAAAGGGATCAATTTCTTCACTCCAATATGTGAGCATATCAAGTTCAAGAAATAACCCTTGTTTGTTATCATCTAGAGGGATATCATCATGTAGTTTTATTGTTCCATCATTCTGAGAGAAATCAATCAGTACAGGTTTTTTTTCTTCTACTATGGGAGGTTGACTAAAAGAAACGTGTTCGACAAGAGGGTAAGATTGGTTGATAGAAGAAGCTAAAGATGTTCGATGAGGTAGACAAGAGGAATTCTTGACCTTATCACTCCCATGAAGAGTTTTGATAGCGCTTTGAAAAGATATCTTAGCACATGGCTTCTTTATAATGGTTTGACATTGTCGCAGAAATTAATCTTTAGAAGATGGATGAGGAAATGGTATGATATCATTGAAGGGCTCAAGGGCCGAAGATGGATTGAATTTAGGCGATAGCGAAGATGACTCAACAGAGGAAATAGGCTTGGAGGTAGGTGTCTCATGAATGGACGATTTGGATTTAGACCTAGGTCATTTTTCTAGAAGATGATGTAATATAGGTTGGAAAGTAGGATCACATAGCCATCCATTAAGTTGCGATGTAGGAGTCAAATTGGATTATTGACTAGAGGGAATATGCCTCATGGAACTATTTGTGAGAGGAAGGGGTCATCGAGGTGATCGATGAAGGAGGTCCTGTAAAGAAAGGGAGGACCATAACTCAAAAACTGAATCAGATGTTCAATTGATAGAACTTGGAGTTACACAAGTATTCATGGGAGGAAGACATCATTGAGGTGACTTGGAATACATGTTACTGTGAAGAAAGGGAGGATCATTATTCAACATTTGATCTAGGGGTATCCAAACAATATTTGGGATCCTAATCTTGAAGAAGAGTGGGAATCGAATGGTAGTTTGGATCAGAATCAAAAGAAGAGTGGGGGAACCTGAATAATAATTTGGATCAAAAGCATCCAAACCATACCACTGACTATGAGATGAAGGTGGGGAATAGGGCTCCTGAATGTGAAGAACCAAACGAGGTTTAGTCGAAATGGGAATGTTTTGATTTGAATTCCTAAACCTAGGTTTTATATTTTTGTAAGTGTGAGAAACCACACGATATTTAGTCATTATTGGCATCATTTAAGCCCAAAACTATAAACCTAGATAGTGTGATGGAACTCCTTCAAAGGGAAGATGGTTCCATGTCGATTTGGGTAACATAAGGGCAACCAACTAGACATTTCGTAAGTATGGAGATTCGTGTGTGATTTTCAAAAGAAGGTCTAAGGAAAATAGACACAGTGATGATGCAATCTCAATGAGATTGAAAAGGATTGTCCTACAAGGAACAACCATGCAAGTGTGAAAGACAAAGCCAATCAATAATGAAATACACTATGTGTAAAATGTGTGTGAAAAATGATAGTTCGATACAAATATAATCAACACAATGTCAATACTTACATCAAACTCAAAATGAACAAGGCGTAAATATTAACAAAGGGTGAACTTGACTCCCAATAAAAGGATACCACAATGAGTTTAGCAACCAACAAGGTCTAAATGTATAAGGTCAATAATTAAAAATGTAATCTATGTAACCACACCAATGGACACATTAATCAAGCTTCACGAAGAAGTGAGACATTAGTGCCAAAGTGGTATCAAAACGAAACAAACAAAGTAAGTTACACTCTTCAATATTTTGGACAATGTTTGAAATCAAGCTAAATCAAAGTATACGAAGGATGTGATAAAATGTGGGCAATGTAATGCCATAATGCGGACACTTAGATCACGTTTATGAGACATGTGACATAAGTATCTTAATTGTGTCAAGGCAATGTGAACAAGGTAACAACTCTAAGGGATCAAATGACGAATCAATCCTAACTGTGATGATGATATTTAAATCAAAATCAAGTGGCTATTAAAGATATAAGGTTGCATCCATGCACTTTAGATGTTTAACAACTCATCCGTAAACATGGATGAGTGTAAACATACATAAAATCAGTGAACACTATCTATGACAACACTCTCAAAAGATGTCTTCTCTTATCTCAAATGGGTGAAAAGAACACAAAGGTATAGATCAAAATATGTGAAAATAAATTAAGTGTCACTTGAGAAAAGTTTCTCCTCATCCGAAGGCGATTAAAAATCCAAGCTAAGTGACTCGTCATTTTAATTTCATTATAAAAGACACTTAGATACAACTCAAGCAGAGTCTTTGCCTTGTTCGAAAAACAAGGTTCAGAATCCAAGTAAGTTGTCACTTCGTGATGGCTCGACGTGACAATGAACTAGTAAAGTGGGCTCCAAGATAGAATGGATTCCCTAATAAGATCTCTCAACTAGGTGTCACAAGTTGTCTAAGAGCGAGATCGATTTACCCAAAGAGTCACACTAACTAATTTGGGAGTATCTCGGCTTTACTTTACCCCCTTCTGATACAATGAGCAACTAGGGCATTCAGTTGTACCATTCACTGGGGTCATGATATAGACACTTTGACTCTAATTTGCAGTCTAAATCTAGTCAAGTGGGTAAGCGGAGCGCTTCTTGTTTCATCCACTAGGTTACTTAGTGGTGGATTACTTTAGGGTTCTTGGAACCACCCCATTTTTGTAGCTTAAGGCATTATGCCAAAGGGGTTATGTTCCAATTAAGTGGATAGGTACGTACCCTTTTCTGAAACCTGTAATATAGTGTGAAGTGAAATGGTGTGATTTTTTATCTTTCTTAGCTTAATGTGGTTTTAATTAACACACCATTTGGCAACCTATATGAAAACATGTGTTAGTGGTTTTTGTTTGAGCCTCCTTTCTTTGACAAATCCTTAGGTCATATATGCAAAGAGTTAGTAGTTTTCCACAAAATATCATGATACTAAAAGAGAGCTTCTATGTTGCTTTTGATTCCTAAGATCACCAAAAGGCATGAAGGAAGAGCATATGCAACGTAAAAACTCAACTAAAACAAGTTTATGGAAAATACATTAAGTGTTTTGCAAAAGTTTGAGTTCATTTTAACCAATTTTGAAAGGTTCATCCATTAGGAAGCATAAAGTAAGTGTTTTGAAAGCAATAAGAAGGTTTTGGAAGTGTTTTTGGATCCCAAGATCACCTAGAAGGTGTGAGGAAAAATCATATGCACTTCAAAAACCTCTATTAATTAAGAAATGAAACGCTTAACAAAGTTAGTAAAAACCAAAATAACCCTACAAACAACTGATTAGTGTTACAAAAACTTTCAAAGTGTTTATAATAGCCAAGAAAACAATTTTTCAAACTTTAAGATAATTTAAAAAATGAATATTTATCGAATAATGTAAACCATAAACTTTTTGTAAGTCAAAATCCTAATTTTATGTTTCCATTACATAGTTCACTTCAATACCTTTCCAACGCAAAAAAAAAAAAATGGATTCGTTTCGAGTTTGGGAGCAAATGTTATGGCCTCTGGAAGATTGGTAATGAACACAGTTCAACGCATACGCACCCAAAATGACATGTACGCGCTTTGCTTTGATAGATACGTGCATATTTCGATGGAGATGTGCCCCTATGTAAAACAAATAGTAACAATGATGAATACGAGCCTAGAATGACACATGTGTTCCTATTTCAATGGATACACACTGTTTCGATGAAAACACACCTATTTCAATGGAAATGTGTCTATTTTGACATAAATGCACTGTTTTGATGAAAACACACCTATTTCAATGGAAATGTGTCTATTTTGACATAAATGCACTGTTTGATGGATATGCACCTGTGTAAAAAAATAGTAACAATGATAGATATATGCCCGAATGACAGATACGTGCTGTTTGATAGATACGCACCTATTTCAACAAAAACACACTTATTTCAACAGAAATGTTCCTATTTTAACGAAACGTGCTTTTGATGTATACACGTTGATCTAGGACATTTACATGCACCCTGTAAAACCTACAAAATACATGAAAATGAAAATTTTCAACAATCAAACAGGTTAGTTGTTAGCCACTAAATCCAATTTCTAACTTCAACCCATGAAATGCCTTAGCAAAAGGAAGATTAAGCCCCTTTAAGATGTGAAATCTATCAAAATACAAGCCTTTTAAAACCTAGAAAACATAAAAATGGTTAGAAATGGATATGAAAAGCTTGAAAAGACCTCCATTAATGGAGGATGGACTAAGAGTCCCACTAGGTGTGCCAAATGTGTTCATGAATAAATTAGATAAGCTATGGAAATGAAGCTAAAACATGTAACCTCAAAGCATGGACCTAATCTACACTAAACCATCATGATAAGAGCTAAACAAGACTAACATCTATCATTGTATGAACTAGATTAAATCTAACCTAACATGATATATGCTACTCTCTACTCTTTAGATTACTAATTAAGAAATTGAACCTAAAAATATCAACTTAGCAATCAAAGGGGTGATTTAGATGTTTATGGTTCTCAAGCTTTCAAGAATGGAGTCTCACCATTAATGGCTTCAAGGCCAATGGTTCTCTCCATATTACTTAAAACTTGGATTATGGATGCAAATGGAGGTGTTAGCTCAAGGTCAATGGAGGAGGTAAGCTTAAGATCAAATGTCTAATTAGCTTAAAGCTAATACAAATGAGATCTCAAAGCTTTCTTAGGATTGTTTTGGTTTTGTGTTATGTAAAGTTGTGTCTTTGAATGGGTAGGCATAGCCTTGTATTTATAGTTTTTGGTTTAGAAGAGTTTGGATTTCTAAGGCATGTGGGACAAAATTCTAAAAATCACCTTTAGATTAGATTAGGATAAACATGATTTAGGATTAGTTAAGCTAGGTTTAGGCTAGTTAAACTTGATTAGCAAGTGATTAGAGACTCATTGAGAGTTGGGAGGGGTCTAGTTAATCAATTGTGACTGATAGATAGCCTAGGAAGCCAATAGAAGTGATCTAGACAGGACTGGGGAGGTTCTAAATGGTTGAATGGAGGAATTATTAGCTAATAAGAGAGATATTATCCCAATTAAATGATTATAGGAGGAATACAACCAAGACAGTGTCATAAATGGGCATCCAAGAATGAAGCGTAGAGTGGCTAATTAATGAAGTGTCGTTAATTGACTGAATTGGAGAAAATGCTATGTGTGAGAATATTTTAGGTGTCTACATTTTCCCCTCTTTGGGGTGGTGTAAGTGACATCACTTCAAAGAACGTAGATGAACATAAAAAGGTATAAAATTTTAAAGGGATAAAAAAATTGAAGAATGAAGGATGCCCCCTCGATTGACGATGTGGTGATGGGAGAACTCACTCAAGGATTGTAAAGATGACAGAAAGAGAACATAAGAAAGAATAGTGTGAAGAAGAAGAAAAGGGATATATAATAAAAGGAGTCTGAGGAAAGGGGAATGAGCTAAGATCCATCCATTTCCTTTTAAACAACTTTATTTTTCATCATATTGCTAGTGATCTTCATCATTGGTCCTTATTAAAAAGAATGAGCAAAAGTGTAGTATGACATGAAAATCCATATACGAACAAATGTCCATTGCCAAAAACACCAACTCCATACAACATACAAAATGCAATGCAATACAAGTAAAAGATGCCTAACTCCATGAAACATACATAATGCAATGCAATATGAGAAATTAAACAAGCTAACCTAACAGACAAACAAGTACCATGTTTTTTTATCAAGCTTCAGTTCTAACCTATTGGAATTAATGACAAGGGTTAATGATGGTGCCCCAAGCAAGGATACATGCAATGGGAATAATAGAGGACACTTGGGTCTAATTCAAAGGCTTTGTGCACTATGAAATAGTACCAAACACTTGATTAGATAAGAAGTACATGATATAGCAAGTAGACTAGATTTTTTAATGGAGGTAGATCAAAATGATCCGTGTGTCGTTTATGATGAGAACAAGCAAGAACCAAAGAGTGACGTTTTGTAGGATGATTTTTTTATTTTTAGACGTTTTTTAAAACATATTTGAATGTTTTTAATTATCTAATATATTTGAATGTTTTTGTGACTTTGAAATTTTTCTTCAAGCAATGTACGGGAAGACGAGGAAGCATGGATGGCCCTAGCGATAGATGGGATGTACAAGGGCAAAAGGCCACATGCGTACGAGAAAGGTGAAGATGCAAAAACTTCCCCATCGATTAGGTGGGAGTATTCAAAGGAAAAATCTTCATGCGTAGAAGTGGGACCCAAGGCCATTATGGATAGGTTCAATGTGATGATGAATCATAAACCAATTAAGTATTGGGAAGAAGCAAGGATGCCCCCATCATAAGTTTTCTTAAAAGCACATGATAGAAAGGAAGTGGAAAAAAATTTTATGAAAAGAAAGAAAGGTGTCCAGAAATATGGAAAGAAGGAAATCTTATACACATGGATGTTCTAACAAGGTAGAAGAACGATGTGAAATATATGAATGTAGCTTTATAATCCTCGTGATGAATAAGTGATTAGCCAAAGGTACAAATCATGAGACAATACATGCTCTAAAGCAAGAGTTTGAACAAGGTCGAAAAAAACACACTTAGTGACATACTAATCATGTTTTGCTCATAGACATCTAGTGTGTGCGTATGGAGTTTTTTATTACCTCTTAGAGGGAAGGCTTGATAGACAAAGAAGTGAGGACATCCTAGCAAAACCAATGTGCGGGAATGATTTATTTTGAAAGGAGATTTTTGAATGGAGGGTGGAAGGAGAGTCATGCATTGCTCCACTACCATCTAGGCATCCATAGCCCCGACGTAGATGTATTTGATTCTAAGCACAACATTTCTCTCTTAATCTAGTTAGGCATCCATAGCCCCGATAGAGATTATTGGAAATACCCCAAGAGAGAGTTATGTATCAATTTGTTTTTAATTTTATCTTTTATCTTTTGATTTTTTATTGATTTTGATTCTTTTTCTTTCTAAAAACTTATTTCAGCTCTCTTTTTTGACAAGGGGTAAAGAACCACTGATGGTTTGATGAAAGGAGGTGGAAGTGATTGTGATGATGACATTGGCTAGTTTCAACAAATATGGCCAAAATCTCCTCGTAACAAGTTTATTAGATGTTGAATGTGATAGAATCTCTAAGATATCAGTCATTATTTAATTTACCAAGGTGATGAAAGACCAATGTAAAAAAGATATCATAGAGATAAATGTCACAAAATGTGTGAGGATAGGCTAACCAAAATATCACCGAATGAATGAAAATGGTAGGAAGACTTGCAGATGAATAACATGGAAGGGAAGAAAGAAACATCCATGTGTACGCAATATCTAATTGCAATGTTTGATCTTTATACCTTTTTTGTTATGTTTTCTCGATTTTTTGTATTTTTAAATTGATTTGATTTTTAGATTTTTGATAGTTTTCGGAAAGTTAAGACCAACAAAGTCACTCCGTGTGATAGCATCCAACATTGATGTCTATGAATTCATTGATAAGGAGACTAGGTGTGTTTTCTTATCAAGAGTAATGTGATCACCAATCTTAATGATCATGGTGAGCTCATACTCAAAAAATTATTACAATTTTTTGTGAAATGAGGATTTCGTATGCGGGAGCTTGAGTTCCCTATCCCTAGGTTTCTGCACTTTGTACCATACTTAAAGGTTGCATTGGTTTACATTCTTGAATTGTGTATGATTCCTAACCTTAAGATCTTGTGATTCATTAGGAGCTTTTTAGCTTTTTGTATTTTTATCTTATCTTGATATTAAACCTTTTGGGTTTCTTATAAGGTGACACGTGACTTGTCTTTGAGTTGTGGAGCTCAATTACTTCAATTTATCATGCAATGTAAAAATATTGGAAAACACATTAACTATCATCGGTTAGGGGGCCGACATCGGTCGAGCAAGGAGGAACCGCATCGGTTAGGGAGAACCGACATCGGTTACCTATGCATGGATGTTTTAATTAAATCTTGGGGATTAGATCTATTTTTAGCATTAAAGCAGATCTATTGATTTTAATTGCATGACTAAGTGCCCTAAGTTTATAAACAAATATATAGGCATGAAAGCTAGGGTTTAGAAGTAAGAATTAACAAGAATTAAGAATAACTTGATTATTATGAGAATAATTGAGTGAAGGAGAGAATTCTTGGAGATGAAGCAAAAGCTTGAGAGAAAGAAAGTATTGTACATCTGAGAGGTGTGGAAGATTGTAAATCTTCATTGTATATATTGTCAAAGCTTTGGATAATCGATTAGCTTGTTTCTTGGTGGACATAGCCCATCTTGGGTCAACCACGTTAAATTTGGTGTTGATTTATATCTCTTGTTTTGTATATTTATTACGGTAGAATATCTTTTTTATTTACATGTATGCTTAGATATGATATATTATCTATAAAACTATTGTGCTAACCCCAACAACTAGTATCGAGCTTTGTTTGAGGTTTTATGTGTTGAAATATTCACTCACGAGAGGTTTTCTGATTGAGTGGGAGCTACAGATAATGGAAGAAGAAAACAAATACAAGATAGAGAATTTTGACGGAAAAATTATCAATTATGGAAGATGTAGATTGAGGATTATCTATATCAAAGAGATTTGTATTTACCGTTGGATGAGAAGTCTATACCTACAAAGATGACTGATGAAGAATGGAAGATTCTTGATAGAAAGGCTTTGGGATCTATAAGATTGATCCTAACAGACATCCGTGGCTTCCAATATTACAAAAGTGACTTCTACGGTAGAGTTAATGAAATATCTTGCTAATTTATATGAAAAAACCTAGTGCTTCAAATAAATTTTATTTGATGAAGAAACTATTTAGTTCTAAGATGCATGAAGGTGGATCGTATCTAGTCATTTGAATGATTTCGATCTATTGTAAATTATTTAAAATTGGTTTTTATACCATTTGATGATGAATTAAAAGCACTTTTATTCTTATGTTCTTTGCCTAATAGTTAGAATAACTTAGTAATGATTGTTAGTAATACAATATCAGTTAATAATATTTTGAAGTTTGATGATGTGGTTAGTATAATCTTGAATGAATAAATTCATAGGAAGAGTACAGAGGAATTATCATCTAGGAATGCTTTGAATGTAGAAAGAAGAGGTAGGTAGAAGGAAAGATCCAAGAGTAAGAGTAATGGGAAATCAAAGTCAAGAGATAGCAAATCTAAATCCATAAGTAAAAAAATTACTTGTTGGAAATGTGGAAAGAAAGGACATGTAAAGAAATATTGTTGGTCAAAGGACAAAGAGAACCAACAACTAGACAAAGGTAAAGAAGCAAATCTTGTTACATTAGAGGTAATGCAAGATGCTCTTATTCTTTCTTTAGATAATAGAATTGAATCATGGGTTTTAGATTCAAGAGCTTATTTCCATGCAACCCCTAATAAGGGTTATTTCAGAAATTATGTCTAGGGTAATTTTGGGCATGTTTATTTGGGTGATGATGAACCTTGCAGTATTACTGGAGTAAAGGAAGTTCATCTAAAATTGCAGAATGGAAATACATGGGTATTGAAAGATGTGAGGCACGTGCCAAGCCTCAGGAGGAATATTATTTCTACAGGGAAACTAGGTGAATCTGGTTACATAGTTACTTTTATAGGAGACTCTTAGAAAGTCACCAAGGGTGCTTTTATTGTGGTAGGAGGAGGTAAGAAGGTAGGAACATTATATTTATCTACCTATGTTACTAATTCCTTTTCTACATTATCTAATTGAGATTCGGATGTTGGTATAGGCTGGTTGGGCCATATGAGTCAAAAAGGAATGCAAATCTTAAAGGCTAAGGGTAAGTTATCATATCTGAAAAATTTAGATCTTGATTTCTGTGAGCATTGTGTCTTTGGAAAGAAAAAGAGAGTGAGATTTCTCAAAGTTGGGAAACTAAGAAGGAGAACAAGTTGGAGCTTGTACACTCGGATGTGTGGGGACCAGCTTAAGTAGTTTCTCATGGAGGATCCAAGTATTATGTTACTTTCATTGATGATGCTATAAGAAATGTATGGGTTTATTTTATTAAACGTAAATCGATGTTTTTGAGACTTTTAAAATATGGAAATCCTTGTTGAGAATGAATCAAATTCAAAGTTAAAGTTTCCTAGATCTGAAAATGGTGGTGAATATTATAGCAAGGATTTCAATGATTATTGTTCAGTGAATGGGATACATAGAGAAATAATGGTTCTAAGAACACCATAGGAGAATGGTGTTGCAAAAAGAATGAACATGACAATCATGGAATGTGCTAGAAGTATGAGGATGCATTCTAGATTGCCCTTATAGTTTTGGGCAAAATTAGTTGATACCTGAATTTATTTGATTAATCGTGGGCCTTCAAGTTCACTAGATGGAGGAATACCAAAGGAATCTTGGACTGGAAAAGAGGTAGATCTTTATTTTCTTAAAGTTTTTGGTTCAGAAGATTTTCTGCATGTTAATAAGGAAAATAGAAAAAAATTGGATGCAAAATCCAAGAGATGCACTTTCATTGGTTATGGATCTGGTGATTTCGGTTTCTATTTTTGGATTTATAGAATTCTAAAATTATTAGGACTCGTGATGTTGAATATAATGAAAAGAGAATGTACAGGATAAAATTCTAGTACCCAAGGATGAACCTGGTTGAGAAGTTTGTGAATGAAAATAAACTCTCATATTCAAAACTAATACTGAAATTTTACACGATGTCGGTGTCGGTTTACCCACGATCGTACATTGGTCGTGAGAACCGGTATCGATTAGCGGGAACCAACGTCGGTTACAAGTGACCGGTGTCGGTCAGCGACATTTGGATACAAATGTCCAAGAGGTCTAGAATGTGCCTCTAGTACCCCAAACTTCGTGAGAAGGTCACAAAGGGTAAGTAAACCTCCGAAATATTTACACCTTCTTTATTTTATTTATTATTGACTAATAATGGTGAACCAAAGATTTTGAAGAAGTAATGTAGGATAAGACCCATGTCCAGTGGGAGCATGGCATGGATGAGGAGATGAACTCCTTGGAACAGAACCAGACTTGAGATTTGGTTAAGTTTCTAGTAGGTAAGAGAACATTGCAAAACAAGTGGGTTTACAGGATTAAGGAAGAAGAGGGTGGACAGAAAAGGTACAAGGAAAGGCTTGTAGTAAAGGGATTTGCATAGAAAGTAGGTATTGACTTTGGTGAAATATTTTCTCTGTTGTTAAGATGACTTATATTCGTACTTGTATTAATCTTAGTTGCGGTAGAAGATTTGAATTTAGAGCAACTATATGTGAAGACAGACTTTCCTTCATGGTGATTTGGATGAAGATATTTATATGCAATATTTGTTTGGGTATGAAGTCGAGGGTAAGGATAAATTAGTGTGCAGGTTGAAAAAGAGCTTGTATGGGCTCAAGCAAGCTCCAAGGAAATGGTACATGAGGTTTGATAGTTTTATGCATGAGCATGGTTACTTGAGATGTGAATCTGACCATTGTGTTTATTTCAAGAAGCTTGAAAATGGGAGCTATATTATTTTGTTATTGTATGTGGATGATATACTTATTGCAGGATCTAGTATGTAGGACATTGGTGAGCTTAAGGAAAATCTAGCTCACACATTTTCTATGAAGGATTTAGGAGCTGCAAAATAATTCTTGGCATGCAAATACACAGAGATAGGAAAAATAAGAAATTGTATTTGTCTCAGGAGGATTATATCTACAGGGTGTTAGAAAGTTTCAAGACGTAGAATGCAAAACTTGTTAGTACACCTATGGTTGGACACTTCAAATTGAGTAAAGATCAATGTCCATCATCACATGAGGAGGTCAAATACATGACACGAGTGCCATATGCTTTAGTAGTTGGGAGTCTCATGTATGTTATGGTTTGTACCAGACTAGACATTGCATAGGCAGTGGGAGTTGTGAGTAAATATATGGTCAATCCAAATAGCATTGGAAAGTAGTCCAATGGATACTAAGGTATTTGAAAGGGACATCTAGTATGCAGTTATGCTATGGAGGTTCAAATATTTAATTATGTGGCTATGTTGATTTGGATATGGGTGGAGATCTGATGGTAGGAGGAGCACTACTGGATATATTTTCACATGGGCGTGATGACATTAGTTGGATTTCAAGATTACATAAGGTTGTGGATTTGTCTACTACGAGAGGCAAAGTATTTTGTAGCTACGAGAGGCTAGAAAGGAGATGATATGGATGAGTAGGTTCAAAGAAGAGTTCGGAAAGGATCAAGATGATTGCAAATTGTTTAGTGAAAGTTAGAGTGTAATTCATTTTGCAAAGAATGCAGCATTTCATTCGAGAATGAAACACATTTAGTTTAGGTATCACTTCATATGGCAAGTATTGGAGGATGGGTAGTTGAATCTAGAAAATATTCATATGAGCGAGAACCCTGCAGATATGCTAACGAAGCCATTAGCAAAGGAGAAGTTAGAGCTACACTCCACTTGTTGGTCTTCAAGTTTGAGACTTGAAGAGTAAGAAAAAAAGATAAGGATCCAAGAATGATGTTGTATAGGTATGGTGTAGTAATTAATCTCCAAGTGGGAGATTGTTGAGTTATGGAGCTCAATTACTTGATTTAGCATGCAATGTAAAACTTGTTGGAAAACACAATAACCGTCATCGAGTTAGGGGAACCAATGATCGGTCACCCATGACCGACATCGATCGAGTAAGGAGGAATCAGCATTGGTTAGGTCGAATCGACATTGATTACCTATACGTGGATGTTTTAATTAACTCTCGAGAATTAGATCTATTTTTAGCATTAAAGAAGATCTATTGATTGTAATTGCATGGCTAAGATTCCTAAGTTTATAAACGACTATATATGCATGAAAAATAGTGTTTAGAAGTAATAATTAACAATAATTAAGAAGAACTTGATTATTGTGAGAATAATTGAGTGAAGGAGAGAATTCTTGGAGATGAAGCAAAAGCTTGAGAGAAAGAAATTATTGTACATCGGAGAGTTGTGGAAGATTGTAAATCTTAAATTGTATATCTTGTCAAATATTTGGATAATAGATTGGTTTGTTTCTTGGTGAACGTAGCCCATCTTGGGTGAACCACATTAAATCAGGTGTTGATTTGTATCTCTTGTTTTATATATTTCTTCTAGTAGAATATCCATTTTTATTTGCATATATGCTTAGATATGATATATTATCTATACAACCGATGTGCTAACCCCAACAACTTGTTTGATCCCGAGAAATGGGAGAAGAAATCAAACATTTATGATTGATGATAGGAATGAAAGAAATGATGGTGGGCTTGCCCCAGTCATTGATAGAAGAAGAATGTGATAGGTGAAAAGGATACGGTCTAAGAATTGAAGAGGATGGGCTACCAGGAGGTGAGCCATTGATAGAAGATGATGAAGGGATACTAGGATATGACCCTAAGATGGAATAAATTGGGCTACGAGGACATGGACCAAGAATAGAAGATGATGGTGTCCCATAGATGGAAGAGGATGAAAGGGTACTAGGAAATGGCCCAAGAATAGAAGGTAATGGGCTACCAGAGGTGACCCACAAGAAGAATATGGAGAGCTACCCGGGGGTGGCTCCAGGATGATCCTACCCTTATCATCTTAGTTTATATCAATAATGTATGTGTTTGACGTATTTTGATCAATGGCGGTGCCAACATCAACATCATCTCCTCCCATGCATACAATCAAATGTGCATCCCTTAAAATTACATGCATAATAACCCAGTTATGTTGCATTCATTCAATGCGCCATCACTTCCACTCTTGGCACCATCATCCTCCACATTCATGTGGGCCCTGTACCATTATGGAACTATTATGTCTTAGAGGGGAATTTTAGTATAACTTGTTGTTTGTTCGACCTTGGATTTGCGTCATGGGTTGTGTTCCTTTAACCTTACATCGCTATGTAAAATTTGAACATGAAGGACATAACTATACCATCCCCATGACCCTTCGTCATTCAAAACCTGTAACATGTTGTACTGACCTAATGATGTCCTTGTACCAATTAAGGCATCTACCATTGTCGCCACTTCTCCTTCACCCACTGACCCATCCACCAATGATGCTTCTATCTTTTCCACATCTACCTCCTCTAGTGCCACTACCGCCATAACCTTTGCAACCGACCTATCCATTAGCCCTTCTACTTCTCAACCCACCAATGCTTTTTCTTCCCAATTTCCTAGTGATTCACCCATTCATGCTACCCATATACCAACTACCGATCCTTTAGCGAGTTTTTTTCAACATCTCACTCTAGGGGAGTACCGCCTATACAACATCGACACATTCCTTACTCCTCAAGAGTATGGTACCCTTTTCCAACATCATCGCTATGATCATCATGTAGGCGAGGTTTTCCCTAATGGTCCTCCTCACCTTCGTATAAACTTAACCTATGGGGGACTTGATACTTCTACCTACTTGCCCAAGACACCTTCCCAAACATGGCAATTTTCTTATCACCTTCAATCCCTCAACAACTGTCATTTTTCCCACACTTTCCTCCACCTCTATGTATGGAAATGATTTGGATTTTGGTTCTATGAATAGGGACACCACACTGTCATCCCAGTGACTACGGTGGTATTGGATTTTCCGAACCATCTTTCAAGGAAGGCTACGTCGAAATCATTGAGGAGGATAAACCTTATTCACCCCATCTAATAACTTCACCACCTTCACCCACAGAGTCTATAGATCTATAATCCATTCCTCTAACTTTTTTCATAAACACCATTTCCTAATACCTCGATTTATCAACGCGATGGAGAGGCTCCCTCTTCCCTTCCCTTCCTATATCGTGACATGATCAATGATGATAAACTTTCTATTAACGTCATTAAATGTCAAGATGATGAGTCTATTCCCACCTACCTTTGTGCGGAAGATTATTATATTCACCAGTCATTATCATCTTAGACACAAACCATGTTAAATGAATTTACCATCGAAATAAATATTAACACTCAGGATGACCCACATATTCTAAAGATAGGCCAAATTTTATATGGTTCCAAATAAGAAGCTTTTACATCATTCCTCCAAGATCATAGAAATTCTTATGCTTCATCCTACGCTGATATGCCTAGTATTGACCCAAACATTGTGGTCCACAATATCGTAACTATTCCTGAAGCCAAACCCATAAAATAGAAGCTATAAAAAAATGCATTCTCGCATTTCCCTTCTTGTCAAAGAATAAATTTAGCACCTTCTCTCGGTTTCCTTCATCCTACCCATTGATTATCCCCAATAGATCTCTAACATTGTTTTTTTCACAAAAGTGACAAGAGGACTCTGCATATGCATGGATTTACATGACCTTAATTTAGCCTACCCTAAAGACAACTTTCCTCTACCTAGTATAGACCAACTAGTTGATCTCACCACCAGCCATGAGATGTTATCACTCATGGATAGATTCTCGGGTTATAACCAAATATTACTCGCCTCGAAAGATCAACAAAAAATCACCTTCATCACTCAAGAGGACTTTCTGCTGCTATCGATTCATACCCTTTGGCCTTAAAAATGATGGTGCTACATATCAGTGGGCTATGACTTATATCTTTCATGACATCATGCATCACATATTATAATATTATGTAGACAACCTTCTTGCCAAATCCAAACATCGAGCCGAACACCTTATAGTCCTTAAGGTCATTTTTGACCATCTCATCAAGTATTGTGTTCTCCTTTAACCTAAGAAGTGTGTCTTCGTTTTCTCTCAGGAAAAATCATTGGTTTTATCATTTCTTTGTGTGGCATAGAATTCAATCCCGCTAAAATCAAGGCTATTCTCAAAATTCCTCCACCTACTAACCTTCGCCAACTGTGTAGTTTGCAAGGCAAGTTTCATTCTATTTTTCATTTTATTTTGCAACTTTTCAGCTATTACCACCCCTTTCATCATCTCCTCAAAAAGGACGTCTCCTTTAAATGGGATGATGAATGCCACAAAGCCTTTGAGGCCTTAAAACAGTACCTCCTCCAACCACCTATACTCATTCCTCCTCAAGATGAACAACCATTTTACCTTTACATTTCTACTACAGATCATTCCTTGGGAGCTATTCTCACTCATCACGATGAGCAACACAAGGAACAAGCGGTTTGTTAAATAAGTTGTACGCTTTTGGATTATGAAACCCGATACACCCACACCAAAAACTCTACTTAGCCTTTGTTTTTTTCGCTAATAAACTTCACCATTACCTACTTAACCACAAAACCTTTGTTATCACCAATACAAACCCCTTACATTACATGTACGCCAAGCCCTACCAACATCAATGCATGCTGCACATTGGCTCATGCTTCTTGCAGACCTAGACCTTGAATTCACTCATCAAAAATATATCAAAGGCCAAACTATCGTTGACCAACTTGCAGACACACCTCTCTCTAGAGATCAGTCCTCTAACTTTGATTTCCCGAGAAAAATGCATTTTTACCCTTTCTTTGGATGATACCGTTTAGCACATGACATTATTCTTTTATGGTTCCAAATGTCAGCGTGGGGGTGGTGTTGGATTTATCCTCATTCCTCTCGACGGTGAGCCTATGTCGTTATCTTTCAAACTAGATTTTGAATGTACTAACAATATCGTTGAATATGAAGCACTCGTATTAGGCCTTCAAACCACCATTGCCTTAGATGTCAAATCAATTAATATCTTTGACGACTCTTAGCTGGTTGTAAATCGAGTCAATGGTATATACCAGTTTTGTAAAAAATACTTAAAAAGTATAAGCATCATGTAGACATACTTTTGACTACCTTTGACCATTATGAACTTCAAACCACTCCACGTTCCCACTCGACAAGTTTGTAGATACAATGGCCTTCCTTGCTTCTCAAAAACTTGCCTCACCCTCGACTCGAAAATATTTTTGCAGGTAAAAACAACTGCAATGACCTTCCTATCTATTTCAAGACATCAACCACGTTGCTGCAACCGCTCAACCCACCCATGTGACCTTTTGTATAAGTAGTTTTTAGACTACCTTTCCCTTTCAATTCTACCTCCAAACCTTACTCATAATGGCCAACGAGCCTTTCTCAAAAGTGTCTCTCGTTATGTCATCATGGGTGGTATTATTTATAAACGTGGCTTTAATAGTATCCTCTTACGATGCCTTACCATTTCTAAAGTTCCTTACACCATCAAGGAATTTCATGACGGAATTTGTGGAGGTCACTTCAGTGGTTTAGTTGTCACTAAATGCATTCTACGCCTAGGTTATTATTGGCCAACCTTAAACCATGATTTTTGTGATTATGTCAAACATTGTGTGAAGTGCTAGCAACATGCTAATCTTCATCACACACCTAGTCATGCCTTACAAGTTGCACGAGACCTTTGGCCTTTCTCTCAATGGGGTTTGGATCTTGTTGGAGAAATCAATCCCCATTCTTCATAGCATCATCAATGGATTATTACCGCTACTAAATACTACACTAAATGGGTAGAAGCCATACCTCTTATTTCAACAAAAGTTGAGAAAATATGTGAATTCATCAATCATCACATCATTTTTCACTTTGGTGTTCCCCATCATCTCATCATTGATAATGGAAAATAGTTAAAAACAAAAATCTATAGAAGCTTTATGATGCCTTTCACATTCAACTCAATTTTTCTTTACCCTACTACCCTTAAACAAATGTCTAAGCTGAATCCACCAAGAAAACCTTAAACAAAATTCTTATGAAAGTTGTGGATGACACTGGAAAGGATTGGCACATGCACATTCATTTTTCCTTATGGGATTACCGTACTAGTATTCATACCTCAACTATGGCTACGCATTTCTCTCTAGTCTATGGTACAGAGGTTGTCCTTCCTCTTGAATTCTAGATTCCATATCTTCATATCTCACTCAAAGAGATGCTCAACGATGATGACTTTCGCCAAGACCATTTGACACAACTCAAGTTATTGGAAGAACATCGTCTTAATGCTCTTGATCACCTTCAAATCTACCAAAAATGTATCAAACATGCCTATGACAAACGTATCCATGAATGAACCTTCCAAGTTGGCAACCTCATCCTAAAAGAAAACTAACATGTAACAAAAAGAGGAAAAAAATTAAACAGGCGAATTTTCTCCGAATTGGCTTGGACCTTATATCGTTACTCATACCTATGGATCATGTGCTTATCATTTTCTTCACTCAAAGGTAAACCCAAACCTGAACCCCTCAATGCCTTACATATTAAACCATTCTATTGTTGAATTTAATCCTATATCACCTTCTGTCAAGTTCAAATGCTCGTCCCTTGAGCACCATCCATTTTACCTATTTTAAGGATCAATGACTAAACAAGAATCATGTGATTACCCATTACTTTTTCAACCTTATCTTCAATATGATTACCACAAATCTACTCATGGCATGATTCTCATGGATACTTTTCATCTTTTTCAAGATGGAATCCCATGGTCATTCATCACCTAAAACCTCTCCATCATAGTTCACCTCTGTGTGCTACAATTTTGTCTTCAAAACAAGAGCCTAATTTTTCTCTATAGTCTTGTCCATGACTTAAAAGTCCAAAAGCAAAACAAATTCAAAAGTAAATGGGATTCAACTCCTTGAGTCAAACTTCCAGCAAAAATATGACTCCCTCAAAAAGGACATCTACGCTTTCTATCTCACTGCTATAAATAGACTACTCCCTCGAAGGACAACTATACGAAGCCAATTGTATTATACTTAGTCTATCATCAAAAGAGGACTATTCTTGCAAAAACTAAAATAAAAATATTTTGAAGCTTCCTACATCAATCAGCTTCATGAAGACCTCAAGGAGAAAATCTACTCATCCCACATAGACTTCTCGCATCGATCAGTCTATCAAAAATAAAAACAAAAGCAAAAGAAAAAAGAAAAAAATGTCATGGACTTGCCTATTGTGATCTTGGATCTCTTACCAAGTCAGCATGTTGTCTCACACTAGGTTCCACTAAAACCAATCTGCTTTCACCTCATCACCTTTTTCACCCTAATTTCCCACCTGCTCAAGGGATGTGCCGCAAATGCAACATTTCATGATCATGTGACTTTCTTCACCCTTATAATATTCAATCATGCAACGCCTTTAGGGTCTTACGTTTATGAGCCCATCTTTGGTATGATTGAATCATTATGGTTCTTATCAATTAGGTAGCTCTTTTGGTCACCTTTTACCCTTCACCTTCTTCATTACTCATTGATTATCCTATACAAGACCCAGCCTTCGACACCTCAATTTAACCACACCTCAATGACCTCAATTCACCTTTGCCTTCATGACCTAGACTCAACCATACCTACTGAGACCTAGACTCAACCATGATTAAAACCTACAGACCCATACCTTTACCGCTTCACATTTTTCCTTATCTTATGGAAGAACTACATCGGCCTAAGGCCCCTTTTCATCGGGGCTATATAGGCAGCACTCTGAGGGCATGGGGCCCTTGGAGGTTAGCTTGGCCATTCTTTACCCTAACCAATTTTCCCCCACTTTTTATTTACATTCTACCATTAGTTAGTTTCCATCTTCTACATTACTTGGAAATTAAACAAACATACAAGTATATAAACATGTATACTTACCTATTTCTTACAACATCATACCATACATATTCATCATCATTTATTTTTTCATGTTACCAATAACTTGGAAATTAAATCAAAACCAAAAACCTAACTCCACCATGCCTAACTAACCTAGACTCAACCATGTCTAACTCACCTAGACCCCACCATGCCTAAATGACCTAAACTCAACCATGCCTAATTACCTAAACTCAACCATGCCTAACCTACCTCGACTCAATCATTCCTATACCTGAATCGGACATACCCAACCGATATAACTCAAACACACTAATACCTGACTCCATCATGCCTACATGACCTCAAATTGATCATGCCTAATTCACCTAGTTTCCATCATATACACAATAACAAAGAAGATTCAAACGCAAGTACATCATCCATACTAGTAAATATCATCTATTATAATAATGAGAAATTTTTGTATCAATAAAAATGTACACCGATACAAATAAATACTCGGTATCTCAAAACCCATATATATATCCTCACGATCTTTAGCATGCAGGCCGATATAAAATCAAAATCTCAAAAACACTCATATACATCCTCACTATCTTTGACACATAGGCGGTATAAAATAAAAATCTTAAAAAACCCTCATATACATCCTCACTATCATCGGCATGTAGGCCAATATATACCAAAAATCAATACACCAATCATATCAGGTGACTAATCGTCACCCCACCTAATATCCATGCATGTCTCATATGTCTCCTCCTCCTCTCCTCTAGCGATGACCTACCAGCATCTCTCCACCTAGCATACATCTCAGTCTAATATTTTCCTACCCCTCACCAGGGACTGGACTCCGTGAACTTGTAGCCTCACCTTGACCCTTCCTTTAGGCTCATCGGCTCCCTATTCTCTATGAACTATGAGTGCAAGATCAAGTCTTCTCACTTGCTTCTTGTTGTGCCTTATACTCAGCATAGGAGGGACATTTATCCTGGTGGTCATTAGAGGATCCTAGTAATACCATGGCTCATTTAGGGAATCCCTAAACCTTTCCATTTACACCATCTGAGGTGGTGTCATAGGTCTCACAATGAACTCATGAGCTTTGACTTGCCAACAAAGGCATAAGATCCTATACTTGTGAGCCCTTTCCTCCTCCCCTCGTACCATAGAACCTTGTCCCGCTATAGCTTCCTATAGTGTGGGACCCTATCCATGAGTCTGTGGAGGTTCCTGTTACCTGCAACTCCGGCTGTAAGACCATAACCTGTGCATGTGCAGTGACCAACTGGCCCTGCAAACCTACTACCTGCACCTGTAAGGTGGCTCTCTATCACCCATCTCCATCTCCACCCTATGTGGGTATCGGTCCCTATCTTTGCAGTGTCTGTAAGGCCACCACCTAAGCCTATAAATTGGAAACTTGTGCCTCCGACCCAAAGTAAGCTTCCCTAGTATTCTATAATCTGGGCCTAAAGGGTAGCCACCTAACCCTGTAAGGTATCCCTCTACACTGTAATGGTGGCTAAGTCTAGCTTCCCTAGCCTCGGTGGTGTTACTCATAGTTGTGTCGTCCACCACTACCTATATCTATCAGTGACCCCAACATCATAGATCTTCCTATCCATCGCCTACTTCTCCTACCATGTCGGAACACTCGGTCGTGATGGATACATAGGTCTCTCCACATTATCTCTCATGTACTGTGGGAAGGGTGGAGGCACATCCTACGGAAGTCCAAACTACTATCTAATCTGTCAACAGTATCATCTCATGTTCACTAGTATGATGCCCCCAGAATCCACCTCAAGGCCAGTTGTAACTCCTCTACCATGTCCCCTGTATGAGGGATATGCATATGTGGCCTCCAAACAATATCAACTCTTGAGAGTCCCTCTAGAACCCCTATAATATGAAACATTATGTGTGGCCCTAGCCACTCGGTGCTATCCACTAACCAATCGTTTGGGTAAACCAATTAGACATACACATATGATGTTCTCGTATTCCCAACAATGTAGAAGAAAGGTGCATCATAAAATAAATCGTTGTAATCTCACATATGCCCACACTCCCTATACACTCCACCTAGAATGCAGTGCCCATGCAAAACAAATCCACTCCTCCATCATATCCTAGAGCACTCCCATCAATGCTCATGGGAATCTCCCACCCTCGGATCTCTGGTAAGGTGAAACAACATATCACCTCCATCATCAAAACAACTAACCTCATCTCTTGAGGATGGGCCACATACATGTCTCCATAGCTAAGGTTCACATTATGGTACCTCAGCTCACCCATCACCTCCCTAAAAACAACCACTATAGGATCCACTGATGCCTCTGAAGAAATAGAATACACTCACTCACCAATAATTGGTAGCCGCAAGATCCTATATACATCCTCTAGGGTGACAGTAATCTCACCCATCGGTAAATGAAAAGTGTTGGTCATTGAATCCCATTTATCAATGAGTGTGACCATAAAACTAGGATCTCAAGTTACACGCCTATAGCATCGGATCCCAATTAATTCAACTTCTGGCATATGCTCCCACTTCTCCGTAGTCACACTCGACTACATCTCTACCAACATAGGTGGTACTCTGTCCCGCTTATGTAGCTATTCCATAGCTTTGCACCCAACAAACCACAACATTTTTAAAGACATGACTACCTCCAATTACCTATTAACCCCAACACCATACCCAATCACACCAATCATGATTACCCCATTTACCTAATTCACATACAAACCTCCTACCCTTTACAATCATGACCCATTACCTTAACATTATTTCACCTACTCACCTATCCCATATCGCCAAATATTATATTTTACCCTTATCCCTCTACAAGCAATCTTTACTTGCCCCTTCTTTACCCATTTTCCTTTTATACCTAGCCCTTCTTACCCCTATTCCTCCTTCACCCTAACCGATGTTGGTCGCCTTGACCTTCACCATTTTTCCTTGATTGGCATCGGTTCCAATTAACTGGTGTCGGTCACCTTAGTCCTAACCAATGCCAGACAAACCTGAGATCGACATCGGTCTTTGTCATGATAACAAAAACTGAAAACCCCCTCCCCCATTTCTTAAAAATTGGCAAAAACAACCTACAAACCTACTTAATCCCAACCACCTTTACCCCACATTTATTTCTCACCCTACATAGCCTATATTTGACCTTATCCCCCTAGTTTCACCAAATTTTTACCCCCATTTCAAAATCAACATTCCCACCCAAATTTCTTCATTTTACAACATAATTGGATCAAATAAAAATCAAGGATACTACCACCTACCTCATCTTGATGGTGTCTCTTTTCACCGTTTTCTTTACCTTTTCGAAATGATGAAACAGATATAAGGGTAAGAGCCAGGAGGAATACCTATTAAATGTTGCTTGGTTGATGGTTTTACACGTGTTCTCGACTTATTGATCCACAAATGACTAAATGTGAGAGCTTCATTTTGGCTAGGAGGAACTACCTATAATAGAAAACAAGATGACAAGATGATAGTTAAATGGTATATGACAGTGGACTGCCTAGCATATGCTAGTTCGGAAGTGTGATACTCCCTAGATGGTTGTCAATCCATTGTTTAAAACAAATTAATGTGGGAAACAAGTAAATTCCTATAGTATTTGATATGATTTAGGTATTTCATTCAATTACAATAAGAAAATCCAATCACAATAGGCTAGGCTATAGTTGGATCTGAGAGATGACGTGTCTATCAGTGGTCGATTTTGGGTTATTTAGGTCAAGGTGTAAAACACGAGAGACCAATGTTGGCAAGTGAGTGTGATCGATGTCGGTTTAAGTAGAACCCGATGATGGTTGTGGATAACCGGTTTCGATATGGTCGAGGTAAAAGAAACTCAAATAGATTAAATGGCAGGGGCTGATCTGAGGTCAAATAAGGCTAGGAGAGTAAATGAGAAGGTTTTTAGAGATCTCAAGTGCACTCAAAAATATATATTAGGTCGGAATGGTGATTTTGTGGTTTAGGTAAGGAAATGGTGGAATTACAAGCTATTAAGAAATGGAGGAATGAACATGCAAAGTATAAACTAATGACAAGAATGAAAAAAGTTAACTATGCTGAAATAGACAATGTTGGTAGAGATGTACTTACTGTGATGCAAATTTTGATGGCTGAATGGAGGTGGCTATTGATCAGAAGAATAGTGTTAGATATCGTAGCAGTGATTCCCAGAATGATTTTGTGGGTGTAATGCTTCAATATCTATCCTAGTGATGGCTTTGGATGTCTGGATATGTGAAAGGATGTTGGTTTCACTTGCATGTAGCTTTGATCTCCTTTTCTTGCTCTCAGAATGTGCCAACCCAAAAACAAGGTTATTTGGGTGAATAAATGGTAACCGATGACGGTTCTAGGTTGATCGGCATTGGTTTAGGGGTGACTAGTGTCGATTAAGGAGGATTCCCTAGGTTTACTAAAATGGGTAGATCTTTCTAATTTCTTGGGCCCAGTTAGTTTATTCTCGTGGATTAGAATGGAAACTTCCCTTCTAATGAGTGAGAATGTGGTTAGAGAGATTTTAGGGATTGATTTTAGGGTTAGACCAAATCTTAGCTCATTAAGGCAAGTAAGACTTAGTTATTGTTAGTTATAGAACCATGCCAATAATAGGTCTAGGTTGAGGTGGTTGGATGAGGTGTCTAAGTGAGGTGGATAGGTGAGGTGGTGGGGTAGAAATTAAGGTAATTAGATATTAAATATTGTGAGGATATATATTAATTTAATTAAATTAATGGTGATGTGGGGTGGAAGGGGCCATGGTTAGATGAGTATGCTTGAGTTGGTTATTTGACAAGGGACCAAGGGGAGTGTGACCCAATTTTGGTGTCTACATTTTTCCCTTTTTGTTGCGTAGCTTGTATTGGTAAGTGATGCTAACAAAAATAAGATGTGGTTGCCCCATGTGTGGGTGAAGGTGATCCCCCTCAAACTAGGAACTGATGTGGTAGAAGATAGAATCGGTGAGTGGTTTGATAAAAGGTGAATGTGATGAAGAGGAAGGTGGACAATGGGGGTAATGGGGTAAAGGTCCAATCGGGTAATCCAGGTAATGGGCCAAGGTCAAAGGTAGCAACAGTAAAATGCACGCACACGTATAAATTGTGGCACGGTACCAGGTTGAAGAGCATGCAAACTCTACATTGTCTAAGGTTGATAGGTTTATCCAAACAAGGTTGAGGTGATTCTAGTATCCAAGGTATAGGATATGGTGCGGAAGCACTTTGCAAGTCAGGTGCAGGAACGTTTAGGTATGTTCCGATACACCAAAGGTTGGGTTAGGATAAATGGTCATGACAAGAGGTAAGGTAAGGTCATTAGGTCAAACAACACGGGTAACAATGTCACAAGGTATAGTGAGCACATGAGTTCACAGGTCACTAACAATGTTCTCGGGTCCAAGTAGCTAGGTCACGACATAGGTAGGGCCGAGGTATGGGTAAAATAACAAGTCCCTAAACATAATTAAAGACAAGTATAGGTAATGTAGGCTTGGAGGTAGGTTGCGATAAGGGTGGGTAAGGCCAAACGGTGGTGGGTTGGTTAAGTTGGGTCAGAAATGGGGAAAGGGTAGTTGACAGGAGCATGATGGGTAATCGATCTTAGGTCATACGGAACCATTCTGATCTAGGTAAACCGGCCATGGTTTTCTTAGGCACACGACCGATGTCGGTCTAGGTATAACTGACCATGGTGTTCTAGGGCACAGGACCAATGTCGGTTTAGGTATAACCGATGTCGGTCAGGTCGACATGGGTATATAAAAAGAAAAAAATCCATATAATACTTGATTCATTTGTACATTTTGGCTTTTGGGAAAATGATAGAGCGCTAAATGAGTTGTGCTTTGTCGGGAGGAAAGGACAAGGGATGATATCTTACTAAGGTGGAGAGATCCAGTTGGTTATAGGAGTCAAGTAGATGGGTCTATGAGCACGGGGGGATCGATTGTGATTGGGTGGAGGTCAAGAGGATTGGATTTGGTGATTGGACATGGCAGAGGTGGGAGAGGGATTGGGTGTACCACTAGTGTAGTAGCTTGACGTGCCACCAAGGAGATGGCAATGCGATGAGGTAAGAGTCAATCCCTACCTTTTTAGTGAGCTAGATTGGGTATATAGGTCAGGGAAGGAAAATGAGTTTTGGGGGAAAGGGAATTTTGAATTTGGGAAGGAAAATTGGGTAAAATAGGAATAGGGTGAGGTGTGGTTAGGTGAACAAGGGGTGGGGAGGAGACAAGGGAGACAGATATGGATGATATCTAGTAGGGTGATATCTGATAGCCGTATGTACCTCTTATTTTGTATAGTTATTTTTTTGATATATATCGGCCTGCGTGTTGAAGAGAGTGAGGATGTACATGAGATTTTGAGATTTTGATGATATACCAGCCTACATGCCAAAGATGGTGAGGATGTACATGATATTTTGAGATTTTGATGATATTATGGCCTACGTGCCGAAGATGGTGAGGATGTATATGAGTGATTTGAGATGATTATGATTATTATTGGGATATATGTTCATATGTATTTTTATATAGACTATCTGATTTATAGATGATGGTGTTTATAATATGGATGGTGTACATGTTTTAATTTTCATTGTTGTGTGTGTCGGTGTGTGGAAATCAGGTGGATTAGGCATGCTAGAGTCAAGGTCATGTAGGCATGATGGAGTCAGGTCATAGGCATGGATTGAGTCAGGTCATAGGCATGGATTGATTCAGGTTGACTTAGGCATGGATGGAGTCAGGTTGACTTAGGCATGATTGAGTTTAGGTTGTGGGTATTGTTGAGTTAGGTTGGTTTAGGTGTGATTGAGTTTCTAATTCATTAATTTATGTAATTAATGATGATGTGGATCGTGTTAAGATGTTTTGTAGGAAAATGTATGATTGTGGTAAAGAAATTGTAGACAAGATGAAATGAATGTATGAGTGATGATGGTAAAGATGTTAAGAAATTTGTTGTTTGTGTGATTTAATTTCCAATTATTAATATAAAATGAAACTATCAAGGGTAGAATGTGAATGGGAAAGGGGCGGAGGGGAATTGGTTAGGGTAGAGAGTGGTCAAGCTATCCTCCAAGGGCCCCATGCCCTCGAGGTGCTTCCTACATAGTCCCGATGGAAAGGCACCTCGGGCTGATGTAGTTCTCCCATAAGCTAGGGAAGATTAGGGTGAAATAGTAGAATGGTCTAATAGGTGCTAGGTATGGGTGATGTAGGTCATAGGCATGATTGAGTTTAGGTTGTAGGCATGGTTGAGTGATTTTTAAATAAATGTCTTTGAGGATTTGGTCTGTATAGGATAATCAATAATTAATGAGGAAGGTGAATGGTAAGAGGTGGTAAAAGAGTTGCTTAATTGATAAGAACCTAATGAGTCTACCATACCCCAGATGGGCTTATGAACGTAAGACCCTACAGGCCTTACATAATGGACTATTCTAAGGGTGAAGAAAAGTCACATGATCATGAAATGTCACGTTTGCGGCAAGTCCCTTGAGTAATGAGGAATTTAGGTGAAAAAGGAAAGGAGGTGAGAATGGGAGGTTTAGCATAACTTAGTGTACGATGACGTGTATTTTGGAACAAGAAACCCAGAATCCAAAATAGGCAAGTCCATGATGAAAATTTCATCTTTTTTTATAATAGACTGATCGATGCGGGAAGTCTATATGGGATGGGTATATTATCTCCTTGAGGTCTTCGTGAAGCTGATCGATGCGGGAAGCTTTTGAATAGTTATTATATTTTTGTAATGACCGTATATATCTATCATTCAGGGAGCAATCTATCGATAGGGGTAAAATATAAAGAAGAGATGTCCCTTTTGAGGGAGTCATATTTTTCTGGAAGTTTAACTCAAGGAGTTGTATCCCTTTTTGTTTTTAGATGTTTAAGTCATGGAAAAGACTATAGAGGGCGATTAGGTTCTTGTTTTAGAAGACAAGATCGTAGTACACAAAGATTAAGCTGTGAAAGAGTTGGTTTTGAGTGATGAACGGCCATGGATTCCATCTTGAAGAGGATGAAAAGTATCCATGAGAATCATGATATGAGCAGAGTCGTGGTACTCATATTGAAGACAACGCTAAAAGGTGACGGTGATCACATGATTCTTGTTTAGTCGTGGATCCTCGAAATGGGTAATTATGGAAGGTGAATAGGGTAAGTGCGGGAAATTGATGGACAAATATAGGGTCATCCGTGGACATCATATTGCAAATAACAACATAATATCAACTTGTAGGGATTATTAGCAATACATACACTCAAAATTAGACAAACTTTTATTAATATTAATTGTAGTATCCGGAATCTAGTTTCTAAAATACTAATTTTTGTAAAAAATGGACAAGATTAGCTATATTAAACACTCAAAATTCAATGACTTGGTATTTTTTTTTAAAAACACCGATAAGATTATAGTCCGTTTGCCCACAATTTGGATGACCAAAAATTGATATATATTTTTTTCCTTTGGTGAGAAGTTATATGCCACTATCTATCTTGGGATGGATTTTATTTTGTATTTTTTGAGTAATATTTTATTTTTTATGATTTTTTCCGTGAAAGTGGTATGAAAACATAAAGAAAACAGAGCACTTTCCGTTTGCCCGCCATAACTTCATCAAAAAATATTGAAATCAAATAAATTTTTTTGAACATGTATATAATTTCACCACGGTTGGGATGGTATAATTTTTATCACATTCTAATAAGTGAAACAAATTTTGCAGTCTTAAACGTAGACATAAACATTCACAGGAAAAAGTGTCTTAAATACCTACTATTAGTAAAAAATTATAAAATGATATTTATCCTCTTCTATTCACTTTAAAATCAGTATTTCTACAAAGCTAATAGTCTCCCCTACGCAATGGTACCATTTTTATGACATATTTTTTACTTTTCAACATGGTTCAAGTCTGCGGAAGACTAAATTTGATGTTTTGCTGTTTTTAATGTAAAATTCAGGATTTGATGTCCACTTAATTGTCCCCCAACTTGGTGCACTTACCCAATAGCGCTCAAGGGATGAGAGATCAATTTGAGAAAGTGATATAGGACTTGATATTAACAATAGAATGGTCGAAAATGCAAGGAATTAACAGGCTCGGGTTTGGGTTTACATTCAGTGAAGAAAATGATAAGCACACGATCTATAGGCATGGGTAACAATATAGGGTCTAAGCCAATTAGGAGCAAATTTACCCCATTTACTTTTCTCCTCTTTGGTTACATGTTGATTTTCCTTCAGGACGAGGTCACTAACCTAAAAGGTTCATTTGTTTACACGTTTTTCATAGGCACGTTTGATACGTTTTTGGTATATTTGGAGATGGTCAAGAGCATTGAGACGATGCTCATCTAATAATTCAAGTTGCACTAAACAATCCTGGAAAAATTCATCGTCATTGAGCATGTCTTGTAGTGAGATGCAAAGGGATGGAATATGGACTTTGAGAGGTAAGACAACCTCAGTACCGTAGACCAGAGAAAAGGGGGTGGTAGCAGTCAAAGTGTGAATACTAGTGTGATAAGCCCACAAGGTGAAAGGAATGTGTGTATGCCAATCCTTCCTAGTATCATTGACTACCTTCATAAGAATTTTTTTCAAGGTTTTATTGGTTGATTTGGCTTGGTTTACGGGTAATAAGGTGATGAGAAACTGATTTAGATGTCAAAAAAGAATCACATAGTTTGCATAGGGTTTTGTTTTTGAATTGTTTTTTGTTCTCCGTAATAATGCGGTGAGGATACTAAAGCAAAATATGATGTGATGGTTGATGAATTCAAATATTTTCTCGGCTTTGGTGGAAATGAGGGAATGGATTCTACCCATTTAGTGTAATATTGATGGCGTTTATGATCCATTGGTGGCATTGTGAAGAATGGAGGTTGATCTCACCACAAGATCCAAACCCCATTGAGAAAAGGCCAAAGATCTTGTCTGACACCCGTAAGGCATGACTAGGGGTGTGATGGAGATTAGCATGTTGCTAGAATTTTATATAGCATTTGACATAATCACAACAATCACAGTTTAGGGTTGGCCAGTAATAGCCTAGGTGAAGAATGCATTTTGCGATAGTGAGACCACTAAAGTGACCTCCAAAAATTCCATTGTGGACTTCCTTAATGGTGTAAGGAATTTCAGAACTTGTAAGGCATCGCAAGAGAATTTTGTTGAAACCGTGTTTGTAAAGAAGACCACCCATGATGACATAATAGGAGACACTTTTAAGAAAGGCATGTTGTCCATTACAAGTGAGATTGGTGGGTAAAATGGAAAGGGAAAGATAGTCTATATATTGCTTATACCAAAGGTCACTTGGGTCGAAGCACTTTGGTTCTAATAGAGTAGACCTCATGAGGTAAATAGTATGGTGATTGTAGCCTTTGTATGGTGATAAATATTTTAGAGTCAACGGGTGAAGCAAGTATCTGAGAAGCCAAGCAGACCATGGTATCTATAAATTTATTGGTGGAACGTGGGGTGGTTTGAAGTGCATAAAGGTAAAAGGTGGTTAAAAGTATGTCTACGTGATGCTTATACTTTTGAAGTATCTCATTATGACAATGGTATATACCATTGACTTGGTTTATGACCAATTGAGAATCACCAAAGATGTTGATTGACTTAACATCTAAGGCATAAGAAGCCTGAAGACCTAATACGAGTGCTTCATATTTAGCAATATTGTTTGTACAATCAAAATCAAGTTTGAAAGAAAAAGGCATAGGTTCACCATCAAGAAAAATGAGGATAACACCAGCCCCACCCCCATGCTGACACTTGGATCCATCGAAGAAGAGTGTCATTTGGTAAGTGGGTTCATCCAGGGAAAGGGTAGCAATAGAATCATCTAGAAAGTTGAAGTTAGAGGGTTGATCCCGGAAATGGGTGCATTGGCCAATTGGTCGGTGATATTTTGGCCCTTGATGGACTTTTGATGGATGAATTCGAGGTCAAGGTCAGCTAGAAGCATAAGCTAGTATGCGGCACGTTAATTTTGATAAGGTTTGGCATACATGTAGTGTAATGGGTCCATATTAGTAATGACGAAGGTTTTGTGGTTGAGTAGGTAATGGCGGAGTTTGGTGGCAATGAAAAATAAGGCTAGGAAAAGTTTTTGGCATGGGTATATCTAGTTTCATAGTCAAGAAGGGTATGGCTTATGTAATAAACCGCTTGCTCTCGGTGTTGGTCGTTGCGATGAGCAAGCATTGCACCTAGAGAATGGTCAGTGGCAAAAATATATAGGTAGAAGGGCTGGTCATCCTTAGGAGGAATGAGCACTAGTGGTTGAAGGAGGTATTATTTCAAGGCTTCAAAGGCTTTATGGAATTCATCATCCCATTTGAATGAAACGTCTTTCTTGAGAAGATGATGGAATGGTTGACAACAGTTAGAAAGCTATTAGATAAAATGATGAATTGATTGTAACTTTCTCTGTAGGATGTGAAGTTGACGGAGATTAGTGGGTGTCGCATTTCAAGGATAGCCTTGAATTTAGCATGATCAACTTCTATGCCACATAAAGAAATGATGAAACCTAGGAGTTTCTGGAAAGTACGATAAAGACACGCTTTTGGTTAAAGATGAACACAATACTTAATGAGGTGATCAAAAATGACCTTAAGAAAGGGAAGGTGTTTGGTTCGATGCTTGGATTTAGCAATCAAATCATCTACATAATCCTCCAATATGTGATGCATGATGTCATGGAAGATGTAAGTCATGGCTCGCCGATATGTAACACAGGATTTTTTTAGGGCGAAGGGCATGACTCGATAGCAGAAAGTCCCCTAAAGGGTGATGAAAGCAGTCTTGTGTTGATCCTTGGGATCTAGTAATATTTGATTGTAGCCCGATAAACCATCCATGAGTGATAACATTTCATGGCCATTGGTGAGATCAACTAGTTGGTCATGCACGTAGTGGGAAATCGTCTTTGGGACATGCGAGGTTGAGGTCATGAAAATCTGTGCAAATGTGGAGTCCCCCTGTCACTTTCGTGACAAGAACGATGTTATAAATCCATTGGGGATAATCAATGGGTAGAATGAAGAAAACTAAGGGAAGGTGTTGAATCTCTTCTTTGACCAGGAGAAAAATGCGAGGATACATTTTCCACAGCTTTTTATTAATGGGTTTGGCATCGAGAATGGTTACGACATTGTGAACTACAATTTTTGGTTTGATACTCAGCATATCGGCATAGAACCAAGAAAATGTGTTGCTATGGTCCTGAAGGAAAGAGGTGAAGGCTTCATGTTCAGTAGCCTCTAAGGATTTACCGATCTTTAGGCTGTGTAGGTCATCCGAGTATTAGTGTTTATTTCGATGGTCGATTCGTTCAACATGGTTTTCATCTCAGAGGGTAACATTTGGTGAATATAAGAGTCTTATGCACCAAGGTAGGTGAGGATGGACTCATCATCCTGACATTAAATGATGTTAATTAAAGGTGTATCGTCATCAATCATGTCAGGATACAGGAATGGGAGAGAAGAGGGAGCCTCGCCATCGCGTTGATAGGTCAGCGGTCCTGAGGGAAATGGTGTTTATGAAAAAAATAGGAGGTATAGATTCAGGATCTATGGACTCAAAAGTGGTGAGATGGTAATGTGGGTGAATGAGAGGGGATATTTCTTGTCTGAATAAGGTCGATGTGAACCTTCTTAGAGGATGGAGCATTAAAACCAATTCCACTACGGTCATTGTGTTTATGAGAGGTACAAGAGATGACAGTGTGGCAGCCTTGTTCATAAAAATTAAAGCCAAATCCTTTCCACGTGCATCGGTGGAGGAAAGTGTGAGAGAAATGGTGGTTAGTGAGGGAGTGTAGGTCAGATGAAAATGGTTGGGTTTGGGATGGAGGTTCAGGTTTATAGGTGGCCATATCAAGTCCCCCATATGTTAGATTGGTGCGAAGGTGGGGAGGGCCATAAGGGAAAATGTCACCGATGTAAATTTCATAACTAGGGTGTTGTGCATGATTCCCATACTCTTGTGGGGTGAGGAAGGTATCAATATTTTATAGGTGGTATTCCCTAGAGTAAGGCATTGAAAAACACCTTCTAAGGGATCAGTAGTTGGTCTATGGGTAGAGGATATCGATGGCTCACTAGATGAAGGGGAAACAAGGGTCCCGGTGGTAGAGGCTACGGTGCGGTGGGGATAGCGAGGTTAGACGCAGTAGAAGTAGTGGCAATTTTTGTGGATGGGCTCATGGGTGAAGGTGAAGTGGTTGTGGTGGCGGATGCCTTGGCTGGTATAAGAACATCATTGGGTCGATATAGGATGTTATGGGTTTTGAAAGATGAGGGGTTGGCAGGGATGGTGTAATTATGTCCCTCGTGTTCAAATTTGAGGCATTGATGTAATGTTGAAGGGACACAACCCATAGCATGGATCCAAGGTTGGCCAAGTAGCAAGTTATACTAGAAATCCCCTTCTAGGACATAGAAAATTTTGGGATGGTGTGGGGACCTACGCGGACATGGAGAACAATGGTACCTAGTGTAGAGGTCATGGTGTCATTGAAGGAACGCAACATAATGGGGTTACCATGCATGTAATTGGAAGGTATTTGCATTTGGTCGTACGCATGGGAGGAGATGATGTTAATACTAGCACCACCATTGATCATAACGTGTCATATGCATATATTATCGATAAAGATGGAGATGAAAAGAGTGGGTCGGGGTCATTGGACTGGAAGGGAGCGATCTCTTCATCTGCAAAGTTGAGGGTGGCCACTTGGTGAGTGGGTGGAGGTGTAGAGGAAGGTGAAGACCTAGTGAGAGAGGCCATGTGGTGAGGGTAATGATGGAGGCTATGGGTGTTGGGTCATTTAGCAAGACTTTAATAGATTGAAGGACCTCTATGAGGGCTTGGCGATGTGACTCGAGGTTTAAATGAGGTCATATAAAGACATTTTGAGGGGGATTGGTGTAGTTGTTTTAGCATTGTGTGATGTGTGACCCCGTCAGAAATGGGATATCTGAGGACCTCAAATGATGACTTTGGGTGTGGGTGCGGATGGTATATTGGGTACAAGGTTGGTTGATGGGCCACTTGCTTTCTCCTTGCCCTTGTCTTTCTGAGCACGGGTGGCAATGTTGATCATGTTAATTTGAGGGGAGGTGGATGAAGAGGGTGTGTCATGGAAGGTATAGCAGCAAGAGGGAAAAACCCTAGTGGTGGATACGAGCCTTGTGAGATGAGTAGGGTGCATTGGAATTTGGGTGGTGGTTTGGCCAACTCTCTTATACGAACCATGTTAATTTTGAATCTCGGGGATGGATCAAAGAGTTGTGGGGGTGGAGATTTTGGTCATTGAGTAGGCAATGAGGGAAGATCTATGGAAATTGGTGAAGGTGAAATGGGGTCCTCATTAAGAAGATCATCATCGTCAAAGTTTTCTTGAGAGGACATAATTAGACAAGAGTGGATTTTAAAGCCTTACAGTTCTCTACATCATGTCTTGGCACACGATGGTAGGCACAAATTTTGGTTTTGTCAAACCGTTTTGGTTTGGGTTTGAGTGCGTCGTAAGGTCTAAGAGGTGGTAATGCAATGAAAAAAAAGTTTCAAGGAGGTTGGTTAAGATTTTTCATAGGACCACTAATGGATCACAATGGGAGGTGGATGTGGGTTTGGGTGCGATTACGGTGGCTTGTGGAGGAAGATTCTTTACAAGAGGGAGAGTAGGTTGGACTACTAGTTTGGTGTGTGGAGTGGTCTTAGGTGTTTGTCATATCTGCTTGGGTAGGGGCATGGTAGATGAACTAGCAATGGAAGGTTTGGTTGGTTTAACTACCTTATTGGAGGGTAGCAGATTTTTAGCTTTAGGTTGCATCTTTTTAGGTAAAGGTGATACGAGTACGAGATGTGGAGGGAAAATCTGATTGTGGAAGATGGCGGGTTACCCATGGGGGTAACCGAGGTCTTTGTGGAGGTAGGTGGTGTGGGTTGGGTAGGAGGCATGAGTGAAAGAGAAGGAAGCATCATGGGTAGTGAAGAATTTATTGACGGTATTGGAGGTATGGGTGGTAAGAAGGTTACGGGTGAGGGTGGAGGTTGTGTGGGTCGCTTGGGTATATTAGAGGTTTGTGATGGGGAAATGGGTTGCTGCATTCTTGGTTTACCGGTGGATGGGGGTTTCTTGGCCAAGGTTGAGGGGTGAGGTCCTAGGATGGATGGAAGGGGTGAAGGTGATAAGGGCATGGTTGGAAAGGTTGGGGTATGAGATCTAGGATATTGGATATTCTTTTTAGGGGCCGGGTTAAGTTTAGTGTTATTTTTGGAAGATATGGCTAAATCTAATTTAATGGGTGGGTGAATAAGGCTAAGCTGTTGGTATGACCTCTAAGGCGGTGATAGGTTTAGGTAATGCGAGATGATATAGGTGTGGGTTTGGGTGTAGATGCATGTTGGGATATAGACGAGAGGTGTGAGTTGGGCCATGAGTGGTGCCATGAAAGGTATTGCAATAGTTGTGGTTGTGTTTGGTTTGGTCACTTGAAACACTTTTGGATAGATAGTGGAGGTGTCAGCGAGTGACATTGCATTTGTGTTAAAATATGAAGTAGAAGGTGTCCCCAAAGTAAGGCTCTATTGACATAGTCCAGGTGATCGGCCAAGCGTTAGAATGGTATTGTTGTAAGCGGGGCCGATGTGGATCGATTTGAAATCCCGTAAAATGTGTTTGAGATACAAGGAAATGGCTAGCCTCGGACTCTGTGGGTAAGAGAGCCGAAAGCATATCAACGAGATCTTGAAGGTCTAATGGTGAATGGTCATCTATAGGTGGTGGTACTTCTATAGTATCCTCCATGGGTAGAGGAGAGGATGGGCCAGCCGAAGTGGGCTCTCCTTGTGTTGGTGTAGGTGGTGGACCTACATCTTCTATGAGTAGGAGAGGTTTTGCTAATAATTGCTCTGGAATTTTGAGGGGTCAAAGGTGGCATGTTGATTATAGGCTCTTCCACGGGTGAAGGGAACATGAAGGGGGTTCCTCTATGGGTAGAGGAGTAGATGAAATAGATTCTAGTGCAGGTAGGGGAGCGCGGGCTAATATTTCATCTATGGAAGGAACATGAGGCAATTGGGAAGTAACTAGTATATCATTGAAAATAGTGTGGACATTGTTATCATTGTTTGAGGTATCACCAACTTGGTTGGAAGATGGGGCATGATTAGGGAATGGATTCTTGAAGATATGCAGGTTTTGGTTAGCGGGTGCATTTGGGCTATCCAAGACTAGATCTCCATTGTCTATCATTTCTTGGACGATATTTTTGAAGGTGATGCAATTATTGTCACTTGTGACCTTTGACATGATGATAGTTATAAAATTCATGTTCCTTATACCATGTGGGCATGGGTCACTCGAGATAAAACCAGTATGTGGCTTTATTGGTGGAAGGGTAATGGCACCATCCTTAATAAGCTTTTCCAAAACAGAACAATAAGATTCTCCTATGGAAGTGTGTTTCCATTGTTCTCATCTAAATTGGAAAGGTTGGTCAAGGGAGAGATTAGAAGGAGGTTTGGCTGGGTTTGATTGATGAGGGGACCAGCTTTGAGAACTATGGCATTAGCAGACCCTTTGGGATTTGAATAGTTGTTTTGGGGTTTTAAAGACGAAGAAGCATCATTTTATTTGAACGTGATGTTCTTGTTATGAAGTTGAATCTTCTTTTCTTCGATAGCATGAATTTCCAATTTTTGTGCCATGGTGAATGCCTCATCAAAAGTGAAAAATTTTGTACACTGTAAGGTTGGTGAGATGTGTCTAGCACATGCCCAAGTAAATAGTTCTATAATCTTGGTTTGAGGTAATTGGAATGTGAGTTGGTTAATGAGGTTGCGCCAGCGAGTGATGAAGTCAATGATAGACTCATCATCATACTATCATGTGGAATAAAGATCAATCATGGTAACCTTCTTGAAAATGTTGATGGAGAAGTGATCTAGGAAGGCTTGGGCTACTTGATTAAATGAGTAAATGGAGTGTCTTGGTAGTCCACTATACCAGTCCAATGCAAGTCTTGTCAGGGACATTGGGAAAGTCCTCAAAAGTAAAGTGTCATCATGGGCAATCAGGTAACACCCATGTTTAAAGGACCACAAATGTTGTTGCAAATCTTATTTGCTTATTGAAGCGGTTGAATTTTGGCATTTCCCAATGTACGGGTATATGGTCGAATAGGAATGGACGAGTGAATAGGCTCATTACAAATTTCATCATAGGTGAGGGAATTGTGTGAGCCAAAAACCGATGCTTCTAGTGTTTGCATCTTTTCCATCATCAACTTGATGAGGTCATTAGTAGGTTGTGATGGAGGGACACCTCTTGTGGCATAAGGAGGTGGATATTGAACCTAATAGGAGGTTGAGAATAAGTAACCGACATAGAAGGCACATATCCAAAATGGGTGACAGACAAGATAGGGGGTTGTTGATAGTAGGTGTAAGTAGGTGGGATGGTCGTCGTGACTCTAGTGGCGATTGGGGTAGTGTTTGTAGGATGGAGAGGATGAGATTCTAGAATGGAGTAGGGGTCACCGACATCACGGGAGGTTGTGTTGCAATGGGTATTTATGAGACAATGGGTGCAGTTGTGCTATGTAGTGCAGGTGGTCGGCCGAGGGGACAACGATATCGACATGTGTGAGTGAAAGCTGCAGACGCGGTGGTCATGGCAGGTATGGGGCCTAGCTGCAAAACTACCGGGGCTGAAGCAAGTGAGGGTAACGCCACATTATTAGGTGTTGATGTAGCAACGAGAATAAGGGCAAGAGAGATGGATACATGCATGTCATATATCAACTGACCTGAGGAGTCTCGGGTGGAAGAGTAGGAAAGGTATAACTGTAAGGCCGCGGGATTCTAATCAAGGATTCATGTAAACTCTTCATCACCTATAGAAATGGTGGTAGGTAAGGTTGGATCCATGGGTGATAGGATGGAAGCGGTGAGGGACTAGGTGGGAGTGGTTGACGACTAGCGTGGAATATGAGGGCATTAGTCTGGCTGTGAGTCAGCACCATGTGAACAAGTGCTAACCTGGTAAGACGTATTTCTGTAGATGACACAGAAAATAGTAGAAACATAGAATAATGGGGTCCAGGAGGTGAATCTGGTCAATGTCTACATTTTTAAAAATCAAACATAGGAAATTGATGACATTCGAGGTTGACCGATGACGATTGAGTCAAGCCCGATGATGGTCGGGATTGGTGACAGATTGAGGGAACACGAATGATGGTTTAAAAAGCGTCCAATCTTCAGTTCTTGTGAAATAAATCATTCTTAAAGAATGAAATAGGAATGTTGGATGTGTACTTGTGAAAATTGTGTATGACAGTAGGTATCAACAGGGGAGAAATATGATGATTCCCTAAGGGCTAGAAATAGAATAGAAACAGTGATGAAGGCTATTCTAGGTAAAGTAACTAGAAAGCTAGAAGCCGACACTGGTTAGGGTTTAACCAATGACGGTCAGATGTGAATTGGCGGTGGTTGTTGCACCAACGTCGGTGACTGTGAAATTAGAAAGAAATGAATAAAATTGGTTTTGTGAGTTAAATTAAGTGAAGAATCAAACTTAGAAACCTAAGAATGAGGAGATGGGACCCTGGCACACTCAGACAAAGTCAGAATACTCCAACTACGATGGTGGAGTGTGTAAGGAAGAAGAAAAATGGAGATTTGTAGTCTCACACCTCAAAACATAAACCAAGAAGAATGCTAAGAAAAAGCACGATCCTAATAATGATTTTCTTATGTTTTTTTAGCTTATGTTATTTAGGAATGACTATGTGTATTTAGAATAGAATTTTTGGTTGGGAAGGTGTCCTACAAGAAGGATATCTAAAAGGAGAGGTTTCAGGTATGTTATGGTGGGGGTGGGCCTTCCTCTGAGATGATGACTCGACAGAGGCAACAAGCTGGCAGTACACCGCCAACAGTTGTTTGATCACTTACAGATGTTCCTAGGTAATATGTTGTTTAAGAAAGATGTGTATATTTTGATTTTTGCAAGTTTGGTAAGACAGAGAGAGAGAGAGAGAGAAGAATGTGCTTTCTACATTCTTTGTGTCAACCATCAGCTGGGCATGACTTCCAGCATATAGGTTGCCCTTAGTTTTAATGTGAGCTAATAATGCAACAAATCAGAATGTAATGCAAGTGTTTTAAACCCAAATCGAAGTGTGATATTTGATGTAGCAAGTGATGAACAGGAAGAGGGATGCTCTTTCACTAATGCAATGCAAAAGAAAGGAAGATGTGTTCTTTTTAAAGCACCAAAAATACGATTGTTTTTAGACAATAGAAAGAAGGAGAATGATTTCCAAAGAATAAAATTAATGTGGAAGCTTTTGAAGGAAAAAAACACACAACTTTCACCTAGGAATGAATAAATGCAAAAGAACCCTTGATGGGTCCCACCGAGTGCGTGCCAAAAATTTTCACCATTTTCTTTACCTTTTTGAAATGACGAAACAAATAAGGGTAAGGGCCAAGGAGGAATACCTGTTAAATGTTGGTTGGTTGATGGTTGTTGCACGCATTCTGAATTCTTGATCCACAGCTAAATGTGAGAGCTTCCTTTTGGCTAGGAGGAACTACCTGTAATAGAAAACAAGACCACAAGATGATAGTTAAATGGTATATGACAGTGGATTGCCTAGCATATGCTAGTTCTAGGAAGTGTGATACTCCCTAGACGGCTGTCAATCCACTGTTTAAAAAAATTAATGTGAGAAACAAGTAAATTCCTATTGTAGTTGATATGATTTAGGTATTTCATTCAAGTACAATAAGCAAATCCAATCACAATAGGCTAGGCTATAGTTGGATCTCGAGATATGAGGTGTCTTTCAGGTACTAGGGTGGTCGGGGTCTGATTCTAGGTTATTTAGGTCAATTGGTAGGATGATTGTTGGGTTTGTTCTTGGTCAAGGTGTAAAACACAGAGACCGACATCAACTGAGTGTGACCGATGTCGTTTTAGGTAGAACTAATGATGGTTGTGGATAACCGGTGTCGATATGGTCGAGGTAAAAGAAACTCAAATAGATTAAATGGTAGGGGCTGATCTAAGGTCAAATAAGGTTGGGAGAGTGAATGAGAAGGTCTATGGAGATCTCAAGTACACTCGAAATGGATATTAGGTCGAATGGTGATTTGGTGGTGTGGGTAAGGGAAATGGTGGGATTACAAGCTATTAAGCAATGGAGGAATGAACATGCAAAGTATAAACTAATGACAGGAATGACAAAAGTTAACTATGTTGAAATAGACAATGTTGGTAGAGATGTACTTACTATGATGTAGATTTTGATGGTTGAATGGAGGTGGTTGTTGATCAGAAGAATAGTGTTGGATATCATAGCAGTGATTCCCAAAATGATTTTATGGGTGCAATGCTTCAATATATGTCCTAGTGATGGCTATGGATGTCTGGATACGTGAAAGGATGTTGGTTTTCTCTGTATGCAGCTCTGATCTCCTTCTCTTGCTCTCAAAATGTGCTAACCCAAAAACAAGGTTGTTTGGGTGAATAAATGGTAACCAATGATGGTTCCAGGTTGACTAGCGTCGGTTTAGGGGTGACCGACATTGGTTAAGGTGAGATTCCCTAAGTTTCTTGAAATGGGAAAATATTTCTAATTTCTTGGACCCGATTAGTTTATTCTTGTGGATTAGAACGGAAACTTCTCTTCTAATGAGTGTGTTGTCCCCAAAAAACCACTTTTCATTTTCCAAGTTAAATTCAAATTTTCGAGCTCTCTCCCTCCTAAAGTATTTAAGCCAAGTTGAAAGTTCGAAGAGATAGAAAAATCCATACCCTAGAGTTGTTTCAAATCCCCAGTCTGCTTGTTTTGATAAATTTTCTATTTTCCTATCTGGACACATGAAAACTTTATTAATTGTCCTCATTTAAATGAAATTTTCAATATTTATATGCCCCTGGATCATTAAACCTTGTATTGTTTTCAATTCCTCGGCTCGTGAAAGAAATTTTAAAATTGGGCATGAAATGGTGGAGTTTTCTTCTTCTCTACTTTTTTTCCCACAGTCGGGAACAATGGGCATTTTCTTCCCCATAAAATTTGGTCCCCATCATCCACGGGTAAATGGACATACCTAATTAGAAGCGGGTCGGTAGAGAAATTTGTGTTTTTGAGCCTCTTTGTAAAAAGGTGAAAAGTTAAAAAGTGACCCACAGCCCCGATCAGGCTTAAAGAAAAAAGTCAAATCTTGAGCCCACAATCAAAGGATTCAAAGCAGGGAAGTGGACCATTAGGGGGATTTGAGATTTTGAGCCTCTTTGTAGAAAAGGTGAAAAGTTAAAAAGTGACCTGCAGCCCCATTAGGCTTAAAGAAAAAAGTCAAATCTTGAGCCCGCAGTCAAAGGAGTCAAAGTAGGGAGGTGGACCATCGAGGGAATTTGAGATTTTGAGCCTCTTTGTAAAAAAGGCAAAAATTTAAAAAGTGACCCGCAGCCCCAATTAGGCTATCAGGGAAAAAGTCAAAGGTGAAGCCCACCATTGAAAAGTCAAAGTGGATGAGCGGGCCATCGGGAACTTTTGGAAATTTAACCAAATTTCCAAAGCAAAGTAAAAGTTCTAGAATGCTCTGCAGCTCCACCAAGGTCTCGGGCCCACCGTTGAAAAGTCAAAGCGGGAGAGTGGAGCGGTGAAGAACTTTGAAGTTTTGAGCATTTTTCTAAAAAAGGTTAAAATTGAAAAAAGCGAGCCACAATTCCTTCACCACTCAAATAAAGCCACGTGTCAGGCCTATGGCGAGAGGCGGAAGGGTGGACCAAAATGTCAAAAAATGCCAATTTTCTACAAAGGCATAAAATGCAAAAGGCATCCTCCACCCGCTCCAATAATTTTCTCCCACGTGGACGGCTCTAGTTTAAAGTTTTGAAGGAAAGATAAATGGTTCAAATTCAAAGTTACAAAATGAATGTAACGGCTGCATTATGAAAAGTCTGGTTTTTCCACCATTGGCGTTTCTTCATGAATCAAGAATCCGAACGGATGCAAATGATTGAAAAGAAATTATAAACTATTTCTTGCTAACAAAGAAGAAGTTGTAACCGTTTCTTGGAGGATATTTAATGGGTTCTTCACGCCATTTTCGAGGGCTGGAGATTGATCTTGTAAACTCACGAGTGCATTGTACTTGGAGAAAACAAAGGAGATAGCCATTTTTCTTCCATTTCCCCCCTCCTTTTCTCCATTTCTCCACTATTTACAACTTTTGATTAAGCATCAATACAAGAAGAAGTATTTTGTATCCTATTTGATGAGGATATTTTAGAAACTTTGAGTTCATAATCTTATCTCGTCTTGTTGTGATTTTCAGGGTTGTTTCTTCCCATGAATGTATGTGATGAATTTTCTAACTAGTGTGTGCAGGAATCTGATTTGCTACCTGCAACATTAGTTCTCCTACCTCTTTTCTCACTCCCTTTCCCACTTTCAGACAAATTTCTCTCTTGCAAGTATCTCGCAAGCTTTGCCTGAGTTTAGTGGAGTGCTCCGTTGGATCCCCGACCGAAAGGCCACCACAGAAACCCACATTTTCTCGTGCATGCATATACGGTAGTTGCACAAGTTAAGTAGAGGGACTTATATTCCCAGAGCATTGGCAAGGAATCCACAAGTTTTCCACCTAACAAATTCCCTTGCCAACAGAGCGGTAATGTGGTGAGAGAGATTTTAGGGATTGATTTTAGGGTTAGACCAAATATTGGCACATTAAGGAAAGTAAGACTTAGTTATTGTTGGTTATGGAAACATGCCAAGAATAGGTCTAGGGTGAGGTGGTTGGATGAGGTGTCTAGGTGAGGTGGCTAGGTGAGGTGGTGGGGTAGAAATTAAGGTAATTAGATATTAAATATTGTGAGGATATATATTAATTTAATTAAATAAATGGTGATGTGGGGTGGAAGGGGCCATGCTTAGATGAGTATGCTTGAGCCGAGTTATTTGACAAGGGACCAAGGGAGTGTGACCCAAATTTGGTGTCTCTACAGTCTCATTGGTGGCACGTCTAGCTACTACATTGGTGAGTCCTGTGCCCGAACCCTCTCTCTCTCTCTACCATGCCAAAATCTACCTTGAATATCTCCACCAATCACATGTCTCTAACCGCTCTTGTGGACTGTCTCTACCTGGCTCATCTCACCACTTAGTAACCTCCACCTCAGCCAAGTACAATGCCTTGTCTTTTCTCCAAAAAATGCACAAGTCACTCAACTCTGTCATTTTCTCAAAGTCAAAAGACAACAATGATTCCGTAAAATATAGAATTTCAACTTTATAACCCTAACCCGACATGACCGACTTGATCATACCAAACCGACATTGGTAACCTTATAACCACATCACCACCTACTAATACCATTTTACCTACCTTTTTCCCATTTTAAACAAAACTCATTACTTCCAAATACCTCGTAACCTCACCAATACCTCTTACACCTTACCCACAAGCCTAAATTACCCATACATTTCCTTAATTACATTTAGGGACTGTTATTTTACCTATACCTCAACCTTACCCATGTCATGACCTATATATCTTGACCTAAACCACCTTTTGTGACCTTTGAACTTGTGTCCTCGTTATAGCTTGTGATATTGTTACTTGTGTTGTTTTAGCCTAATGACCTTACCTTGCCTATTGTCATGTTGTTTATCTCAACCAAACCTTTGGTGTACCGGATCATACCTAAATTTTCCTACACCTAACCTAATTTTTTTTTCCATTACCATATCATGTACCCTAGATACCTGAATCACTTCAACCTTGTTTGGATAAACCTATCGACCTTGGACGATGTAGAGTTTGTAAGCTCTTCAACCTAGTACTATGTCACAATCTATACGTGTGCATGCATTCGATTGTCATTACCCATTACCCAATATGACCCTTTCCCATTACCCATTACCCAATTTGACCCTTACCCATTACCCAAAATTCCCATACCCTTACCTACAACTCACCTACCTTCACTTTCATCACTTACCCATTTATCAAACCACTCACCAATTTTGTCTCACACCTCATCAACTCCTAGTTTGAGGGGATCACCTCCACCCATACTTGGGGAAACCTCACTCCCACTTATATTTGGGGCAACCACTTCCTATTTTTGTTAGTGTCACTTATAAATACAAGCCACACAACAAAAAGGGGCAAATGTAGACACCAAAATTGGGTCATAATTCCATTAAAACCTCATCAATTAAATTAACCATATCCTACCCATTCATATCCCCTAGTGCACATGTTAATTAAATTAATTATCTTAATTTAATTAACTAATATCCTCACTTAACCACCTCACCCAGCCAACTCACATATCCACCTCACTCAAATGACCCACTCAAACCTCATTAATGACCTAAGACCAAGTCTAAGCTTATCCTAACCAACTAGGACTTAGTCTAAACCTAGACTTAACTCATATTAACAAACCTAAAAGGAATCTTACTCATCCTTCCATGATCTATCACTCAAGACTCAAACGAAGATTGGAGACCACACCAAAATAACAACAATCAGGATATTTTTGGCCAACCTAGATATTCCCACCTTGACCAACGTCGGTTATATCTCAACCGATGTTGGTCACCTAACCATCATTAGTTAGGTTAAATACATTTCCAAAATCCTTTGCCTAGGTTGGTCATTCAATTCAGGATCTCATACAAATAGAGACTTGGAGCACTCAAAATTTCTGAAGCACTTAGGAAAAGGAAAATATATCGGAAGCACTACCAACAACCATTGGCATTCATCATCTTCTTCATGATCATGGATTCACACAGAGAAGCACAGAGGTTCAAAGCTGTCACGACACAATCAAAACTTCTCTTCTCTCTGGATCTCCATCATCACCGCGTTGATCCGAAAATAATCAAGTTTTTATGTACCTAATCTCAGACCCTTGTAGGCTTTAATTATTTACCGATAATTTACTCCTTTTAAGTAATCAATTTAAAATAAATGCAAGAAAATAAGACAATTGCACAATGATTGATTACGAGTTCGAGAAATTGCCTACGTCTTCGAGTTCATGGTCGAACCATTCCACTAGTCAAAACTTGTAAGTTATAATAGTACTTTCACAAGAAAACCTAATGGAAACTATTTAAACTTGCTTAGAAGAATAACCAGACCTTCGGACGACAAGGGTGAAAAATAACACCTAACTTCCACCTTCCTAGTGTATTTGGCAAGCTCTATGGCACCAGCTCCACTGTTCGGAAACCTCCGGTTCTCGATCGGCCTTCCAGACGCTTTATAATGCCCTATGGCACTCTGGTCGATATTCCAGGCTTCAAAATTTAGTGTGGCACTATGGGCCGACTAGGTAGTATTAATAAATCCTAGCCACAATAATGCCTATTTAAATAAATAGGTCTTCACACAATTACAATTTCTCATCCTCCTCTTGGCTCGATCTTCGCCTCCCGAGCTCTAGGAATGAGCTTGTCTCCGTTGTGTGTGTGTGTGTTACAAAGGAGAGGGGTCCCCTATTTATACAAAAATAGGGCCCAAAAATAATTCAATAAAATATTATCTAATGTTATTTTTAAACCTTATCCCGTAGCATTTTAGATATGCTTATCCCATATTATGGCGGATTACATGTTTAATAGGATTAAATCCCAATTGGAGCGAAATTTGGATAAGGTCACACATTTTGGTGGTGGGGGATAATGTCTTAGGCTTTATTAAGCCTTTCCACACATTGTAGGTGGTCATAAGACCACTTGGGCATAACCGCCCCACCTTTTCTCACCACGTGGATTTCCACGCATGGCTTAACCCCTACAACACCGCTTCACCTTCTCCCTTCCACATGGAAGCTTCCACTGCTTATCCACTACATGGATCCTTAGCAATGTGTTTCGGTTAGGAGAATTATTTGGGATTTAATACTAATGTATAAACATTAATATATAGCGGTTTGGCATATATGTGTGGCATTTGGAAAGTGGACTTACCAAGTAAATAGAAATTTGACCCATACCATGGGGTATAGAAAATAATTAACTTGGTCAATAGCATATATTCCACTTGTCGTCTCTCGATAGGCAAATCAATCGTATTCGATTCATCAAATGACTCCATTTGCCTTTTCACCACGTGCCACAGTTCCATTGATCCAATATTGACCAGTAGAGCCGAGTTGACGTTCCCATTGTCTGAAATTTGACCGAACATATCTAGAGCTCCCAATGTCCATTTGTCACTTTCTCACAGTCGTTGGAAAGCTATCAAAATGATCTTCTTCACTGACACCATTTAGGGATGTTAAGGGAACTTTCAATATTGATCCCATGATCACACCTCCCCACTGAGAAAGGCTTTTTGTCCCAAAAATATTATATTGGAACACTTTTCCATGTTGTCTTGAATCTGAAACTCTACTACCACCTCGGAAGTGTTGTTGTAGTAGACTCTTGGGTCTCTTCCTCTGTAACCTTATCTCTTCAACAACTTTGCTCTGATCCTGGGACTTGTGGGTTATGGGTCCATGATGCTTCCACTACGCCACTCTGATATCCGAAGAAGACCTCCACGCCTCTGTGTATGGTGCTAAGTTTCTGCATGAAACCTCAACACTCCTTCTGTGTGGTGCTAAGCTTCTTGATATCTGACAACAAGGATCTTCTTTTACTCTATAACATAACTCTTGGCTCTGAGTTGATTCCAATCCAAATCCAAAGCGAGTGCAGAAGGAACTCCATGTTACGTAGAGCTCATACTTGATTTGATGTTGATGATGGACAATGACTTGTCCCTTTTCAGACCTCAATGCCTCCGATGCACAATGCTAAGCCTCTTTCAAGACCTCAAGCCTCCAATGCATGATGCTAAGTCTCTGTAGACCTTAATGCCTCTTATGCATGATGTTAAGCCTCTTTCAAAACCTTGAGCCTCCAATGCATGATGCTAAGTCTGTTATAGACCTCAACACCTTCAATACATGATGCTAAACCTCTTTTAATACCTCAAGCCTCTAACGCACGATGTTAAGTTTGTTGATCAACTACCATTCGAATGTGTGGTCACAATGCCTTGACACCGAATGACATTTCGAGCTGATCCTTTGAGAGATCCTCTTTTTGACACACTAATATCAGGTACCACTCTATTGCATGGTCACAATGCCTCTACACATAATGAAGTTCCAACCCAACGTTAATGCCAACGGTGATTCAGCTACCATTCTATTGCACGATCACAATGCCTCTACACAGAATGAAGTTCCGAGCTGATCTCTACAAACTCTACTGTCTACACAAATGATAGATCAATCTCCAAGATTTATATGAGTCAAATCCTATATCCCAACTATAACAGGTACTCACAAGCTGATTAGGAGATAGGTTTGGAGCATTAATCAAATTTTCTAAGTAAGAAAATCCACTGAGTATGGTAAACCTTTCTCTCAGCATTTTCTCATAGAATCTGATCTCCAAACTAATACTGCATATTATTCATCAATCTGAATTATACAATATATAATTGAAAAATTGTTGACTTACCCATTTTAAAGGACTTTCACTTTCAGGTATTACCTGGTCCTGGGTTGCCTTTTCAACTGGTGGTGGAGTAGAAACTTCCTTTGCATTTGCAATAGGCCTCCATTCCATCTTTGGCTTTCCATTACTCGATGGTGAGATGGATGCATTTTCCAGTAATTTTCCACCTGATGCCCATTCCTCTGACAATGAGCACAAAAATTCCTCTTAATCTCCTTCTTTTGGGATGAGGAACTCTTTCTACCATTTCTCAACTCTGCATGATGAGATTGGTCTTTCTGGTTTTCCTTGTTCCTGATGAACAACATCAACTTCTTCATCAATTTCCTTCTCTTCCAGCATCTGGCCACGAATGATTATGCAATCCATAAAAGTACATGGAAAGGAATTCCACATCTTCTGAAAATCATAACCATACTTCTTAAGCTAGAAAAGTGGATCAGAAGTTTTACTTGTGCTTATGATTATGGTAAGAAACTGGAGGTGGAATCTCATTACCTCTTCGCTGATTTCTCTTACCACATCCTACCTGTGATGACGAAGCACAACTTTCCTACTCATAATCTTCTTGTAGGACTAGTGGGGTAATCACTTTGCTTTGAAGCTTGTCTTCCATCAACATTCTTGGAGCATTCTCTAATTTCCATTCCCGCACTAGAAAAACCCAAACCTGCAAAATGAGGATGATCCTCAACCTGTATTGGGTTAGATATTCCTTGGCCATTTTTACCAAGGCCTCTTCCATCAAATCCCATTTTATCTAGTAACTTAGATCCAATGCCTCTAGCATTCTTTTCAAATAAACCAAAGACTTCATTACCTAAATCCAAAACCGAATGGGAGGAAGAAGAAGATTCCAATGGTGAACAACTTACAGTGTAATCATCTGCCATGGTCACTGCATCTAAAGTTGAAGGTATTTCCTTTCTCTGATCACCACACTACAACCTTTCCAAGATCTCATCCTTGGTTTGCAGTTTTGATTTCAAGCGAGCATTCTCCTCTTCCAAGGAGTAATACATTGATCGTAGGAGAGATTTATCTTCCTAGATCTGGTGATTATAAGCTTCAACCTCATCAAGCTTTGCTGTTTAGACATCTTGCCCATAGTGCACTTGTACCTGTTCACACAAATTGAACCAACTGCACCAATCTTGAAGCAATCACTCTATTAATCAGATTTACTGAAAAACAAATATGGAGCTAAACCAGCTCTAATACCAAACTTGCTTTGGAGATTAGCAAGTTTGCAAGTGTCGATCACCGCTCTGATACCAAACTTGATCTGAAAATAATCAAGTTTTTATTTACCTGATCTCGAGACCCTTATAGGCTTTAATTATTTACCGATAATTTACTCCTTTTAAGTAATCAATTTAAAATAAATGCAAGACAATAAGACAATTACACAATGATTGATTACGGAGTTCAGCAATTGCCTACGTCTCGGGTTCGTGGTCGAACCGTTCCACTAGTCAAAACTTGTAAGTTACAATAGTACTTTCACAAGAAAACCTAATGGAAACTATTTAAACTTGCTTAGAAGAATAACCAGACCTTTAGACAACAAGGGTGAAAAATAACACCCGACTTCCACCTTCCTAGTGTATTCGGCAAGCTCTATGGCACCATCTCCACTTGTTCGAAACCTTCGGTTCTCGATCGGCCTTCCAGACGCTTTGTAATGCCCTATGGCACTCCATTCGATATTCCAAGCTTCAAAATTTAGTGTGGCACTATGGGCCGACTAGGTAGTATTAATAACTCCTAGCCACAATAATGCCTATTTAAATAAATAGGTCTTCACACAATTACAATTTCTCATCCTCCTCTTGGCTCGATCTTCGCCTCCCGAGCTCTAGGAATGAGCTTGTCTCCATTGTGTGTGTGTGTTACTGAAGGAGAGGGCTCCCTATTTATACAAAAATAGGGCCCAAAATAATTCAATAAAATATTATCTAATGCTATTTTTAAACCTTAGCCCATAGCATTTTGGATATTCTTATCCCATATTATGGTGGATTACATGTTTAATAGGATTAAATCCCAATTGGAGTGAAATTTGGATAAGGTCCCACATTTTGGTGGTGGGGGATAATGTCTTAGGCTTTATTAAGCCTTTCCATGCATTTTAGGTGGTCATGGGACCACTTGGGCATAACCACCCCCACCTTGTTCACCACATGGATTTCCACGCATGGCTTAGACCCCTACAACACCGCTTCACCTTCTCCCTTCCACATGGAAGCTTCCACCACTTATCCACTACGTGGATCCTTAGCAATGTGTTTGGTGGTTAGGAGAATTATGTGGGCTTTAATACTAATGTTTAACATTAATATGTAGCGGTTTGGCATATATGCGTGGCATTTGGAAAGTGGACTTACCAAGTAAATAGAAATTCGACCCATACCATGGGGTATAGAAAATAATTAACTTGGTCAATAGCATATATTCCACTTGTCATCTCCCGATAGGCAAATCGATCATATTCGATTCTTAAAACGACTCCCTTTTCCTTTTCACCACATGCCACATTGCCATTGGTCCAATATTGACCAGTAGACCAGAGTTGACTTTCGTTATCTGAACTTTGACCGGACATATCTAGAGCTCCCGATGTCCATTTGTCACGTTTTCATAGTCGTTGGAAATCTCTCAAGATGATCTTACGCACTAACACCATTTAGGGATGTTTAGGTAACTTTGAAGATTGATCCCCGGATCAACCATCCTCGGCCTCTGCATTCTCTAAACCTACTCTTCAGTAAGTACCTAACATCTCTTCATTTATTTCTATTTTATTCTAGTAAGATTTATTATTCAGCTCAGTAATTTATCTTTCTCCACATCCGTACACTCCTTCCTCCTACCAACCTATCACCCTACCATACCTAACCCTTTCACCTAGTTTTATCCTCTTTTAATCATCTCTAAGCCTCCAAGGCCATTTTACGACCTTACCCTCACCATTTCCAACCTCTGTGTAATCACAAAGAGTCTGAAAAACAAGTTTTAAGTCCCTTTTACTAATTTCCCCTACTAACGCCGGTTAGCCAACCAACATCAGTCATTCTACCTAATCAACATCGGTCACACAACCAATGTCGGTTATTGTGTCTAACAATATAGCTTAGGCCAGCGAGCTAATACATATTTCCCAACAGCCCAGAATCACTTGTAACCTTTACTAGACCCTATCTAGAGCATGTACCATACACCTGTAACCCAATACCGGCCCATTTCCTACATCACGACCCATTTTGACCTCAAACAATCTTTTACACATCCTTTCTTATTGTTTTGTACGAGATACCCAAATTGTTTCAATTACAATAGGATCTTTATTTCATGTATATTTTGAATAGCATTAATATTGTTATATAAAGTGGATTAACAGACTATTCAGGAAGCATCACGCTTCCTAGACCTAGTTTCCACTATGCGAGTCCACTCATTATTTTGTTTAACTTTATCTAGAGGTATTTGTTTTCATTACAGGTAGTTCCTCCTAGCAAAAATTGATCTCTCGCATTCAACTTGGATCAAGAAATCAGAACATGCCCACAACCTTCAACCGACATCACAAATAGGTATTCCTCATTGGCCTATTACATCTTATTTGTTTCATTAATTTGCTAAGAATCTGGTGAAACGCATAGAAACCTCCAATTTCTCTTTGATGCATAGGCAACTAACCACTTGTACATCTCTATAATAAATATGGCGAAGAATGTCTCATACAGCTCATCATACATATTCTGTTCAACCCACGTGCGTGCATTAAATTCAGGTCTAGTGCTAAATCTATGAGCATACTCTTCCTCCAAATCATCTAACCACTCTTCAATATTGGCCAAGGTCAACCAGTACATCTTCATCATGCAACATCCTACCAAACAACTAAAAAAGAGGTCTTGCAACGGAACCAAAATGTAGTCTAGATTTTACCACCAAAAGCCCAAGGCGTGCTTTGACACATCACTCAACCTGAGGCGAGCACTCACCCAAAGTGCACAAGGGTGCCATGTCCCTCTTTTATGAAAGCTTGTTCAAGGGGTTAGCATTATTGAATATATATCTCATATCTATATCGGATAATCGGTTATATTGCAGTGCTCAAACTAGATCTAGATCTTAACCATGTAAAGAATACTTAAACAATTACTATAATAAGATTTACCATACAAGATCCATGCTCAGTTACATCCAACACCAATATCCAGCCAATAAGATCCATTATATTAAATACTACAAAAACATAGAAGCTTCATACATCATATAGTCTCCATGGTCATGCACGCTCATAAATTCGCAACATAACACTACAATAACATTGAATACCTAAACCATGAAAATCAATACATATTTATAGGGGTGGGGACTTTCCCTTCACTACCCATGCACCTTTCAAAAATAGGCTACATGTTAATAATAGCCATGCGCCCTTACATGAGAATACAAAAGCATGCAAGCTTGCTAATAATAGATTATCTACTAGAATAATTATTGTTTAATCCTATTAATAGCTTCAAAGCTATGCATGGTTCTTGTTATTCTATTATCCAAAATAGCCTTTACATGGTATTCAAGTCCCTAAAGATGTTACGCACACTCCATGTCCAAAATTAGCCTCGATCTGTAAAATGACTAAGTCATGATTTCAAATTGTTCTAGGTGTGCCCTATTTTGTTATACTTACGCACCCCCTATGTTTGCGCACCCAATCCTTTCACACTTTCATACTTAAGTTGTATTTCATAATCTCAACAATCCCCACTTGTATCTCTCATGGCAAGCATCTTCTCATCATTGTCCCCTCTTTCTAGTGGAATAGGTATGACTTTGGGAACTCCCCAAATCACTCATTTTCATCCCCTATCGAAGCTCCGACTTTTATGCTTCCTCCACCTCAAATATCTTCTACCATTTTCACTTGTCATCCTTTCCAATCCTTCATCCTTAGTAACTACTTTTCTCACTCCCTAAAGTTTCACTCGATGATTACTTGCTCCCCCTCAAGAGAAACCTTCTTCCTTGATTCCCTCTTGGTTGGCTAGTCAGACTCCAAAGAAAAGAAAGACACTTGTTCCCTTTAAGGCCTTTGATTTCGGTTCTCTAAAGCTCACACCTTCAAGATCATCCAAGAAACCTAAGACCATTTCTCATATCGCTATTGATGAATCTAGTCAAATATTCACCGAGATTGTTATACTTGCTTTCTTGATAAATAAAGGAGGACATTACGGCCTCATATTATCGATCACAAAGGTAGCCACAGGAAGGTCACCACTAAAGGCACTTGGTAGGATGCTCAAGTTTCCATGGAAAATATTTTTAGAAATCTTAGAGAGGCTAAATCTTCCAAGGAATAATTGAATGAAAAGGTTGATAAATTAACAGCTTGATCTACTTAAGCTCTATCAACCTATGCGAGGTAGATATCTCATATTTGACTCCACTCGGTTTTGACTTCTCTTTTGTACCTGAGATGGAGAAGACTTTTCAAAAAGGTATAGCGGTGGATGTTTGGATTCAGCGTCTCCTTACGTAGGGAAAAATTATAATCAATGATACTATAAACACTTACAATGACATGGAGAAGGCCATATTGGAGGTTGATAACTTGAAAAGTGGACTCTTAGAAGAAAGTAGCAGTAACTAGGACTTGACATTGGAAGCTCTTAATGAGCTTAAAAAGTTTCATTCGATATTTTGATTAAAGAAATAATTTTGGATGATTCCCATAGGCATTTTGAATTTTGTATGGCTATTGAATTCTTGGTTAACATCCTTCGAAAGCTTGTGACAAGATTCAATAGTCCAAAAAAGAAGTGGTCGATGTCACTAATGACATTAATGAAGAATTAGCAAAAATTCTTAATAAATTTTGGATGATGGTTTGAATATTTTTCCCGTATATGACGTATTCAAGGAATTTATGGATCTAGTTGAGAAGGAATCCTTAGCATGGGAATATTTTGATTTTGGAACCATTGAGAAATTAATTCTCTTTGAAAATGTTCTAAAAAATGTGTCTAATTTTGTCAAATAACATAAGCTTCTAGGGAATATGGGAATTGTATTTGAAACTTACAATGTGTTGAATCATTACTCTATGGAAGGATGAAGAAAAACTCAAGAAATGATTTTTAAGTTCTAGGAAATTCTCTCAAATCAAACTAAGCCCAAGGAAGAAAAATACAAGTTTGGTTGATGGACCTACCATGTCATTTTCATTTTGCATTCGATATGTATTTTTCCAAAATGTTGAAACATCTTTTGAATTTATAAGGTTCACTGGGTCTTTTTGCAAAACTAGTCAAATGGACTCTTAATATGTATTTTATATTTTTAGAATGCAGTTCAAATTTTTTCTTGGTTTTTCTCCTCCCCTTCTCTATAAATGTAAAATGTTGTGGCATTACAAAGGGTTGGATATTTTTGCATAACCTAGATCTTGGAGTTGATAAGATAGCAATACTTTGTGTTATATATCTTGGTATTGAAGAATATAAAAGATATGTGTTACAAACTTTGTGTTGTAGTTATATCTTTTCATTTAAGGTATTGTTCCTATGTTTAATGCATTGCATGGTTCTTTATTTTAATATCTATTTTATTGCATCTTGAGTAAGTTATTACTATTTGATAGCATGTTATTATATTTTGTTCTGCATTTTCCTAGTGAAAACACGTTTCCACTTATTCGTTTATTATACATATAAACTTCCTCTACTCTTATTTTATTCCTTTCTCCTTAAATACATTCCTTTCTATAAAGAATAAATCTACTGGATGAGATCCCAACCCCAAATGGTTAGAATAGTGCAAATATTTTAAATATCCTTTCGGTTTGTTTTAGATTAGTAATAAATAGGGTGCCTCCCCTTTATTTGAGGTGGGACTTTGTCTCGTGTACTATGGTAGAACCTCATATTTTGTCTCCAAAAAATATCCAACCAACGATTATTGGCGACTTCATTGGGAAATACTGACACATAAGACTAATTTCATTATACTATATGTGAATCCATATTTGTTTTGTGTTGTTGGTCCTTTCCAGGGTCAAGTGGTAAGAAGGGTATATGCTCATGTTAGTCGAGCGAGGTGAAGTTGATCCTTTATTCATCTACTATAATAATATAATTTTAATATCGCATCGGAAAGGTGTTCCTTTCGTTGTATAAGTATTTCATCACCTGTGCATAGGAATCATGTCACAAAGATCTAAACACATCTATTATCTGCGTAGCATTATTCTTAAGTGACACTTAGATCCCCATACATACATATTTCCAAAGAATGGTTTTTCAACAAGCTCCCCTCCCTTGGGGCCCATCTATTGGTCCCTTTGTGTTGGATCAACCACTACATGATTTGCCACATGGTTCACGTAAGAACTTCCCAAATTTCCATAGTGAAGGAAAGCAACATCTAGATGAACATATAACCACATTTTTTTAACTTTGGAGTTCTTGGGTTGGCACATGAAGATGTATTTGTTTTTATGTTCATTGAGATGCTCAAGTACTATTGTAGAATGGTTTTATCATCTTCCGCCTACATGTATCAATGATTGGTCCACTTTGTGAGAACAAGTTTTGAGGACATATTCAAACCCACAAAATATTCACATGCATTATTAGCACAACTCACACAGAGATGAAGAAATAATCACATGAGCCTATGTGTGATGTTTTGGCCAAGTTTAACAAGCTGATCCATAAGATCCCAGAATGTGAAGTTACCACTCTTGAAAATCAAAATTGATTCTTTGTCAACACGTAGCTTCTTGAAGTAAGTTTTTTACTAAGGTCTTATATTCCTAACTTGGCCACTACATAGTCAATATCAATACAGATTGAAGATGATCTTATCATGGTGGCAAGATCGAAGAGACTCTTCCAGGCTAAAATCATAGTACCTCTCAAAGTACCACTGATCCTACGATCCATAGAATGGCTAACGACTTGTTGAATTTAAAGAAGCAGATGTCTCAACATACATCAAACATCCTTTATAGGGATATCCCTAAGAGGAACTTTAACAATCATAATGGTGCTCTTATTAGAGATAGATATTGTTTACTAGCTACACAACCAAGATTGACCATTGAAGATCCTCATGTTAATGTTTTTGTTGAGATAGTTGAAGAAGAAGAAGAAGTAAGTGATGAGGCCGATGATGCCTTTGAAGCTTCTGGTTATGTTGATGAGTTGTATGATGAATCATTTGGTGAATCCACCATTGGGTACCTGGAATATGAAAAAGATGATTTCAAATTTAGTGTTCAATCTTTTGTTGTTTTCACTCGATCTCAGAATTGAAGGAAAGAAGTGGAGAAACCTAAAGAAAAAGAATACCCTATAGTTATTTCCAAAAGAGGAAATCCTTTTCCTATTCAACCAAAGGAGAGACCTATTATTAAAAAGTTTGTCACTACCACTACTACTAATCCCTCTCATTTTTCCCAAGACTAGTTCCACAAATTCACAAGTAAATGTTGAAGGATTTGTACCTTCAATTGTTCCCTCATACACCTTGATTTTGATATCATCGATCATGTTAAAAGAACTAAGATTCAGATGTCTAAGGCGAACTACCTTCAGTCAATCAGGACAAGTATGAAAGGCTTGCCAAGTTTATTAGAAGCAAAGTCATCATGTCACCTAATGTCGCATCCAAATGACTCCTACCCAATCATGCACTTCCTTCATCTCAAAATAATATGGCGTAAACCCTCATCCTCTAGAAATATTAAACCATTTTATTTGTCTTTTCTTATCAACGATTTCAAACTCAAAAATTTCAATATCGATTTTGGGGCCTCGAATAATGTTATGCATGCAAAGGTAATGTATGCTTTGGGACTCACTCTTACCAAGTCATTCAGACACTACTACTCTATGGAAACCAATAAGTTCTCACTTATCAATCGGTCAAATCAAGGATGCACGGTTCAAAATTTGATGTATTTCCTAATAAGAGAGTTAAGATGACTATTTTAGTCATGATGTCCCACCACTTATGGAATTTTTCTTGAAAGAGGTTTTTGTAAGGATTTAGCGAGGAAGTTCATATGGATTGGAAAAAGAAAAATACCATTCAATAGAGGTATGCATATTCTCGAACCCTAATTTCAAGAGAAATATTTGATCACAAAATCACGATGACACAGAAGGCACAATTCTTTTTAATATGTTGGTTTAGGAAAATATTTTATGACTTCAAATTATAACTTTTCTTCTACTTTAGTCACGGAGCCAAATGCCAATGCAATATGGACTTTAGATTTTAATGGTATTTTTCTACTTCTAGATCTAGCATTGGTGGTGTAGTAATAATTTCCCTTGAGTTTGAAATTTTTCCTTTTTTGTTTAAATTACAATTTGGAAATACTAATAACACATCCAAATATGAGGTGTTGTTGTTACGACTAAGGATGGTGAAATAAAAAGGACTTGGGAACCTGAAAGCATAAGGAGATGTGAAGCTCATTGTGAATCAAGGAAACGTTTATCAGGTGAAGAAAAATCATTTCAAACATTACCATAATATGATATGGGACTATATTGAAGAGTTTGACACCTTTTCCATAAAGTTAGTATCCAGAGATCGTAATGACAAGGAAGACTTCATTATAGTGTCTGTTTTGTTTCTTCCTCCTCATCCTGATTTTAAAGAAGATAAATACACCATTGAGATAGTTTATCGGACAAGTGTTCTTGATAACTCTTCTCTTTAGCAAGTCTTCAATGAAAATTAGCAAATTTTGAATTTCCTTGAAAATTATGATAATTTTAGTGAGATCTACTTTGAGGGTTCCGAGTCAACTTTTTGTGAATCTGCTTATGATTTGTGACAAGAAATCAATGGATAAATTATCCAACTCAAGGGGAAAAAATCCCCAAAGGATTGGTGTCTCTTGAAGGATTGTTTGACAAACATGATCGCTTCATCCAAAAGAAGCAACAATCTGAAACTAATTCTTTTATTAAGGTTGAACATGTTAATCTTGGCTCATTGAAAACATGAATTGTAAACATCGAAAAATGTTACTCCTCAGGGAGAAGAGAAATTTTGGCACTATTTAATAAGTACATAGATGTCTTGGCATGGACTTATGCAGATTTGAATTCTTTCAAACCAAATTATGTTCAATACAATATTCCTCTCAAGATGAATGCTCATTGTATAGACAAAAATAATGTCATTAAAACCCAAATATTTCTAGTACCATTCTTGTAGAGATTCAAAAGATGTTGGATGTGAGGATTATTTTCCAATTCATCATTCCACATGGGTAGCCAACATCATCCTTGTACATGAGAAGAATGAAGAAATATGCATTTACATTGATTTCCATAACCTCAACCAATATTTGTTGAAAGACAATTTTCCCTTACCTATTATGGATCAAGTGCTACAAACAATAACAGGTTCATGAATTCTCTCCATGCTGGATGTATTTTCGGGATACAATCAAGTTAAGTTCACCTCAGAAGATCAACATAAGACAACGTTCAATACTTCATGGGGTACATTCACTTATTGTAGGATTCATTTGAGGTTGATCAAAGTTGGAGATACTTTCCAAAGGGTTGTGGATTTAATGTTCAAATACCTAATGGGAAAAATTATTCTAGTGTATTTGGATGATCTTATAGTTTTCTCTAGGAATAGACATTAACATTGTAATCATCTGGAGAAAATTTTCTAAGGTGTCGACAACATGGGATTTCTTTAAATCCAAATAAATCTATGTTTGGAGTCACAGAAGGAAAATTTGGGACATATCATGATGAAAGAGGGAACTAATATTGATCATAAATGGGTCAAGGCTATAAAAATTCTTGCCCTTCCTACAAGAAAAAAGGTGTGCACTCATTCTTTGGGAAGGTTAATTTCTTGAGACGGTTTGTCCCAAATTTCACTGATAAGACTCACCACATTGTTGAAATTATGAAATTAAAAGTTCCATTTAGATGGAATGTTGATGGAAAACTTTCCTTCAACAAAATCAAAGAAGTCATAGCTCATGCCCCCATCTTAGTATGCCCATATTTTTAAAAGGATTTTATCATGTATAGCTATGATTTGGCTCATACGAAAGGTCTGCTATACTGATGTAAAATAATGTTGAGGGATTTGAATCAAAATTTCCTTTATGAGTTTCCCTCCTAAGGATCACAAGCTAAAGATGTCCCAGATTGAAAAACATGTTTACGTTGTGGTTTGAGTAGTAAATCATTTCAGGTATTCCATCTTGAATTCTCATACATTGGTCTTCATTCGATATGACATGAAAGTCCATCCTTACACAATAGGATTTAGGTAGTCATCGAGGCAATTAGATTGCCAAGGTGCAAGAATATGATATAGAAATAAAACCTACCAATCTTTTGCATGGAAGAGGTTTGTGTCAATTAATCTCTCGAAAATAGATATGAAGAAGAAGCTAATACAACTAGGTAAAGCCATGAAGAATTACCCATAGTACTATTTATAATCACACCAAATGAGTGGTATTCAGATATCACTTTATTTTTAACATATGGAGAATGTCCTGAACATCTTATTCCTAAAAGAAATGAACAAAAAGTTAAGGTCGAGTCTAAGAATGTGCTCTGGGAAATGTTTTGTACAAGAGGGGAATTGATGGAGTTTTCCTTCATCTGCGTAGATAAAATTCAACAAGGTAAACTTCTGGAATCATTTCACAACTTAGCATGTGGAGGAAATTTCTCATCATCCTTCATAGCTCACAAGATCCTGCGAGTAAGATACTATTGACCCACTCTCTTTCAAGATGCATCCATGTGTGTAGCAAAACCGTGAGGCTTGCCATAGTTTGTTAGTCATCGATAATTGGTAGTACTTCCCCTAAGGCCAGTGGTGATTGAAGAACCCTTTCAACAATGGGGAATTGATTTTATTAGAGCATTGAATTTTTCATCTAAAGTTGGACATAGTTATTTATTCACATGAACTAATTATTTCACAAAGTTGGTAGAAGTCATCCCGATTAAATAGTCTACCTCTGAATTCATTTGTAACATCAAGGAGAATATAATAGTCAAATTTGGTGTTCCTCATAAAATTTTTGCTTGATAACGCTTCCAATTTTTCATCTTATGAACTCACCAAATTTTTCTATGGTTATGGGATTACTTTGGCTCACTCATCTTATTATTACCCTCGAGAAAATGGTCGAGCGAGAATCAAGTAAAAAAACTTAGTGACTATAATCAAGAATTTAGTTGATGAAAATCAATAAATGTGGCACAAAGCATTGTGTGGAGTGTTTTAGCTTTGATCGTATTACTCTAAAGAGAGTTATTGGTATGTCACCTTTTCAATTTTGTATGGTGCTAATGTGGAGATTCCTATCTCCTTGGAATTTTCAGCCTTAAGGTTGGCCAAAATGATTGAAGATGATACCTTCCAAGATTCCATGGAAAAAGAATCATGTACTTGACAGAGTTGGAGGAAAAGAGGTCCAAATTGGTTGATATGATCTTGTAACATCGGGACAAGGTCAAAAAGGTGCTTGATAAGAAAATTAAGCGTGCAAGATTTCTAGGTTAGATATCTCGATCATGTTATGGGATAAAAGAAGAGAACTGAAAGGAATGTATGGAAAATTTGATTCATTATGGAGAGGACCATTCAATATTCTTTAGTTATGTGTAGAATATTGATATTCTTTAGTTATGTGTAATTTTATCTATCATACCTTGATGGGGTTGTTATCACAAAATTACAACACCCACGATTTTCTAGCATGTGATTTTACTAGGTTATCAATGTTACTTAGATAACCTTGCGACTTAATATAATTATATAGAGAAGGTTGGTTCCTCTTCCTAATCTAATGCTAAAACTAATCATAAAGAAGGAAATACAACTAACTACTCCTAATTTGTCAATTCGAGGAATTGGGGAGAGGAGAATGCATGAAAATAAGGAAATATTACACTAACGGTGATAGCACCAAGAGAAGGGTGTGAAATATTCTCGTGAGGGATAAGGATGAAGGGAAATGCAGCAAGGGAATGCTAGACACTTGTGACACAAAACCAAGGCACGCATTCACCACTAAGTCTCCAAGAAACATAACAACATAACCTGTAAATGTGAAAGAACATGCACAAAACAAAACAACAATAATAGAGAGGAAAGAATTATAAGAAATTTGTAAAAGGGTTGAGAGAACACCACAATACAAAATTTTGTTGCTCTAGGAATTTTCACATTCCATTACAGTAGTATAATAGAGGAACCATTACATTCACGAGATCTCATGTGAAGGTTTACAGCCCAATGGAAAAATGAGAAACAATTTTGTAAGAGTTTCCCCTAGCTCCCAGAATATTTGCCTTCTCAAATGTGAAGGAGTACATTATATAGAAGAAGTGTGTGAGAGAGAGAGAGGGATTGAATCCCATATTTTCCTTTCACCCACCAAAAAATTGCATTGATTGGTTGTAAAACATGATGGAGCACCTGAAAAACCCATGCCTTGTTGTATTATAGCTTGCTTTGCATAAGAAAATGGTTGCCCATGCTTAATTTAATTCTACAATCGCCTAGAAGTGGTCATTTGGAATTGGGCTCATTTTCTATATTTTTCACCTACCAAACTCTACCAAATATTTGATTTCTTGATTCTTTAAGTGTATAAGATGAAATCACAATTCCAATGAGTATAATTTTGTTCAATTTGATGGAAAATGAAGAAGTTATGGTAATTTGAGTGCGGAGTCACTTCTTGGCTTGTTCACTTCTTTACGAACGGACTGGACATTAAATTGATAGCTAGAAATAATCATTTTACCTTTCTCCCAATTTCATAAAATTTCTAATGTTTATAATCTTCTGGTAATTCATTTAAATAATTTGAGGGTGCCCACAAAATTTAATTTCATTCAAAGACACACAGGGGTTCTTGTCTTGAGGTGGCTTAATTTTCTAACAAATCGAGGCCATCTCATCAATTAGCTTGCCGAGTTGGCTCCTATTTCTTCTTAATGCAGCATCCATGTCAACTCGATTACCTCCATTTCTCCTACTCGGCGGGCTTCCCACATTTATATAATGCACAAAGCATCCCTTATACCTCCCGTGATGAGAAACTCATTGACCACCCTAACTCATGTCTTTTGTGTTAAATAGCTCTGCCAGGGAACACATTTCTCGCATGCCTCCTGCGGCCACATCATCTCTGTACTTCTCGCCAAGCGTGGTTCCTTACAGACCATGTGTTTCCACATCGGCCAACTCAAGATCATCGAGCACACCTTACCCCTCATTCCCACAAACTCCCTAGGGCCCACATTGCACTAGCCTAGCACCAAGTCACTCTCAATGCATGCATTGTGTCCAACTTAGGTCTATAGGGAACTCGCGTCCCCATGCCCAAGTTTTGTTTGGTCCTTGCGGGCCTAAAATCCCTTCATTCACCAACTTCACCCCGCGAAGAACTCCCCATCACCTTGACTTTCCCATCAAGTTCCTTTGAATCTACCACATCATTTCAAACTTCCAATCCGCTATAAACTCCCATGGCTACTGTCTCCTTGCATCTCATCGACTTAACTCAAGCAAGTCTCTACACGACACCGCACTCCCCTTTCACGCTTACCAAAAGTAACTCGACATGCATTCTCACAAAGACCATTGGTTAGCTCATCATCCTACTACCTAGCTCAACCATTCAAACACCTCATAAAGCTACTCCATCCTAACCCCCATACTAGCTCGTCAAGCTACTATTAGCTCACCTAACAGAGATCGGCGAGCTATTTGAACTCCTTAGCTAATTTTTTGCACTTTTTTAATTTCCGTTGAAATTTTTGAGATTTTTTTGAACTTTTTCTGGGCCGGGGAGTTAAGGGGAAGGAATTGAGGTTCCCGATAACTAATTTTTCAATTTTACCCATTTTACCCACTCTCTGCTGAATTTGGGCCTCGGGGCCTGTTTTCTCACCTTGGCCAAGCTTCAAACCTTTTAAAACTTAGAAGAGGAAAAATTACCTCAAGTGACCCCAAACTTCCTAAAAACACTGCAAATGCTTCCAAACCCCCTAAATTTTACCCAAAATACCCTAGATTCTTCTTTGAAGGCATGTCATTGCCTATGTCCAAGTTTCTCTAGTTATCCATTTTACCTAAAGGGGTAAAAATAGATAATAATTTGGTGACTCACGGGGTTATCTACCCGCTAGATGGGGATGATCGGTAGCCTAAATGCATCCATTATGCATGAAGTCATGTCTGATAGCACAAAACTAATCTAAACCATGAAATTTTTTCCCTAGAGCCACTTGAAGCACTATTGTACTCCGAGGTTGACTCATTGCTTGCATTTTCCAATTTTATAAGAAAATATTTAGAATTGCATGAGTGGAAAATTGATTTGATCTGAAATTATCTTCTCTATTTTCTCTGCAAATCTGATCTGTTGGGGTGAGAATGGAGATATAAACCTGCCCAAAAATTTGATTCTTTGCCAATATAAAGCACCCAATTTGAACTAAGTTGATTTCTTAACAAAGATAGAGCACTGCTAGGAGCTTGGAAATACATGTTGATTTGGAAGACTTGGAGCTGCTATTAAAACTGATTTTCCTCATTTTGTACATTTCTGGAACACTACTAAGGTTGAAACTGCTCACAACTCATAATATTTTCAACTGAACAAGTTCCAAATAGTGAGAAAGGGGAGTTTGAGGTTGATCTTCTTCTCAAAACCTATGAAAACATTGAATGAATTGTGAGTTGATGTCATCATAATCCTGATTTAGTTACTTTTTATTTGAAACTTCTTGAGGATTGTAATTGTTTCCTACAACTTTGAGCTTCTTCCTACAAAATTTGTTTCCCGAGAGACATATTGAATTGTGTCAAGAAACAACTAGAAGCAATAGAACATGTGCAAAAGCACTTAGGGAAAGGAAACCTATTCTAACAATAAAACAATGTGCTATAAGCACTTGGAGGAATTAGAAATCCTAAACTAATATGTACAAAGATTAAAATTTACTTTAGTAATAGTGCTTGAGATAGATTCCATTGACTAGAATATGAATTTTTCTCCATCCAATTTTGACTAATTGCAAAAGCATTGTTACTCTTTCACCTTTTGATCATGTAGGGACCACTCCATATAACATCAAATTTTTAATGCTTACCTAGTTTTTCTCTGTCAACATCCCACTTTAGAACCAAGTCACCTTCATGGAATTTCTGGCTTTAGCTTTCTTATCAAAGGATCTCTTGATCAAGGCTTGATCTTTCTCCATGGTTTTCACTGCTTCATCTTTTAGCTCTTCCAAATCCATGAGCTCTCCATATCTATCTTCTATGGGCTCAAATTCAAATAATTTTAGTTGCTTAAGAAGCTCCAATGATGGTAATTCAAGAGATATGGGCAGCCTTTCTTATTTTCCATAGACTAGCTTGTAGGGAGAGATTTCAATATACCTTTTCAGTGTGATTATATCAGCCCATAAGGCCATTTTAGCTTGGTATGCCATGTCCTTTTGATTTTCATCTAGAGTCCCATAATTCTTAGCAAATTCTTGTTTGTGGACTCAACTTTCTCCATTACCCTGGGGGTAATAATTAGATTAGGTGTTCAAGTATATATCATTCCTAACAGCCCATTCTGAGATCTTAGTGCCAAGGAATGCTAAAGCATTGTCTGATATGATAGTGGCCACGACACCAAATCTGGTAACAATTCCTTTGTAGAAGTCCAGTATACTAGACTTGTTTACCTCCTTGAGTGCAAATGCTTCAGTCCACTTGGTGAAATAGATCTTTATGGTGAGAATCCACTTATGGCCTTGACTTGAGTTTAGATTGATGACCCCAATGAAATCCAATCCCCACTACATGAATGGTTGATCAACTAAGATTGGGTGGAGTGGTAGTGTTGTTAACTTCTCCTTTCCTATGAAGAATGCACATTTCTTGCACTTTTTGATCCATGCATAGCAATCACTAAACATTGTGGGCCAATAGTAACCAACCTTCATGATCTTGAGGGTTGTTACTCATGGAGCAAAATGACCTCCAGCTTCTCCATCATGGAACTCATGTAGCACTTTCTCAATCTGATTTTTTAGAACACACCTCAAGAGAAACTCCATTCACATCTTTCTTGAACAAGATACCATCAATGAGAACATACGAAATGGATTGAGTCTAAAATACCTTATTTTTGCTTTTCTCAACTCTGGAGGACATAAACCTATTTGAATAAAATGTATCATGTCTAGGTCCAAAAAGGAGTGGGCATACCATAGCTTTTTGTTTTGATCATCTTGGAGCACTAGACAACTTCTTCTTCATCTTTTGACTCAACATGTTGATTGGAAGCTAGTTGCTCACATAATCCTTTACCACAGACCAATTTGGTTACCTTGATTTCTATGTCATACTCCATGACATGGGTAATCCAACCTTCCCTTTTCTCATTCAAGTCCTTGTTTAGGAGAAATTACTTTACTCCAACATGAGACATTAACAAATGGATCTTTTTTTTTTGAAACCAAGTGTCTAAAATTCTTCAACTCCTTATAACAGTGAGGACATGTTCTTCTCAATGAAAGAGTACCTCACCTCATAATCTTCCAAGCCTTGAAGAAAAAAGCATGGGCTTCTAATCCTTCCTTGTTCAGCTGCACCAAAATGGAAGAGATTATGTTTGAGCCACCAAAGGCATAGAGAATAAAGTCCTTTGAAAAATTGGATTGATGAGAGTTGGAGCTTGGGATATTGTTTGTTTGATAGCCTCAAAATCTCTTTTCCCTTTTTCCACTTGAATGCCATACTCTTCTTCAACATCATGGTTAATGGCTTAACAAGAGTGGAAAAATTTGGCATGAACCTTTTAACGAAATTGATTCTCCCCAAGAATCTTTGGAGAGCCTTCTTATGACTAGGAAATGGTAGTACATGGATAGCTTCGGCTCTTTCTGGGTCAATTATTAATCCTTCTTAGACACAATGTGACCTAAAATCTTGTCCTTCATGTGCCAAGAATATACATTTCTTAGGATTCAAAGATACTCTAAATTTCCTACATCTCTTGAATACTTGTCTAAGGTGAGAGATGTGATCACCCGCATTTTTGGAAAACACTGTGATATCATCTAGATAAACAAGAACCATCTTGTTAATCATCCCCTTGAACGCCATATCCATAGCCCTCTAAAATGTTTCTCTTGTCATTTGATAACCCAAAATGACATCTTCCTATAATCATATGTACCCCATTTTGTGGTGAATGTTGTCTTGAATTCATCTTCCTCTTTCACCATGATTTGATTGTAGCCTTGAGTATCCATCAGGAGTGAGAACCTTTGAACCAACTACTTGCAATATTTTTCCATGGAGGGAAGTGGATAGTGTCCTTGAGTGATTCTTTTTTCAAGTCTCAAAAATCCACACACAATCTAATTTCTTCATTTCTTTTCTTGGGCACCATATTATCAACCCATGAAGAGTGCTTGATTAGAAATATGATACTTTCCTCTATGAGCTTGTTCAATTCCTTCTTCATGAGAGGATCAATATGAGGATTCATTGGCCTTTTTTTTTTTCTGATGGGCTTGGATTCTGGATCCAATTCAATAGTATGTTGTGCCAATATTAGATCAAATCCTCTCAAATCTTCATAACTCTAAAAAAATATCCAAAAATTATTGACAAAGTTGAATGAAATCAGATTTTTCTTGATGAGTACTTACTTTTCCAATTTGAAGCACCTTGCCTTTTCCCAAAAATTGGTTTTGAATCTTCACCCTTGACCTAAATATTTTCTTTCTCCTTCCGGAACTGATCATTAGGATTGAATATGGACTCTATATTTATTAGACCTTTTGGGAGCTTGTTTGTTCTCAGCTGAACTAATTGGTCCCATATTGCTGATCTAATTTGTCTTGATTTTTGGAAGAGAACTTTGCTTCTTCTTGAAGGAAATTTATGATTTTTTGTCATTCTTTCAAACACTTTCTAACTTGTGTTATTATCCAGAATAGTTGGTCTCACAACCACTTTGATATGAGGTTGAGTTTGATCCTTTTTGATACATTCAACCATCAAATGTTGATCCAATTGCTCTGAAGCCTATCCACAAACTCATTTTTTTCCATGCTATGAAATCAATGTTGAAAGCCTCAAAGTATTCAATGAGATCCCATACCCGATGTTTATATCTCTTTATGAGATCATTTTTAGGCAACATTCAATCCTCTAATTTGATTTACAACTAGCTCACTATCCCTAAAGACTTGTAAGTTCTTGATATTGTTCTTTCTTGCCCAGTGTAATCCATGGATTAATGCTTCATTTTCATTTGTGTTATTAGAAAAAATAAATTGGAATTGAAAATTTGAGTAGTACTTGTTACCTTTGGGAGATATATTGTTTTCCTCCTCCTGCACCTTGTCTACTCCTTAAACCATCAAAGAACAATTGTCAAACTTCATTGTCATCTTCGTCATCTTGGTTTGGTGATGCTAGGGAGAGGTGGATTTTCTTCATGTAGACAATAGATTCCTAACTCAGTCTCTTCCATTTCCTTGTAAGGATCATATTCATGCTTCTTTTTCACACATTCATCTAATCTCAAATCTGGAATGCCTCCAACCATGGTTTCTTTCCTCATGAGTGTACTTGGGAATTTTCTTGATCAAAAGATGAGCAATTGGCATTGATTGGACTTGGTACATGAGGCTCAATGTGGAAATTTGAAATAGGTTCAAATCTGATTATAGCTTTAGCTCCATACCTTGTTCTGAAGAGCATGTGTGACCAATCAACTGATAAGTATCCACCAATCTTAGCAGTGAAATCTCAAGATAAGCACAAGGCAAAGAGTGGTGGTAAGTCAATGATTGATATGTCTTGTTGAATGGTGAAATTTGGGCATGCATGCAATGTAAGATTCAATCCTTTGATCACTCCAATATTTTCACTATTGTCCCATCCAATTTTACCACTCCTTTAGAGATAGTTTCATATTTTAAACCCAGTTGATCCATAATTTTCTTAGGCATTACTGAGCTACTTGCACCCGAGTCTATCATGTAATTATGTACAAGGTTGTTTCCAATGATCAAATATACGTAAAATGGTGGAGGTTTCATATTCTACCTGATTGACCTCCTTCTTGTTGAGTTACATTAGTTAATACCTTTTATTGATCCTTGGATGCATGATTTGGAATGGATAAGTTTTCCATGGCTTCCTGCAACAAAACTCTTTATCTCAAAATCGCTAATGACTCCCACATATAAATACTCACATTTTTTCTTCATTTGATCAATGATGTTGAATGGGTATGGGATATCTTTCTAATGCCTTTGTTTGGCACAACTTTCTCTTACACATGAGCTGATACAAAAATTACTCTATGCTGATTTTGTGAGTTTGATACTACATTTGAACTACTAATCCTTGAAGTGTGATAGAAGGTTGAGAAGCTTTGGCATTTTATGATTTTCCTTTCTCTATATTTTCTCTAATTAGATCTTGTGTTCTACCACACCCTGAGAAGGAGCTTGATTCATCCCACAAAAATCTTCATCTTGCTAGTTCACAAGTGAAGTCTCACTTGGAGGTGCTTTTGAGTGCTTGTTTGTTGTTGATTTTCTTCTTGGCTTGTTTCTTGAGACACACCAATATTTTTCACCATTAAGGCTTGATTCAGAGCATCATTGAAGAATGTTTCTTGATTATGGGGTTGTCCACAAGGGAAACACCATTCATATTCTTGTGCCAAGTTGTTTTGGATTGGAACCAAGGCTCTAGATGAAGAAGTTGCATTAGGATTGTAAGGTTGAAATGGTTCTAGCGCAAAGGGAGGTTGTCCTTGGTTTTTTGATTTTGTATTTGAGAGCTAGAGGTCTATTTGGCTTGATATGGAGGCCTATTTGGTTGGGCTTATGAGCTGATAAGGTCTAAAATTTTGAGGCATGTTACCTCTTAATTGTTACCAACTCATTTCCTAGATTCTGTAATTGTTTCATGACTTCCTGAGCTCATTAAGGTGCTAGAGAAGAGTGGAAGCTTCATTAGAATTATTATTTTTGGAGGTGGGATAGGAGCTAATGTAGGTGCTTGACTAGAACTAGGATTCCCCATTTTCTAGATAAATAGGCATAGGTGGCCTAGGTGCAAGTTTATGGCTTGAATTAGGAAATTATCATCTCTAATAGCTATGGTATAAGCTCCTAGAAATGTTGTCCCTCCCATAGATTGTATCATCATAGCTATATCAAAATTAAGAGCTTTTAAGAAATAGAGGAATGCACCTTCAACAATTGGTCTTACGGAAATTGGAATCCTATCCCATGTTCTTTGGAATCTGAAATTAAATTCATCCATTTGCTCATTTGGTGCTCTCTTGATTGTAGTCAACTTCTCTAATAAAGATAAATTGTCTTCCCTTTCTTTGAATTGGTCACAAAGAGTTGTGCACAATTGATCCCAATTCTAAATTAACCTTGCTCTCAAGCTCTGAAACCATTGCAAAGCTTTTCCTTTGAAAGAAAAAGCTAAAAGTTTCACTTCCACATCCATTTTAGTAATTTCATGTATGGCACAAACATTTGTAATGTCTTTGATGTGATCAATTTTATTTATGTGATTTTCTCCAGAGAAATAAGTAATGTTCTTTAAGTTTTCCACTGGAATTGGGTTTTGTGTATTGAGGGCAAGTATACTATTTCCCATAAAATTAATGAATGGGTTTAGCGGTGGTTTTTGTTCCATTATGATTGGTCTAAGAACCTGGTATATTTAAGGAATGGCATACCATGTGGATGTGTCTAAAGAGTTTTTTTTTGTGGAGATGGATATCTCTGAACTTTTCTTCCTCTTCTTCCCTACACGGAGATAGTTGTAAGTATTCAAATATTCCTTTCTCTCTAGTTCTTGACTGTTTTGAATCCTTCTCATGAATTTGATAAACTTGGGTTGCTAAAACCACTGAATTCTAATCCTAGGAGTTGTCGGATGTGCTATCACAAAGCCTTCAAAGGTTGAGATTCCAGCAAGGGCACACTAACTCACTGTAATGAAAATGAAAACCACCGCGCTATATGGAACACCTACAAAAATGACTTCCTTGTTCTCCCACCGGGCGTGCAATAATTGTTATCACTAGATTACATCACCCTCTACTTTGCTAGCATGTGATTTTATTGGGAAATTAGTGTAACTAGGTAACATGGACTTATCTCAAGGTGTGGGACCTTGCGGTTTGAGATAATTCTCCGAGAAGAGGTTGAATCCTCTTCCTAATCTAATGCTAAAACTACTCCTAATGAAGAAAATGCAAGTAAACACTCATAATCTATCAATTCCAAGGGACCATTGTGAGGAGAAGTCATGAAAATAAGAAATCCTACACTAGTAGTGGTGATAGCACCAAGAGAAGGGTGTGAAATATTTTGTTGAGGGAGAAGGATGAAAGGAAATGCAATAAGGGAAGGCTAGACCATTGTGACACAAAACCAAGGCATGCATTCACCAACAATATTCCAAGAAACACAACAACATAGCCTAAAAATGTGGAAGAACATGAATAGAACAAAATAGCAGTAATAGAGAGGCAAGAAATACAAGAAAATTTCAAAAGGGTTGAGAGAACACCACAATACACAATTTTATTTCTCTAGGAATTTGCATAGTCCATTACAGTTAGTAGAATAGAGACACCATTACATTTTCGAGATCATGTGAAGGTTTGCAGCTCAATGGAAAAATGAGAAACAATTTTGCAAGATTTTCCCCTAGCTCCCAAAACATATCCCTTCTAAAATGAGAAGGATTACATTATATAGAAGAAGTGAGAGAGAGAGAGAGAGAGAGGATTGAATCTTGGATTTTCCCTTTCACCCACCAACAAAGTGCATTGATTAGATGAAAAACATGATGGAGCACCTGAAAAACCCATGCCTTGTTGTATTGTAGCTTATTCTGACGTAAGAAAATGGGTTCCCATGCTTCATTTATTGCATTTACAATGCACAGAAGTGGTCATTTAGAATCGGGATTGTTTTCTATATTTTTCACCTACCAAACTCCACAAAATCTCCAATTTCTTGATTTTTGAGTGTAGAGGAGGGATTCACAATTCAAAAGAGTATAATTCCAATTTGGTGGAAAAATGAAAAAATTATGGCAATTTGAGTGCAAGTCACTTCTTCACTTGTTCACTACTATGGGGAATGGGCATTAAATTGGTAGCTAGAAATAATCATTTTACCTTTCTCCCAATTTCATAAAATTTCTAATGTTTAAAATGTTCTTAGGAATTCATTTAAATAATTTGAGGGGGCCCACAAAATGTAATTTCATTCAAAGAGGCATGAGGAGTTATTCTATTGAGGTGGCTTAATTTTCTAGCTAGCTCAACAAGTTGGCTCCTTGTTTCTTCTTGACGTGACATCCACATCAACTCGGTTGCCTCCATTTATCCTACTCACCAGGCTCTCTACATTTCTCTATTCCGTAGCATCCCTTATACCTCCCATGAGGAGCAACTCTCGGACCACCCCGACTCATTTCTTGCAAGCTAAATATATCCGTGGGGGGAATGAGTTCCCCACATGCCTTACGTGGCCACATCGGCCGTATTACCCGCTGAGCCCGGTTCCTTGTGGGCCATGTGTTCCCATATTGTTTGATTCGAGATCACCGAGCGCGTGACCTTGCCCTTCATTCCCGCTAACTCCCTCGAGCTCACGTTGCACTAGTCCGGCGCCAAGTAACTCTCACTCACATGCATTGCGACCTAATCGAGTCCGCGGAAACTCACACCCCATGGCTTGCATTCCATTTGGACCTTAAAGGCCCGAAATCCCTACATCACCCAACTTAAGACCCGCAACAAAATCCTTGATTGCCTCGACTTTCTCATTAAGTTTCTTTAACTCACACACGTCGTTTCAAACTACCGAGCTACTATAACTCTTGTGGTGACCGTATCCTCCCACTCACCGACTTAACTCGCAAGTCTCTACCGGACTCATCCTACACTCCCCTTTCGCACTTGCCCAAAGAAACCCACCATGTGCTCTCGTTGAGATTGTCATCTAGCTCTCCATCCTATTACTTAGCTCAACCATTCAAACACCTCGTCGAGCTACTCCAACCCAACCCCCATATTATCTCGTCCGAGCTACTATTAGCTCGCTCAGCAATAAAGTTGTTTTGAACTCCTTGGCTATTTTTTTGCAATTTTTTCAATTTCCATTGAAATTTTTGATATTTTTGAACTTTTCTGAGCTAGAGAGTTAAGGGGAAGGTGTTGAGGTGTCCGACAACTTTTTTTTTCAACTTTTCCCATTTTACCCATTTTTGGTCGAATGTGGGCCCCGAGGCCTGTTTTCTCACCCTGGCCAAGCTCCAAACCTTTTGAAGCTCAAAAGAGGAAAATTTTCTTCAAGTAACCCCAAGCTTATTGAAAACATTGCAAATGCTTCCAAACCCCTGCATTTTACCCGAAATACCCTAGATTCTTCTTTGAAGGCCTGTCAATTGCCTAGGTCCAAGTTTCTCCAGTTATCCATTTTACCTAGGGGTAAAAGTAGATAACAGGGACTCAACTTCCGTTGCCTCACAGTGGGAATCATCTTAAGTTATTCTAGCGGTGATGCAAGTTCTTCTTTCATTGTATCATAGTTTATTTTTTTGGTTGTGTGTTTCCTTTAAGATGGTGTGTTTGATTTTAGTTATTTTGTTTTTCTTTGGTTTTTTTGTTTGTGTATCTTTTTCTATTCATTTCAAATCCTTGGCCCAATGGATTGGAACTTTAGAGATCTATGATTTCTCTTTCATTGAATTCCCAAAGAAAGTGCTCACCAAAGCCAAATGTTATCCTTTTTTTATAACATTGATAAAATGGGGATAACTAATCATATTTTTCATGATGAACTGTTAAGACCCATTTTTCATCCCAGTATTGTTTTAAAATTCATTTTTTTCTCTTTGAGTCGGATTTAGGGATTTCCGTGGTATTTTACATGTTAATTGTTGTATGCTTTCCACTTCGAAAACCCCACACTATCACATATCGGCTTTCGGTTTTCTTACATCGAAGCATAGCGACAAATTGTATGTTAGGTGTTGTTTGTTCCTAAACTCAACCCCGAATCTTCATTGGATTCCTTTGTATCGGTTTTGGAACCCGATTACATGATTACGGGAGGTGTCACATGCAATCGACTCCCAACCTTGGAGTCAATGCTATAAATTCAAGGGTGGACTTGGTGGCCCACATGTGTCGTCTTGCGTGTAATAAATGTAGGCTCGTTTATAAATAATAGGGTTTTCCACGTCATCATACCTTGTCCTTTGTCTTCCATTCGTATTTACCTCTTGTTATTGCATTACCCAAACCTGATTTGAGATTTCTTGGCATTTTTGGCTCTTTTTCTAGGATTTCTACTTGGTTTGTCTTTTGGTAAGCATTTATCCTTCTTATTGATTGGCATTTGCATTTTTAGGGTTTTTATCTCGTGTTTCATCAAATTAAGGACTTATTTTCATTTTCTAAAAAATGCAATCCTCTCTTTCCCCCATTACAAATTTTCATTTTACCTTAGTAATTACAAAACTTTTGGGTTTTAAGCTTTCTCTTATGGTAAAAGGATTCATAAAAATATGATGGAAAAAGGTCACTTAATGAATTTTAACCTAAAATTATATTTCAAGTTTTTCGCATGCTAGAACAGGTTGCTTTCTCGACGGTGTTTCAATTTTTCATCATTTCCAAAAAGGTCTGATTTCCAATAGTGATTCGTTAATTTGAAGGTGTCAAGTAAGGGTGGTTCCTGCGCGTTTGTCAAATTTCCCGATGCTAAACAAGTTATTTTTCAATACAATGTGTTGGGTTTCATTGGTTGTCAATAAGGTTCAAAATATTGACGATCTATCGAGGAACTAAAGGTGCCAAACAATATTGAAACCCAGGATGCTGTATCGATATCGAGTCAGCCGAGCATGAGGCAAACCCCACCAATTTTTCAGTTTTTCAAGTTTCTCAACAAGGTTGTTTTCCCAATCAGTTTGTCAAATTGTCTAGGTTGTTTTGCAGGGGTTAAATCCCGAACTTCTTCCAAGAGTTTTCAAAGGGTTGTTGCGGGCATTCTCTTCTCCATGTCCGATTCGGGTAAAGGTAAGGGGAAAAAGGAATCATCAAAGGAAATGAAGTATAAATATCAAGGATTCGTTCCTCCCTCCAATATTGAATCTAATGTTGACATTAGAAACACGAGCTAGGACACATCGACATGGATGAATTTTGGAGCAGAGTACAAATTTATTCATATATTTCATGGATGCGGTGTATTTTTCATAGCGGGCTACCTTTTTCCCATTGCCTTTTCAATCTCTTCTCAATTCCCATAATTCATTCTCGCGTGTGCTAATCATTATAACTTGGAGACAAGGTCTTGGGAATCAAGCAGGTGAAATTGTTTTCGGGTTGATACTTTGAGTACTTTGACGATCTTCTCAAATTTCGCAATTTCACTACATATGTCAAAACAGATCCTCAAATGGATCTAAAACCTCGGACACAAGTTTGGATGATTGTGTTGAGCATGTTAACAAAAAGTACTTGTTAAAACCTAAGCCTTCTTTGTCTAGATTTCCAAATATCGTATACATAAGTGACTTAATTTTGGAAATAAGTGATATCATCACACTTCTCAATAGAGTGTTCGGACTCCCCAAGGCTAGAGAATTTCAAGGATGGATGTACCATTTCTCACCAAAGCATATAGAAGAGTAAACAATTATTCAACCAAGGAGGATTCATCACTAACATTGTTGATGATCGGATGAAAGAGGTTTTGACTACCAAAAAAATTTACATGATGTCATATATCACTTATGTCACGGCTAGGATGAGGTTTTATAAGTATTACCCTCAGTTATCCCTCAAAGGAAGTGAGACACATTTTTGGAGGATTAATAACGCTTTCTTTTACAATGTCGTCTCAGTAGATTGGAGCCCGTCTTTCCAAACAAAGGAATTCGATGCCGTGTGGGACACCATATCAAAATGGTGTTGTATGTTTTTATAATTTCATAAATTCACCAATCTACGAGTTACAGTGTTCTTGTGATATCTTGTTTTTCTTCCTGTATCCAAGTGATAATGGATCTTCATGGAGTTAGTTAGACAACTTTTGGACTTTCACAAGTTCCAGCAAAATAAGCATAAGGTTAGAGTTCATTTCCCTATCTCCATTGGAAGATACACCCGCTCCTCTATTATCAAAGCCAATAACGTGATTAATGAGATACAAAAGGGGATTAAGAAGATCATGCCTCCAATTCCAAGCTTTGATTATCGGGCGTTACAAGTATCATGGAACAATGCAACTTCACTTTCCATACCTCAAAGATATTTGGATCAACTCAGAAAATGAAGTGGAAATTAGGAAGAAGGATAACAACACAGTTAACTCTATATGAAATAAGAACTTTAGATCTCGCCAATATTCCTGAGGGAACAGTCAATGATAGAAATATCATGGAAGCCGAGTACGATCAAATGGATGATGATAATGTGGGGTTTTCTCCAATTGATTGGTCCATCAAGGAATCCACATCCATTCGGGATAAAGATGCTTAGATCCTCATTTAGACCAACACATGGTTATATTTATGGGGCATTCAACCCAAGGATATCAAGTTTTCAAAGCTTCCTATCAAATTTGTCGTAGAGGCGGTTCCCTCTCATGGGAAAAAGGATAAAATTGAAGACTCTACAAAGAATTTAAAGTTCAAATTTTACAACATTGAAGCTAAGTCTCATCTACCATCCCTACTTCATTGGTTGTGGTGATCGACTCCCCTTCTCCTTCACATACACAGAAGTACACGTGAGCATTGTGGTTACCCATCCCATTCCCTCTTCTTCTATCATCACTCACTCGGTCCCCATTGTTACCCAAATACCTCGGGTGACCTTTTCTATTTCATTCCCCCTCACGTTCATCTTTCCCCAAATTCTACCTTTCGATCTCATCGATCCCTACATCCATCGCTCTTTCTCCCCCATATTCACCTCCATTGCCTTCATCCCCACTTATATCTCTCATGGAAAGAGTATTCTCATCGTTTTCCCCTCTTTCAAGTGGAATGGGTATGACTTTGGGATCTCCCCAAGTCACTCATCTTTCATCCCCTGCCGAAGCTCCATCTTTCATGCCTTGTCCACCTCGACATCTTCTCGTCATTGTCACTTCCATCCTTTCCACTCCATCATTGGTAACTAATTTTCTCACTCCCCCAAGTTCCGCTCACGGTGATTACTACTCCCCCTCCAAAGCCGCCTTCTTCTTCGGTTCCCCCTTGGTTGGATAGTCGGACTTGAAGAAAAGAAAGACACTTGTTCCGCTTTGGGCCTTTGATTTCATTTCTTTGAATCTCGCACCTTCAAGATCATCTAAGAAACCTAAGACCATTTCTTATATCACTTGTTGATGCATCCAGGTCAAAGGTTTATAGAAATCGATGCACTGCTACTAACAAAACTAAGAAGGACATTACGGCCTCAGATTATCAGATCACAAAGATAGCCCTTGGAAAGGTCACCACTGAAGGTGCTTAATAAGATGCACAAGTTGGCATGGACAATCCTTTAGAAAGCTCGAGAGAAACTAAAGCTTCCAAGGAATAATTGTCGGAAAAGGTTGAGCAATTAACAGCTTGTTCTACTTAAGCTCTCTTAACCTACGGAGGTCCAAATCTCATCTCTGACTCCACTCAATTTTAACTTCTCTTTTGTACCCAAGATGGAGGAGATTGGCCAGAAAGGTAGAGTGGTGGATGTTTGGATTCGCGTCTCCTTACACAAGGAAAAAGGATAATCAATGATGTTGTAAACACTTACAATGATGTGGAGAAGGCCATATTGGAGGTTGATAAATTGAAAAGTGGACTCTTGGAAGAAAGTGGCAACTGGGACTTGACATTGGAAGCTCTTAGTGAACTTAAAAAGGTTCATTCTGATATTTTGATTAAAGAAGGAATTGTGGATGATGTTGATAGGCATTTTGAATTTTGTAACGCTATTGAATTCGGATTAATATTCCTTGGGAAGCTTGTGACAAGCTCCATAGTTTAGAAAATAAGTGTTCGATGCCACTAATGATATTAACGAAGAATTGACAAAAATCCTTAGTAAAGTTTTGACGATGCTTTAAATATTTTTCCTACATATGACTTATTCAAGGAATTTATGGATCTGGTCAAGTAGGATTCCTTGGCAAGGGAAGACTTCGATTTGGGAACCATTGACAAATTAATTCTCGGTGAGAATGTTCTATAAATGTGTCTAAGTTTGTCAAGAAATATCATAAGCTTCCGGGAATATGGGTAATGTGTTTGAAACTTGTGATGTGCTAAATTGTTACTCCTATGGATCATATGAAAAGAAACTCAAGAAATGATTCGAAGTTCCAAGAATTTTTCTCGAAGCAAAGCCTAAGGAAAAAAAAAGACAAGTCGATTGATGGACCTACCATGTCAATTTCATTTTGCATTCGACATGTCTTTTTCCAAAATGTTCAAACATCTTTTGAATTTGCAAAGTTGACTGGGTCTTTTTACAAAAGCTAGTCAGATGGACTCTTAATATGTATTTTCTATTTTTAGAATGTAGTTCAAATTGTTTCCTGGTTTTTCTCCTCTCCTCCCCTTCTCTATAAATGTAAAATGTTGTGGCATTACAAAGGGTTGGATATTTTTGCATAACATAGATCTTGGAGTTGAAAAGACAGAAAGACTTTGTGTTTTCTATCTTGGTATTGAAGAATATAAAAGATATTTGTTACAAACTTTGTGTTGTGGTTATATATTTTCATTTAAGGTATTGTTCCTATGTTCAATGCATTACATGGTTCTTTATTTTAATATCTAGTTTATTGCATCTTCAGCAAGTTATTACTATTTGATTGCGTGTTATTATCTTTCAATCTGCATTTTCCTAAATGAAAGCACGTTTCCACTTATTATTTTCTTATACTTCTAAACTTCCTCCTATCTCTTTTCTTCTTTTCTCCTTAAATACATTCCTTTCTACAAAGAATAAATCTCTTGGGGATGAGATCCCAACCCCAAAATGGTTAGAATAGTGCAAATATTGTAATATCCTTTTGGTGTGTTTTAGATTAGTAATATCAAGGGTACGATAAATTTGCACACAATAATCTATATTCTTTGTATATTATAAAACAATATGAAGGCTATTATATAGCCATAACAATATAAAACTATCTTCCTACTAAATAGGAAGACAATATAACAAATAACTCATTTAACACATTTATGGGTGTAACAAATTAACCACTTACCAAGGTAATACAACAGCCTAGTAAGTGTGATTTACAACACAATAGATACAATTAGCTCATATAATGTGAGCAATAAAGTATAGTTTTCTTAACATTCCCGTCCTTAGTGCAAACATGGGGAAAACCTGCCTTTATACTTGCACCTATTCATGATCTCGGTGATTTAACAGGATGATCACAAACCTCAAGGATGGTTGTACAAATGGTTGACCAAAAACCAAGAATGGTGGTTTTGCATTTAGAGTACCACAAACCACAAGGTGATGGTTTTGTAAATGGTTTACCAATAACCAAGAATGGTGGTTTTGCAATTGGTTTACCACAAACCACAAATGAAGGTTTTCAAGTGGTTTACCTACAACCACATCATGATGTGTCAAGTACTATTATCAACCCTCATCAATATCTCACTGCAAGGAATAACATAGAAAAATATGCTCACACATTACAAACTAAAAAATCTGAAATGGAACATTGGATCATGTTCCCCCTCAATGTGAAATTTCCACTTATTCACACAGGAACACTGCAAAACAGGAACATTGAAACTGGCACTCTGAAAAACACAATGAAAAGCACACTGCAGAAGCTAAAAGAAAATACTCAGACCACAAAAATTTCATTACAACTGATATGTGGCCCCATTGTTGGCGACTGAAGAGAGGTCGTTGATTGACCTTCAACCTTCGTTTTCCTCCGTCCTCCGATGTGAAGATGCTAACTCACCCGATTTGATCATGGAGCTCAATTACAATTCTCCACCAAAAATACATTTGTGAGGATATTTTTGTTTTTTTGTATATATATTTTTTCAAAATTTTACAAGACACCATTAACACACTCTTGAATTTTGGTGATCTTAACGATTACGAGAAAAAAGACATACATGACTCACAATAACCATATCCTATTTTAATAGTGACAACAACAATAATTATAACTTTGACCGAACTAATATTGGAGCATAACTTCACTCAACTTATCAACTAAATTTTACAAAATCAACAACCGATACACTTATTATTGACTCTATGAACTTGACTAAACTCATAATACTATATGATTATAACCAAGCAAGAACTTTTAAAAGACGTTTAAAACAACTCACTCTTATGACATTTTTATACTTTGAAAATGACACGACTTTATAAACTTTGACCAACTCTGATTACACCAATACTACCACTAAATAATAGACAAAACCACGAATTTGGAGAAAACCTAAAACAAATAATATTGTAATCAGTTGTTTTGTGGAGTGGAAACTGTGGGTGAAGAGCAGATAGAACGAGTCGTTGAGAAGTTTACAGGTGGATGGAGCTCGAATGTGAGTTGTTTGGAGCCTGAAGATGCAGCAGTCTCGTGTTGTGAGCAATTATGCATCTTCTTGGGGTTGAAATTGTACTACATTACCATCCACTTACAGACAACTTGTTAGATTGCCGACCGCTAAGCAATATCTATTGTTTGTAGCCTCCTGATATACGCAAAACAAACATGTCTTGGAGACGACAATAGTGTATATGGTGCGCATGCTAACAAGAATATCTTCCAATGATAGTCAAGTAGAACCCAATGCCTTTCCAGGTCGAGCTGAGTCACCGGATCTGGCAGAAAACTAACACAGCTGCGTCCAGTGATTAGCACATCAATGGAGAATGGAACGATTCACTGTATACTTGTTTCAATACGTGGAAGTACAAAATCTTTGATAGGCCAGTCAAAAATCACGGATCTCAGGGGTTTGCAAAGCAAAATTCCCAATACACAAAAACTCAGGGCCGAACCAATACAACACAGTTGTGCAGATCCAAGCTTCCGAGAACAAAACCCCAACAAATTGAATTTGAAACATGGATTGGGACATTCAAAATGGTCGAGTTGCCCCCAATCGCTCTTCAAAACCTCACATAAACTTCCATGAATTTTTGCTCTAATACCAAATCAAGAGTAGGAGAAATCTGCGCACAATAATCTGTATTCTATGTATATTATAAAACAGTATGAAGGCTATTATATAGCCAGAACAACTGAAAACTATCTTCCTACTAAATAGGAATACAATATAACAAATAACCCATTTAACACATTTACGGGTGTAACAAATTAACCACTTACCTAGGTAATACAACCTAGTAAGTGTGATTTACAACACAATAAATACAATTAGCTCATATAATGTGAGAAATAAACTATAGTTTTCCTAACATAATAAACAGGACGTCTCTCTTTTATTTGAGGAGGTAATTTGTCCCGTAACCTCTTATTTTGTCTCCAACAAAATATCCAACCAACACTCTCCCAACTTAGCATTTCTTTTACTAAGATTCCCATAATTGGACTTTTGCTTTCAAAGCTTCTTCTCTTCGTCCATCTTGACATTCACGTTGTTAAGGGTCGAATCGGACATCTCTCATCCCTCTTAACATCCACATTGTTAAGGGTCAATTCTATCAAATCTTTTCCACTCATCTTTTCTTACATTCACTTTTTAAGGAACCGAGTCACATTTTTGTCATCACTAACTATTCCACCTAACATTCTCTTTGTTAAAGGTCGAACAACTTCCTTTTTCAAACTCTTCCATCTTTACATTCACATTGTAAAGGGTTGAGTAGTCTATCATCATTTCACACTTCGTCCATCTTAACATTCACGTTGTTAAGGGTCGAACAAATCAAATATTTTCAATCTTGCTTCCTTCTTAGCATTCATGTTTCTAAGGGTCGCATCGTTCAATATTTTCATCCCCTCTTCCATTCTAGCATTCACTTTGTTAGAGATTGATTACATTTCAAACCTTTTCACCTCTTCCATCTTAGCATTCACTTTGCTAAGGGACGAGCTTTCAAATTTTTTTCGCCACTTTCATCTTAGCATTCACTTTGCTAAGGGTCGAGCTTTCAAACCTATTCATCTCTTCCATCTTAGCATTCACTTTTCTAAGGGTTGAGTTCTTCATCGCACCTTTCTTCATTTTCCCTTTCTTTCAAGCATGGTGAATTTACACAATTCATCATTTGCTCAAGAATGGAAAATGATGAAAGACAAAAATTTGAGTATGAAAAAACAATGTAAATAATTCAACTTTGATGAGTTGTGTCCTTACCCTTTCAGCATGGACATCTTACACGAACCCTTTCCAAAATATTTCAAGCCGCCCTAATTCAACAAATACAAGGGAAAACCAATCCTAGAAATCATATCAAATAATTTTACATACCATGCCACGAAGTGGCAAATAACGATATCTTTCTCTTGTGCCTTTTTCCTAGAAGCCTAGGAGGACAAGTTTTGGACTAGTTCTTACACCTTCTAAAGGGATCTGTCACCACCTTCGCAGACCTCTCGGAGAAGTTCGTAAAACATTTTTATTTCAACCTCAATCACAATAATGACAACACTAGCACTTGTCACGATGAATCTTGGTACGTCAACCGCAAATCGTAATGTTGTCAATAATGGTATCATGGATAATCAAAATGTGCACAACATGCATGAAAAATCAATCAAAAATCCAATCATACAACCTAGCGAAAACACTACTCCATGCAAAGTTAAACATAAGTTTACACCTCTCGAAGAAAGTATCTCTAGTGTCTTTCAATAGCTAAAAGAGGCTAAAATGATAAGATATCCGCTTACAAGACCCTTTCTTGAAGGGGAACCTAAGCCATATTGGTATAAACCTCATACATATTGTGACTTCCATCACATTGATGGCCACTCTACAGATAGATGTGTGTGATTCAAGAATTATGTCCAAGACTTACTTGACGATGAAGACATCTTTACTGAGATCTTGATGACAAATCTATCGCAATCGACGACACGTCAACTACCACAACTTCTCATGAATATTTGAACATTGTCCAACCTCTTGTACATACTGACACTCCACAAGATCACAACGACAACAGTCAAGTATCTCTCACTCAAAACCAATCCATTTCTTCTGCAAACTTTTAAGCTGCTAGTTCAAACAGACATTGAACATGTTTCGAAAACAACCTTCTAACATTAAATGAGATCTTGAACTTACTTCAAGACTCCCTTTCAACCTTTGATATAATTTTAGACACTACAGAAGAGGGTCCATCTTCAAACACCATTAAGCTTGATTATATTCTTTCATTGTCGGCTCTTATGCCTAATATCTCCAGTCTTGTTATCGAAACACAACCACAAAAAGTTTGGACACTTGTGACAAAATAGCCTTCCATGTCCACAATCCCTCAAACAATCACTCTTGCAGGCATCTCATCAATGATGACCCTTACGTCTCAAGGAATTTACATACATACACTCTACGAGTTTCGTATACCCAGGAAGATCCTTACACAACCTTTTCAAGCTTTAATTACAAATCTTTCATCCAATCAATTAATTCACAACCTCGACATAGCAACATTGAATATTTTCTCTCTACGGCCTATCGAAGCCTCAGGTGTACATCTAGAGCTTAATCCTTCTTTCCTCGCATTCTTACACTCACAAATGAATATAAATCTCAGCATATTCCCCGCATCAACAACCCCTCTTTAACATCACATAAGTCTTCCAATCCTATCAAAGACTTATCTAATCGTAAATCCTTTAACTTGGCCCTTGTTTTCCCAAGTCTCATCGTGCACATGATTTATTGAATCTTTTGATTCACTCCTTTGACTTGGCCCTTATTCTCCCAAGTCTCGTCTGATAGGACTCGTTGAATCTTTTGATTCATTCCTTTGACGTGGCCCTTGTTCGCCCAAGTCTCGTACAAAATGATTCATTAAATATTTTGATTCATTCATTAGACTTCGCGCTTATCCGCTCAAGTTTTGTATCTCATGAATCATCGAATCCATTGATTTACTCCATTGACTTTTCCCTTGTCCACCCAAGTCTCGTAAATCAAGACTACTTCAATCATGGATACATTGAAAATCCTTCAAGTTACTCCTTTGACTTGGATCTCATCCACCCAAGTCTCGTAAGTCAGGACCATTCCATTTTCATAAACATGGACCTCTCTCCTAATGAGTCCATTGCACACCTCCATCTGTCACATTTCAGACACATCAAAAAGCATAAAAAGAGAATAAAACTCCATATCAAATTCCTCATTAAAGCACTATTTGAACATCAAAACCTAGAAGCAAAAACATCTTCTTCCATGGGTTCTCTCTACACTAAGAAAGGTCGCTTGCACGGTTAACTCATGTAACAAACAATTTTAATTATTTCATCCATTGGCAGATATCTTAATCATAACATTATCATATCTTCACATTCTTCACATGTTAACCTTGTTCTTATTGGGCATTGTGTGTCTCATCCTGTTATGGTTTCTACCATTTCGAGATATTTTTACAAACGGTTTTGTCTCGAAGCTTACTAATGGCAACTCCTCCTTTTAAATAAGCTCTCTCTTTAACAAAGCACTAAATTTATTTACCTAGTCCTTTTTGACTGCCCATCTCAGTCTACGGTATTGAACCCTTGCGTCCTACTAGTCGCATGAGGCTTAGACTTGGGGACAAAATGTTCCTTCCTAAAAATCACACTATCGATAGTACAAGGCAAAATTAATCGTAAAATACACACAAAATAAATCAATCAATCATTACACTTTTCTTCCTTCACGGTCTTCGGTGTTGAGCCCAACTTCTCACTAGTAGTATGAGAGTGGGAATGGAGGAAGGTGCCCTTACTCGCCTACATTTTTTCTTCACTTTGAGCTCTTGTCTCTTATTGGTGGCATGGGGCAACATGTAAGGGTCCTTCACAAAAACAAATAACCAATAAATCCTTTATCAAATCGAATCAAAAGTGTTTAATCAAATAAAATCCCCGGAAGTAATTTAGCTACTCATGTTAAGAGAGACAAAAATACCTTTAGCCGGATTTTACTAATTAGTAGGCCATCTATGGATCTAAGTTATATCAAAACCTATAAAGTGGAATCGATCGAGATAATCCTAACTAGAGATGTGTTGCATTCGTCTTCCATAGATCATTGTTACACCTTGTGTCTTGGCATCCATCATCTTCATTTTCATATCATTATTCATCTTGTTATCATGTCCTTCTTGGCTCTTGGTGATGAGCCATCGCATCTTCCTAGTTATGTGGAGTCATGAGTGGAGTGAGACATCATATCATTACATCATCTACATTTCTGCCAATGTAATGGAATGCTTCTAATTGTTTTCATTTGCGCTCAAACTATGCAACCCCTTTTACCAAGTTAATAATAAAAATGTTCAAATATGTTTCACAAAACTACAAAAACATTCAAATATGTTTCAAAAATACAAAAACAATATAAAACTGTTCCAAACTCCAAAAACAATATAAAATTGTTCCTAAAAATCAAAAACAATATAAAACTATCAAAATCAAAACATTCAGATAATGTTTGACCAACTTTTAAAGCTGGATAACACAATTCAACAATCTCATCATTTAGCGGTGCTCCTCATGGTTATTCTAGATCATCTTTCGCTAATCATTTTTCTTGCTCATGGTGTATATCTATGTTTGAGGCAAACAATCAATTACCCTTTCACAATATAGCTTTGCTTGGGAAAATCCAAAACAAATCAAACTTCAATGAGATCTGACAAGAGTTGTTTGGAGTATCTATGTATCACTCCACTCTTTGGCCCGATCTAATCCTCTCGCATTCTAAGTTATCACTCGTGGGCATTCATATATGTTTAGTTATTCAATGTGGAACACATTTAGAGTGTCGTTTTGTGTCGTATTGTTGCAATTTGTCAACAATGTGATGATTCTTTTACTTTCAGATTTTTATTTTGTTTACCTTTGTTTATAGACCAATTGCAGGAAAAATCTTGGCATCTTAGTTCACATATAACTTTGGTGTCATTCATTCCTATTCATATTAGGTTTGTTTGCGTGTTTGTTTTGTGTCATTTGATAGCTTGTGCGTGTTGTGTCTTCTTCCTGGTTTATTAAATAAACCATGGACTATTTTCCTTTTTCCGTGAATTCAAGTTTGTTTACATTTCTTTGTATTTGTACTTCACATTTTCTAAGAATTTGTAAAACCATAAAAAAATTATATATTCAAATATTCAAAAAAATCAGATAACTTTTTTGAACAAACATTCACTTATCATCGACATCCTACAATTGGAAACCCTTGACGTGAATCTTTCAACATTTCAACACAATATTGATAAAGTCCTACCTTTATCTACTACCCTAGTGATCGTTCCAATCTTACAACTATCACTTTCTTCCCTTTACATGATTGCTTACTCTGCTTGGGGCAAGTCACAAAATTGTTTTTCCTTCGCGATATAACTTTGCCTGGGGCAATTTCTTTCAAATCATTTGTAAAACGGATCCAACAAGAGTGTCACGAGGAGTATCTAAGTATACTCTGCTCTTCCAGTCTGATCCTATTCCCAAGTCTTTCATAAGTTTAAGTGTTTGGGGGCATTTACATCTACTTAATCTTCATTGTGGCACGCATTACGAGCATAGTTGATTGTTTTCTTTTTAACCGTTGTGTTGCATGGTTGATGTTTACCTTCTTAGACCAATTGCAAGTAGTGTGATAACATCTTGGTTCCTTTATAACCCTGATGCCTGCACCTACTGTTGGTCATATTGGGCTTGTTTTCTTTTTTATCTTTTCTTTGTTTTGTGTGTGTTTGTTTACGCACATATGGGTTAACCATATTGATTCCTTAATAATCATGGTGACAACTCTATTGTGCAACAACAAAATAAAGGTTGCTCTTATATTCACTCTTCAAACCGCACTCATGCTACAAGCACTGAGACCCTCCCATCCTTGTTCAAATCTTTTACTTTCTTCATATTAAGCAATCGTCCCATGACCTTGTTGTGTCATCCACCCGCTTGAGGGGGCATGCCTCTACTATTCTACTCGTTGGGGCATCCAAATGCTTCACGTTTTTCGCTCGCTACTTTGCATGCGTCTATTATCTTTAAAGCACTATTACTTTGCAATAGCACTTTAAAGAGGGGAAAATGTAGACACCCCAAATTTACATACTAGTTCCCATTACCATCTCAATTCACTTCGTAGTTCATAAACCCTTTGCGATTGATTAATCAAATTAATTAATTATGTACATCCACCCCTTTGATTAATTAAATTAGTCCATAGCACACTTTAGCTAAGTTAATTAACATTTATTAAATAAACAATTAATTAATTATGTTGCACATTACAGCTAATTAAATTAGTTAATTAGGAAAATACACTAATTTTCCTAGTCAACACCACTTGCTCATTCCTAGTTAACTCCCAATTGAGCTTCACTTCCTCCTCCCGAGCTAACGTGAATTCAACTTCCTCATTCCGAGTTAACTACAATTGAACTCCTCTTCACCAAATTAGCTCTATTTCTAGATTCATAAAAATGAGGGGGTTATAGAGTTGTACCCCCTCTAAATCTACAACTCCCGCACTCACCTATTTCCTATTCCCATGTGATTGCAATCAATGATCTAGAGCTTAGTCAAACTCATCCAACCACTACTCAACCTCAATAAAAGAACATGCATATTCCTTTACAAATCCTCTTGGATTCTTACACTAACTCTGTCAATTTTCCTACCCAATATCTGCATATTGGAAGCCATATCCAAGTCAAAACTACTCGTAGCATGGTCAAATCCACATTTGGAGATTAAATCAAGAGCGCCCACAAATCAAGATCAAACAAGCTTAAAGCTTCTACGATCTTACTTGAGGTTTGCAACGAAGAGCTATATGATGGTTTGCAATCCATTTTGTTTGTCTTCTACTTAGTTTTTCATTGTTCACACCAAACACATGCTAATGAAGTGGTAGAGACTAGCATGCAAAAATGCAACTTCTATTTAGAATGCAAAATAAGAAATTATAGATGTGCACAATTAGACAATAGGCTTGCTTTTGTATCTTAAGGGGAATGCGTCCTTACCGATTGTCAAAAATGTTGCAAGAGATTTCAAAATTGTTTGAATGTTGGAGTAAGACCAAGCAAACTTCTATCTAACATTGATATAATCTATCAATAAGCAACTAATTCATGTATATTTATATATCTCACCGTAACGGTTAGAATACAAATAAACACGTAATTATCACAATTACATCTAACAGTAACACTTGCACTTCACACATGGCATGTTGCAAAGAGGCTTTGACATGCCGCAAAGATGCTTTGACACGGACTAGTACAAAGTGACATTTAACATGTTACACGATAATGAAGTGGTGCCAAGCAAACACTAAGGTGAAACAATCTTGCATAGATACGTGGTGGTAGATGATGTGCAAAAAAGTGATGCATAAGTTGGCCAACACACCAAAGGGTTGCCAAGTGCTAAGCAACAATGTTGTAAGTTGAAAGCACTACAACGTGTTGCATGACATCGCCAAAGATGTGGTTGAGACACAATGGTGTGCGGCTATACAAAAGTTGTGAACATTGAGGCTCAAGTTGCACATGATTGCAAAAACCACAAGAGTTACACAATACTATCACAAGACTATAGGAGTTGCACACATTATGAAGCAAGTGTGCAAAATACATGGTATTGCATGGAGCAATGTGCCAAGGTATCATGGTACATAGCATAAGATGCTACATATCAAGAAAGTTTTGAGGAAGAGAGTTGTGTGGAATACTATGAGAAGTTAGGTCATCAACACACATTATCGCAAGGATGTGTTCTTAACACACTTTATCAAAAAGGTGAGGAGCCCAAGTTCAACAAGAGGAGAGACGAAGCATGTGCGGTAATGGGCTACAAGCCGCTACGTTACAAATGGATCAATTGAAGCCATCATGAACAAGGGTCCAAGTCATCTACATGACTTACATTTAGATTAAGTTGTTAACCATGGTAGGGATTACTACGTTATTTGTGTCCTTGAAAACATTAATAAGGCAAGAAACTTATAATATTGCAAAAGACTAGTACCAAAAGAAGGCAAGGCCTCGTTCTCATATAATCTTCCCACATTTGATTTCTCAAGTACTCTCGTTTTGTCACCTTCATGAATTTTCAATACATGTTTGTTTCATTTCACACATAGTAGTCTACTTTACGAACAACACTTGATTCAACTCATATCTAAAGAAAAGTTGTGTTGGGGAATTGGTTATAGAATACCCATGCTAATTATAGGGCAATTGAGTGTTGACTCACCTTACAACTTATTAGGAATTAGATTTATAAATTATTATATTTGCCTTGCATGTGCCCAACCATTGTATCACATTTATTCTCTCAAATGTTTTTGTACCAATTGTGTTCTGATGTTCTTTAAGGGAATTCAGCTGATTTCTCTAGCGTACGAGTATGATCAACACTTAAAATCAACTATTTCTTGAGACAAGCCTATTGTTTTCTTTAAAAAGCGTTAGAAAAGTGTTGGCACATTGCTTATTAAATATCCGTACTAACTACAAACGAGCAATCTAGTGGTTAATCCACCCATCGTCCTAGAAATTAGATGTATAATTATTATTTTTAAATGCCCATTTATTGCATCATGTTTACTCATATTTACCCTTTACGATGTTTTTTTTTTTTTGGGAAAGACAATTCCCAATACTGCTGAGTAAAACATAAACGGTAAAAACCAGTCCGGATGCCTTCAATAATATTCTGTGTAATTGCCTTTTTCTTGTCCCTACTCATTTAGGAAACAAAAATGCATGTAAAGCCGTTGGACTTCATTGACATAGTGGCATTTAGAGCCTTTTCCTGTTTTAGGCATTTCGATAGCAATAGCTAGGATGGCTCCTTCATCTCTAAGTTTTTTTAGCTAGTATGTGCCCATATTTATTGTATTATGTTTAGTCTTTTTGATGTTTTTGTGTCTATTGTGTTATGAAGTTCCTGGAGGGACTCTAGAATAGGATCCATATAATGCAAGTACATATTTATTTTCAGTTTCACAATTGTTTAATGGTAGTTGTGTTTTACTCCATTTTTATTTCATATAATCACAACTATCTCAATTTTACCCTTATCATAGCAGTGAAACAAATGTGCCCATATTATCCCTTGGAATATCTCGAACAACCATCTATTAGGGCTTCCTCCTTAGTGCCCTCATTTTGTTCATTGGCTCCTACCCATTTCAAAGTTTTCTATTGGATTGCTGAAATTAATTTACATACATTTTGTACCTCTTTCATGTTATATGACATGGTCAGACCTTTGCTTCTGTTGATAATCTGGTTATTGGAATTGCGAAGCCCATTCTTTGTTGTCCTGAATTGACATTCTTCTAGTTCTTGAATGGAATTCAGGAATGCGTGTAAATTTCCAGGTGTTAGAATGTATTTAGTAAGAAATCTTACATCTTGGTTATAGAATTCAAGACCCGCAACCTTTAGACAAGTTTCATAACCCCTTGGACACTGCAAAATAAAGCCACTTTTGCAGGTATCTGTAAATGTTAGTTTGGTCACAAATCTACTACAATTAAATACAGAGACAAATGCAGCTCTGTAGGTAAATTGACAAATCTAGCAACTGCATATTTCATGATTGCAGACTGCAATCATAAAAACTGCTGAATATATTTTATCATTGTCGGCAGAATTGCAACAAAACCAACTGGAAGCCTGGCAGACTGCAATTATAAGAAAAGGCGGAGAAGTGTTCAGTGTGACCGGAATTGCAACAAAACCAATTGGAAGCTTGGCAGACTGCAATTATAAAAAAGGCGCAGAAGTGTTCAGTGTGACCGGAATTGCAACAAAACCAATTTGAAGGCTTGACGATCTGAATGAGGATGAATTGTGACCTCTCCAAAGTGAACAATACATTGAACAAATGGTAATATACCAGAGACGAAATTCAAACCTTTACATACATGGACTAGAGGTCTGCACTGGTGAACTCATACCCTAGCATCATTTACCAAACCCATATTCTATATTTTAAATAAAAATATTGCAAGTAAATAGCCCACAATTCCATGTCAAATCCCCCCCAAATATATAATTTTGCAGCACACCTTTTTATATGAAATGTACATGACAACAAATACCCATCCTAGAGGTAAACATAGCACTACATAGTATGATCGATTAGAACTCCACCTCAAATGCAAACCAAATATTATACATACTAATTGTGTGCCCACAAGCCTTCTTTTAAGTAGATTTGCAGCAAAAGTTTCCCTTAACCTAAAGAAGGGCTGGGAATATATATACGGTATCTATATTTGATAGTAATGTGTCCAACCTTTAATGGTGGCAGGAACTGCGTGAATAGAAACGAAACAAGATTTGACGATATTTATCTAATAAGCAACTCTACGCCCAAATCTTCTCGTCAGCACATACATAAGAAATATAAAAGCCATAAAGCACACATGAACAGGAATTTGTAACCACACACAGCCAACCGAAAGATGTCGATAAAGTAAAATGCGGCCTCTAGGGTAGTGAAGAACTCGAGCACGTTGATCGTTCTCCTGCCTGTGTTGCCTCCATCCTCCAATATTTTGCTTCTTACATAGCCTATTGAAATTTGAAGCTTGAATATTTCCATATTGTATTTATTTTTCTTTTCCCCCACCCGCATTGTGAAATTTTTACACAGAATGTCAGTTTCTACCAATAATACATCCATTTATAATAATAAATCTTGAGATTTTTGGAAGTCCAAAAATATTACAAAAATGCATGCTCACACAGTTACTTCCCAAATACAGGTGAATGTGGCCCAAATGCCATAAAATGCAAACCAACTATTATACATACTAATTCTGTGCCCACAAGCCTTCATTAAGGAAATTTGCAGCAAAAGTTTCCTTATCCTAAAGAAAGGATGGGAATATATATATATATATATATATATATATATATATGGTATCTATATTTGATATTAATGTGTCCAACCTTTATTGGCGGCACGAACTGCGTGAATAGAAAACAAAGCCAGATTGATGATATTTATCTAATAAGCAACTGTCCGCCCAAATCTTCTCATCAGCACATACATAAGAGCTTCATTTTGCACAAATACACTCCTTTCCCAATAATCAGTGTGTCAGTAATGAAATCAGGACGCATTAAACTGCAATACTTTTGCCCAAGGTAGACACAGAATACAATAATAAATTCTGCTAACACACACACACACACACATACACATATTGCATCTTGTCCAAACAAGTCTTCCCAACAGTTAACAAGTTCAAACCAAGAAATGCCCAAGTTATTGATTCCCTGAGAATGTAGTCTGGGTTCCATCTAGGGAACATAAAAAGGCTCCATTAAACAATAGACTGCGTCCATCAACATGTGATCATGGATCCTTTTCGTTGTGAAAAGATACTCTCAAAAAGAGTTTTCCTGGCCCTCTAAATGGCCTTAACCATATGTTGAGAAATGTCTCTAATAATCCTCCATTATAATGATAATTTATATGGTTAAGCTTCTACATGCCTTAACCATTACATGTGAACTACAATCTCCGAGCCAGAATTGTTCCTGTACTCTCTTAATAAACAGTGTGTTTCATACTCATCTCAAAGTGTATTAACATGTGTACTATATATGTGTTTGCGCATGAATCGCTATTTGGTTCAGCAATGTGAATTTTGGTACCAACAAGCAAATCAACAGTAAGATACACATAAAGAGTTACCCCAGCAAGAATACTCAATAGAACGCTCCACAAACAGGTTGTATCATGATTCGTATCTGATATAACTGTGGTGAATTGAAAAACTGTGATGCTTACCTCAAAAATAATGAGTCAATTTACTACAATAAAATCTCCAATTTTACATATAAATATGAAACACTGGGCGGGGATTTACATGCACTGAACATCAACAGAGTGTCTTCAATGGATACTGTTAGCCTTGGAGCATCGTGATGATTGATAAGACATCTGCAAGAAATAATGAATATTGTATGCTCTCAGGAATTAGCATGACTCAATGTTTCCCCTCAATCAGAGATAATTTTTATTCCACACCTTGTTAGAAGCAGCCTTTACATGTCAACTCCTCTCATCTTTACATGTTAGTCTACACAACAAAGAAGAGGCACCCCTTCATGCCACTTAAAAAAGTAATAATACCGAGAATGAGTACAGGATTAAAGGAACTCTCACTCAATTCCTAGCAATTTTGTCTAGCACATTTTGCAGGTGATGAAAAGACGCTATCAAGATTGTGATGTGAAAACACAGTTCAGAAATCAGGAAAGGTATTGCATCAGACTACTTTATTAGGAAATTAAACCAGCATCCACAAAATAAGCTACACCAGAGGTTGATCATCTATTTTTGCACTAGTCTGTAATGAAGGAACAAATCTTCTGGTTTCTTCCAGATATATGTTCGCACCGTAGCCAAACTCATATCTGGTGAGAGCACCTGTCCACAATACACTTTGATGTGTTAGGAATATGATATTAGCACAAATGGTTTTACTTTTAAGACATGTATTTTTCCCTTTATTACAACTAGGTGTTTACAAATTCTGTGTAGAGAAAAAGATAGAACACCTGATTGTTACAAAGGATCTCCACCAATGGCTTCACTTTTTGCTGCCAACTTCTCGTGCCAGATCTAAGAGAACCGTCTCCAATTGCTGCTGCATGTGATTGGCTTCCACTCATACCTGGAATCAGTGTCTCTGAATTGCTAGCATCAAGTACCATTTTTTCCATCACATAATTTATGACCTGTATAGATAGTAAATGTTCTCATCAAAATGGCTTCAGCATTACTTTCTCAGAGCATTGTAGAGATGTATCAATTGGTGCTACAAAACAGCATATTGACTACAGGTAAAGCATGCAGATTATCGGCTCAGCCAAAAACAAGGCATTTAATTTTAGGGTAAGTGAGGCAACTAGAGCGTATATATCAGTTTGTACTTGACGAGGAGGCTTGTGCATCTTCTGGTCTGTTGACAGCAAGCAATGGGAAAAACAAATTTGAAAACACTGACTTCCTATAATAAATAGAAGAAAATTGGTTTTCAAGTCAATAATTATTTCAACAAGAATAATGGATAGACCTGTGTTAACAAGAAATACTTTCCTTGGCAGTTTGTGTCTGAACACTAGCACAGACATTAGGAGAACACCCAAAATTGGAATTGGAAGGGCATTCATTAGTGCTTGCAACCGTAGATTCATATACTGCCAAAAATTGGCAATAAATCGCGATACAGACTCTGAATGATTTATCTTTGTAAAAATAGCGAGAAGATAAATGCCGATTAATTGGCACGACTCACCAGTATAAAAGCCCTTAACAGAAAAGAAAAAAACACTTTCATGCTTATTTCTGCAGCATTTAACTCTGTTTTTCCCCACGAAGAACTTGGCGAGTTTTTGGCCATTTTTGAATCTATGCTTCATTCATTAACATTGTAGATAGAAGTGTTAATCAGCAAGCAAGCTGCAGATTGGTGAACATCCTGCCTTCTCTTATTGCTGTTAATCCAGATTACACTTTTTCTACTGTGTAATCCATTCAATCTTTCAGCAGTACAACAATACATACTGATTCAGTGATTCCTACCACTTTTCAATGCATACTCCATTTTTAAACCTCAAGGAAAACACAGTCACACAGCAGCAGCCTACAACCTACATTCATTTCTCATGTCATTTAACAACGTTTTACATTTTATTTGAGTTTATTTTATGAATTTAAATGTTTTTGAACCAGTGATAAAGTTGCTAAGTAATGCTGATAAATTGCCAAGTTGCAAGTTCCGAGTCAAATTTTGGCTGTCAAATGATTGCCAAGTACAAGTTTTTGAACACACCAAATTTGTTTGGTTAATGTCATCTCTTGTTTTAAAAACTACATGGAAGAAAGAAAGATAAATCATTGGAGATTGCCAACCACTGCCACAAAACTATTGGCTACAGTTAAAGCTTGTGTGTTATCAACTTAGCCCTAAAACAAGGCCTCTCACATTCAGGGTAAACTAGGGTGTCGAGGCAACTAGAGAATAAATACCAGTTTTCGCTTGAAGAGGAGGTTCAAATGCATCTGCAAGTTAGGTGAAGGCAGGCAGTGGGAAAAACAAAACAGAAAACATTGACTTCCTATTAAAATGTAAGAGAATGGGTTTCCAAAGTACATAGTAACTATTACAAATATATTTCTCGATCTACTTGTGTCAACAAGAAACAATTTCCTCAATGTTTCAGGTCTGAGCAATACCACAGACATTAGGAGAGCTATAACCACTAAATTGGTATTTGGCAGAGATTTTGATTAGGCACAAAGCACCACACTTAATTGAATAATGTCGAGATCATATCCTGCAAAAGTAACTACATGAGAAGAAAGATGCATGCCAGTCAACACAAAAACTATTTTAGGGAGGAGAGACTTAATTTGAGTCAGATGTGAGGCCCCTTAATCAATAGGCTACTCACTTAACTTATATGGTGGATTAATTAGTTAATTACTCAATTAGATTTAGCAATCAATTAAATTGATTAGTTAGCTAATTAATTAATTACTATATTTTTCACCATTGGAAGACCTCATTAAATTGGTTGTTGGTGCAAATGTTTCAATGGACACACCCCTATGTATGTACTTTAAGGCATTTTTAAGTTCATGAGGTAGGTTGCACAATTTTTAATGGGGATTACGGTTTTTAAATGGTCATATCAAGGGTTATCTCTACATGAATCCCTAGGTTGTTATTTTCTGCATCACAAGATTGGTTTCTCCAGATGAGGATGGAAACGTCGAGGAAATTGTTTCTTGTAATACAGGTCCATCTAGAAATTCATTGGTGATTATTCCTATATTAATTTCTGATCTTTGTATGCTAATGAAAATACTCGAGAAAAGATTCACCAACTCAAATTCAAATTCAAAAATATTCCCTTGTTTCAGACAATGCAAAGAGTAAAGTTGACACAGAAAACTCACTTTTGTATACGCAATATCCTAGGTGCACTGAGTTTTCCATTACTGCTCACTTGCACTGTTGTTCCCTCACAAGGATGCAAATAAAAACTACACCTGAACATTCACAACATAATTTCAGATGTCATTATTTATAGAAAGCAGAACTACAACAGCAGTAAAATCAGGTTAATGCCCTTTGCCATCATATAACTTTAAGCAACCCTGAGATAGCATGACATGGGCATTCATATGACCACAGCAACTAGAACCAAGATAGTACATTTCTCAACTATTCAACTACATTAGCAGAAAACTAAAGAAATCGATTATGACATGATTTTTTTCAGGACTCTCTTGCCACTTACTAGGAAATGTACCCAGTAATAATGATGCAAAGCCCATACCAATCTTTCAATAAAAATAAAGATAATCAAACAAAGATCAGAACCAACATAACACAAAAGTGAGTATAGCTTCAGGGTATAATTTTTGTTGATATTTGAACAGTAACACTAGATTTTAATATTTATCCCAAAATGAAACTTTAATTGATCACTCCTGGCCAAAACACGAAACATTAGCAAAACAATAAACTTTTGTCAATGATGTTTGATATTGAAACAAATCAAATAATTGACAAAAATGAAGGTGCCAGTAAATAAAACCCAGCAACATTCTTCTATGAAGTGCAGTCTCACATTGCATACATACCGAGTTACCAGGTTTATGATCTCATTAAAATTCAGAAAAAATAATTTACGAGTTCAGATACTAAAAAAATAAAAACTGCTTTGAATTCAAAGTATAAATGCAGATGATGAGGACTCAAGCTAACTGATATTTAAACCTAATTGCATCTTAACTTCAACCTAACCTTAATTTCTTTATGTCAAACTCAAGATTAAAAAGGCCCTAAAATAAAGTATGTTCCCATATCTTTGTACATATTGAACATCCTTTTGTGTATCATAACGAATAAATGGTATCAAACGGTGAAATTGTTCAGGGATTGGAAAAGGCCTGCAAGCTCCAGCCATGTAATGATAAAAAAAAAGTAATAGGATGGAAATGAGGTTAGTACAACCATGTAATGATAAAAAAATTAATAGGATGGAATTGAGGCTGGTACAGCCATGTAATGATAAAAAATTAATAGGATGGAATTGAGGTTGGTACAGCCATGATTCAGACCAAATTTTTATCTTTATACAAAAATTCATTCGGTAATAGGTATTAATCTCTGAATCCGTCCCAGAAACTTGTAGAGATAGGTCAAATACTTCCATAAACGTTTCCTACAGTTTGCAGCTATTTTACATGAGTTTCTAGGAAATTTCTGCACTAAAAATTGTCTTTCCAGAATGTTCCTCAAGTTTACAACACTGTTTCCATAAGTTTCCCAAAGTTTCTGATAACCATATCCATGACTATTTCGTGGCCATTACTGAATTCCTTCATTTCCTATTGAAATCTATCCCAATGCTTCTGCAGTTTCCGGGTATCTTTTTTTTTTTCTTGGTGCAACATAAATATCAGTAGATTTTTTTATCCTTGGTTTCCATGTGTTGGAATTGTTTGTTCTGGATACACAAAGCTGCAAAAAACACCTTTTTCTGTAATCTGCTTTGCCAATTCTGGCTGCTCCTTTCAATGGCATTATTGGAGCTAATGAGCAATGTGTCACATAAAACAACATCATGTTGACGGTTTGCATGCGCACTACAGCTATGGGATCCGGAGGAATGACCTGCTGTAGAGTGAGAAGGATCACATGTTCTGGTGAGTGGTAGGGATATCACGTGAATGTGGTCATTGCCAAACTCGGAGACCAAAGAACAAAAGGATGGAGGCAGACTGAAGTATTATTGTCTTGCTTAAAGTAGAAAGGGAATGGCTGCACATTTTACAAAGATGGCTCCCAAACTCATTTATGGAATTACATTTGGTGGGCACCTGTGGGGATATTGGGTAAAATAGGGGCAGATGTGCGTGACTACCAGACAAATGAGCATTTTGATAGTTGCTAAGCTAGGAAGCCAGGTATGCCCCTTGGGGTTTGGGGTACCATGTAGCAGGTACAAGTACATGTTGGAAATATTGTCATTGATGTCAAAGGGGTTGCTGATGTCACAAGAGAATGCACGGAATAGGAGTCATTGATGTCAAAAGAGAATGCACAGCGATCAGATTTAATATAATAACAGTGAATGTAATGGTCATTAAAAGGAGAATGCACAGCGATCAAATTTAATATAATAACAGTGAATGTAATGGTCATTAAAAGGAGAATGCACAGCAATCAGATTTAATACAATAACAGTGAATGTAAAATGAGAATATACAACAATTACAGCGATCAAATTTAATATACAGTGGTCAGTTATCAGAGTTAATATAACCGTGAATATAATGTACAGCAATCACATTGTAGAGCAGCGATTCATCTATTAAAGGGCAGCTATTTATTTAAGGGACAGCATTTAATTAGAAGGCCCAAGAGAAATATTTTTTAGGCCCCCCATTTTGGTGCTCATGTTTGGGACAAGTCATCCAAGTTAAAAAGAATTCATTTTGGCGCCCAAGGATTTTTAAAATGAAGGGTCGCCTCTTTTTAAAAAGATGTGTCCATTGAAAATTCATATCCCTCCGTGAAGAGGTATCAAGGGGCTATAAAAGATAGATGAGAGGATGAAGAAAGGAAAGCAAGAGAAATGAATTTGATACATCATTGAAAAATAAGAAGTGTGAGTGAAGAGCATATTTTTATGGACAGATTTTTTATGAAGGACAGATATCATTGAGAGAAGAAGAGAAGCGAAATAGCCATCATCCAGTTGAAGAAGCAACTACAGAAGGTGGAAGTTTATATTGTTGAGGTCGAGTGCCTCACAAAATTGGGGATTGGTGTCTCCAGTGGGTTGGTGCTCACAAATTGGCTGAGTTGGTGCTTGGCTTGAGGGATTGGTGTCTCCAGTAGGTTGGTGCCTATGAACATTTGTAAATCATTGAATTTTGGGCTGGATTTAGATGGTAGATCCAAGCAGTCTTATTTAGTGGTTTTTCTTGAGAGAGGGTTTTCAACGCAAATCTGGTGTTGCACTGTGTTATGTTATTTGAATGCCTTTCAATGCTTTATTTTTGGATATAAGTTTTAATAAGTAAAAGTTTATCTTATACTAATTAACCCCCTCTCAGTATAAGCATGTGCTTAACAATTGGTATCAGCACTGATTCCTTTGGATATAGTCTAACCGCTAGAAGATACATCTCAGAAGCACACGTGGCTAGTCATCAAGTTCAAGAAGGTTTCTCCACAAACAAGGATCCATTGTTCGACGAAACAAACTATGCATTCTAGAGCATAAGGATGCGAATATATCTGATGGCCTAGGTTTTGATATTTGGCAAGCAATGGTAACTAGATATATAACACCACAAACTCCTCCAATGGATACAATCGAAAAGAAGGCTAGTGAAAATAATGTAAAATCCATGAACGCAATTTTGTGTGGCTTATCAGAATCAGAATTTGTCAAAGTAATGCATTGCAATTTGGCAAAGGACATCTGGGATAAACTTTAGACCATCTATGAGGGTGACAACAAAGTAAGAAAGGCAAAGCTCCAAACTCATAGGAGACAGTTCGAGAGCTTGAAAATGAAAGATGAAGAAAATGTTGTGGCATATCTTCATGTGGATAAGATTGTTAACACCATCAAAAGGCTTGGTGAAGAAGTTGAAGAATTTGTAATAATTCAAAAGGTACTAAGGTCTATACCATTAAGATTTTACGTAAACTTTTCTACTATCAAGAGATGATAGACCTAGACTAGTTGAAAATGGACGAGTTACATGGAATTCTCACACCTACGAGATGAGGACAGAGAATCGAGAAGAAGTCGCCAAAAAGGGAAGCAGCCTTCAAAACTTCAAAGAAAGGGAAAAATAAAGAGTCTGCATCAAGCAATGAAGAAGATGATGCCCTGTTCATCAGAAAGCTTAAAAAGGGATCTGGCAAATACAAAGGTAAGCTACCTTTCAAGTGTTTCAATTGTGGTAAAATAGGACATTTTGTTGCTAAATGTCCACACAAGGATGCTAGCGATGATGAGAAAAATCATTATGAGGAAAGGAATAAGGAAAGCAAACCTCGATATAAGAAAAGCTTCAAACAAAACAAATATAACAAAAAGTTTGGTAAGGACAAGAAAAGCTTCTATTCCAAAAAGGATAGTAGCTCAGCTAAGGAAAGCGATGAGAGCATATCAAATAGTGACAAAGAAGAAACTTTGTTCATGACTATAGATATAAAAATGATGCCTCTACAAGTAAAGACACCTTGGAAGAGGAAGAAGATGTCAAAGAGGAAGGAGAGGTAGATCTTGAAGAACTCATTTGTGCTTTAGGTGAGATAAAAGTTCTTAAGAAAAAGAATTTGAAACAAAGATTACAGATTCAAAAATATGTAGAAGAGAATTGTGCTTTGGAAACAAAAATGTCACAAAGTCTAGAGGAATTAGAAAAAATGATCATTAACCTAAAGATACAACTTGAAGAGGCAAAGAGAACAGAAGAAGAGGTGAGGATTCAATTGAAGACAAAGGAAGAAGATTGTAAGAAGCTAGAATCTGAAATTGTTACCTTGAGGAAGGAATTGGAGAAGACAAATATTCAATTGAAAAGCAGTTTAAAATTTGAAAAGAGCACTAAAGTTCTGGATGATATAATCAACCGTCAGAGGTCACCATTCATCAAGACTAGTCTTGGCTATGAGGAAAAACAAGAGGTTAGTAAGAAGAATCTGGATTCAAAAGCTAACGAGCTACCAAAGAAAGAAGATAAGTTTTCTCAAAAGATCGATCCTCCTAAAGAAGAAAACAAAGGTGAGAATTAGTGGCATGATGTTCCCATAAGAAATCATAGAAGATCATTCTTTCCAAAACAGTCTCATATGATCAGGAACCAAAGTTCATTTTATGGTTATTGCTTTGTGTGCAATGATTTTGGTCATAGAGCAATGGAGTGTAGGACACATGCAAGAAATAGGTATGCATGGGACAATGGCAAAAGTACTTATGAAGTTTTAAGTAGAAACTATAACTCATTTGCCTTGTTATCGAAATACAAAGAGAATAACATTGTATGTTATAATTGCAATAACTATGGACATATAGCACAGTTCTGTAGAAGTGTTGTTGTAGAACCCCCTAGATAGAACAAGAAATTGAATACTCCTGTGGTAAAGAAAAGAGAACTTACAAAAATTTGGAAACAAAAGCAAGAGGAAGTTAATCAAGACAAGGAGAAATCTATGATTGTGCAAACAACATTTCATGCACAAGATGAAGGGCAGCAATGGTATATTGACAATGGATGCTCAAGGCACATGACTGGGGACAAGAGCAAATTTCTCACCTTAAAGAAAATAAGTGAAGGCACGGTAAAATTTGGAGATAATGCCATGGCATGAATAGCTAGAAAAGGTACCCTTAGTCTTGATAATGGAAAAACAAAAACAGAAAATATATTGTATGTTGAAGGCTTGACGCATAACCTTCGAAGTGTCAATCAAATAATTGATCAAGGACACACTCACGTTTTATGCTCAAGGTTGTGAAATCAAGAAAATAGACACAGGAAAATTAGTTGCAAATGCAAACAGAACATCGAACAACCTATACATAATCAGTGAAGTTAAGGGAGAGAAATGTTACACTAGTCAAACTGATGAAATTTGGGAGAGAAATGTTACACGAGTCAAACCGATGAAATTTGGCTATGGCACAGAAGGGTGGGCCATATGAATTTCGATAATCTAGTGAAAATCAGCACTAGACAAGCCGTAAGAGATATACCAAAGTTTACAAAACCATCAAATATTTTTGCAAGCGTGGTCGGCATAGGAAATGCAGACAAGATCAAGTTTCAAATCAAAACAAGTACTCAACAATGAGCCATTGAAACTAATCCATACAGACCTTTGTGGGCCTACAAGAACGCAAAGCATACAAGGTGAAAATTACCTCATGTTGCTAATTGATGATTATTCTAGAATGACATGGGTCACTTTTTTAAAACAAAAATCTAAGGCGTTCGAGAAGTTTAACGCTTTTAAAGCCTTGGTGGAAAATGAAACAAATTTAAAGATCAAGTGCCGAGATCGGATCGGGAAGGTCAGGTTCCTCTCAAATGAATTCAATGATTTTTATGAGCAACATGGAATAAAAAGTCATTTCTCGATTCTGGACTCCACAACAAAATGGAGTTGTCGAAAGAAAGAAATTAACTATTCAAGAAATGGCTAGAACAATGTTAAATGAATCTAAGCTATCAAACAGGTTTTGGAGAGAAGCAGTTAACACCGTAGTCTACATTTTGAATAGAGGACAAATCAAAGTAAACAATAACAAAACCCCTTATGGAAGTGTAGACCAACGTCGGTCAAATATTTCAAAGTGTTCGTGTGCAAATGCTTAATTAAGAGAGATGAAGAAGACTTGGGAAAGTTCGACTCAAGAGTTGATGAAGGTATTTGAAAGATCCCCAGATGGATCCTCCTTACACTCCAATGAGTTTATATATCAAACAAACAGCAAATACAGATTTATGTATTTTATATCAATTTCCCTAATGCAGATCTGGAAAATGCGACTAGGGTTTAATAGAGATGTCAATGTAAATCACACCAAATAAAAGTACTTTTGATTTCTAATGACTGCTCAGATATTTGGAGGCTGAATTACACAGAAAACTGAACTTATTACAGTCCAAAATAGCCCAGAAAAACAGATCTGAAGTCTGTTATTATTCAGATTGGAAATCTTCAAAAATACACTTCAGAAGATGATAGAAAGTACAGCGATCAGTTTACAGTATTATGGCAAACATTTGACAAATATTTTTAGATGAAAATACCTCTAGAATCGCTGCCAAACTGCTTACAACAGGCCGACCCAACTGCTGGTTGAAAATCACTGAAAAACACCTTCAAATCTCTTCACAAACACGGCTGAACTGAACCTGGAAATCTGATGAATAACGCTGGGAATTTCTGAGTGAAATCCCCTCTCAATCCCTTGGGGTTTTCGTCCGCAAGAGATAAATCCACAAGGGTTTTCGTCCTTGGAATTTTTGATAAAAGCTCGAGCTCTTAACAATGCAAAAGATGATAATAAAAATCTGGATACCCCATACAAGTCGACTTGTTTATTTAAAGGGAAATCAGCCCAACTACCACCTCCAAGTCGGCCAATCAAATTATTTCACTCCCCTATGCTGGTCGCATTTTCCTTTTGGGCTTAGTGGCACGATTTCCCAAAAATGACTCCCAAGGCAAGTCGCACTTTCCCCTTTCTAATACAATTACTTTTAATTTGACATTATTAAACTTTATCATTTATTATATGTGCTTTTCATAATATTATTATTTTAAAAAAACAATAGCACAATATAATAAAATAATAAAGCTTCGTCACCCTAGAAACTCCCCTTGGCCGTCGGGTAGACAAAAAGGGCCAAAGGTCTTCGATTGGGAAAAGGGGACATTACAGTCCTCCCTTCCCGAGATTGCTTGCCCCCAAGCAATCATAAACTGCAACTCTGCATTCTACCCGTTCCAGGATCCCAGACCAGCCGAAGCTTTTTTAATAGCTTCATGTGCACTATACAATGTTGCTCAAACACTGCAGAAAAAAACTTATGCAACTTACTTGTCATTAGTGAAACCAGCGTCCTCATGTATGCTTCGAACTTGCCACACTCTTCATCACCTCCTTGCTGGTCCGTGCTGATATGCAGTGAAAAATCTGCGTAGATGTCCTCACGAGATGGTTCCTGGTCCCAAACTATCATAGACTTAGCTGCCATTTGATGGGGCAGCGTGTACTTGAGTGCTCTCAATGTGACTTGTTTCCCTTTGTGTTGGAAACTCAGCTCCATAGCTTCCACATCTTGAGTGACTCTTCCCAACGAATGAAGCCATTGCATGCCAAGCACAACATTGTTATCTTTCAAATCCATGACATAGAAATCATCACAAAGTGTATACTCACCAAATAAAATGCTAACTTGGTTGACCTTCTTCTTGCATGGAAGAGTGAGACCTCCTGCTATAGTCACATCAAAGCCTTCAAAGTTATCACATTGTAAACCTTTTTGGTCTACCAAACCTGCATCTAGGAAGTTATGTGTAGATCCACTATCCAGTAGTGCCATGATCCTACACCCGAACATTGTGCCTTCAAACATGAATGGATTATACTTGGGTGCTCCTGAAAGATAGGTGAGTCTACCTTCATTTGTAATACCTAGTGTTGGCTGCTCCTATTCATCCTCGGACTCTTCATCCTCAACCTTTATGAGATGGATTTTGCCTTTCCCAAGACACCTATGCCCCAGCTCCCACGGATCATTGCAATGAAAGCATAAATTTTTCCGGCGAAGCTCACTCTTTGAAACAGTCTCCCTCTTGGGCGTAAACTCAACCTTCGAAGAAGTGGGCTGCTCTTGCTGTTCTGATTTTTCCTCCTTGACATTCTTCCTTTGGGGCTGCATTGGAGTAGTGTCCAAGTCCAAGGCTGTCCGAATAGCCTCATGCAAAGTTGTAGGCTTAAGAGCCTTGACCAATCCTCTCAGCCTGTCATGAAGTCCTTCAATGAACAACATCACCACTCGCCTCTCAGGCATCTCTGGCACCATCACTGCTATACGCTGAAATTCGTTGATGTATGCATCAACGTGTCCACTTTGTCGAAGTTGTGCCAAGTCCCTATAGTAAAGCTCTACATCCTGCGATCAAATCTCGCAATCAGCTTCTCACTAAACTCCTTGTATGATTGCAGAAGATCATGTCTCTGAGTGATAAGCCCATGGTGCCACCAATCATACGCTACTCCCTCAAGGTGCAACATGGCAAATTGGATAGCCTCCTGCTCCTGCATAGGCTTGAGAGTGAGATATGTGTCGAGCTTGTGAATCCATGCTCTAGCACTAATCTTTCCACTACCATCAAATGTGGAAAGGGTCACCTTGTTGGTGGCCTGCTTCAACTCCCTGTTCTGCTTGTTCTCTAGGCCTCTGTACCTGTCTAGCTCTCAAGCTTTCCCTCCTTTGAGCACAATACTGATGAAGGGGAAAGGCAGTCCGAACCTCCTGTGGTAGGGCTCTCCACTCATCATGCGCTGCCATCACAGTATCTTGAAAGGCTATGTCTTCAAATGGCTCCTCAACTAATGGTGGCTCCTCCTTTGTAGGAATCTAGGCTGCATAGGTCGATCCGCAGTCCTCGTGGGTCTCCTTTCCTCTGTATATCTCCTATCACGTGGAGGGGAACCTCTCACGCTACCCACTTCAGTAGGTACCCTGTTGTGCCTTCTGTGGCTGCTGGCTATGGATGCAGATCTTTCCCTTCTATCATGCCGATTTCTCGTCCTATCCATAATCAAATTCTCCATCAGCTTTGTCATGGTCTGCATCATTTCCTGATGGGAGTCGATCATACCGCTGAAAAGAGCATCTGGATCAGGTCGCTCTCGTCGTGGAGGAGTGTGTGAATCCTCCCTTCTGTCCATGATCCCGGAACCACTTTCAGTATTCAGATCTGTTCGAATACGAGCTTGACTCCTTGTATAATATCTATGTGGCCCAACTTCTTTAGGCTGCATAAAACAAAACCCTCCAGGTGGGAGGATTGACGCTGATACTGATACCCCGAAAGATCCCCAATAGATCTTTTGCCCAAATATGAGATTTTCCCACAAAATAATAAATATACTTTTGGCAGCTATGGGAAATAATTATTTTTATATGCAAACACACCCAAAATCAGCATACAATAATTATTTTTATTCCCAAACCCTTGGAACAACCCTGGAGAATTTATGGCAAAAATCAAATTTTACAACAGCTGGAAAATAATTTATATTTGAAACCCTAACTGCTGCAATCTTCAAGATAGCATAACTTTCTCTACACAACTCCGATCTAGGCAAATGACATATGCCCGAACTTGGAAAAATACAAGGAACAAGATGATGTAAACCAAATTATAACAACAACTACCAAACATGCAGATCTGACCCTCCTATTTCGGCCCACACATTTAGGGCATCAAATGAGTTCCAAAAATTATTTTCTATATCCCAAATGCTTGCCTATATTTTTAGGAACTCGTTCATATAGGAATCATAATTTTTGGATGTCAAATCAACTCAGAAATCATATTTGAAATCTGATTATAAAACTATCTAAAAACCACTGTGAAAACCCTCTAAAAATTATAAAATTACTTTGGTTCACTTCACAAAAATCTGCAGATGATTTGACAATAGAAATCAATTTTAAATACCTCAAAGAACATGCCAAATCAGTCCCACAATAGAAAAACTGCTGCAATTTATTCTCCAAAATATCCTCAAAATACACTGCTAAAAATGACTGAAAATAACTCTGAAAATCTGATTACAATCAATGGGAATTTCTGAGTGAAAAACCCTCTCAATCCCTTGGGGTTTTCGTCCACAAGAGGTATAAACTAAGGTTTTTCGTCCTTAGAATATAATTTGCAAAAGCTCAAAGCTCAAATGCAAGAGAAATATCATATAAAAATCTGGATTATAGAAGAGGCAAGTCGACTTCCCTTTTAAAGGAAAAGAGCCAACAACCAACCTCCAAATCAGCCAATGAGCTCACATGATTTTTCCTATGCAAACATTTAATATTTTCCCATATTAAATGTTTTTCCCAACAATATTTCCCTCCTAGTGCAAGTTGCATTTCTCTAGGGGAAATACATAAATTAATTATGTTTTTATCTTCCCTAGGCTTCATTACTCTCCTTTGGCCCAAGTCGCCATTATCCTTTCTAGGAGGAATAAAATATAATAAATCCCTTTACAATGACTTTTGCCCCTTAAGGCAAATCGTATTTTCCATAGGGATTACAATTTATTTTTATTAAGCTAAATAAATTAATATAAGTGCTTTAATAATTTTATTTTATTTTTTTTATAGCACTTTATAATAATTTATTATAACTTAAGTCACCCTTATATTTTTCCTTTGGCCATCGGGTTGACAAAATAGGCCAAAGGTCTTCGATTGGAAAGGGGACATTACAGTCCTCCCTTCCCAAAATTGCTTGCCCTCAAGCAATTTTGATCTTGTTTTGTTCAAGTGTAATGCACAAGAGACAAAACATGCTGAAGTGATCCGCAAGCCTGGCACCTGTTCCTGTCAAGTGAACTAAAACTTGCCACCATATATCATCCACAAGATGCTCACATACATATACTTGGAGAAATGGTTCAACAAACTTCAAAATGAAAACTTCATCTTCTACCATATCATGCATCTCATGATGAAAATAAATAGGCAGCAATAAATAAGACACATTAGTATGCTCTTTATACCTTGGAATATCACCAACATCCTCGCCAATCTTGGTCTTCAAAATGTCTTGACTTTGCTGCCCCAAAATCTGAGTATTAGTGTCTACAATGGGCTGAAATTCCTCATAAATCAGCTGCTGCGATAAATGAGATGGCATACTTTCTTCCACACCATCTTTAATCTGTGCAATCAATCCTCCTTTGAAAGGTATTTCCATGCTCCCGGCTGCCCTCTCTTGAGGAATGACATTCCTCATACCCTGCTGCCCACTAAGCGAAGACATCTTTTCCTTGAACTCTTGTAGGTGTTGTCTTGCTTGAGCGGCTACCAACCTAGAAGCTCTAGCTCTGCTATTCCATTCCTCACACCTCTTAAGAGTTTCCATTACATCATCCTTGCTTGCATATACAAATTTCTTCTCCTCCTTTGGAGTTGAACTAATTTTCTTATCTTGGCATCCAACAAGCAACATTTCTTCCTTATTAATGCAATTAATATAAACCATACCTTGCTCTCTAGAAACTTCTTCCTTTGGCTGCAGATCTGATTTATCTTCATGTGTTAAATCAACATGTCTATCAAATTCATCACATAAATTTTTGCATACCTCATTAGAATTTGAAGACACCAAAGCGCTCTCATGAAGAGTTGTATCATCCATCTGTGAAGATTCTTTGTTCCTTCCACGTATCAACCATTCGGAAGCTATAGTGTGATATTCCTCTTTTGCCTGCTCAGTCTTGTAGCCAATCTTCGGGTGCATGTCCATGTAGTCCATGAAAGGAAAATTCTCCTTAACATCTTGAGGAAGAATGCTATACTCCTCAAATATGCTAATCACTTCTGCTTCCTTGTCTTGCGGTGTTAGAACTTTGTGAATAGAAAATGATGATGATGATCTAGGCCTCCGATCTTGTTTGGCTCTCAAACTGTCTCTCCTATCTCTTGGCCTATCCAAAGCCATCCTCTGCATCAACTGTTGCATGGTCTGTATCATCTGCTGATGGGTGTCTACCATTTCCCTAAGAAGATCTCTATCCATATTCCATGGAAAGTTTTTTTGTCTAACTCCCATGATTCAGCTCTATCACCAACCTCTCGTGGCTGCATCAAATCAAAAACCCTCCAGGTGGGAGGAACATTGCTCGATACCACTAATTTATAAAGCCCAAATATGTATAAAAATGTAGATTTCTGTTATAAACGATTGCTGCAATAAAATATTTAAAACCCATGTCCACAACATAACTTCAAAAATTCATATCTTTTTCTAGAGAAGTCCAAATGAGCTGAAACTTTGGATCTTGGGCCACAAAAATATGAAGAATAATATTCTAAAATTAGTTTTCGCACAGCAAACACGAAACCCTAATTTTGCCCTAAAAAGTAGGTCGCCCAACACATTTAGGGCATCAAATCAGCTCCAAAAATTATGAAATTAATTTATTTTGATTCCCAAAATTCAGTACAATAAGCAACAATAAATTTCAGACCTGGAATGTCCATTCCGAAATATTGCAAAATGAAGATTGGCAATAGGCCGAGGAGAGATCATCAGATACAGTACCAGAGTTACAAAGGAAATTGGGACAGATTTTCATTCCACACTTCGATGGTTCTAAGAAGTGTACTACACAATCTTGGGTTCAGAAGTTGAAGACATACTTCGACTTGAATCCTATGCATGAGGAAGATGCAATTAAGTTTGCAATCTTACATCTTGAGGGAGACACACATGATTGGTGGCATCATGGATTGATTACACAGGACACATACACATTACTACTTATGTAGAGTTCACACAGAGGCTAGTGAGCAAATTTGATAGGAGGGATCCTAACAGGTATTTTAGAGAGTTGACTCATTTGAGACAGTCGGTTCCCTAGATCGAATATCGCAAATTTTCAAAGATTATCGACATAGTACTGATGTTACGGAGATGAGGTTGGTTTCACTGCTCACAAGAGTTTGACAAAAAAGCTCTCGCTGGGTTTGTGAAGGCATTTGAGCCTTCTTCTTTGCATGAGGCTATTAGAAGAGCTCGTGATTTGGAGTTATCCACGCCTAAGTCGAGGTTTCCACCTTGAGTGCATCCTAAGGTTTTCCCTTCTAGATCCAATGGTTCACAACTGAAGGTACCTCCACCTAGGCAAGATGCAACCAGAAGACCATTCGTATCTAGAAAGGACAGAGATGAGTTGAGGCGAAAGAAACTATGTTTCGATTGCCGCACACCTTGGGTTCTAGGAAATGATTGCAAAGGTAAAGGGAAGGCCCAATTCATAGAGGTCTTTGAGGAGAGTGATGGTGACGAGGAGTTGGACACACAGGGATTAGAGGAGGATGATGATGAGGCATTGGATAGTGCAGGTGTTGAGCAGGAGAGCAAGACTTTCCCCGTGAGACTATCGCCACTTTGTCTAGTACCCCGAGGTACAAGGCATTCAGAGTTAGGGGAGTTTTACAGGGACAACGAGTAGTGGTACTCATTGATAGTGGGGCAACCCACAACTTTATTGATGCCTCATTGGTTGAGAGGCGAGGATTACAGACAAAGGATTTTGAGGGCTTCATGTGGTTGTAGCCAATGGAGAATCTATGAGGTGCACACGGCGGGTACCCCAATTGAGCATCACGATGGGTAACTATACAGTTACTGATGATTTCTATATTGTTGGTATTGGAGAGACCAACATAGTGCTTGAGTACAGTGGCTCCATTCCTTGGCATGGGTTTCGAACTAACTTTCAGACGATGGAGCTGAAGTTTAAGTCCGAAGGGAGGAATGTGATTTTGAGGGGCTTATCTTCAGAGGCACCCCGAGTTGTTACATGACTAAGAGGATTGAGAGGATTTATAGGCACAATGGGGTGGATTGGGTTGTACATTGTTTGGTTTCGACCAAGAAATTAGAGGATGGACAGGGAGTATCATGTGGACACACAAGGCTTGTGGGACAAGCGTAGTACGCTTTTTTTGGTGACATACCTCCAGGCATACCTCCAGATAGGGGATTTGAGCATGTGATTGAGCTCAAGGACGCTAAACCTATGGTTACTTCTCCTTACCGTCACCCCAAACGGTTCAAGGATGAGATCGAGAAGACTATCTATGAGCTCATTGATATGGGGCATATTAGACCTAGTTCCAAATCCTTTTGCTTCTTCGGTGGTATTGGTGAAAAAGAAGGATGGGACCATGTGGATGTGTACAGACTATCGTGCCTTGAATAAGAAGACAATAAAGAACAAGTATCTAGTACCACGCATTGATGAGTTGCTTGGTGAGCTACATGGTGCAATCTATTTTTCGAAAATAGATTTGGGATCTGGATATCATCACATCAAAGTCGGGAGCGGGATGTGCATAAGACGGCTTTCAGATGCCATTACGGTCACTTTGAGTTCTTGGTGATGCCCTTCGGATTGTCTAATGCTCCACCACATTCTAGTCTTGCATGAACCATGTGTTCAACCACCACCTACGGAAGTTTGTACTTGGTTTTCTTTGATGATATTTTGGTCTACAAGACTTGGGAGGACCGAGATCGGGCACCTTGGTGAGATATTGGGGATATTAGAAGCTAATTCGCTATATGCAAAAGCTTCTAAGTGTGAGTTTGGCATGACCGAACTTCTATATTAGGAAATGTGAAGGTGGATAGAGAGAAGATACGGGCAATTTTGGATTGGCCGCCACCTAGGACTTTGACACATTTGAGAGGATTCGTGGGGTTATACACATACTACAAGAGGTTCGTGAAGAATTTATCTCGGTTGATTGCTCCATCGACCGATTTCACCAAGAAGGGGCTTTTGCTTGGTCGAGGTAAGACAACAGTTTTTTTATCACCTCGAGGAGGTGATGAGTTTGTGTCTCGTTCTCACATTACAAGATTTCTTTCGCCCATTCATTCTAGAGTGTGATGCATCGGAGAGGGTGTTGGTGCAGTTCTCATGCACGATAGGCATCCCATTGCCAATGAGAGTCGGAAATTGAAACCAATGGAGAGAGGGTATTCAATTTACGACAAAGAGATGTTGGCCATTATGCATGCTTTGGCCAAATTCGATAAGATACCTTATGGGCAGCAAATTTGTGGTTCGTACGGATCACAATAGTTTGAGGTTCTTTTTAGGACAGAAGGAGCTCAACGATCGCCAACAGAGATGGGTGAACAAGGTACAAACCTATGACTTCGACATAGAGTATACTAGAGGTAAGAATAATATTGTTCTTGATGCTTTATCTAGGAGGCCTTACCTTACTTCTATGCTTAGTTCTATGTCTGAGATTTCGGCGGATTGGAAGGCTCATATACTTGTTGAGTATTCCAAAAATCAGTTTGCATGTGAGATCATGGATGGGATTATACAAGATGACCGATACAGAGTGGTGGATGATCTCATTTTCTACAAGGATAGGATTTTCCTTGTACCAGGGTCCAAGATGAGGAGAAGATCCTTCGAGCAGTACATGATACACCATTAGCTGGGCATCCTGGGTATTTCAAAACATACAGGTTTATCAGGGAGAGATTTGCATGGAAGGGGATGAAGGACAATGTCCTTAATCATGTCAGAGAGTGTATGGTTTGCCAGCAAACCAAATCCGAGCATTCTTTTCCAGAAGGATTACTTAAACCTCTTCCCATTCCCGAGCGAAAATGGGAAAGCATATATATGGACTTTATCACGGGCTTTCCTTGGTGCATGTGCAAAGCTACATCTATGTTGTAGTTGATCGGTTAACTAAGTATGCTCATTTCTTTTCCATACCCAAGGGGCATGAGGCGGCAGATGTGGCCCAGATTTTCTATATAGGTATCTTTAGGCTATATGGGTTGCCTAAAAATATTGTCAATGATCGGGATACGATCTTCATGAGCACCTTTTTGCAGGAGATCTTTAGGCTAGCAAGTGCAGAGTTGACTCCTAAGACTAGCTATCACCCACAGATAGATGGGCAGACATGTGAGATAGTCAATAAGTGGATAGAGGGCTATTTGCGGAGTTATGTGTCAGGTCATCAGCGGGCATGGATTACATGGTTACACATGGGTGAGTATTGCTACAATACCACTTATTAGATGAGCATAGGCATGACTCCTTTCCGAGCCTTGTATGGGTACAACACTATGACATTTGTAGATTTGGTATTATCGATGTGCCGAGCTCCCAAAGCTCGAGATTGGTTACAGGAGAACCAAGATATTCTCAAGGCTCTTAGGAGAACCTTCGAAGGCATAGAATCAGCCAGAAGGTATATGCAAATCGACACGGATAGAGAGATCTTTTGAGGTTGGAGATCTAGTATTCCTATGTTTACTGACCATATAGGCAATCCTCACCGAAGCAAAAGAGTGCGAGAGAAATTGAAACCGGGGTTTTATGGTCCGTACAGGGGTAGTTCGACGAGTTGGGGCGATTGCATGATACAAGCTAGAGCTACTACGAAACATAGTAAGATACATAATGTCTTCCATGTTTCGTGCCTTAAGAAGGCATTTGGTCAACACATTGAACCATCTATGGAGTTGCCGCCACCTTTGGATGAGGAGGGGAAGTTGGTGTTAGAGCCAAAATCAATTACCGAGGTGAGATAGAGGAGGTTGAGGAATAGAGTGATCACGAGTTTTTGGTGCGGTGGAAGGGAGAACAAAATTTGTAGCATCCTAGATTACATTTGCTTGAAGACAAGCAAAATTTGGGAAGGAGGATTGTAATGTCCCCTTTCCTACGCCAAAGGCCTAAGGGCCAATTCAAGTCCAAGCCTTGGTCATACCCAAGGGGCTATGGATGCTTTGGGAGCTATTGGGTATGAATATCTAGTCCGTTTTGTTATAATTCTTCGTTGACATGAGTGTAAAGTGTTTGGAGGGACTAGATATTATGTTTTGTCGTTAGGAAGGGGCCACATGACACTTAATGTTCTAATTTTGCGTTGGGGGTCACTTTTGGGCCATGGCGACTTAAAAAGGGAAAAGTAACTTAAGTTACTTTTATTTTATTGGCCCTTCCTAAGGAAAAATGTGACTTGGGCTTTTTGGGGCTCTTTTGCCTTGGGGAAAATTATATAAGGAGTTGGAGGAAAAAGGAAAGGTCATTCTTGCATACATAATTATTTTCCTTCATGTGCAACTACTGCTTGCAAATTTACAACTTGTGGAGTGAAATCCCACAGAACCCTAGCTTCGGTGGTGAGAGATTCATCCCTAGCTAGCAGGGCATTCTTCGGTAGTGAGAGATCTACCCTAGCTTGTCATTTTGGAGTTGTTTTCAGGGCTGATTTACAGGGATATTTTTAGAGGTTTCAGAGGAAGGGTTTTGAGGGTTTTGGAGACATTTTGTGGAGAAAATCAAAGGGTTTTCAGATCAGATTTACGACAGTGATAAGAACAGGGTTTGGCATCATTTCTAGAGGATTTCCAAAGGGTTTTGACCATCTACCAAAGGGGCGACTTGTTTTGGAGATTGCAGCCCTTATTTGGAGGGTTTCCGGGTTGCCATTTTCAGATCTGAAGGTTGGGGTTTCATTCTCCATATTAGTATATGTTATTTCCAAAATTTCATAATTTTATATTGCTTATTAGAGAAGTTACGAATTTAAGTTTTACACTTGTTTAGGGCTTTCTATAATTTTTTGGCTGCATTATATTATTCCAAAAATTCCAAAAATAGTTTTCTTATGTTCTTTATAATATTAGCAAGCTCTCCTAAAAATTTCAAGTGATTTGAGTGGGTATTTTGGGAGATATTAATTTTCTTCAGTTCGCTGCCCTAGCTGTTAAAAATCTGCAAAAATCAGTATTTTATTTGGCTGCAAATTTTCAATATTTTGTGCATTTTTAAGTGGTATCCCACAAGGGATATTTCACTATGTTCTGCAAGAAGCAAAGGACGGGATGCCCATGGTCACCTCGCATTCCTATGGGTCCAAGATTGCGTTTTGAAGCACCATCAAAGTTTAGCTTGAAAGTCCCCACCGGAGGAGGGATCCAACGAAGGCGAGATTGAACTGTAAAGTTGATCCATTTGTAAATAAGGGAGGGATCCAATGAGGACAAGGTTGAACTGTAAAGTTGATCCATTTGTAATAACGGTAATATGTCAATCAATCAAGTCCTCGTGATGCCAAGAAACGCCTAGGAGGGTGGCGTTTCACCCTTAAACATTTAGAAAATGGAAATGTGGGGGAAACGGTGGGGAAACGTGTGCACAAGCGTTTCGAAAACATCTATCGCATTTTTAACTTTTTTAAAATTTTAAAGCATCAAAATTTACAGCTATTTCCGAAACGTCTGCCACGTTTCCAGCATTCTTTTAAATTTTAAAGCATCAAAAAAATTAAAAATAAAAATAAATGCATTTAATGAACCTAAACCTAATCTACCTACCTAGACTTGCTAAAGACACTTCCTAAAAGCTATATAATGACATCTTGGGTCCATTCTAAATCACACTCTCATTTTCTCTTGCTAAATTCAGTTTTCGTGGAGATGATTATGAGGAAAATCTGGATGATATATTCTAGAATCTAGATTATTATCATGTATATGTGAATCATTGAAATTGTAACCATGTTGAATGATGAGTCATGACTCTTTAGAAGTTCAAATTTCAATGAATACAAAATATTTTGAGTGCTTTATCAATTATCTCTTATGGTCTACAATTATAAAATGAGTACTATGCATATATATATATATATATATATATATATATATATATATATATATATATATATACGGACGTTTCCGGTAACGTTTCATATCCAAGGTTTTTTGAAAATTGTCATTTCCGAGTTTCGTATTTGTTTTTGTTTCCTCGGCAACATAGATCAAGTCAAATGAGTATTATTGATTGGATGAGCCGTCGATGAGAGTCGTGCTATGAATTTGTACTTACATGCTTCTAATCGGAGGATCAACACTCCAAGTAGTGCCCTCAAAACTTTGGGCATTTGTTACCTTACAGAGATTCCATAAGACAAACCCTGGAGTAGAACTGTGTAACAGCTTTATAACAAGTTGGTTAGTTTGCAGCCTTGTCAAGTTAAAGAGAGTTTTTGGAATGACGCTAGCGCATGTGCATTTCTCTTAATCAAAGTGGCGAAAGCCATCCAGACCTCCCATTTTATGGAGTGTGCTGGCACTCATAATGAATTCTACATGGCTAGAGACAAAAACCTTAATACCCAGGTGGCAAAACTTTGTTATTCTTACCCTTAATTAACAGATAAATGTTTGTACATAGACTGCATACTAAGGATATACCTCATGTGCCTGTACAATTGTAACACGCAAGGAACCACATTTGAGCCATTGTTGTTTATGGGGTGGCAGGATATTACACTTCTAGATGGCCTGTGTTGGACATTACTTTTTCCTATTGCAATGGTATAGCAAGCATCCCATCTGGATGCAAGGGTTACATCCCCCACCTGCCTAGGATTGTATTGCATTCGTTTTGTTTATATTCAGATGTCACTCATTTTAATGGGTATTTTTCAACGATGTGGCCTTCAATTACAAATGAGCAAAGCATTACAATTAACAAATATACTTTACCGGATTTAGAGAAGAAAGTCATGACTAGTGTTGCTCACTAGATCACCATAATAATTAATAGCCAAGCTATCCAGTTGACTATATTCCTCCAGATATAGAAGACTGATCTTGTAACACTGATGATTCCTCTTTGTGTCTTGATATTTGCCTCATACACTGCATATTGTGATGTGCCACCTTTGCACCACTTAACAAGTCCTCTTCTTTGTCCTTTGAGAGTCTTACAATTTCAGATTTGTTGCAATTTAACCTATGGGTGATGTTTGCTTGCATGTGCTACTGCAGATGAACTATAGGTTGAATCACCTCAATCCACCTCTACATATCAATGCTTATGAAATAGTTCAAGGGACATGATGATGGAACAACAATAAAGAGGCCAACATTCAAGGATCCAACGATGGCATTGTGACTTTCCGCACTTTGTGGGGAAGATGAAGGATTCAGTGGCCATTCATACACAATATTATGGCTTTCTTTTTGCAAACAAAATAAGGCAAAGAAAACCATGAGGGATCCCACTGATTTGCTGGCAATTCATAGAGACGCGTTCTAGAGTGCTATAGCAATTTACATATGTTTGCTTTCTTAAGCAGTCAGTTGCTCTACATTTTAGAGGAATCGGAACACATAGGCATTCCTTCACAACATTAAGAGGAGCCATTTGATATCGACTAGTGTTGAGTACTTGATTTAATTTCACAGCAGGCTTCACTTGGTGTCACATAGCCATCCTGGTTACATGGATGGACCTTTTAGACTGTTATATTTATGCTGATCACACTGCTTTGGAGGGAACTACCATAGATGGGCTCACAATATTAAAACCTGCATACCATGTTTTGGGAAAGCTACGTAGATTATTTGGTACCGAACCCATGCTACTATGCACATTTCATACCATCAATATTTGTTACCCTAGCTATTATCAAGATTGGCTATCATGTGTATTGGATATTCATAATGAATGCATCCATTTCCAGATACATTCTCCAATCAGCAACTTTGGCTGAAGTTGGCCATGAAAATTCCTGATTGCTGCAGAATCAAAAAGCATTTGATAAAGAAAATGAATTGCAAAATGTGCGACGACACTTCACAAGGATTTTAAGTAGTTCTGCAATGTAGTTATAACGCTTCATCAAAGCAACGAAGAAAACCTGATCAGGAAGGAAGCATGCAGAAGAGCATGTATTTTAAAGTTCAAACAAAGACAAAATTTCTGTAAAAGGTTCTAGGATATAAGATAAAAGACTGCCATGAAAGCATAAGCTTGGATAACATAAAAGAATGCACAAAATTAATCTTGAGAAAGTGCCATAAGCCACCTAGTTTATTTTCATCCTTCGCACAAGCAGCACATTAGAAACAAAAATCAACAATACAAACAAACAAAGCATCTCAAGTTGGTAATTCATTAGAAACCTTAGCTCAAAATATGTATTTTGGTATAGCCACAGAGAGATATCCATCAGGCAAACAAAATACAGATTTCCTCTCCATATTTCAAAGCTCAAAATCTAAAATAGCGTCAGACATTCAAAATCTTTAAATACACATTGATTTACTAGATATAATTTTGCAGTATTCACCCTTTCAAATAATCGTAACCTTTGTGATGATTGTGAATTTAGAACAGTTACTAAATAATTGTGGTGAATATAATATGAAAGGTTCAAATTTTCTCCACAATTGTTTTCAGCGAATATATGGACTCTACAATAAGCACTCTAAATATAGTGTGGATCATCACATTATGTATTTGGTATGAGTGATCTAATCAATTCTACAAGCGGCAGTTGAAAATAGAATATGGAATTTATAGAATAGAGAACCATTTATTTCTATGAAACAATATCGATTCTAATCAAATCAGTGGTGCATGGAATAACAATAATCTCGTGTCTAAACCAACTTATCATCAGTTTCATCAAAGAAAAGAAAGAGAACGGAGAAAGAATTACTTTGCATTGTCTCTAGGAGGAAGTCGACCGTGCAACACACATTCTATGCACCACCATGGAAGATCCTTATCATCTTCCGTCCCATCTAACTCAGTTATCTTCTTGCGCCAAGGACCTCCTTGAGAACCTTCAGTGATTATAGATGGGGGTGAAATAGTAGAAAATTCAAAAGCTGGAAGAACTCCAGAATTATGGTTGTCGGCATCATCATGCTCTATTCTAGAAGAAATATGATTCCTGAGAGCAGTCTCTTGCCCAGGAGGAATATCCCCATTAGAAGCTTGTGCCGTCATCTTTTGTCGTCTCCTAGATAGCCAATGGACCAAAAGCCCATGAAGAGTCTCCTGAGCAAGATTTATCTGCAATATGAATGGGGATCAAAATAAAGCAGGTAAATCTAGATAACTACATCATGGCATACAACTTTTGCACAGTAAGAACACTTTAGCATGCAAAGTGTCAATATAAAAGTGCAGGCTTATGGCAATAGCATGTTTTAAAACGAAACCAAAAGTCGACCTACAAATATGCAAAGACACCCTGAAGAATAAATAAAAGTGCTTCAAATATCATTTCCTGCTTTGAAGAGAACAATCAGGTAACTGAATTGTACCCTCAAAGAAAAACTAGGTACATGTATCAACCTAAGTAAAGTATTGACACTCATTACTCTTTACAGATACATTAGTGTTTTTTAAATACACAAGATAGTTCTGCCAGCTAAATAAAAACTAGGTAGGGGTATCAACCTAAGTTAATATGCAAGATAGTTATGCCAGCATTTTGTTATAAAGTAACTTGTGAGCTAGAGATGAACATAAATCAATATGTGCCAGCTACAGAAAAACTAGGCAGGGGTATCAACCCAAGGTAATTATAGACAATTTCTACAGATACATCAGAGTCAATTCAATATGCAAGGTAGTTACACCAGCTTACAGCGATATAATATCCTGTGAACTAGAGATGATCACAATCAATATGTTACACGGAGAGCTTACCAAAATCTGTAAAGGAATAAATTAAGGAGAAACTGAAACTTCAAATATTTAATTTTCATAGGTGAGGAGAGACATAAAATGCAGAAATCCTCACAAACTTAAGTTTTAAGTACAGACTGTTGCAGCAGAAAATGAGCACATTTAGAGTCACGGACAACATTACCGATTCCTCAAAGTTTGAGTCTAAAGCCAGAGCAATTTTTGAGACCCTAAAAGCATCTAGTCTGATTATGCCCACTATAATATTGAGAATAATTTATTTGCAGCACTTATGATTTGGGATTTCTCAGCTGCCTCTTGGAATTACTCTAGATTGAATTGCCGAGGGCAAAAACTAGTAATCTAATTGAATTGCTCGTGAAAGCCTTCAACTTTAACACAAATACAGTATTGGGTTGTAATTTGGTTAATCCCACATTGGTAATAATTTTGAGACAAGGATGATATATAAGGTATTACACTCTCCAAAAAACTTTCCGATGGGGAAAGAACCGATGGGGAAAGAAGCTAGAGGGTGAGAAACCCAAATTGGTGGATTACATTCACCGTTCCTCACCCCCAACTAACAAATGCTTACGGTGTTTGTGTGCTAAGTGGATCCCCTTGCCTTGTGATTATACATGAGGAAACAATGTCATTATGTTAATGACTACTCATGATGGTCATCTTGAAATGACTTAAATACACACGAGTATAAATCCCACAAAAATAAATAATCTAATTACTCTAGATGTCTTCATATTTCAACCACTCTTGGAATTCCTCTAAATGTGTCTTGGAAATCCTTTAGATGAGTCATGGAATTCAACTATTCCTTTAGAGGACTTGAAAATCTCCTAGATCGGTGTCTGAAGAAGACGGCTCCTCCAACAATGTACCTCCAAGAGTTGTACTTTGAACCTTATATAGACTCTTAAAGTGTTCCCCAATTACTCTTTAAACCATCATGGCCATAGGATTGAAAAGGGGAATGAATCACTTCCTTCCCAATGCTTTTGAACGGTTTCTTTATTTTGTCTTAGATTCATTTTATTTTTCCTTCCATGTTTTTTGTCCCTTTTCAATGTCATTTTGACTCAATGCTATCACAGTTTTAGCCCATTTTCTCTTTGCTTAAACGTATTTCTATAGGTTTAGAAGCATAATATGTCAAGCAAGGTTTGAGGGGAGTTAACTTAGACCTAGTGATGTTGTAAGGGGGATGTAATAATGTGGTCCACTTTATGTCAGCAACAGTAAATTTCATCTGGGGTTTGTTGTTTGAAGAGAGTATTCTGTTGAGGTTGAGAGAGTAATCAATGTTAGGTTAGTTCCCAATACTTAGGTTCTTAATTCGAAATATGATAGGGAATATTGATCCTTCTAGAAGGCTTATGGCAGTGAAGATGAGAAACTAGATTGAAGAGCTGAGTATCTTGTGTTTGAAAAATGTGTATCAAATTGAAATTAAAGTCTACCTTAAACTGTATGCCGCCTGGTTGTGATTTTATTGAACTTCTAGTCGTGGCGTAAGAATCATGACCAAGAATGGGGAATCGCATGTAATGTCCCCAATGGAAGATATTCTAACCAAAAGGGAACACTGGAAAATTCTGATTTATTACAGCATGCTGGAAATGAAGATATTAGGACAGCAATGTATATTTTCTTCCACAAAACAGAGGTCTGAAATAAACCCTAGGTAGAGCAAACTGTTATGGAGAAAAAGAGCCACAAAATACCTCAAATCTGATCTCAAAATGTCCAAATCTTATGCCAAAAATATTTATAATAATTTATGAATGCAAAAACACCAAAATACTGAATTTTAGGGACCAAAACAAGAGCTGGAAATTTATTTTATGTCTACAGGACAGCTTACAAAAATGGCCGGAAAAGAGTGATCCCAAGCCCAAATTCTCTGAAACAAAGCTGAATATGGCCTCCAAAATTATGATAAAGCAAATGGTGTTGAGATCCGGAACAGCCGTGCCCTAGAATGCACCAAACTTCATCCACAAGGGGTTGCCACCCTAGGAAATGGCTGGAATGGAGGTAGAAATCCTCACCAACAACCTTGCCTTCAAACCCTAGCTAAAAGTGTCGTAATTCTGCAATACTGAGACTCAAATCACTGTTGGAAATCTAAAACACTCTTTGAAGCTCAATAGAAACTCTTGAAATGGAGGATCTTCACAAAGGATGAAGAGTTTTCGTTCTTCAACCTTAGCAAGAGAGGGTTTCCGTCCTCTAATGCAGCCACACCAAAGGGTTTTTCGTCCTTTAGTGGAGGAATGGAAGAGCAAACAGCCCAAAACCAAGCAAATGATATCAAAAATAGCTAATAGATGATCTCCCAAGTGTGGCAACCTACTTTTATGCTTGGAAGGGGCACAAAACTCAACACAAGAGGCCCAAATGGTTCGCCCCACTTTGGAAGGAATTGCTTTTAATTTAATATTTTATTTCCCCCTTTTTCTCCTTCATATGGTTCGCTTTTCTCCTTGGGGAATAAAATAAAAATAAAGTGTTTTTTTACTTTATTATTTTATCGCTAATAAAATAATTAAAGTGCTTATAATAAAAATTACTATGCACTAAAATTAGATTATTAGGATTAGTTTCCCTTATTTTCTACCCCTTAGCCATCGGGAAACCAAGAATAGGCTAAGGGTCTTCAAACCTGTTAGTTTTGAGAAGGGGATATTACATTGCATCAATATGCATGATGAAGATCAAGGATAAACTGCTGATCATATTTGGGAGGTTTGCAAGAACGGACTATGATTTGGTTGAGCTTGGTAAACAAGGTAATACATTTGGGATCTATAGATAACAACAACCTTGATGATTTTTATGAACCAGAGTATGCATGGAGCTGTTGCAAAGGAGAGCTTTAGCACCTCATGTTTGTTCAAAGTTCCTCTCATTTTGCATCTTTGAATTTCCATTAATAATTTTGGCATTACCATTGAAGTTAAGAGTTACCATTTGACATTTACAAACAATGTGCATAAAATATGGATCATGACATGATATTACATGCTCATCATGCAGACTTGCAAAGGTAGTTAAATTCATTGCTAAGGTAGCTTTGAGCCATTGCTCATCAACTATAGCTATCAAGTTGTAACAATTGCTAATGTCAATATCAAATTGTCGCAGCTAAGGAATATCTACTTTCCAGAGTAGCAAGGAATCTCCTTGTCAAGTTGAAAACAAATTTTATACACATGCATGCTCGTTAAACCCTGTAAAAGACATTGTGTCACTTCGACTCCAAAGCACTTACAAAAATGTGTAACTTCATCCAACTATTCAAAATAGAGGGGCCCCCATCCTTTTTACCTAAGTAGCCGATACGGCACCCCTAGACCCCCTGGAGCGGGTACGGCACGTTTTGGGAGCGTATCCGGACCTGCCTGGCTGTATCCTGGCCGTTTTCTGGCCCAAAACTGTGTTTTTTTTTTTTTTTTTGTTCTAGTTTCAATGTAATATATCATTACAGAAGAAATTATAGTTTTCACAGCACCATTATTCTACAGAAGGTACAGTTTAAATTTAATATATCATTACAGCAGAAATTACAGTTTTTACAGCACCATTATTCTACAAAAGGTATAGTTTAAATTTAATATATCATTACAGCAGAAATTACAATTTTCACAGCACCATTATCCTGCAGAAGGTATATTTTGAATTTAATATATCATTACAGCAGAAATTACAGTTTTCACAGCACCATTATTCTACAGAAGGTATATTTTAAATTTAATATATCATTACAGCAGAAATTACAGTTTTCACAGCACCATTATTCTACAGAAGGTACCAAGTACAAGCCATCATAAACATGGATAAAAATAGCATGTATGAGATAAATCATAAATGTAATAAACACCTCAACTAGATATGGTAGGGACAATTGAAATTATGAATGTATGAGTAGTTTGTTGTGGCTATTTAGCTTGTTTTGTTTTTCATATGCATAATATGTGGTTAATTCTTATTTAGAAGGCTGAAATTTATATATTTTTTAATTTTTATATATTTTTTGTACTGCCGTATCCGAGCCCAAAAATTTTTGCCGTTTCCACGTATCGGATACTCTGTACCCGCTCCCGTATCCAAAACGTATCGGCTACTTAGTTTTTACCAAAGAACAATCTTCTTCCTTTTGATGGCCAGCTACTTAGACAAAACACTTTCATTTTCCTATTTTTTTCTTGATCTAACATCCTAGGGTCATACCGTTCAGCTCATGTTCTGAGATGATTTCTAATCTAGTCGCCCATAATACTCCTTTGGTAACTTCCTAGACTTTTGCCAGAAGAAGGGGTTTATTTTGAATATAGTTAAGATCTTGTCTAGATAACCCACTCAACATCAACATCGCTGATAAGGGGAGGTAAGCCTCTCCCATGGGTGCTCACCATTTTCCATTAAACCAATACCAGCAAGAAAAGAAAAGCTAAATGCCAAAAACACCCAACCAAGAAGAAGATGCAGGTTCCCAAACCATAAGCTTCTGTCTTAAATACTGAAAGCTGCCTCACAAAAATCCTGAAACCAAAAACAGTTGTCCTTACAACAGAAAAATATAGAACCCAAAACAATCTTCTTGCTTTCGCTGGCCAGCTTCTTATAGAAATATACTTTCTTTTGCCTATCCTTCTCTTGTTCTGCCATCCTAGGCCATACCGTTCAGCTCATGTTCTAAGAGGATTTCTAATCTAGTTGCCTATAATGCTCCTTTGGTAGCTTCCTAGAGATTGTCAGTGGCGGGGTTTTAATGGAATACAGTTAAGATCTTGTGTAGATAACCCACTAAACCTTCAGTGTCAACATCAATGTCATTGATAAGAGAGAGGTAAGCCTCTCCCTTGGGTGCTCACATTCCATTAAACAAATACCAGCAAGAAAAGATAAAGCTAAATTCCGAAAACACCCAACCGAGATAAGATGCAGGTTCCCAAACCACAAGCAGCTGTCTCACATACTGATAGCTGCCTCACATACTGATAGCTGCCTCACAAATGTCAAAACCAAAAACAGTTGCCCTTACAAAAGAAAAATATAGAACCCAAAACTACTGATTGTTGTGTCATAGAATACCCTTAGTGAAATCTTTTAAAGTAAAAAAAAATCAGTGAGAACCCCGAATGGACATTGCAAAGACCTCAAAAAATTCCAATGAGAGCTCAACAGTGAAGTTCACAAAAGGTGCTATGAAATGAAGACACCCATCAAAGGCAACACAAAGAGCCTTCACCCACATAGCTTGAGAGCCATAACAAACACTCCAGCAGTGCAAACCAAAATCAAGGAAAATGCATGGTCCAAACACCGTTGGAGCATGCTCAAGCACAAGTCTCAATATCCTTTCTTGAATCACAATGAAAATCATATACACTGAGACATACAGAAGATTAAGTCCGAGTGTATAACTACAAATGACCTCCTGACCCATGCACAGGGACCTCCTGTGTCAACAGTTCACAGAGCTCAATCAAATTGATTTTTCCCATACGGCAAAACTTCATTCATTGCTTCATCACCCTCAACCTGGAATGTAAGTAATGCACTTGTTGTAGCCCACTGTCTTGCACTATGACTCACTTAGTTCTGTCTCACCTTTTAAATTCCATAGTGCATATGGCTCTCCACTATTTAGAAATGATGATGCTTTTCTCGACATTAGTCAACTATGGAAAATTAGAAGAAAGAATACCACGGGATAAAAAAACTTCATGCACTTACCAGTCAAATGAAAGTTCAAACAAAGTAATTTAGGATAAAGAGGATAGTCAAAACACACACTACAACGAAAAATGTACATAATTATAAGTCCAAAAATATAAACAAAAAAACAGCACTCTAAAGAGGCACATAAAATACTTTATATATCAGCGCCATGCATTAAAAAATTAAAATGCAGGAGTCTGGAAATTAAGGTAGTTGAAGGAAAAATTAAGGTCAATTACTAACATGAACATACAAACCCAATTCAATTTTTAACGAATTGTTGGCGAGGAAATTTGTCGGGTGGACAAACTTGTGGACTCCTTGCCAACGCTCTGGAAATCTAAGTCCTTCTACTTCACCGGTTGGTGTCTCCAAATTTTACCCTGAAATCTGATACTACCCCATGTTTAAAATTTTCATTCTTTTAAAATAACGGGTCTTTTTGTGTTTTTATTGCCAGAAGATGCCTGTATTGCATTAAGATATTCCCAGTGAATCATATGAGCCAATTTCGACAAATACCCAGATGCCGAAACTCGTTTTATCCTTTCGCCAAGTTTTGTCTCAAGGGAAAATTATATTTAATTATTTAAAGCCCTGTTTGAAGTAAATTGCGCTCCGGTTTAACCCTGTTGAAGTTTTGCATGTCAATATTCACATATACCAGTAGGGTTTTCACCAGGAATGGATCCTGGGCTTTGTCTGTGACTTCTGGCAACGTTTTTCGTTTTTATTATTTTTTGCGTGTTTTTCTCTGTGAAATTCCCCTAGGTCAATTCCTTCGCCAGTACAGTCTGTTTTCTTGCCTGGAGTATCTGAAGATCATCTACGGCCGCCATGCCAGAAGGAATCAAGCTTCAGAAGTCAACTTCTCTTTAAAAAGACGAAGTCGTGCACAAAAAGCCTCTCCCAGGCAAGTCGCATTTTTGGGAATGGATGGATTTAAGCTGCAGTGGGATTTTTGGTCGCAGCAGGCAGGTGGGATTTTTGTACCTGCCTTGCAGGGTACTTTTTCCCATGAAGGCAAAGTCACTTAAGTTATGATGGGAAAATTAGAGGCAACAGGCAGACGGGAATTTCTTCCCTACAGGATGAAAATTCCCATTATGAGATAAAAAAAATCACTTAAGGCATTGATGGGAATTTCTTACTTGTCTCAGCAGGTAAAAATCTCATTATGGAAGTCAAACAAATTTAAGTGGAAGAAGGGATTTTTAGAGCTGTGGTGCAGGGTGAAAATTCCCATCAGAAGTTGACTTCTTAAATTTAGAATTCACCCATGCCAAAAAGTGCGACCCATTTGGTGATTAAACAATGATATTAATGATATTTATTAATAGTTTTTCTGCCTAATTTTGGCGCCATGGATGAATAGAAAGTCAATGCATGAAGGCTAGTCAAAGAGAACTAAAGGTAGCATGCTAAAAATAAATAAATTAAATTTATTTAATGGCAGCCAGCAGCATGCAAAAATAGGCGCCCAATTTGGGTGAATAAACATCATTGTTTATTAATTAATTGCCAGGAATAGGAGGGGCAATTATTAAAAATAGAATGTTGAGAGTTATATAAGCATGGGCTGCCATAAGTGAAGGTGTAATTAATTCTTTTTGCAAAGGATTGCAGCCCGGACAGTTTTGGCGCCCAAGGAAGGAGGATTTTTGCATTGAAGTTTATTTTCCACTGCTGGGAAGCTTCAAAGTTTGGCGCCTAGGATTGGAAGAGCTTGTTTTATGCCTTGTTAATTATTTGCATGTTGGTATGAGTGCCTGGTGAAGTTGAAAATATTTATGCTTGCTTTGCATGCAAGCAAAGCCTCAAATTTTAGGGCAGCGGGCTTAATATGCAGATTTTTGTGATAAAAATCAAGTGTTCATGCTCTGGAATCCGTCTTTGTCTGAATTAATTGCAGGTATTCATTACAGGTGCTCATATAAGTGAAAGAGAGTGCAAATCAATGTCAGGTACATTGAATATGTCCTCCGAATCTGAAGAAATTGCCAGATCTGCACCAATTGCAAAGAATTCCGGCATAATTAAAAGAAAAAGAGTTGCTCAGACAAAGATTGCTCCAGCCATGGCAAAGTGGGATGAAAGGGTAGGCTCTGCGGAATCATGCATAGCTTCATGATTTGTTGAAGTCGGTGAGGCCCGCATCCGTGTCCAAATCCAGCCGCTTCCAAATCCAACCGCTTCTAGATCCGGCTACTTTCGAGATCCAGTTTGATGAGAATCAAAGGCAAAAGAATCAACTACATGCAGAATATGAAAAAGAACAAGACTGCAGCTTTCCTCTTTCTTCTTCTTTCTCTTATTTTCTTCGACAAATGAATTGAGTGATCAATTAAATTATAAAACTTAAGTGATTGGTTTAAAAGCCATTACTTGAAGAAGTCAACTACTTGAAAATAGGTGGCAGACATGCAAAATAGAAGGTTATATCTTCAGTTGCAAATCATGCATGTCATGCAAAGAGGAATTCCAAGAGGGAGATTGCCAGTTGTTTCCTTGACAACTTCCACATGTGTCAATTCACTAAAAGCTTCCTATTTGTAATTTCCCCTCTACATGTTATAAGTAGAGGAAGAACCTTCAGTTAAGGATCGAATTTGTAAGCAAGCATTTTTGAGTTCCAGACTTTGTGCTTTAAATCCCCGATAATTATTTGAAACAAAGGAATAAAAAGGAGCAGATTTTCTGGAGACCTTTGTGTCACGGTGCATTTTGTTTCTAGCTTTTTGTCTTAAATCTACTCATAAACTTTGTGTTATTCTAGATCTGGATCTCGAAAGTTGTCTTTACTTATAATTCTCGTGTGTTTGTATCTATTGGTTCTGTCTGTAGCGTTGCAATCAACTCTGTAATCTATTGATTGGGTTGCACATCTTCCCTCTTTCTTTCTTGTTTTTGTTATTTCCTTCTTCAGATATTTCCTTTCTATAACAGTTGCTTACTTGCTGCAAAACTATACAGTTATGGTTCATGAGCTGCATGGTTAAAGTAAAACCCCTAAATAGATACTAGCGTATTTAATTGACAAATCTTACACGGAGCCTCACCGGTAAATGAGGGAGATTTATCTCATGATCGCTAAGTTTTCAGCTATGCAGAAAATCTAGCCAACACCGGTGTAGCTTCGTATATCCATGCGTGTGAAAAGGTGGATTTTTGTGGTGGCCTTTCGACCGAGGATCAAACAGAGCATTCCATCCACCTCGCAACAAATGCTTGCAATTATCTCAATGGGGGAATTTGCTATGAAGTTGGGAAAGTGAGTGAAAAGAGATGTAGGAGAACTAATGTTGCAGTAGTAGAAAATTAGATTTCTACACGCACTAGTTAGAAATTTTAACACGTGCATTTATGAGAAGAAACAACTTTGCAAATGACAACAAGACGAGATAAGATTGTGAACTCAAAGTTTGCAATATCTCCTCATCAAAGAGGCTACAAAATCCTTCTTCTTGTATTGATGCTTAAACAGAAGTTGTACATAATGAGGGAATGGAAGAAATTTGAGAATGGAGGAAATTAGAAGAAAATGGCTATCTCCTTTGCTTTCTCTAAGTACAATGCACTCCTGAGTTTACAAGATCAATTGCCAGCCCTGTACAATGGCATGAAGAAGCCATTAAATCTCCTCCAAGAAATGGTTACAACTTCTTCTTTGTTAGCAAGAAACGGTTTACAATTTCTTTTCAATCATTCGCGTCCGTTCAGATTCTTGATTCGCGAAGAAACGCCAATGGCGAGAAAAACCAGACTTTTCATAATGCAACCGTTACACTCGTTTTGCAACTTTGAATTTGAACCATTCATCTTGCCTTTGAAACTTTAAACCAGAGTCATCCACGTGGGAGAAATTTACTGGAGCGGGTGTGGAGGATTCCTTTTGCATTTTGTGACTTTATAGAGATTTGGCATTTTGGAACATTTTGGCCCGCTCACCCGCTTTTGATATGGTCTTGACACGTGGCCTCATTTGAGTGGAGACAGAGTCGCGGGCCACTTTTATAATTTTACCTTTTTTATCATGGGCTCCAAAACACAAATTGTTCCACAGCGCCTCCTCCTTTGACCATCGATGCGGGATTAATATTTGACTCTCCCTTATAGCATGATCGGGCCGGGTCACTTTATGCCTTTTAGCCCTTTTGGAAACAAGTCTCAAAACTCAAAAGGCTCCGACGATCCACCTCCTCGCTTTGACTTTCCAACCGCTTTTTCCTTTGCGCTTGGCGGGGTTGCCGGTCACTTTATGACTTTTAGCCCTTTTGGAAACAAGGCTCAAATTCTCAAATTGCTCCGCCCGGCCCGCCTCCAATTAGATGTCCACGTACTGTGGATAATTGGGCCAAAATTTGAGGGAAAGAAAGCGCCCGCCATTCGCGACTCTTGAAAAATGCAGAAAAAGAAAACTCCACCATTTTGCATCCGATTTTCAAATTTCTTTCGCGAACCAAGGAATTGAAAACAATACAAGGTTCGACGATCCATGGCCATGAAAAGATTGACAATTTCATTCAAAGGAGGACAACAATAAAATTTCCACGCGTCCGCAGACAAGAAAACGGAAAATTCATCAAAAAGTGCAAACTTCGATGCGAGACCGATCACCACATTGTTCGGGAGGACAGACTTTGTAGGCTCTGCAGCCTTCAAGAGGTGGAGACCGAGACTCATTTTATCTTCACCGCCCCCATATAAAATGAGATCGAGGACAATTTCACTCTCTTTAGAGGGATTCAGACTCTCCCAGCCTCTTCTTCAGATATATTCATCCTCCTCCAAGAGTCATCCCCATGAGACAAGTTACTGCCTTCTTTCCGGTTCTACCCACAGGTGGAGGAACCAAAAATAGATTCTTTCGATCCAGATCTGATACAATGCATAGATCAGTTTGTCCCCGGTTAGACCTTCACACTTCCCTTGATCACCGTGGCAAAATCGATGGACATGCATACCAGAGGGCAGCCCAGCTCCATCCATCCCCCTGGCCGTCGCGTCAGTCTCAGATCTCAGCAGGGGAGGAGGTTTTCGCCCCCCTTTTCGGGTTATCACTCCATCAAGAGCTTCTTTTCGTCGGCCTCTAATGTTAGGAGGGGTGTGGCTACCATTCCCGAGTAGATCACTGATCCTCATTTGCCCCTCCCCCTTCATTCCCTTCTTTGCTTCTCTCGTCTTTCTCCCCCGCTTGCTCCATTGCCCCCGCTTGTGGGGGTATTGGCTTCGGGTTTCCTTTCTGCTTTGTCTTTTCTCATTTCTTTTGTTCTTGGGAACTCGTTTTGAGTTGTCCCCACTCGCACTTTGTATATTGTTTGGGTTGCAATCCCATTGACCTACTTTTGTGGTCATTCGTTGGACATTAATATATTTATCTTTATCTTATCTTTACTTTCAATTGGTGCTCCTTAATGCGATCCACCACTTGGAGTCTATTTTCTTCCAAATCCTCAAGAAAGAGGATCCTCTTGTCACATGGAATCCTTTTACTCGACCATCTTCTATCACTCGTAATGTGACTGAGAGCCGGCATCTCGATCGTGAGAGGGATTTCGCTTAGACTCCATATAGCAGTTGGAATGGTGACATACCTATTGCCTTCTTAAGAGTGATCCTACCGCCCACAATGCGTCGTCTGACCTTTTGTGCCAATTCCTTTGATTCTCGTCTTCAAGCTTATGGACAATGGTCACAATGTTCTTGTTGCTTGATTCGGCCTGTCCATTTCCTTATGGATAGTAGTCAAAAGAATGAGCTAGGGAGATTTCGTAGCTATAGCAAAACTCGGTCAGCTCTCTTGAAGAGAAATTGGTAGCATTATCTCACTGATCTTCGTGGCACTCAAACAGACTATAATATTCTCCTTGACGAAGTTGCATACTGTTTCAGTGTTGGCTTGTTTGGCCGGAATGGCTTCCACCCATTTGGTGAAGTAGTCTATTGTTATGAGTACATAGGTGTGCCCCGCACTTGAGTGAGGATTCGTAACACCAATGAAGTCCAAATTTCCACTTTGTTGAAATGGTTCTTCAATAACCACAGCCCGAGTGGTAATTCAGCGAGTTGTGGTCTTCCAACGAATCTGTTGGCATGCTTTGCATTTAGAAACCCAATCTCAAGTGTCTGCGAAGATGGTGGGCCAATAATACCTTCCTCGAAGGACCTTGTGTGCAAAGTGACCATTGCTGAAAAATGCCCACCACATGCTTGGTCATGGTATGCTTTAAGCAATTTTTTTTGTTGCTCTTTATCTACGCACCCGAGGAAACAACCATCCGGCCTCTTTTGCAAAGTGCATGATTCTAGATTACAAATTTAGCCGCCTTCACTTGAGTGTTCTCCTTTGCTTGTAATCAAGATGGGAAAGGCATTCTCCACAAGTCGGGTAATAGGCAATATCAGCATACCACTCATCAGAGTGGTGACAAAGAGAACCTGTGGGTTGTCTTCTGAACAAGTTGAGCAAGCATAGTTTGCTTCGCCATGTTGAACTTTGAGTGTTTCATCTTTAGCAATTCACTTGCACAAGCCATTTCCCCTTATCGATTGGAGGGTCGAATGTCCAAGTCATATTCTTGAGTCTTTGCAATCCAATTTCCTCTCTTAGCTCTGGGATCTTGCTTTGTATCAAGATGGATTTGATTGCACTGCCAGGGACCATCACCACCATATGGGAATTGAAGATGTAAAACCTGAAGTTTTTTATAGCCTTGACCACTACAAAGGCATGCTTCTCCAATTGGCTGTATTTTAGCTCATGCTTTTTCAAAGGACAACTCATGAAAGCAATAGGTGCTTCCACGCCTTCATCATTTTTCTAAACGAGGACGGCAAAGAGTGTATGTTCTGATGCATAACAATACATGATGAATTCTTTGTTAAAATCTGGAGATACAAGAGTCAAAGCCTTGGCAATGGATTTCTTGATCTCTTCGAATGTTGTCTTCCCTTCATTGTTCCATTTGAAGTTTGCTTGTGGTTTCATCATGGAAGTGATGTGCTTCGTCAACTCAGCAAACTCAGGCACAAAACAACGAAGAAAGTTCACCTTTCCGAAGAATGAATGAACTCCTTTCTTGCTTGTGGGCAGGGCTAATGCTTGAATGGATCTAACCCTCTCAGGATCAATGTGTGCTCCATGTTTGTTCACAATGTGCCCTAATAACTTGCCTTCTGTGACTCCAAAAATGCTCTTTTTGGATTTAGTTATATGCTATGTTTCCTACACCTCATGAGTACTGCTCCAAGTGATAGATATGATCTCCCCTCTTCTTTGAAAATACTATGAGATCGTCAAGATATATGACAATGCAATGCTTCAGATCTTTTAAGGCTAAATCCATCGCCCTTTGGAATGTAGCTCCTGCATTGATTAGGTCAAAAGGCATTCTGCTGTAGGCAAAAGTGCCCCAAGGTGTTGTAAAGGCTGTCTTGGTGCGGTCCTCCTCTGCCACTTTGATTTGATTATATCCTAAGAATCCATCAAGTAATGAAAGCATTTCAGATCCAGTGACTGCTTGCAAGATATGGTCCATGATAGGAAGAGGATAATTGTCCTTTAGTGATGCCTCGGTTCAAAGTTACGAAAATTTACACATATCCTTATTTCACCATTCTTCTTCCACATTAGCACAATGTTAGCCACCCACGTTGAATGGTGGATGGGAAAGATGATCCTTGCATTGACCATCTTCATTACCTCCTCCTTGATGGTATCAGCAATCTTTGGGTTGTACGGCCTTTGTTTCAACGTGAAGGGCTTAACACCCTGCTTCAAAGGAATTTAGTGATGCATTTCCTTTGGCTGGAAGGATTTGAGTTCATTATAAGAGTAGGCCAACACATCTGAGTATTTCTTGAGCAATGCAACAAACCTTCTTTTTCTTCGAAAAGCAACATTTTCCAATATTGAATATCCTTGGCTCCTCCGGGGTACCAATGTTTTCTTTATCAAAATCAATTAGGCACCAAGAAGATTGCTTTTCTTTCTCTTGAATGAATTTTTCATGTTTGTCAAAGAGGTCTTCTAAAGAGACTAGACCTTTGGGAATTTTGCTCCCTTTCAATTTGATTACTCCCTCATCATCAATCCCTTCAATTCCTTCTATCTCTTCTTCTGGGACCTTCTCGTGTGGATTTTCACCTCCTTCAAAGAAGAGATTATTGAAATTATCCCTTTGCTCCAAAAAGGCTAGAATTTGATTATCATCATCAAGACTTGCCAATGATTTGCATTGTCTAGTACACTAGGCCTGAATACCATTTCAATGGTCACTTTGTCTTTACCAAAAGAAAGATGAGGTGTCACTAGGGAAGCTAACACTGCAAGAGAATCAACCTTTTCATTATGTTCCCTTGGAATAGATTCAATGGAAAATGCATCAAAAGATTCAATGCAATCCCACACTCTGTTTCTGTAATGTCGAGTCTTGGATTCTTCACCTGATATTGTTGGCGGACCTGCTTTACTACAACCTCTGCATCACCTCGACATCTCAGTTTCTTGATTCCCATGTCCTCTGCTGCACTCATGCCTAAGAGTAGTGCTTCATACTCTGCAGTGTTATTTGTATTATCAAATTGCAGCTTGTAGGCAAATGGGTACAACTCATTGGAAGGAGAGTACAATACTACACCAGCTCCCGAGCCCGCTCTGGAATGACTACCATCAAATTCCATTGTCCAAATTTGATCTTCCTCTTCCTCCATGAGAAGTGGCAAGTTCTCCTCTTTTTCTAATGTGAGGAAGTAGTTTCCTAGCCCACAATCTTGAAAGAGAATGTTTGCTTTCGGATCATCGACTTTCGTACTGTGAACTTCATCTTTCTTACTGGAAGCAACTTCTTCATCTCGCCTTTTACTGGGATAGTTGCAGATGACCAATCCATTTTTATCTCTCCACCCAAGTCTCTGTAGAAACTCCTACTCAATAGCATACCAAAGGATGCTGGGATGTCTGCTACTAGTATGGTTAGGAGCACCTTCTTGTCTGGAAAATCAGCTAGTGCTACCTATGCATCTTTGATTCTTCCTACTAATAGCACTTGTTTGGATTCTATTGAGTAGCGCAGTGCCATTTACCCGGGTCAAGGTGAGGCCGAGAGCATTTACAACTTTAGCTGGCATCATGTTGTCTGAGACTCCGGAATCTATGATACAATTATTTAGCTGGAAGCCTTTAATGAGGAGTGACAGGTAGAAAGGTTCAACCCTGTTGGTTTTGGAGGCACTGAGGGCTAGCATGTTTTGGGAAGGTGGTGTGGATGGTGTGGGCAGTAAGCCTTTAGAATTAGGGCTCAAGGATACAGGGTTACCACCACGAATTGTATTAATGAACCTGTCAAACTGTGCAGAGTGTGTTTGTAGGTATTCTATTTTTGAGAGCTAGACTTTGGTTTTACTTGCATGTTCCACAAGGTCAAATGGGGTTATGGTGAGCGAGGAAGAGGTTCCAAAATAGAGGAACATTTACATGGTAGAGGCTTTGCTACTTTGGGTGTTGAATTCTCCTTTTCGGTGTAGAAATTGGCTTGGAAGGGGGTGAGGGTGTAGCTTTTGATTGAACCTTAGATGTTTTTTAGAACAACATTTAAAGGAGAATTGTTCTTAGCAACTTTTGAGCTAGGAGAAGAATTAGATGACTTACTCTGGCATAGTAGCATGATCCCTAACAACCAGTGAGTCTGGCTTTTCTTTGACCAACTCCATAGAAGGTGGTAATGGTGATCCTCTGCTGATGATTTTATTTTGTGTTACCTCTGGAGGAGAATCTTCTTTATTCTTCTTATCCTTTACCGCAACCATTGAGGATGAAGCACCTTTCCGGGTTTTGCATGAGTGAAAACAGCACATGAGAAACTTGAGCTTCTTCATCATCCTCATCTTCATCATCAACGTACTCAATTAGGCCAGGCATATCAACTTCCTCGACCTCAAGATAGTTTTCATAGTCTTCCGTATTTTCTTCTTCGCCATTCATCAATTTTGCTTCCTCCTCTCGGCTCTTTGGTGTCACAGATGGCATTGACTGGTGGTGCTTCAAGAGCAAACCAACAAGGTGGTGGAGCAATCCTTGGCCTATTTGGAGGGTTTGGTCTCCTTGAAGCATTCCGCATTGTGATCTGAGATAGCCACTTCTTCAAGGCAACCAAGTCATTTGCCATTTTTTGGAACATCGGATTTGTGGTGACAGAGTTTGAATTCTGAACCCTTTGTTTCCCATTGGGGCCTTTCACCTTTCCGGAAAGGATTAGATCATCATCGGTTTCTATTGCAAAGTCTGGGCTTGCCTCAATGTTCTTGGTTGGGCTCTTCTAAGGAAGAAACCTACTTCTGATGGCAGAGCACTGATGAAAAACCTCTTCAAATTATTTTCGGAGGCACCACATCTTCAAGGATCCTTCTTATCACTCTATCATATCTTGCTACGAAGTCCCTCATTGACTCGGAGGTTTCTTTCTTCATTTGTACCAATTGGACCAAAAGATCCTGACAATATTTTGTGCTCTTGAACCTATGTTCGAATGCACTTCTTATATCCTCCCAACAGGTGACGGACCTCGGGGGTAGCATGTAGAACCATTCAACAACTTTTTCTTGAAGTGACTCCATAAAGAGTCGACTGACACATCTTCGTCCTCAACACCCAACACACCGCAAGCAATGATAAATGTTGCTACATGCTCTTCAGGGAGTTGAGAACCATCCCCTCTGAATTTTGGGAAGTTTTTCTCGAGCCTCTCGGTAGCTCATGGAGTGGTTGAGCAAGAGCCAGTGGACCGGTGTTTCCTCCCCATGGTACATTAGGCCTACGGGCCTCACGATCACGTTCACGCTCACGATCCCCCATTCTATTTTTGTTTCTATCTTCCAACCTTGCTAAGGCTATGGCTTCTATTGTTGTTCTTTTGTCCCTTTCGGCTTGAAGTCTCTCGATTTCTTCGAGTTGAGCTCTTATTTCTTCGTCGGCTCTTGCTTCTCTTTCTCTAGCTTCTTCTTCGGTCTCTACATCGGTGAAATCTTCAAGGTTCTCGTTGATGTATGGAAATTCACCGTCCAAAGGATTGGCAACACTCAGGTTCCCAACGTGACCGGTTGTTTGAAAAGGAGGCCTCTGGATTTTGAGTAGCTCTTGTCTCCTTTAAAGTTCCTCAAAAATGGGATCAGTTTGTCCTCCTTGTCTCTATTGTCGGGTGTATCTTCTATCCGCCAGCTTGAAAATCTATGCTCTTCTTTGCGGTGCTGGAATTTGTCTTTGCCTCTCCAATTCAGCAGCGCGTTCTTCTTCAAGGTCCAGAATTCTCGTGGTAATGAAGTAGTGGTTGGCACTTTGTCTATTATGCCAAATAGCTTCCCTCAAATCTGAAGCAACGTCTTCTTGGATGTGGAAGAGCAATTCGGGTCTTTCAACAAGAGGGTTTCCCGAAATAGCCATGATTTGAATCCATGTGGCTCATATAGCCATTCAAATTCCGAAATTCTCTTTTTTGAATTTTGAATTTTTGACCTCATGTCACATTCAGTGCGAGATGTTGCTAAATCTGCCCCACGGTGGGCGCCAAAAACTGTTGGCGAGGAAATTTGTCGGGTGGACAAATTTGTGGACTCCTTGCCAACGCTCTGGGAATCTAAGTCCCTCTACTTAACCGGTGCAGCTACCGTATATGCATGCACGTGAAAAGGTGGATTTCTGTGGTGGCCTTTGGTGGGGATCCAACAGGGGCACTCCACTGACCCTGCGGCAAATGCTTCATAGTTATCTGCAAGGGGGAATTTGCTATGAAGGTGGGAAAGGGAGTGAGAAGAGAGGTAGGAGAACTAATGTTGCAGGTAGAAAATCATATTCCTGCACGCACTAGTTAGAAATTTCAACACATGCATTCATGAGAAGAAACAACTTTGCAAATGGCAACAAGACGAGATAAGATTGCAAACTCAAAGTTTGCAATATCTCCTCATCAAAGAGGCTACAAAATCCTTCTTCTTGTATTGATGCTTAAACAAAAGTTGTACATAATGAGGGAATGGAATAAATTTGAGAATGGAGGAAATTAGAAGAAAATGGCTATCTCCTTTGCTTTCTCTAAGTATAATGCACTCCTGAGTTTACAAGATCAATTGTCAAGATTTGTCAATAATGGCGTGAAGAAGCCATTAAATCTCCTCCAAGAAATGGTTAGAACTTCTTCTTTGTTAGCAAGAAACGGCTTCAAATTTCTTTTCAATCATTCGCGTCCGTTCGATTCTTGATCTGCGCGAAGAAACGCCAATGGAGAGAAAAACCAGACTTTTTCATAATGCAGCCGTTACACTCGTTTTGCAACTTTGAATTTGAATCGGTCATCTTGCCTTTGAAACTTTAAACCAAAGTCATCCACGTGGGAGAAATTTACTGGAGCGGGCGTGGAAGATTCCTTTTGCATTTTGTGACTTTATAGAGATTTGGCATTTTGGAACATGTTGGCCCGCTCACCCGCTTTTGATATGGTCTTGGCACGTGGCCTCATTTGAGTGGAAACAGTCGCGGGCCACTTTTATAATTTTACCTTTTTTTCTGCGGGCTCAAAAACACAAATTGTTCCACAGGCCCGCCTCCCTGCTTTGACCATCGATGCGGGATTAATATTTGACTTTCTCCCTTATAGCATGATCGGGCTGCGGGTCACTTTATGCCTTTTAGCCCTTTTGGAAACAAGGCTCAAAAACTCAAAAGGCTCCGACGATCCACCTCCCCGCTTTGACTTTCCAACGGCGGGCCCAAGATTTGACTTTTTCCCTTGTGCTTGGCGGGGATGGTCACTTTATGACTTTTAGCCCTTTTGGAAACAAGGCTCAAATTCTCAAATTGCTCCGTCGGCCCGCCTCCAATTAGATATGTCCATGTACCCGTGGATAATTGGGCCAAAATTTGACAGGGAAGAAAGCGCCCGTCATTCGCGACTATTGAAAAATGCAGAGAAGAAGAAAACTCCACCATTTTGCACCCGATTTTCAAATTTCTTTTGCGAACCAAGGAATTGAAAACAATACAAGGTTCGACGATCCATGGCCATGAAAAGATTGACAATTTCATTCAAAGGAGGACAACAATAAAATTTTCACACGTCCAGACAGAAAACGGAAAATTCATCAAAAAGTGCAGACTAGAGAGTTTAAACAACTTCAAAGCATGAATTTCTCTATCTTTTCGGGCTTCCAACTTTACTTGAACACTTCTGGAGGGCGTGAGCTCAAAATCTTCAAATTTGACTTAGAAAATGAGGGGGGGATTTTGAGGGCGACAACACGAATCAACATTGGCTTTCTACCTTGCAGAAAAAATTGACTTGGGGCAATAATATGCCATGTAGATATGAGCATTGACACTAACAATAAATGCAGAACAGTCATAGGAAGAGATGCACAAAAGTATACTCTTTCTATTGAAGCTTAGAACAGAGTATTGTAATAATAAATATTTGTTTTTAACTACTTTCCCTCAGAAATTTAAAAATGTCCAGATAGGAAAATGGAGCAAACACGCATTGACATCAACTAAAGATTCAAAGGTGGCTTTTCAATGCATTAGCTTCAATAAAACAATGATTTCTTATGAAACATCACCTTGAAAAGTAAAGCAAATCCAAGAAAAATGATAAAATATAAATATCAACAGTCCCAGACAAAATTTACCAATGATTCATATTACACATCTTATCTAAAACTACTTGGATCTAAGTCCTAAAAGAATACTAGGCATGAGTTTAAGTGAATACACACAATGGTTGAGTGCGTGATGCATATAGAGTAGAAGCCTGATTTTAACCTCCTCAAACAATACAAATCTCTATTTTCTTCTTGGAAATTGATATGAAACCCTTAACATATGAAATTGCTCAAACACCAAATTATGAATATAGCCCCAACAAAATGAGATAATAATGCTGAAGCTTTTCTAAATAAACTGCATAGAAGCTCTTGAAGCTTTTGAATGACATAAGTAAAATATCTATTCCATAATAAAATCACTAAAATAACATTTTGCAAACCTTCTGTTCCTCTGATGCTCCAGCCACATTCAAGTCAACTGCATACATTTCAGCAGAGAAACACTGGGGAGTGTCCAAATGGATAGACATACTACCAAGTCTTGTATCCATTGTGAACCAAGCAGGAATACTGACCTGCCAAAATTCAAAGTATACAGAGAACTATAGTTACTACTTCTGTGGTCAGTCCATGGCTTAACACATGGGAAAACGCGCCTTAAGCCAGAGATTATACAATAGTCAACTCCAGGAGAAAACAAATTAAACATAAAAAGTACACAGTCCCATTGTGCATCCAACATAGTAAAAGGCAATATGTTGTACCATTTCAAATAATTCCTCCTTTTTCTCCTCAAATGAAACCTGCAAATAATATATCTCAGTGCCTTAAAGCATAAGAAAAATCTTTAGAAAGAGTGAAGCTATTTTCAAATATTCCACCTAAAACATGTGACAGAAGTAGTTAATAAGGGAAATAGATTCAATAAGAGAAAACCTTTCCATAGTCCTGAATCACTGCTCCTCTCGTAATTTCCCATAGCTTCACTGACCCTTCAGCATCCTATAGCAAAAGCGAATCAGAACTTAACTCATACGTTAAAGATAGCCACAAGCAGATTACAAACTATTTTATTATATTAAAAGATTCAACCTGCAATGCCAATAAATAGTTGTGTTTCAAAATGAAGCCATCTGAAAATTAGCCATAAATTTTATCCCCATACTCTTTGTTATTCAAATATATAGAAACAAGCTACCTTAGTCAAGACCTGCCGCCTGTTGCTCAGAATCTCATGCTGTACAATTCCAGCAGAGCCTGGGATGACATATGAAGGTTGTGCATACACAGGGACCTGAAAAATAGAAAGACAACATGATCCATGATCAATCATATTCAAATCAAGATCAAAAGGGAAAAAATAGGCTTCAGTAAGTACTCTAAAATTAAGTATTTCATTCAATGAAATTTAGGGGCTTAAACTGTATGTTATGTTTTTAGGGTACTCCTGAGATAAAAATTCAATGTTTTTGGTAAAAGTGACAGCTTTTATAAAGTAAAAGCATCGGAACATTTTCAAAAAATTAAAAAAAAATTGGGGCGACCCTTAAAGTCGCTAAGTCCCCGAAATGTTCAGGACATCACCATAATTTAGGGGACACATCCACAAGTAACACTGGACTTAATATGAACTTAACCTTTTGCATCTAAAAAAGCATTCGACCTTAAGTTAAACATGGATTTACAATATATATTTTATATTGAGTTAAGAAGGGTAGAAACAGGGGCACCATTATATTGGTCCAAATGTAGAAACGGCCTAATAGATATGTTCACTTAATTAGATGCTTTCCTTAAAACAAAAAGATCATTATACGTGGATTTCAAACTAACATTATTGTCATGAATGCCCTGACAGTCATGTATGTAAAATGTGGATGTGTACACGACACACATGCATTGTTTTACAAAATAATGCAACATATTGAAAAAATTAGCATATCAAAACAAAATAATTGAAAATTAACCATTGACATCCTATCTCTTTATGGTTTTCTCATGTTCATCCGTTATTTAATAGAGAAATGGATTGTATGCAATTTTATAGACTCTTAAAATCAGTTTTTGCAAGCCTGAAAATCAAGACTTGTCATGTCGGGCATGAAAGAGGTAGATCGAGGCTTGTCAAAAAGTATTATACATGTGCTCCTATCAAACATTGTCTTATGTGAGATTTGCACTTCTTTGAGACATGTTATCATGGGTCATATGTTAGATATAGCCTCTCCTTGTGCTCTATCCAATTTTCATGGCCAATATTATGTTTAAGTTTTGTGACTTACCAGGGGATCATTCCTGAGAGCAGGGGTCATTGCACTACTTTCAAGGATAGATCGAATACCTCTAGTCAGCTTTCGTCAATCTTTTCAGGACATTATTTGACTGTATTGGCGACTTCACAGTGGCTCATAGAATCTCTTGGGGTATTTTACTCCCACAACCATGGCAATGTACTGTTGCAATACATTAGAAAATGAATTTCTGGAGTGTTTTACTCTTACAACTATGGCCTAGTACTGCTGCAATACTTTAGGACTTTGGGTTTAGTTCAATTGGTACTTTTGTTATTTTTATTATTCCTTTCTTTCATGTATATTTAAACTACAGGACTTATCTTGCTATAATGCCACTATATTCATAGTGAATGCACATGTATTCCATAAATATACAAAGAAAACTCTCCGCATACATATGCTTCAAATCTTTTACACAGAATTTTACTTTTGACATTCCTACTGGCCTACTTTGCAACTCATGTGCAATTGCTAGTTAATATCAACTAATATATAAGGTTGCTGGGTGTCTTTTTTATGCCAAACAACCAAAAAACTTGGGAAAAAACAGGGCAGACCCGAACTGAATTTATCAGGGCCAACTAAAAAAATTGGATCTGGCCAGATTTGGTTACTATGCTTGCAAGTCTTCAAGTCAAAATAACTTAGCAATTGCAAAGAGTTTACAAGAACCAAAGAGTTCACCTCCAAGAAGAGAGGAGCAGCAGTTTTATATAGTCATGGTGCAGAAATTGAAAGGAGGATTCAAAGACTTGGGAGAGAAGTTTGGGCTAAAAGTGATCCCCGTACCTTAGCACCGATCACAGCTCCTTCAATTTGTCTCCATTTGATAAACATGGATTGGCCATTTCCCAAAAAGAAACACCACTTACTGCAGTACATGTACAGGAAGAAGATGCAAATTAGAGGAAGCAAGTTGGGAAACAGCGAAGGCTTCCAAAACCATTGAGAGGATTGACACCTAAGAGTGTGAGAGAAAATCTCAAAAACGAGCAAAGTACAAGACCACTACAAACAGCATGGGATAGATTCAGGACACCCAAATGTGCAAATGTGTATCCATGTATGAGAGAAAGGGAGCGGAATACATCTGAACGAGAAAATCTTTGAGGATAAAGAAATCAGAAAAGATCCACTAGAGTAGAGCAATAAAGTTGGTAAAAGCACACCTACAAAGGACCACTTCCATAGAGAAGAGAAAATGGTGCCTCGTAAATGATGTACAACAAATGCACTCATCATCTCAATCACATAAGCTTTTCAAGGACAGAAAGCATTCCCATTGGATAGGTATGATCTGAAATGGATCGCCAAGAGAAATCATCCCATTCAGTTTGGAGAAGATCTGGAAGGTTTTGGACCAAGAAATGACGAGTCCCTGTCAAGTTGCTAAAGAGGTGTGAACCAATCTGTGGATATTTTGTGGGCAGTTGCAAACAAACAGTGTAACCACCCATAGAAAATGTTAGATTAGCAGACCAATCTGCAGATGTCGTGATTTGACCGAGAGATTTCCACGTGGGACATAAAATGATACAATTGGAAGATGCAACAACCTCTAGGAGTTGAGGTAATGCCCAAATGAGTCCAAAACGCCTATAGGATGAAGAGGAAGAGTTGAATAAACATTAAATACAATCATTGCAAGGGTTGGGCATCTTATCTCTTTCTGTCATTTTCAGGCAGGAGTATGAAAGGAGCAGACTTCCTTCTGAAGATCACAACTACTGAGGTTCCAACCCACATGAAAGAAAAACGATGTTAGCAATGAAACGGATTCAACATCTTTACCACTGCCACTGCTAACATTAATGTTAAATAAATATAAACATTCAGAAACACCCAGAATCATGCACAAATATATGCAGCCAAAAAGATCTGCTTTATCCAATGTTTAATATAATCCACATAATACAATGAAGTAGTAGTCTCTATTGCCAACATGGAAATGGGAAAACCAAATGCACCCACATGCGTGCTCTGTAATAACTACTAGTGTCGCATGGAGACTCGACTCCTACCACCACAGACGCATCTTGGAGACTGGTACTCGTCTCAGAGAATCACTTTCCAATTTTTTTATTTAAATATATTTTAGACTCCTGACCCTAGATATGACGAGATATCAAAGATAATTATCAGTATAATTACTCGTCCTTTGTTGACATCTAATATATTCACTTTGCAAAGTTATTTAAATATATATATATATATAGAATATATACATAAATGTTTGCTGTCTCTGAGTACCGTCTCCTATTTTTCTCAGAAATGGTGTACACATCCGTCTCTTTGTACACGTGCCCGTCTCTGGTAACTATGATAAATACATAGAACTATGCTATGCTATGAAGTTAACCCCATAAATCCATTGCATTTCCCATCAACTTCCAATCCTAAACTAGATGCCAAGAATCCATCTGAATTTCTGGATTATTACTACTTCATAACCACCAAAATATAATAATTCAATAACCCACAGAGCCTACTGATTACATACATTTTACGGCTTCTATAAAAATTCACAAAATATTACAGCCAACAAACATCACTAACAAAGCACGACTTTGCAATTAAAACTTTACCATTCTGGAAAACATGACTTCAGGGTAAAACTCCCCAAATTGATGTGCTAGCATCATCCTTCTTTCCAGTACTAACATCAATTAGAGGTGTGGGTGTGTTTTATGGGTCCCCTTGCCTTGTGATTATTACAAATGTTCATGAGTGAAAGGTCAAAGAATAAATCACTACTCATGGAAATTAGTCATCGAAGTGATGACTCGAGTACTAAAGTACACCACAGTGAAAAAATCCCACAAAAATAAAATTTATCAGTGTGTTTACATTGTAGAAGCCGTTTTGCCAGCAGAATATAGCCTTCTCTTGTTCGATTTTTATACCTCATGAAGATTTTCTTCAGGAATTGCAGCAGCTATAACTTGTGCAGTCAGGGATCACCTGGAGCCAACTCTGGTCCTATTAATCCACTTAGACAGCACTTCCAATGTCACTTCCTCCCCTGACTCTAGGAGTTTCAGTGTGTGACATAGTGTCCAATACAAGTGTCAATGATTGATTGTCAGGAAACAATGACAGCATTTCCTAGTCATTTCTGAATGGATGTGATATCCTTAATGACAACTTGCAAAGATATTTTTTATATTTCTTCCGAGATCATTTCCTCTTTAGAACATCTTCCACTTCCACTAAGAAATACATTAAATATCTCAGATAATGACATTTAAAGAAACTTTCTCTAATCAAATCAAGATTCTTTACCTCCACTAACTCTACAAAATACATATTCATCAGACTGCTTGCCTCTTACCGAGGGTTTAGATAGGGTGCACACTAGTGTAGAGATTGTCGTTTGAACATTTCTACATGTCCATGCAACATTTCTGATTCACTCTTGACCATGAAAATGTTTTCTATGTGTTCCTTTGCCTCAGTCATTCTTACATGATCCACCATGACCTTCACTTTCTGTTTTTAAAAAATGTATTTTACATTATGTAAAATCAGGAATTACATAGCAAATTAAACAATTCTCAGATATCCAGTTCCTTGTGACAAAAATACCAGATAACAAGAATGGGGATATGAACATATTTTCCCCTTTAAAACGCTCAAAGTAAAGCCGGTTAAACAAAATCTGCAATGGCATTCCAGGGAGAAAAAGAATCCAATACAGGTTTACAGAGTTTGATAGCACAGAGGACACATAAATAGACCTTGCTAGCACGACTTTCTAAAGACTAGACTCCTAACCAGAAGGTGACATGTACCAAAAATTGAACACAAGTTGAAACTCCGGTATATTTTCAGCATTGTTCTAGCCAAAAAGATTAGTGTTGATAACTTTCTATTTGGATATCCATACATTCTAGGCACTACTCCAAATTTTAAAGTTCCTCAAGCAGTGAGACGTGGATATTCTAAGTGATAGAAGCAATACAACTGTCAGGTCCTTCAATTGAGTTCTCTCGATACCATAGGCTCCAGCCACACATTATATCACCCAATAATTGAATTTCCTTGAACAGGCTATCCAAAAACATCGTCTTTTCTTCTAGGGTTGAGGAATATGATATATCCAAAATTTTGTAACCATCTATATATCCTAGCATTGATACGCTCCAGTTTTCAATCCCTGTATCGAATTTCCAATCCAGATGCTTACCCAGTGCTCTAGCTACACAGTAATTGCTGTTGAAGACCATATCTATCACAGCATAGATAACCTTTGAGAAGAGAGTTCCGACTTCATTAGAATAAACAAATTCTTTCTTAACCGAGTACGTTTAGAACTTGTTAAACGATGAGTTCACAAATGGAAACAAATATAATTATAATATTACGAATACAAAACTTGAATAATGGGAAGGTTGACAAGATATTTAAAATCTAAAATTAAACCCATATCAAAAACTGGAAAGCAAAAGACTAACAATATATTAATTAGTAAACGACAAATTTATATATATATATATAAAGGTGTGTATTACGAAATAATCCTGTGTAGGGACCGTCTCAAGCAAAAGAGAAGCAGATTAAACTCCCTACAACCAAAGAAACTTCAACCGTGGGTTTAAACATTTTGTTTCAGTCCATGTGCAAATAGCATTAACCTGAGCGTCAGATGTGAAAGATTTTCATCGTGCATATTACAAAGAGCAATTTCTTGAAAGTTAAACAGAATCTAATAAGCCGCGTCCCATCTAAGGTAATCCTGAAATTGATGCACATCATTTATACAATTTGGATATGGCATCTTTAATTAGAAACATTAAAAAACCCCAAAGTTAAGTCAAATTAGTTTCGGATTTGGGCCTTGAAAGACATGATATAAACAAAAATAATACTAACAAAAAAATTAGAAGACCGTTCTATGAACTAAACAAGAAACAGTAAAACAATTGATGCAGAATTGATGTGCTTGAGGCGTTAGGCAAACAGAATATTTTTAGCATATTACATCTAGACAAGTGGATTTAATTATATCAAAACAGGAAGCGAAATAGGCTTGCTACAAAGTAAAAGTAAAGCAACTATACAATCAGAAGAGAGTAAAAAGCACAAAACCTTCCGAAAAGATATTTCACTGGATTAACAGATACAAAATCACTTACAGGTGTTGATCCTTCCAAACATGCCCTTGCCCTCGTAAAGGATAAATTTCCTGCCAGGAAAGCTCCACCCCTTGAAAAATCTTATGAGGATTGCGTACCTCAGCTGGCCATTTATGTATAGAAGAATCTGTTGTGGCAACCCATATCCAGTCATCTTGTAGCATCAACCGTAAAGAGGATGCTTCTCCATACAGAGCAGCAAACTCTCTCTTGTTGTCAAATCTGTTAGGTATAACTGAACCACCAGATGAAAATTAGATTTGGATATAAAGGCAGATACTCGCCCTATTTCTCCTTAACTAAAAGGAACCCCCATTGTAAGGAAAGCTTTAAAAATTCAAAACTTACAGAGAGGTCTCTTCCACCACTATACACGTGACTAAAATTTGGTGTACTTGCAAGAGCCCAAACAGAGTCTGTATGCACAGCATAAGAATGTACACAACGCTGCTGACCAATATCCCAAAGCCTGCATCAGACAATGATCATTAAAACAGAAACCCGTAATAAAAGGATGTTTTAAAAAACAAAGTTTATGAAATGAGCAATCTTCCTCAAAAATGATGCATATATCCCAATGCATCTGTATATTATATACATACCAAAATACCTTTAGCTTAAAGCCACACTACACTAGAAATGAGATCTGGTCCACCGAAACAACATTATCAAATATACATATTATGAAAAAAAAAAAAAAACCGCCATGTCATTCATTTGGTTCACTGTGACACGGATCTCTGCATAATGCTTGCACTTAACCCCTTTTAATTCAATCAACAAATCAAGAGCTAAAAACTTACATAATTCCCTCTCAAGGTTTTTAGACTCCACTCCCCAGACTATACTGGAAAGTTTCCCCACAAAAAGCTCTCCACATGTCTGATTGACACATGCTAATAGCCTAATAGCAATATAATTTTATCCAGTAAAGTAGGTCTCCCCATTAGTTTTCTTCCACAATCACAGGAAGTGCCATGACCAATCAAACCACGTGGAGGAGCAAGTGAATATCAAACCACAGAAAAGAATCAATTACAGGTTCGTCTCCTTCTCTTGTTCAGACCGACCCACTTTGTCTAATTGGACAGTCAAGAAAAGTTGCAGAAAAATAGCAGTTGTGTCCAGCTTCATCAGGCGAACTGCACAATTCCATCTCCGAGTATGAGTGTGAAATCATACACCCATTACATCCGTTAAGTTCATGAACAAGAAGAAGGAAGTGTGCCATGTCATTCCCATTCATTGAGTCACTAGATTAAGTGGGCTGCCTTTTCGGGTAAAACCAGCCTCATTCTTATCAAATAGAGCCTGCACGATCAAATGATATCTACACGGATTGTGTCAAGCCTCCCTCCGCCCTTTTCTTTTCTGATCAAGAATGGTAATTGAGAAAATGATAATTGGGCTTCAGTTTGGTCCAACAACCCCATATCTGATGTTTCAAATCAGATAATGAATTTACTGACCAACTTAACCCAATGTACTTCAAACAAGATGGGAACAAAGTGCAGTGGACAACAACAAACTAAGTAGTTTCAGTCATATTTGGTAAAGAATAACACTGGCCACGATAGAATTTTAGCACCAAGATTAGTTGAAGCCTGATAGGAGAGAGCAGCTTGTGTTGTGTATGCTTGGTGAGCATGGTGCATTTGCAATCAACAATCCCTGCAGGGATGCAAGAGCATAGGGATCAAGCAGGGCCAAATAGCGTGATGAAATGAAACGAGAGGGTGCGAATGAATGTGGAACCAACAAGCCATGCAGTGAAGGATGGACTCGATTTCGCCCTTGGTCTATCAATACTCCTGAAAGTAGGATCAAGCTAATAATTGTGGATCAGTAGTTGGACATTCTGTAATGCAAAAGAAAAGCCAAAAGTGGGAGGGGGTGACACTAATCCTCGAATATTAGTGTCATCTAATCACACACCTGCACATCTCCATCAAAATGAGTTCAGGTCAAATTCACTACACACATATTGAAGAGAGCTTGCAAACATTTTTCTATTAGTGATTAGTGGTTTGCTTTTTCGTGTAATCAAGGTCGTCACATGCCCTCAACTGCAAGGAAAAGGGGGTTAGTCTGTCGTCACTCACAGGACTTGCTCTCTCACTAAAGTGAAACTTCTTACAACTGTTTTTGCTCCAAAAATTGTTACAAAAGAAAAGCATGTGAAACACCTACTTGTTCTCGGATTCACATGTTTTTTCACCAAAAGCTTTGTACAGTTTCAGGTTGCTTTTGAAATACAAAATTCTCCCCATTGAAAGCACCAAATTGTTTGTCAAAAATAACACTTCTAAATTCTTAGGTCTGCAAAAACGTGATTGTTACTTTTCCAAATCAGGATGAGTTTGCTGTTGCTTGCTTGAAACCATAAATAGATTAGACAAATGAGGCCTGGGCTTGAAAGTACAGCTTGAATGACAATATGAAGTGATTTTCAATTCTTGATTCCCTATAAAATCAGCCTTGAGCAGTGCTAGCTGAAATATTGGTTATAAACTCTTTTATTCGTTGTCATTGATTTGACTTTAGTACAGAATTTTCCAGTTTTGCGGAGGTGACATGGCTTTGCAAACTTTTACAGGCTTGCAAAGCTCCTGTCAACTTTGCGGAGCTCCATGCATTCTTCTGTTGCTTTTGCAGTTATGGGAAGCTCTCCAACTAACAATGCTCTTACGATTCTGTGGAGATTTTCTTTTTCCCTCTACTTTGCAATGGTCTTTGCAACTTTGTGATGATCTAGCTCCATCGAAGGATAACCATCCATTCCAAAGAGGCAACTCATCCGTTGAACAAAAAAAGAAAGGAATAAAAAGGGGTATAGGCTTAAAATAAAACTTCAAAGCACAAACCCATTTAAGGCTTAAGATCAAAGGCTAATGGAAAAATGAAAACCAAAAGGAGACATCGAAGAGATGTCTGAATTCAATTAAATAAGTACCAAAATAAAAGAAAGCACATTGAAAGCTCATTTTGTAGAACACTTTACTGCCTTATCATTATTTGAATCACTTAAAGTGAGGTGGCCCCAAATTTACAAAATTTGGTCGTGTTGGTGACAATAGTGTCAAGCACAAATGTATTGTAAATATCATGGCTAAAATTTGTTGTACTAACTGACCAATGTTCGTGTGCATGTATGAACATATATATTAGTTTCAGAGATGCAATCACACATGCCATCAACACAGAGACAGCCTATACTAAGAAATAAAACCATAGTTGTTTTTGGTGGTTGAGCAAAAGGGTGTATCACCTATTGGCTTATTTGATCCAAGTGTTGTTTACTATGTTATTTATTATTGTATGGGGCTTGCTTCCCCTAGTAGGACACCGCCTTGATAGTAAATGTGTTATTAGTGTTAGTAAATTAATGGTTAGCATTAAATTACTTGTGCTAGTGAGTTAGGTGTCGGGTAATTAATTAGGCCCATTAGACCATCAGGTACCATGTGTGAACTATATCCCAAAAACTTATTTATAGCTTATCAGATGAAATAATATGTAACAGAACCTATTTACCTATGTGAAAGCTTTAATTATGAAATAAATAAAATATACTGGATATGTCTTCCACTTGCATGTGCGATTGGAGCTAACAATGGTATCAGAGCCAGTGGTGGCCATTGGTCCGTGAAGAGGAAGCAATATGGAAGAGCCATGAGAAGGAACAAATTTTCCTAATGTAAGGAATTAATTTGATAAAGTTTTAATTTGGAATTTTTTTATTTTTGAATCTTGCCTAGAAGTTTATACCTCTGTACCACGGCGCTGTGCACATCCAAATATTTGTAAAAATTTTGCTGAGTGCCACTCCCGGCCTACAAAGTTATTTTTGGATTATGTGAAAAAGTTTTGAATAGGGGATAGGTGTTATATCTGTGTTTTTTTCATGCTGATGATTAATAAATGTCGAGGTGCCACTTGTTGCTAGAAATGGATAAACAAACAAAAAGTCCTGCCTTGAGCACCATGAGCAACATATCTGCCTGAAATGTCATCTTGTTGAGCTCTATATCTGCTGCAACATTACTTTGTTTCTTGGAAAGAAGTTTTTGCATCATTTGTTTTGTCTGAGAAGGATTTTTAATTTGCTACGAATGATTTGTGAGTGGATGAAGCACCATCTGAATATTATTACCAGCTGCAGCCATCAAAATGAAGTTAAAATGTTGTTTTTTGGTTAAGGAAAAGCATCTGATTTGTTTTCCTAGCAGCCAGCACTAGTAAAACTCCATCCTAAGCACCATCCACCATCCTGGAGCACCTCCTACAGCTGCCATGTCATTTGAGACTGCTGCAATGCCCTGTGCAGTTCCCTATGAATATGCAGTGCCATCCTTGAGCACCATCTTGTACTTCCATTAAAAAATTCACTGCTGGAACACTGTATCTTCTAAGTGGGCCCAGAATACTTAAATACTTGTCAAGTAAAATTGTCCAACAAATTTTCCAAATTTGCATTGATAAAGGGTGTAACTAGCCTACAACTAGTGGAAAACTTGTATTTGGCATAGCTTTTGCATATGATGGTCTAATCTGGCATATGACCACTCGCTTTTCATGGAATGTAAATTCAAAGAGCTTCTACGTGGACAGTTTTTATTTCGGCACTTGTAAATGCCATTTTCATATCTTTGGAAGAAATAAGAGAAGTTTAATGTATAATAGCTGCATTTTCAATGGAAACCGACACCCTGCTTTTTCTCGGAGGTTGATGTACATAAACACCATGGACATAACATTATTTTCCGCCACTTGCAATGTCAGTGACGATGCAGTTGCACTTCAGGGTTTACAGGTCTTTAGGGATTTGTCAAGCTAACAAAGCCAACAACACACCCATCTTGAGCGAGCTGCTAAGTCCAAGAATGGGTTATGCTATAGTGGCAGTTTTGGATAGATAGCCATATGTTCTTTTCTATCAAACTTTGGTTTTCAATTTTTGATATCATTGATGAGGCACATACAAGGTTGTTTTGACACTGTTTTATGCTACAAGGACTTCCCACTTCTTGCTTCATAGGGGAAAGAGACTACATTGGCCTTCGATCAATCATTGGTAATTGTACGAGTTGGCAAAGGAGTTGCTAGCACTAGTAGTGTTGAGCAAAGGTTCATCAACATTTTTCGGCATCAAGGAGATGTGCCATACATAGTACGAAATAGTCACTGGGCAAGCTTCTGTGTGAAGCCTTATGTGGATCAATGTAGTTGAGAAAACCTTGATTGTGCTTATACTGCAGTATGGGTACAGAATGGTTAAAGGGGATGAGCATGCCAACAAGATGTTCATCATTCATGCCACAACTTGTGCGGTAGCAGGATTCTATGTGAAGTAGCATCAGTTGATCAATACCACAATGTACAATGTGCCAATTTGCAAGTGCAAAAGAGACTATTGGATGACTTCACAGTCATATGCTCCAAATCATCTTTTATACCCCTTTGGATCAAGGGGGTTTGTTGGGTCATTTGATCCAAGTGGTTGTTTAATTTGTTAGTATGTTATTTATTATTGTATGGGGCTTACTTCCCCTAGTGGGACACGCCCTTGTTAGTAAATGTGTTAATAGTGTTAGTAAATTATTGGATAGCATTAATTTACTGGTGCGTCGGAGGATTGGTTGGGCCCATTAGACCTTTGGTTCTTGTGTGTGAACTATATCCCGAAAGTTTATTGAATGAAATAATATGTAACAAAACCTATTTACCTTTGTGAAAATTTTTATTACGAAATAAATAAAATATATTGGTTTTGTCTACCACTCGCCTATGTGATTGGAGCTAACATCACCTATATATGTCCGGCTAGTGTGAAAATTAAAACTATATGTATAAGCATTACAACCTCTATATGCATTGGGTATACGTAAAGATTTTAATTAATACTAAAGTATTCCCAACTAAGTGTGACACACTATACACCCTAAGACGCCCGGATGCCATGAGTTTTTCCCACATGCAACCCATACATGGGTAGAAGTAACAAGGTGTCCCCAACATCATTTTGGAGAATATAAGTGCATCCATAACCTAGGGGACCTCTCACCTAACAAGACATAATCCTACCCTAGAAATGGAGATGCTTCCCCTTGCAATTGTGATCTTAACCACTCTATCCTACTAACTAAACCTCCAAAAACTGTACAATAGAATATATGCATGCTACCAAAAATTTCTGCCATGCAATTTCACCTTGGTGGTGTAGATCTTCTTATAAAATACAACTTGCATGCCTCAAAGATTTTTTTAAAAATGAATAAAATAAACTTAAAAATCAGAGGAATAGATTTGATTAACATATGCAATCACTATATGTCCTTGAACATAGGGATCTTTGCAGAATTTACAGATGAAAAGAACATTAATGTATAGAATAGTAGTAATGTATTAATGCCTCTTCACAGCTCATTGAAGAAAGTTGTCCAATAGTAATGACTGGCTATGATGGCAAAATATGAAATGTAAAAGTTGGCATGCTTCTGATCTACCATTTTATCTGCACTTTATTTATTAAAGATTGGCATGCACATGCATATTGATACAAATTTCAATTTATTGCGTGCATGTTAGGAATAATCTTTGGATTAGTGTTCACATTATTATTTGTAAAATGTAATATTCATATATTACATTAGTAAGTTAAGTGTGTTAGTAAGATATTAATATTTTTATATTAATATCATATTTGTGTGAAAAATAAAGATTGTAATATTATTAATATGAGTAGTAAAACAACTCATTATTAATAATATAGTATATTGCATTAGTTGTGAGTTTGTTGAATAAACAACTAACATAGCTATTTGAGAGTTGTGTGAGAGATTTATGGGTTTGGGAGTGATTATAGGAGAGATATGTGAGGATATTGTGGGATTCAAGATTGGTTTTGAATCCTTGTTTTAAGGAGTTCATTCTCTTATATATTGTAAGCTCTCTCATCATGTAAGTTTTATTTTATCAATAATATATGGTATTTGATATAATTTGTATTCTACAAGTTTCCTCCATTATTAATGTGATTGTTCTTTATGTAGCTTAGGTATATTATCAATTTCACATCATCTGGTATCAGAGCAGGTTTCCTTCTACAAGTGTAGAAGAAGAAGTTGGTTGAAGGAATCCCGTGAGAAAATTTCGAGCAGACATATCATAGTAAAAAGAACACAGTTTACTCATATGACATCCAATTGATGTCTCATTTTTTTCTAGAAAGATAAGAACAAGATGCACAATATTGCAGTTTACATCAGCTTCAAATTTGTCCTATATCTATGCGTAAATGTCTGTGTAAGTTGAGTGAAATTTTTGTTGTTTTTAAAACAAACGTTTAATAGATTGATTGTATCTAAAAACCCAGATTCGAAATATTACGAAATTTATAGGATTTGTTTAGTTAATAGCTAGAAAACTTTTTTAAAGTTTATGAAAACGTGGAAATAAAAATAGGGATCTGAAACAAAAAAGTGGTGCATAATACATTTATGTAATTTTTTAATTGGACGCATTTTCGCTTGTACACGACATCCACTTTATGGGGGTTATTTTTGAGCTTCATGATCAAATTTTCTAAGTAACTAAAGCAATGATGATGGAGGAAGGAGGTTAATCGGTGACATCTCGCCAAATGTAGCAATGTGGCCACACAATGAATTTGTGGCATTTATTTTTGTTGTGTTTAATTTTCATTGTGTGATGTAATAAGAACAGATGATTTATTCTTGTTTGCTCTTGTAATAAGTGAGCTCCTGCGTGAGCGATATTTCTTGTATTTTCCCTTAAATGTAAAGATGGGGGTGGGGAAACGTGTGCGCTGCTATAGAGTGGTTGGTGATCCACTAAAAACCAACTTGAGAGTATGTGAATCCCTTAGAAAATCAAATACGAGTGGTTAATGGTTCCACTAGAAAATTTGTTGGAGTTTATGGTACTCTTTGAAAACCATCGTATCATGAGCAGGTACTAGATAGAACTCATCCATGTTCGCACTAAGGGGGGAATGTTAGGAATAATCTTTGGATTAGTGCTCACATTATTATTTGTAAAATGTAATATTCATATATTACATTAGTAAGTTAGTGTGTTAGTAAGATATTAATATTTTTATATTAATATCATATTTGTGTGTGAAAAATAAAGATTGTAATATTATTAATACGAGTCATAAAACAACTCATTATTAATAATCTAGTATATTGTATTGGTTGTGAGCTTGTTGAATAAACAACTCACATAGCTATTTGAGAGTCGTGTGAAAGATTTATGGATTTGGGAGTGATTATAGGAGAGATATGTGAGGATATTGTGGGATTAAAGATTGGAGTTGAATCCTTGTTTTAAGGAGTTCATTCTCCTATATATTGTAAGCTCTCTCATCATGTAATTGCAAGTTTTATTCTATCAATAATATATGGTATTTTTGTTATAATTTGTCCTTTGCAATTTTAGTCTTGTATTCTACGCAACTTTCCTCCATTATTAATGTGATTGTTCTTTATGTAGCTTAGTTATACTATCAATTTCACATCGGTCTGCAAACATGCAAAAAAGCTCATTCTGCACTCACAAACACTTTCGAGTGCACGATAATAGCAAATCGTCACTTCCCATGGGAAACTAAAGCAAGAAAAAAATTACCATTATTTTTTCATCTTTTTGTCTTGTTTCAAGAAGGAAAATATGTATTCTATTAGGGATTATTAGTAACGAGTTGGGCCCTAAATCCAATAGCAAACTCACAATATCTATTGTTTAATGCATTGTTATGCTCCCCATATATCTACAAAGTAGACCCCAACTTTATCAAAGTCAAGATCTTCCTTCCACATCGAGCAATTAACAAACTACTAAAGGAGTATCTCTTACAGCTTGTAAAAACTATAGACACAAAAAAGAATCAGCAAAGATTATCTCGAAGGCTTCTTGAAAAGCTAACTAGTAATAGCATTGGCCCTTTCCCATTCATTCCCGAGCTCCTTGCCCACTTTCAGCTGGAATGTCACTTAAACATTGCTGAAACACTATCAAACACTAACTACTTTCAGCTCATTCTCCTAGTTTTTCAAATAGGCTCCTCAAGCTGCCCCCGATTGCCTCTCAACAATCTTTGTTGCTTGACTTGTATGAGACACCCCATCCTATGCCTAAACATCAATATTAGCAACTTCATTATCCCATCCTTCTGCATGATAATCTCCCGTATTCTGTTCTCCAAGATCCCATCCTTCACCATAGTGAGTGGCAGCCCGAAACTGTTCCAAGCATGCATGAAGAACATGTCTCGTAGCTTGTGAAGCATCAAAGGTATTGGATCAAAGCATCACAATAGCCGTTTTGGAAAATCGATGGACAACCAAAAAGATGCAATCATGTTGGCATTGAATATTGGGCTAACCATTAAGTCTATGTAAATGGATTCCCGTGTTCGAGAAGGTGTTGGTAATGGTTGATATAATCCACGATTTTGATAGGAAGGCTCGAGTGACTATAAAAATAACATCAACAGATGTGATCCTCAACCCGCTTGAGCAAAGATGGCCAATTTATTTCTATCCACCGCCCGAATGTTCACCTACTTTAAATATGCTTTTGTTGGTGTATTTAAATAGTTATTAACCTTCTTCTATTGTTATAGTTATTAAGATGCACTTGATATTTTCTAATTGATTATTCTTTTGAATAATTCAATAATAGGAAAGATTGAGTGTCTTCTTTATCCTTTGTTTTAAACTAGATGCTTTATCCCCTTACTAGCAAGCTTATTCACTAAACCTGTCTCTTGCATCTTTATAAAAATGCATGACAAGTGATTGAAAGTGTGAGAGAGAGCAGAGGGTTGTACAAATTTATTATTTACACATAATAGAATAGTCCTACTATTTTGTCAATTTTGTGTCAATCTCACATCTCTAAGAATCTTTGTTTGAATGTGCAAGGATATTTGGTCAAGGGTTGCTCTGGTGAATCTGCAAGCTAATGCAATATTTGAACATTGTGTCAAAACCATTCCCACGCCCTCTTTTCCCTCTAAGGGATATTCTTGTGTTGATCTTCTCGCGCATTTGACGCCTACCATTCTTAACCCTTGAAGTATATTGGGTTATATACCGGAAACAACATTATCATTTCCCATCTCGCATATCAATATCACATAACATGTCTACTCCACCCTTTAAGTTTCCCGAGACATCTACCGCAAACCATAACGATGGTAGCATGCACACCATAATAATGCTTTGGTCTATCAAAATGTCCCTACTCGTACACCAAAACTATGGTGGCATATTTGAGTGCTTGAAGGTGTACCTTTAATGATCACTCTACCCCGCACGGACAATATGTCCCCATGGTTTTACCATTCCCCTTATTTGCAAAGCATGATCATTATGTTATCCATCAAAATTTCTAGTGATGGAAGTCCCATCATCAATGACCCGACACGTCACAACCTAAGTGCTTATTACCTATGTCTCTTCCAGGTGATAAAAGTCCAATTACTAATGACATGGCATGTACCACTTTCTCAAGTGCTAATTACCTATGTAATTTTCAAATACACTCTTCATGTCCACGCCCATCATTGAATGCCACTAACCTTTACTCGATTGTAGAGAGCTGCCACATCACAACACCTCGGCACTTGATCACTTCATCTAATGCACATAACCACATCAAAACACCTTGTCACTTGAACACTTCATCTCGATACAATTTGGCCTAGGAGAATCCTCCTTGTGTCCCCGATCTTGACTGTATATCCATCTCCATGGATGAGATATTTTCCTCTTTTGCTACCGAGATCAATTAGCCATTTAACAAGTAAACTCTACAAGCTTGCAGGGACAGGGACATTATTTTCCATTGAATATGTCCATCAATCCCACTTGTCTATTATTTAGACAACTTGATGTTGGTATAAAACTTCATAGATCTATAATAAATTGCATTAATCGCATGGCAAACTTTAGATGAACCACCATTTGCCACAAGATGTCCGATACAATAAAACAAAAGATCCACATCACCCCTATTCCCATGATTAATTTTTCATTTTTGAGCACATGACGAACTTCGGATGAACCACATTTTGCTAGAAAATCTCGATACAATCAAACAAAATATCCAAAATCACCCATATTCCCACATTTCATCTCCTAAAGCAAAGGAAAGAGCAAAATCTACCTACTCGCCACCTTACCCCATTTGTTTCCTTGATTGGCTTTCCATTACCTGTGGCAATTCATCCTTTCAACCATCTTTTAGCGCCGTAAGATACAACTTCAATCTCTGCTCACGCCATTGATTTTCACTCTGGAACTTAGACTCCGATGTTACCAGCTCTATGGCTTACTCCAACACCGTAACTTATTCCGAATTGTCGCAATGATTACACATACAATACTATCTATAGACTTACCAAATAAGAAATACCTTCTCATCTATATCCACATCTCTATAAATCACAATTCTGCTCAACCACAAATTTGCTCGTAGAGACATCTAGTAACCAATATGCTTTTGACTTCAAAGATAACCAGCCAACATATACATTTTGATTTTTACATATAATATACTTCTCTTCTCCTCAAGAATTAATGCTAAAGCAAATCAGCCAGAAATATAAAATTTACTTACAGATAGTTTTGTTCTGACTGTGCTTCTTTAGGACTGACATCCTGCAATACTTTACAAGGATTTTGGTTAAGGATGTAAACAATTGTATTCATAGCTTCCACTCAATACCAATGCTACATTTTGGCTCTGCACCCATCCTTCAACAACCTCTGCTCTACTAACTTTATTGCCCACCTCACTATTTGTGCCCTTCCCAAAATCATGATTACAGCTGTCAACAGCAATCTCAGCAAGCAAGCATTTGCATTATGATCCAAACGTTCCCACTGCAATCTTTGAAGCCATTCCACAACCATCAACAATCCTTATCATTACCACACTCTTGCCTCATTATTAAGTGCAACAAGTATTCCATGCAGACTGTCATCTTGTGCCAAAAACTCATCAAAGCTGCCATTAGCGTGCAAAGAAAACAAAAAAAAAAAATGGAAGGCATCCTCAAAAGCTTTTCTATGACTTCTTCAACAAGAAGGCATCACCTTCCTCCACGAGGGCAGTTAGCATGGCTTTACAAGGCATATACATTGGTGTCATTATGCAACTTTTAATAGTGCAACTATTCATTCATGCACCCTATTACTTACCTTGAATTCCCATAAAATACTTGTTATTGCCTAATTGATTTTCTTGGAAACCTTCCCTCATTTCTAAATACATGAATTCCCATTGAGAACTCGTAAAACTTGAAAAAAATTGGCTACACACCTTTATCATTATAAAGCCACAGATTATATTGATGTTCGTGTGTTTGCTTTGCTATGCCCTCCATAGCTATCTCTATAAAATGATCCCCTCACATATAAAAGGATATGTGTGGCAACACGTCGCTACCCCGTGGACACCTTTATGATTCCATATGTTTTCCTTATTCTAATGAAGGAAAATATAATTATTGGAGAATACCCAGAGATTTGTGACCCCAGATTTGTCAAGTAATGAAAGATAAGCATTTCCAATTCATTTGAAATATAAGATGGACATGCAATGCAAACACAATATTTCTAAGCGCACCTGTAAAGTAAATCAAAACTATATGATCCACTAATTATAATTTGATTTTGCATTCTAAGATCAGCCTGCAAGGTATTATTACCATTATTTTCTTGGCAACAAGAAAACTCATTCCGCACTGCTTACAATATATCTTTTTGCCAGATTCTAATCAACACCAAACAAGGATTAACAACAGGTACCTTATTAAATTTTCTGCGTAGAATGGAGTTGACATTTGGGTCTGTTTTGCCACAAAATTCAACAAAATTGTCTTTACATGTGCCAAACTAAAGACAATACTCACGCTGCAAGCTCCCAGCCCATGTTAGCTTCAAACTAACCTGGTCCACCGCAGTCTCCAGCAAATCAGAAACTATCATTCAACACAGCAGCCTAAAAGACCTCCTTTAAGCAACACTCCTCACGCCTCTCACTTTCAGCACACCAACCAGTAAATCAGACACTGCAGTAGAGCTCAATATAGCAGCATCCACCCTGGAGCTTATCATCACCATGCCAACTATAGCTACCACGCCACCTCTATCAATAACACAACTACGAAAAAAAAAATCCCAAGGAACTACATTTTATAAGTGTTTAAGAGATTTGACCATAGAGGAAACTCTGCAATGTATCCAAAATAGAGGCTGCAAATTTTGTCTCAGATCTATATAAAATACCACCATGTCATACCAGGAATTTAAAATAGAAGTGACATGTTGTTCCCATTGCATCTTTGATTCTTAATCAACTCTGTAATCACCACCAATGCCCTCAAACCCGCAGTCACAGGTCTTTGGGGCCTAAAGCCTCAACACCTGCTTTGATGGCATATACGACTAGAACATGGGCCATTAAATATATACAATGGTCTGTATATAAAACCAGGTATACAGTACAATTTGAGATCCTTCTCATACCACAGGACTAGGAATAACCGAATTCTAGAATAGCCTCGTTATAGCAAACTAATAACTAGCTAATACCAAGCAAACAATATACTAACAATATTGTATAGTATCTAATATATCTAACATTCGGGTCAGATCTGAGACTCCCGGATTTGAAAGGTTGAAAGTTCCAAACCTTAACAAAGAGTTTCGCTTCACATCCACTGGGACTACAGTGGAGGGCAAAATGCAGTTTCTTGGTTTGTTTTAGATTCAAAAGGTTTTTTTCCTCAAAACTACAAAAACCCCAATTTAAAAAAAAGTCAAATGAGATGAATGTTTACAGCAGATAGTTGACAGGACCTTGAGAAATTTTGTCTACTGCATTGAGACTCGGTTCAGCCTCCAAGTAGCTGTTTCGGGATGCCTTGGCATTTGTGTCAAAATATAAATTCTCAGTTTCGGCAGAAATTTTGCCAAAATATTGCTTGTTTGCATCTGATCATTTTCTCCTTCTGTGTTAAAAGCAAATTCAGACTTCCAGTTGCAATTTTGGGCCTTCTTGAAAACTGTGGCAGAAATAATTTTCCAGCAGAATATTTTGCTCCCAGGTATTTTTTGCTTTTAGAAGACAATTTGGTTCATCATGTAGATTGCAGTTTTAAGGCATTTTGTTTTTCCTTATGCAGACCTGTTTTGACCGTAACTTCCTCATACAGAATTCTTTTCAGGTATTTTTCAAGAGGAACACAGTGGTGAGGTATTATTTTGTAATTTGATCTCATTTACAACAGTTTTTGTAATCTTGTATTTTGGGCTACAATTGGGGTATTTTTGTCCAAATTTGACAGTTCTATATTTTTCCCTACACTTTAAATGGCTTCCACCGATGATGTAATCATGAATCCTCCATTGTACATGGGTAGCTCATCAAGAACATTGTTTCCAAGGACCCATATGAAGCATTATTTAATGTTTATATTCTTTATGTTTTCTTTTCAGTGCTTCTCACTCTCTACAATTTTTTGCATCATCTCCAAGTGGTTCGAATCACACCACTCGTGTAGATATTTGATATTTTTCACCAAATGTTTGCTCCCGTCCTGCAACAGCATTCTTTATCTGCATGTGGATTACCCCACCTTGCTTTGCAACAACAATTCCTTATCTGAGTGGCGGCTCCCGTCCTCCCCTGCAATTCAGCAAAGCTCACCATTATTATTGGAGCATTTATTGATTTTCGACTCTTGATTCCAATCCACTAAGCAGTGCAGTGCTTCTTGAGTTCATATCACCTTTAGGCAACTTCATACCTCCACCATCAGAGTCTTTTTAGACATTAGTTGCACCTTATGAACCTGTTCAGCATCAAACGGGAATTGGTTGGACTGCAACATTACTTGATCCGCAGTTTTGAGTCAGTTTTTATCCATACATTTTGGGTCAGTTTTTACCAAGTAGGTGATAGGTTGATAGGTACCCATTGCAAGAGGACTGTTTTGCATTCCCTCCGATTCGTCTCAAGGGGAATTCCTATACACCTTGTATACTTATTAAGAACAACTTGATATTTAATTATTGGTTATTCTTTTAAATGAATCAACAATTGGATGAGTATCTGATCGATTCCTTGTTTTAAAGAAAATGTTTAATTTCCTTTCCAGCATGCTTATTCAATCAACTGTCTCTTGCATCTTTCTATAAATGCATGACTATTCGAGTTCCAAGTGTGAGACAAAGAATAGGGTTGTACAAATATATTACTTGGGCATAATAGAATATTCTTATTATTTAGTCAATCTCATGTCTCTGAAAATCTGCATTCGAGTATGGAAGGATATTTGGGCAAGGGTGGCTCATGATGAATCTGCCAAGTTAATGTCATATTTAATTCCACTAACCCACTTGCATATGGATTGTGGTTTTTTTGGGGGAGAAATGATTAAAATATATATTGACAAGATGCCATCATAAGTAGAAATATTAAAAACTGACAAAATGTCATCTTAAGTATAAAAACTGACAAAATAGCATCAGAAGTATAAAAACTGCCAAGATGCCATCAAAATTATAAAATCCAGGCTCTAGCTCAATACAAGTGTAGAGTTGGAAGCATCATAGAAAAACTTAACAATATTACGCACTCATGCGAATTGCTAGAATCCAACAGAACAAAGAATGAAAATGTTATGGAACTTTAAAAGTGCAACTCAAGCTCTTAATGCTAAAAGCCATGACTAAAGAGAATATACAGGTATTGGAGCTCATATTTTCAAGGCATTCATCATAAGTGCGAGAAATCAAATAACTATTAAAATTATCAAAACTACTGTAACTAACTAAATAAAGTTTGTGACCATCCATGTCTCCAAAATTTAAAATTGTTTTCATAACCTCTTGGTTCCTACCTATGCCACTTAAGATTTTTTGGGGAAACATTTAGAGGATGTTGGTCTAAAGAAATTTCTTCCATGAGATCCTTAGCCCGCATATGACCGGGCTCACAAGGTTGAAACTTGAGAGTGAATCCCATGGATAGAAATCTCTAACTGGCTTGCTTGATGCTTGCGTCTAGGGTAAATGACATCCTTTGCCTCCATCATTTCCAAAGCACAATTCATAGCATCCTTCTGCACTAAAATCATTGTAATGTCCCTCATGTTGTTCCCGCTGATCCATCCTTTGGAGCTTCCTTACCTGATTATCTAATGATTGCATTAAGCATTTCTGCAACACAATGTTAGTGGATTCTTTCTCTGCCATTTTCTTGGTGAGACCTTGAATGCTTCGTTTGCTGGCTTCATTAGAGTTAATGATCAGGGTGTCAGTCAGAATGGCATCAAAATAGAGATAAAAATAAGCACTACGACTCTGGTAGCCAAAGAAATTTCTAAGACGGATTTGAGCAGCAGGCAGCTCGATTTATAAATGAATAGAAGCAACTTTGGGGAAGCTATGGGCATTGTCGAACTGGGAAGCAGAAAAACTAATCGAGGGGTAAAGGTTAGAATGAGGAATGTTGGTTTTGCTAGGGGTTCGTGAAGAGAGCCTATGCCTTTCGGTCATATGGCTACTGAACTCCTGCATTGTTTGCAAATGCTGGTGAGGTTTCGGGGGCAATGGAGGAAGCTAAGCATTTCCAACAGAGACCTGAGCATAGTTACTTTAGAAACCATATAAGATGTTACCATGATTTGTCGACATTAATAGAATTTCTTTCTTCTTTCTTAGAATACCTAGCTTGCCTAGCTTGCACAACTTTCATCCAATCTGCCATAAATACTGAGATTGTGCATACAGAATTTTCCTTAAATCTATGAGTCAAGGTATCTGCAGCAATAAAGGCCTTGCCTTTTCAGTGCGAGACTTCTGAACCTAAGGCCTGTATTTTTTTCATTCATTTTTGGTTCAACTGGCAAGAGTGTTTTGCTGGAGAAGGTACTTGAGACTGCTATAGTCAATCTTAACTGGGAATTTAAGTCCTGAGCATCCACTTCAGAAGAGCATGCATGATTGCAACCATTTCCTTATCATAAACAAACTTTAATTTTTCTTTACCTATCAACTGCCAACATTCAAAACTGTAATATTATGAATTTATGTCCATCATCCATAATCACTGCTTCAATTTCAGATCCAGAGGCGTCACATTCAATCACGAAGGCTTTTGAAGAGTCTGGGGTTCCCAAAACTAGAGTTGATGACAATGCTTCTTTTAACTTTTGGAACTTTTGCTCGGTTTCTTTGGACCATGAGAAACAATCTTCCTTTAATGTTGCAAAAGGGAGCAAAAAGTATGAACATAATATTTCATGGATCACCAATTATATCCCATTAAAGCTGAGAATCCTCTCAATCCGGAGATACTTTTTGGGGAAAATTTATAGTTGTCAACTACCTCCCAACTATAACTAACTCATAACTACCGAATACCACAAATTTGTCATAACAAAGTATATTATGACCATTACATATACTCTAATACCATCCATTAATGGGCATATATGGTACAACATAAGCTTGTATCTAATCTTGGAAAACTTGCCTAGTCCAAGTGATTTTGTGAAGATGTTTGTTTTCTACTCTAGAGTTGCACGATATATTGATTCTATCTCTTCAGTGCTAACAAGTTGTTGAATATAATGAAAATGTACCTTAATATGCTATATGCATGCATGAAAAATCTTTGTTATTTTAATCGCATTCTGATTGTCAAAATGAAATGTTGTTGCTTCCATTTGAATCACCTAAAATCAGTAAGATGACTCCTCGACCAAACAACTTCACAAGCTGCGAGGCCAGCAACCTTATACTCTTCATCAATGGAGGAAAATGCTATTGTTTATTGCTTCTTGCTAGCTCACTGGCCCATGAAGCAACTTCTATTGTAGATTTCCTATCATTTGTTAAAATTGCCCTGTTAGCATCAGTGAAACAACGAGCTGAAAATGATCACTCTTGCTATACAAAATATCAAATTTTGTTGCATCACATACATATCTCAAAATCCATTTTGCGACTCTCCAACATCCATCTTTTCTTCACTCATGAACCTAGAGATATAGATCACAGAAAAAATGAGATCAGTCCTAGTGGTATTAAGACAGATCAAGCTGCTCACCAATCTCCAAAAAAGCTAGTCATTGACCGTCTATGAGCCACTATTGTCTAATAACATCAGTCCAACATCCATAGGACTAGAAACATGTTTACAATCATGCCTGCAAAATTTCTCAACAAAGTTTTGCAAACTTTATTTGTGAATACTCTATGGTTAGTTTGCCAATGTGCCAATGCTCTGCTGCAAAGCAATGAAGTGAGAGCCCTAAATCTATAATGTTAAAAGTAGAGTACAAATATGATTTTATTTTGTGTAGATCAGTTCGCATGTGATGATTAAGAGGTATCCACATAAACAATGACAATATATCATCACATTAACTTTGGCGTATAGCTTTAGATTAAAAGGCATATTCTGAGCGTAAATATAGAAGGATGAGGATCAATTTTAATATAACAAAATTGTAAGCCTGCTTCAAACTGTGAAAAGGTTTGGCCATCTTACGCTTGAGATGTTCTTTTACCTGCAACTTTCAAACTTTGTGGCTTACCCAGTTACACTTAGATCAAATCTCCATTGACAAATGTGCTTTTCATGTTCATCTGATGTTTCTAGCCAAATTGTCATGCAATGGATAGAACAAACATGATAGTTACAATATTTTTTTAGAAAAAGATCTCATAGTGTATGGTCTCTTGTTGGGAAAAACCCTTTGCCACCAACCTAACTTTGTGCATGGCCAATGATCCATGAGCCTCATACTTCATTTTATACACCCGATGAAACCAAGTTATGTTTTACATCAGGCCATCATACTCCAACTTCACATCCCTTTCCCATTATTGTTTCCCTTTTCCTTCATCATAAGAATTAGGATCACATGCAACGTTGACCATCAAAACAAAAAAGCACAATATCCATTATCATCTAAATTCAATGTCATGCACACTTCCTTACTTTGTATTTTTGGTCTTCCAGCTACAGTTCCTTGTTGGGAAAACCCACTTGCCACCGACCTAACCTTGTGCATGTCCAATGATCCATCAATCTCATACATCATTTTATATACATGATAAACCCAAGTTATGTTTTTCATCAATGCATCATACTCCACCTTCAAAACCCTTGCCCATTATTGTTTCCCTTTTGCTGCATCATAAGAATTAGGATCACATGCAATGCTAGACATCAAAGCAAAGACGCAAAATATATATTGTCATCAAAATTCAATGCCGCACACACTTCCTTACTTTGTCTTTTAGGTCTTCCAACTATAGTGCCTTGAATAGACTTGCCATCATTTGCTCCTTTTCTAGTAGAATAGAGCAACCGCTTGGATCTATCCGTTACAAGAATAACATCACTCTGATTATTCTACTCCTGAGTGCAATATTTACATAGGGGACTCATTTATTTATAGGCTAAAAATCAATGTTACATGGAGACTCGTCTACTACCACAACAGCCACATCTCAGAGACTAGTACTTGTTTCAGAGACTTGCATTTCAGTGTTTTGTTTTAAATATATTTTGTACTCTTGACCCTAGATATGATGATATATCAAACACAAATATCAATATAATTACTCTATAAGTACTCGTCTTTTGTTGACATTTAATTTCTTTATTTCAAACAGTTCAATATTTTTCTTAGGCTATACAAATTTTTCTCTAATTAACACACGCACGCACGCACACACACACACACACAAATTCCATCTCGGAGTACTCGTCTCATGTTTTTCTAAAAATTGGTATACTCTTACCAATCCCCATCTCCCCGTACTTGTACTCATAGTTTTCTCCGGGTACGTATGCTAAAAATATTACAACCTTTAATGCTCCCAAATGTCCACTTACATTTTAATTTATTTCTATCTACCTACTTACATATGGATGTAATTGACAGTTAAAATTAACAGCTACAATAGATGCCCTCACCATTTCCACCCTACTTAGTGAAAAATCATCCCCAATATCAATCGATGAATCAAAACCACCTTGAAGCTTTTGAGATGAGCCGAGTGAAAAGTAAATCTGACAAATTATAGAGTGCATGCAAACCACAAACAATGACGATGGAGTTTCCAAAGGGATATAATCTAGTGTTACATAAGGCACATTCGAGACTTTTTGGGGATGGGGGAATGATCCTCGACATTCCAAAAATAGAGAAAGGGGGCATCCACGAGACGGTCAAGTGACATTGTCGAGATGTCCCTATGTGCTCAACGCCAATGCACTTAAAAACACAATAAAAATACTTTTAACTCCAAAATAGATTATAAAATAAGAAACCCTAACACTAAAAAGGCCCTAAATTACCATTTCCAATCACACTTGAGAATGAAAAAGAGGAAAGGAGAGAAGCGGAGAGATAGTGGTGTTTGCTTGTAAAGGCTAAGGTCAGCCCGGAAAATATTAAAATGATGAATATTTGATCAAGGCACTATATTCGAGGTTGTATTTTGAAAATTTTAGAATTTCCTTTACAAACTTGCAAAACCATTTGGCCCTTGAACCTTGCCTATTTTTTTTTCATTTACAGCTTCAAAATGCAAAAATGTTTATGGCATTAACATTATGCCTATGAATTAATTGTTTTTTTGCCCATCTATTAAAAAAATCTATATTAAAAACAAAACTCTTGAGGGTCCCGCATCCATGTACATATGTATTGAAAACAAATACAGGTATTGAGATGCATGGGGAATGACAAACAGAGCAAGGTGTGGCACTGGGAACAGCACGGAAATTGCTTTGTCATTTCCGAGCCATACACGTGATGTTTCTGTCCCGTTTCCGACATTACATGCATTTCAAATACGCAAAAAAAAACACTCAACTCAAAAAAAAGGCCTCGTGGGAGTGGAGGTGCTAGTGGCATTCATGAAGTTGGTTTCAAGGAAAATCTAGATTCAATATATTCTAGAATCTAGATTATAATCGTATCATATGAAAATTTAAGCATGTTGAATGTTTTGAACTTTCATGAATACAAAATATTTTTAGTATTTTATCTTTTATGGACTAAAAATGAGTATTAGGGATTTTTAATATATATTTATATTTTTTATAATATATTGTACATACATTTCAATGTCGTTTCGGACATGGACCCGTACTGCTTTCTTGGCAACGTAGAAAATAGTAAATATTAAACAATGTGTTGTATTTTATATTTAATTGTTGTTTTCAATTATTTATGACACGTCAACAATCATTAATTTCTAATTATTTATTTCTTTTTTAGTTTATATTATCTACTTTTTTTTGTTATGAAAATATTAATTTTGCCACTTATAACATTTTACAGTCCCAAAATGGACTCTTATAGTGTTTATGAAGCTGATTTGCACATAGATGGAATGGATAGTGGCCCTTGTGGGTGAGCCCAAGGAGAAAGGGAAGAGGGAGGTGTGGAGTCAAAGTTCAATTGCGAGTGCCAAAATTTTATATTTCCCTCTACAACATTGGCTCAATATGCCAGGGCATCTTTCGACAAGAAGAAACCTTTGAAATAATTTTCTCAAATAATTGATCAATTCCCCCAAACTGGCATTGGAGGGGGACTAAACTTTGGAAGTGTAATATTAGTTCGCTGACTTGGTCGGGAAGCATCACTAGGGTGACTGCAAACTTCCTTCACATGCCAGGAAAAGGCGGTGCCCTTTGTACATAAATCAAACTTGATAACAAGGAAAATTGTATCAAGTTGTTTTGTGGAGATACCATGAACAACATTCCAACAATTTATGGCATTGGCACCCCTTCTAATTCTCATAGAAACTCTAGGATATGATTTTCTAAGGCTCCAACAATTTCAAGCTTTGAGAAGACTGTTGTGAAGACTACATGGAAAAAGAAGGTTGTGGCCCCCAATCCAACTAGAGACATGTATTATATGAAGGCTAGAGCGGAGGCTGACGATTCCATTAGAAAATTATTTTTCTACTTGCATACCATTTCATATTGTTCGGTCTCCTTAATACAAGGATGTGATGGCTAAGGTAGCCAATGAAGGTGCAAGTTATGCACCCCCTCGAGACATAAAACTAAGAACTGCAATCTTGGACGAATGTTAGGACTAGTGATCCAAATGTGGCTTGATAAATGTTAGTCACTTTATATTAATATTAGTCATTAATATAAAGTGTTTTTGGGTTAGTAGTTAGTTGTTAGGTTTGGGTTGGTTGGTCCCGTTAGTGGCTGGGTCCCATATGATGACCTCCAATAAAGCTTATTTAAAGCTTTGTAATGCAATGAATAATGTGATGGAGATTTATACTTTGAATGATTTTTTTAATAAAATAATGTAGATTTCTTGTCATTTACCTGTGCAATCTGATCCAACAATGGTATCAGAGCCTTCATGAAGCAAGGCCCATGAGGAAGCCATGGAAGATCCTTGAACCATAAAGCTGTGAAATTTTTTTGTTGTAGAGTTTTATAAGTTTTTTTAATTATTATTCTGCTTTAAAAAGTTGTCACAATCATTGAAGAAGCCATTTATTTATTTATTGGAGCATGCTTATTTGCTAGGGGTGAAAAATTGTTTAAAAGGTCATATGAAGCCATATCTCTATTTGACTGAAGAACATTCCTCTTTCATGGAGCGTTACTTGTCTTGTCTTGAAGTCAAAATCTGCAAAGAAGAGTAGTTTGTTTGCTGGAGCACCATTTTTTGTTGTGTATTTGTTTGTATGAGTTCTAAAGTGACTTGGAATATGTCGTTTGCTCAAAGAAGCATAAAATATTTGTGGCAGCGTTGGAAAATTGACTGAGGTATTGGAAGCTGATCAGGGCATGATTTCTCTGCCCGGAGGGCTTTAAAATATGTTCATTGGCTGTGAATGCTCTTCAAACTTGATGTTTTTTAAATCTGACGCAATGGAAATCTTGATGGCCAGCTTTCATTGTGTTGGGTATTTTTACTATGTTGTCCGTTTAAACATGATCCTTCTATGCCAAAACACTCCCAAATAGTTTGAAAACATGTTCTAAGCATTGAATCCTTTCAGCATTGCATTTTAATTGTTGTAGATGGCATTTTGATGGTGTGGTTTTAGCTATTTTCATCATTAACAAGACATGGGTTCCATCAAAAACGCTGCTAGAGACTTATGTTGATATTAGGGTGATTCATTCTATGAATTGCAAAAATGTGGGTCCCATCAACTGTTGGGTGAAAATCTTTAACTGTTGAGTAAAAAAATCTTCCTTCAAAAATCCTTTATTCTTCTTAGCATGTTTTTGAAGCAAAATATTCTTAGACTTATTTTAAAGTGAATGGTGGTGGAGTTCGTTATTTGATGAAAGGAGGTCATTAGTAGTCCATTGATCAAGAGAGCAAATCACCCAAGTGCCAAATTCTCATTTTTTATGAAGGACCAATTGAATGAATTTCTAGAACTAGGAAAAGTGATACTCGGTGTGTCAGTTTTCGTCATAACTTTTTTGGTGTACTATATTTTTTTGCAAAACACACTTTTCTGGAAACTAGATTATGCCTTGATTCCACCTAGTACAGACGAGGGGTACATGTTGTCTAGCTATGAAATTTTAATCAGCATAAACTCGTCAAATTTGCTGAATTTGCATTGGGGAGGGGGGGAGATCTGTTTAGCCTAAAACAAGAGCGAAACTTCAAATTGACATAACTTTTGCATACAATGGTCAAAATTGTCATATGGGCACGCACTGCTTTTTCAGGGAAAATGAATTCTAAATTCATTGGAAGTGTCAATTTCTTGTTTCAGCATCTTTGTACATGAGTTTTTATTGAAAATGCGAAAATATGGTGTTGTAATGAACTGAAGGTGCATTTTCATTTGAAACCAACACCCTGCTTTTGGCCATAAGTTGATGTACTTCAAAACCATGATTGTAACATTGTTTCCCACTGTTTGTGTTGTCAGAGATGTAATTGCACTTCAGATGTTATAGGAGCCTAGGGATCTAACAAGCTGACAAGGCCAAACTAGAGGTTGGGAGATACATCGGAGGCTAGAGGATACTCCCTTCTCCATTTAGCTATTACTTGGGAATTTAGGTTAAATGCTTAAATATTAGTTTTGCTAGGAGTAGAAAGCTGCAAAAGTCGGATGCTCCCGAAATAAGCAATGGAATCTCTCATTTTCATAGCCATTATAGATGACATGATATATCTGACTACATAACTGTACAGAAAGGCACATTGTGGAATGCATGATTTGCTTTTCAGAGAAATTGCCTACATCCAAATGCCAGAGTAAGCACACATGGAATTCGGGAGGAATGCAAGTTTTATATAGTCCAGAACTAAGGGTTTCAGAGCCGTGTGGAATTTAGCAGGTGTGTGGCATGGGGACTGTAGAGATTTATGGAAGTCAAGGTAATCCTGTTGGTCAGAATTGTGTGTCATCCTGTTTTCATCAGCAACCTTTGATTGCATTTTTATTTTAATATTTTGATTAAATCGCAAGGGTTGCAGCAGAAATGCACGTCTCAAAATTATTCATACTCTGACACCACTTGATTTGGTATGTAGAAAACTACTACGTAGAAATAAATGAAAGAAAATATATGCAGCTGAATGGTGAATAGCTACTAAATGAAATGGTCTCCATAGGGGATAATAGGTGCATGAAGTGGGTCGTGATGCTACAGTGGTGATTATATAACATATTACTTATATTAGATATATAATATAAAGTATATAGGTGTCTCAACCTCATTATAATAACCATCTGACATTGATCTAATCAATCATTTATGTTTAAATTGATCTTTGAACCACTGGTCCACTTATGCAAGCAATTGACAATCTCTAATCATTGTCAGAATCATCCGATTGTCAATAACATTCCCACATGGATTGGTACAAGTGATGTCAGAGCCAAACACTTTTGCATCACTGCCAATATATTGATTTCATATTCATCTTATATTCCATTGTGTAATTTTTCCTGATGCTTTTAGATATATTCATTCTACGGTCTTTATTAACTTTAGGTACACCATACACAGAGGCAATCTGAACAGAAAAGTATAGGTTCTGAAAGTTTTTATGCCGATAGTCTCAGATAGACTTCTCAAGAAAGTCTTATATACTATCCACGACATTATTTAATATATTAGTAAAGGTTACGTGCATATGTGTTCTCAAATCATCAGCATTTTTCTCTGATTCTCAGTTTTTCAGATTTGATTTAGATTTTCAGATTTCAGCTATATGATTCTTCAGTTACAGTAGCGTATTTCAGGTTAGGCACATAACACTGCCATCTAAAAGATATTCAAAACAAAGTTAAAAAATTAAGAAAATTTTCTCCTTCCAACCAGCAACTATTCTTGCACTTGAAATTATTATCCTCAACAGTATTACAAAAACAAAAAAACCTAAATCATTTCCCGACCCACACAGTATTAAGGATTTTGCCTTTTGTGCATTCTAGATTGTTTGTTGAGTCACTCTAGGAAGCTTTTATAGTCCTTGCTTTATTGATTTTGCATTCTTGTATTTTCTGAATGCGTCACTCTAAGAAGCTTAAATGTTGTAGACTTATGTCTTTTACTCATCTCTTAGAGGAAGACCACGTAAGAAGATTCAAGGTCACTTGCAAAATAAGCATTAATACTCTAAAAGAACATTGATCTATAGTAGCATAGAACTTTTGCCTCAAATTTAGCAGTCCTCAAAAATGGGAGGTTCTCACCGTATCATAGAATCTGATGATCCAGATAAGCAGAACCTGCAGTCATATGTTCAAATAAAAGTCATGTCAGATTTTTCACAATGTGCTAACAAAGAGAGACAAAATAAACACAATTATTAGTATGTGAATGAAGTTCCAAATTTGAAAATTAATGCCTAATAAATTCATGAGACACAGATGCATGACCAGTATAAGAAAAAAATTTAAAAAGGCAGTAAAGCCTTCACCTTCTTTCAATGACATTACCTAATAACACATCCAAACAGAAGAAAAATTCAAATTACAGCATGTGGATTAAAGATGAGATCAGAAACCCAAAAGATTATATATGATTAGGCTATAAGCTTGGACAGCAAACCAAGGGCAAAGACGCTTCTGAAATTTCCTTTCTTCACAATATTTACTCCAATTTGGAAAATCCTATTTGCTCTGAGAGGTAGAAGATAATGTCCAATTCTAAACTAGTACACCATTGAAATACAAACTGTCGTGACAAATTACATTAATGAGGAGTCCATTGAACAGTTTAGCACTTTAGGGTAAAGCACAAAAATTTGTAAACTATATGGTCAGGCTTTGTAACATGTAAAAGTAAAACAATTATCAGCAAAGTCCTTTCTTTCTGTTATTAACTTTAAAAGAAAGAAACCGCAACCTATAATCACACAAGGTTGTTACATCTTTTCCTACAATCAATACAACTATATATCTGATAAAACAGCCAGTAAAATTTACTAATATCAGACCAAAGTTAGTTTGTATCTGGATACACAATCAGATAAATACATACATTAATCAAACATACAGCCATAAGAAACCTGTGTAAGGCATGTCACTTTGTATGACATGTAAATAGAAAATAAATAAATAAATCCACAAACAGAATTTCTCGGCAATAAGAAAAAATACTGCTTGCCTTGGCATTGAGCACATCAATAGTTGTAACAGAATCCAATGAACCTTGTCATGGAAGGAAGATTCATTAAGACAGTAAAAGATATTCCTGAAGAACACATTCCATAATTACAAGTACCTGCCAGTGGAATCCAAAATCAGAGCTCGCACATTGTCACTGTGCCCCTAAGTTTCATTTGTTTCACCCCAGTTCTTGGGTCCCACACACGCACCACCTGCCAGATGAACAAGTTCTATGTAAAAAAGGAAAACACCTCAATGAACATTTAAGGATTGATGAAGCTAACACAGATGGATTCTTGTTAAAATGAGAAAATGGCAGTACCTTCTCAGTTCCTCCAGAGACAAGCAAGTTACCCGTATCATTCATAGCCAATGCATAAACTGATTCTTTATGTCCTTTGGCTGCAATTGGGTTGTACCCCTGCATCTGCAATGTATGTAAGGAAGCGGCATTGTTGGTGGCATGTGTAACTCGACCAGTGGTGCTGGTCAAAACAGAATTTCCAGAGCTGAGAACTCCATTGGAATTATCATCATCCATTGATTCACTGGTCCGTGAGATTGGAGTCATAGCTGCTTCAATATCCCATATGAACACCTCACGACCAAGACCTCCTGATGCAACAATATTGCTCTAAAATGCATAGCATTAAGAAAGGATCAGAAGACAGAATAAACTAAATTCAAGAGATGCATTGCCAAGACAGAAAAACAAAGTTGTCTGTCTTATGAATATCAGAAATACCAGCTTCACTGAGAAGACTTTACAAAAGATCATAGTTTTGTTGAGAACTAATTTAAGCCCACTTTTAATAACATTTTAGAAATGCAGAATTTACATGAATATAATGATTACACAACAAATAAACCATCAAGGATAAATAGACATAATCTCACATTTTTCGATGCTGCAGCAAGGCAGGTAACATAGTCAGAGTGTTGACGGAAAGTTCTCGTACAAACACCATCTGAGAAAGGATCCCAAGTCTGGGAGAACATAAATGAATTATAAAAATGCATATATGAACCACAACCAAAATTATAGTGTAAAAACATGGGGCAAATACCTTAAGAGTGGTATCTGAAGAACAAGAAACAAGTGTCTCGCCTGTGAGGACTGCATCATTCACCTGAACACTCAATTACAAAGATCATTATTAAATCAGCTTTACCATCAACAGAATTGAGAAATACTTGATGAACAAACACATAAACAGACAGGCAGGGGTGAATCAGTATAAGATAATCTTTTTTTATTTAAAAACTTAATAACGAAAATAACAGCAATCACACAAGATCTAACAGTTATGAAACACAAGATTTACGTGTTGTTGAGAAAAGTTGTCACTTCGGCAAATTAGGTGTCTCCACCAACGTTCACAGGGCATTGAATGGTGCAGCTCCCATTATTGAATGTAACTAATCTAATCCTAAACTAAATGTTGTGGGTTGGCCAAATAGGCCGGGATCACACAGGACACTCCACTGAACCTATGGCAAAGTGCTTGTACGGGGTACAAGGGAGGAAATCACAGCGATGAGGGGGAAGGAGAGAAATTAGGGAAGGAAGGTTACTGCCGTGAGTAGGCCAATTGCAAAGTTCACACCCAGTAACCAGAGTAGTTCAACATTCAATATAGAAGAAAGCAACAATGAAGCTATTTAGTGAGACGAAAAAAACCTCAGACACCAAGTTCTTAGATTCAATCTATCAAAGATACAAAGCTCTTTTGGGATCACTATGCTTGCAAAGTGCATAAGAGAGAGAAGTAGAGGAATACAAGAAAAGGAAAATGGAAGAAATGTAGCTTTTATTTCATGTGCATTGGTGATACAAAGCTCAACAACATATCACAATCCACTATTGCTACAAAGAACAAAAATTAGGATCCTTTGGAATGGAGAAGCCATCCCAATTTATAGCAATGTGAATTGACTCTTTGCCTACCCCCACATGACTCTTCATGGTCTCATTCAACTCGTGACTTTTCACCTTCCTAGGAAGTGAGAAATAAGTTCCCTTTTTATAAATCAAAGGGACTTTTACAATGTAACTTTATGAAGTCACTTAAGTGAATGAGACAAAATACAATGATTATGCCCAACGAAGAATTAGAAAGGGGAGAGAAAGAAGAGGGAGAAAGAGAGAAGAAGGGAGAGGTTGTCACATCCGATGAAGAAGCTCCCGCGATGAAGAACTTGCCAATGATGATCACAATCTCCTCCTTTTACATGATAAGTGGACACCTCGGGTCGCCGAATGAGTTGCACAATGTTCCTAGCTCTTCAATACCACTCCCTGATGGATTTAGACCTTCAACACAAATATGGCGGCGGGTGTGCACCAGTCTTAGAAAGGCTAGAAATAGCCATTTCTAAGCCTGCTTGAAAATCTGCTTGAGAGATACTGCCTCGGAAGTACTTGAATGAATTTGTTCTCCTAAATCACCTATGGGGAAGGGTGACACACACATATGAACCATTTGATAGGGTAGGATAGGCCTGATACGGGATGAACTCGCTTGGAGGGGTGTCGGAGAAGGTTCACAATCAAAAATATTGACACTTTGGGGTCCATTATCATGCATGGAAATTGGGAATTATCATGCATGAAAATTGGGAATTTTCATGTTGCACATTTGCATGACAACAACGTGGAAACCCTTTAGGGAGAAAACCACGGAGAAAAGACTATTTGGATCTATTGTCCATATCCAAACAAAAATAATAAAAGTCTCTTACAGAAATTTGTAGGCACCAACCCATTGGAGACACCAATCCCCACTTCTAAGCACCAACTTAGCAAGAGACACCAATCTCTTCTCTTAGGAAGCACCAACCTCCAAAAAAACTTCTTCAATGGATGACAATTAAATAGATCTCCTTCACAAAAATTTGCCTTGAATAATCTCTTATTTTTCTCTCCTTCAGAAATCTACTTGAGTTTGAATGATATATCTTTATTATTCCTCACATGATTTCTTTTCAACTATATCTCCTTTTATACCTTCTCATGTCACTTCGAAGGGGTGTGATTTCTCCCAAGGGACACTCTTTATTTTCTTGGGCGCTAGACATGGGTCGGCCCATAATTTAAATATTAACACCAAAATAGAGGGGGTCAGCCCATAATTTAAATATTAACACCAGAATAGAGGGGGTCTCGCCAAAGATTCTCAACTTGTCTTTAATGCCTTGGATCTGCCCTTGAATAATGGAGATTCAAATATTGATTTTGTTTAGACAGCGATAATTTTTTTGTAGTAAATTCCTTTGACATCGATGACAATTAATCCAACAATCTCCCCCCTTTGTCATTGATGGCAACCTTGCATAGAAATAACTTGTGAATATAGCAAGAACATAATGTATAAGATAAATTAGGTTTCTCACCCATCGTCTATAGGATGATTCTTCAACCGGTGAAGGATCATCATTGGTGATAACTTCAGCACAACCTCCGTAGTTCCTCGAAAGCAAAACCTTGGAGATGTTGATCTAATAGAATGTACCGTGCTCGTGGAGCCCGCTTAAGTACATACAATGAATCAATAAATCTGCAAACCAAATGATCACAACCACGTACCTAGAATTCTTTAGGTTGCACCAACTAAACCTCCTCGTCCAAATATCTAGAGAGAAGTATCTAAAACATGACCGTCTACATGGTTTTTATAGTAGAAGAAACAACCATCTCTACAAAGAGGAGAAACAACCATCTTATCCATTCCCTCTTGTTGTGAAAAGCCTTCCCCAACAAGATGAGTCGTGTACTTGTCCAAAGTACCATCAGCTTTGCTTGTGACTTTTTCCACCCATTTGCATCCAATGGGTTGTATAACTAGCAATTCAAGTACCATAAAGAGTTCGGGAGTGAGAGCGAAATGATGTGCTCTATTGACTAACCAACTTGTATCCATTCCTCCGAGCCAATGCCTTTGTTTGAATGGCTTTTCTTGCTATTTCACCATGAGTGGATTTTCCTACCATTTCACCATGCAACTCTTGTGCATCCTATAATCAAGACATTTCATCCATTTGCACATGAAGCACTTCAACCTCCCGTGCATTCTTTATGGTGGATATTCCATCCACAACTAGTGCATGTAAATTGACTAGAACATCGTCAACAATTTTCAGGAATGTCATCCTCCAAAGACATCCCATATGGTGAGGTCTTCCTTCACAGTGCTTTTAAGTTGACTATAGCAGAGTCAACAAGCCTATATTGGTCACCTTGCCCAATGCCTAGGCAACTACCCCGTCTTGTGTCACATTAAACATAATATACTTTTACCCAAAGAAATTTATAGCAATATTGGGATTTTTTGTTAATTGACAAACAAACAAGAGATTTCTATGCATGTTAGGAACATACATAACATTCTTTCGTGCAATGAATTTTAAATTATTCATCATGCTACAATTATCCCTTATCCCCTCTACCGCAAGTGACTCCCCATCAACTAATACAACTAAATCAAAACAATTTATATTTGCAATAAATGTTACATACCAGCCCCTTCAACACAATATATGTTTGGATGTGCCAACATCAATGAACCTACAACTCGTAACAACATCATTCAAGCATGATACCATGAGAACATACTCTTCCTTAGAATGCCATTCTTCAACCGCTTTTACATTTGCCTAACTCTCTCCTTTTTGTTGTGGAAAGAAAGATTATAATGTTGTTTCACACAATCCTTTTTATATGCCTAACCTTATGACAGCAATGACATTTCACTTGGCATCTGGAAGATGATTCACCAAGAATTTGTTTCCACTTCCCCTTCAACTAAGTAAAACAAGCAATCTCTGTTTGTCCGTAAGTAGACTCACTTTCCCGAATCTCTTTGCGTTCCTTCGCATCATGTACAAACTAAACTAATCAAAAGTAAGGGTTTAGCTTTCCACCGTCAAGTGTAAGGCCTCCATAAATGTCCCATAGTAGGGCGGTAAACAAATCAAAACAAACACAACCAAGTCAGTCGTCTTACCCACCTTTTTATTGATAACACTTTGAGCTAGTTTCAAGATCTTTCATATGGAGCACAATGAGGTAAATGGGTATATATAGCAAGAGCTTTGCTTCCCTTTTCTATTGGTCACATGATAGGCAAATGTGATTGGCCTATGTAGAGTTGACAAACTATTAGATGGATAAAAACACAAGTATAGAAAAAAATTGCCATTTTTGGAAAGGGTCCTGGAAGATGTAGCAAAGAAAACTTGCATGTGCCATAATTTTCATTCTGTGGCTCTGCTTGTGTTGTTTTCTCTAAAAGTGTATATTTTCTCGAGCTCTACGCATTGATGGCAATATTTTTCTTATTTTCATAAAATTCATTTTTGCACCTTTTTGGACCAAGCAACTTCTTGCAATCTTCTGAAAGAATCATGAGCTTTGATCGCCTGTAGACAGATTAGTAATTAAAAATACAACTATGCGAGTATTCCAACTATGGTATATACAACTTATACAATATATTGTACATTGTATACATTTATATAAAATACATTATTTAATTTTATACAATCTATAACATACACTATAAATTTAATTTTATTCGTTTTGTATATACTGTACATTATTATAAATTTATAGTTAATTGTACAGTATACACTATAAAATTATAATAGTATATTGTATAACGATTTAACATTTAACATCATTTAACATCATAACGATTTAACATTTAACATCATTTAACATCATAACGATTTAACATTTAACATTATAATAGTATACTAGTATACTGTATAGAGTCACTTCTCGCATCATTTAACATTGTTTTTACATTTAATTTAAGTATATTTTATGAATTTAAATGTTTTTAAAAGTAGCGATAAAGTTGTCGATTAATGCCGATAAATTGCCGATTCCCGATTTTCGAGTCAAAATTTGCCCTGTCAATTAATTGCCAATAACGATTTTTTGAACTATGGTTTTGACAAATCCCAAAAAAATGGGAGGGTGAAAATGACCTAGCAGAAGCAAGAGGAATGTGTGGGAACGTGGGAATGCTTTGAGAAAATATCGAAAAACAACAACTTCGATTGATAGGAGACTACCTCTAATACAATGTAGAAAATGGGGAAAGGCCAAGATACACTCCTCAATATCAATTTACTCCTTAGATGTGATGATTCCGCAAACACAAGTAATGACTAACGAAACTGGATGATTGTATTCAATAAGGCATTATAAAACATCCACAAAATATTTGAAGTACAATGAGGCAAAGAGATATATATAGAAAAGCGATAGCTTGTTTCCTTTTACTATTGGCCACATAATGGGTGAATGTCATTGGCTTATGTAGAAGCCGCAAACTATTGGATGGATAAAAGGTTTATCCTTGTCTTACTCTAAACCTAGATAAAGGTACTATACTAGATATAGACTATAGTCATAAACCTAGGTTAGCTTAATAAAGGTGCACATAAAACATACAGAGGCGAGAAACATACATTACAAGTTAAGAAATCATATACTGAGACATGGAAAATGGTACCGCATCCATGAATGCAATCTGCATTGTCTCCATGTGGCATTGGCCTTTGTATTAATGGAGAGAACTCTCTCAATACTAATCACCCGAAAATTGATAGAGAGACTTATGTTGTTCACCCGGAAAAATATGGAGAAATTTATGTTGTTCCCACAAACAATTGTTTTGCGATTATGTTAATGTAAATTCAATTCAAGAGATTAAATGCCTCGAATTTTATATGTCACTTAAATTACCCGGCAAGTTGAAGCAGATTTTAGTCTATACAGTAATCAGTGTAAACAGCCATTTAGGGGTAAATGTAAACAGAACTAGACATCATTTAAAACCTCTAATACACACAGACCAGTTAACTTACTGTTACCATATTTTTCATGCAAAGAATTGGCTAGGATTGGCTATTTTTGGAAGATTGGCTATTTTAGCTTTGCTAAAAATAGCATTTGGCTTAAAATAGAAGTTTGCTAAAAATAACAATTGAAGTGGAAGCTTTGCTAAAATAGCATTTGCTAAAAATAGCACTTGTTAAAAGTGGTTGGCGCTAAAAATAGCACTTGGCTAAATATATCAGCTCCATGCACCAAAGGTGAAGGGATAAATATAGCTTGCTTTTGTTAAATTTAGCAGCAGTCTGTCCTAAACATTGGCGCCAAAAAGAGAAGTGCAAAGGCTTCTATTTTCACCAACTATTGTTCCAAACAGTCCCATGCACCAAGGGAGAAAAGAATGAATTAATAAACACGCAAGCAGTCTGTCCTTGTTGGCGCAGCAGCATGGGAAGGAGAAAATTAAATAAAACTAATAATAGACAGCAGTCTATTATTAGCAGCAGCAGTTGACTTGGATAGAAGGAGGATTTTTGCATTGTGTAATTGATAACACACACTTGGGTTGATTTGCTTTGGCAATCCTAGCCTTGTACTTGCACCTCTGAATAAAAAGCTCCATTTTGCCCTCTCATATCGCTATTTTTCTGATTTTTCATTGTGTTTGATAGGAATATTGTGTTGCTCTAGTGTGGAATTTACTCCCTCTACCATTGTCCTTTCTCCTAAACCCTTGAATTAATTTTGCAAAATAGCTTAGAGTTGTGCAGGTGTGTGGATCTTTGATTTCTCTATGTGCAGAGTTACATGCATGTGTTAAATTATTGGTGTATCACCCTTATTTCCCTTTTCCCGCATTCCTTCTCCCTTTTCCTTGTCAAAGTTTTAGTTTTTTAGGTGATTCACAAGGGAACCAACCCTCTCTGGAGGTTCACCTCAGACATAGGTTACCCACAACCTTGAGGTGTTCCAATTTTGTCAACAGGAGAGAGTACACACACCATTCTCTATCAGGGTGCAACTTTTGGGTGACAACACTTACTAATATAGAAATGACATAGATGGTAATAATGCCTCTCTAATCATTCAAAGGAAAAACTAATAAGAATATATGTGTATTAACAAGAATATAAAACCGAAGGTCAAATATTGTCTCAAGGACTGCCAAGAGAAAGAAACAGTACCCATTCAACATGGGATTCAAGAGTTGTGTCACAGACTGGAATCTTCAACCAAGTCCCATCTTTGAGTGTCCCATCTCAGCTACCATTGAACAACAATTCACTTCCCACAGGAAATGATGACTCACGATATTGCCACGCAATTTTATTCCAAAGCAATTCTTTCATTATCCTTGAATGCGGTGTGCTTTGTCCTGTGTGGCATTGGCCTTTGTATTGATGGAGAGCTCTCACAATACTAATCAATGAAGTTCATATGGGATGACTAACAACAAAGTGTTGGTTAGACACAACTACTTGTACTTAACTAAGGGAGAGAAGCGGTGGTTGTGCACCCTAAGTTGAGGGGTGTATACAGACCATATAAGTACCATAAAATTTGAAAAAAAAAAACACACTTTAATAGATTTTGTTATTTTTAATCTAAATATTTTCTTTTGAGCATTTATATTGTATGGAAAGTGGTTTTTAAGGTATTTAAATCAAGTAGTTTTCCATACAAAGAAATTTAGGGTGGACCATTTCTAGGGAATTATGTCATGCATTTTTTCCACTTATGTGGCATCATTTGATTGGGTGATTGTTTGATGTGATTTGATGTGACTCATTTTATTGACTTTTTTCAAATTTTAAGTGAGAAATTGACATGTACTAGTCCTTGACTTTACATCTACCCTCACCATTATTGGTCCATGCTCCACGATTGGCTCCTCTCCTTATAAGTGATGAAAAATTTAAATAGGCTTAAATGCCTTCCAATCTATTTATTTGACTGACATAAATTTGTTTAGCTAAAACTCCCACCTACGGGTCTCACATGTAGAGAATGCAAAAAGTAAATCCAAAGTAAAGACTTAGAACCATTTCACAAGGTATAGATTTATGCTCTCCACTTAGAAGTAGTTTTGCAATTCAGTAAAGGTAAATTCAATTAAAGAGATTGCATGGCTCATGATTTATATGTTACTTAAATTACCCGACAAGTTACTATAGAAAAACTTGACCGAGGGTACCATATTTAAATTTAGATAGAAGATTTTAGTCTATGCAATAATTTGTGCAAATGGCCATTTAGAGGTAAATGTAAACCTGCTCCGACACCATTTAAAACCTCAAAACGCATAGCCCGATTAACTAACTAAAATAGCATCGACTTAGATGGTATAATGTATATCAAATCATTCAAAGGAAAAACTTGTAAGAATATATGTCTATCGAAAGACTAGAAAACAAAAGGTCAAATATTGTCTCAAGGATCGAAAAGAAAAAGAAACAATACCCAATCGACAAGGGATTCAAATGTTGCATCACAAACAATGGAGTCTTGACCAACTCCCATCATTTGAGTGTCCCTTCTCACTACCAATGAACAACAAGTCATTGCCACCGAGAATGACGACTAATATATTGTCGGCAATTTATTCTAGATCAATGCTTTCATTATCCTTGAATGCAATGTGCACTCTATCTCTCTGTGGCAAATGGCCTTTGTATTGATGGGGAGAGTTCTCTCAATACTACTCAATGAAGTTCATAAGGGATGACTCGAGAAAGGTGTTGATCGGAACACAAGTGTTGTTAGCATATGCAAAGAGAAGAAAGAATTAGAGAAGGCAAACTGCACTGCTCAAATGACACATGCAGGTCCAATTTATTATAGGAGGTGGTTACACTTCGGTTGAACAGTTACCAACCGTATCACAACTACATAACAGTTTTACATGCTATATAAAGCGCTATATTTTAACACCCCCTCTTAATGACTAAACCGGAAACAAGACAAAGTTTGTCCCGAAATTTTACAAATTTCCTAAATCCCATATGTTTAGTCATTACATCTATAGACTGTGCCATAGGTTGTACTTTAAAATCAGCAGTCCATGACTGTGTTGTGGTTGTCGAATGAAGAACCACAAAACAAAAATCTGGTCCCATGAACAAAGGATATGGCAAGTGGTCCATTGGTTCTTTGTTACGTGATTCATTGACCAATGATGAATCACCAATGGTTGAGAGTGTCGGCCCCATCTCCGAGTCTTGAAATCGAACCTCGGAGAGATGGATTGAAAAATACGTTCAGCTTGTGTACCTGCTGAAGTCCTGTACAGAGACTCGGTTATCCTATAATCGAAGTCACCTCAATCATGTCCTTGTAACATCGTGTAGTGCTGATCCAACTTTCTCAATAAGAGAAATGTGACCATCTCAGTGCAGTAGGAGTTAAAACCAACTCTGCAATAGTAGGAGAAATAACCATCTCCATCTCAGCAGTGGTAGGAGTGAGAACCAACTCCTCATCTATTTGCTCATCTATCCCCCTCTGTTGGGAAAGATCCTTCACAACATAATGAGCAAATTGTTCATGCTTTATTGTCCTTTGAGCAAGGACCTCTGAGTGAGTGGTTGGGCATGCCATCTCACCATGCACCGTCAATGCATTTGGAATAGTGGAGTCTCCGTCCACAACAAATTGTTCTTTAGAATGAGGAAATCCATCCTCCCGTACATTTGGTATAGTGGATACTCCCTCCACAATAGGTGCATGTAGGTTGACTGTATCCAAGTCAACAGATTTGTGAGGAATGGCTTCCTCCCAAGGCATTGTAGCCTCCTGCACATCCTAAATGGTGGAGCTGTCCTCCACACATGCATTCATGTTGATCACAGCCGGATCAACAAGCCGATACTGACCACCTTCCCCAATACCAAGGGCAATTATCCATCTTTGTTTCACATCAAACACAACACACTTCTTTCCACAAAAATATTGGGACTTTTAGTCAATTGATGAATAGATAGAAGATTCTTTTGTAAAGAAGGTACATATCTAACATTTTGTACCAACAATTTATGAGCATTATCCAATACAATGCATATATTTCCTATCCCTTCTACTGCAAGTGATTCTCCATCAATTAGTACTACTGATTCAAAACAGATATTTGCAATAAATGAAACATACCAATCCCTACGACATGAAAAGTGTGCGAGACGCACCAAAGTCAATGATCCAACAACTGGTACCACTGTCATTCAAGCATGATGTCATAAGACAATAAAGAGCATGCTCGTCATCCGAATCTCGTTCTTCTGCAACTGCTGCCACATGTTCCTCATCACATGGCTTTTTGTTCTGCTGCAAAAGATCATACTTCCGCTTCCGGCAATCCTTCTTTAGGTGCCCAACCTTGTGACAGTAATAGCATGTGACCCGATACCGAGTGGAAGACTCACCAGATTGATGTTTCCACTTTCCCTTTAACTGAGTGACAAAAGCACTCTCTCGAATGGTCACAATAAGATTCTTCTTGAAGTTGTCTCTACTCCTTCTGCAATAGGTGGGAACTCACCTTGTCAAACGTGAGTGTTTGACTTTCGGCCATTAAATGGAGTGCCTCCACAAATGACTCATACAAAGAAGGTAAGTTGTTCAAAACCAGAGCCACCATATCATCGTCATCCACCTTTTTGTTGATGGAAGATAACTGGTCTCGGAGGTCTTTCATCCGAAGTAGGTGCTCAGACAACGATCCACCTTCTTGTAACTTTACGGAAAAGAGCATATTTTTCAGGTATAAAACCCGACTCTTTTCTGATGTCTGATATTTATCCTTCAGATTGGTCCACAATGTGCTTGCTACAGTAGCATTCCGCACTTCCGGTATCATATCATTGACACCGACAACTTGAGAAGTAATAACGCTTCCTTATGACATTTGTCATAATCCTCGAAGTTCGTCGCTTGGTCGACTTTCACTACCCGTGATTATTTTATCACAATCACGAAACTCCATGACCGTTAAAATCTTATGACTCCAAACATTGAAATTAGTGCCCGTTAACTTTTGTGTCTCCGACAAAGTCAAGTGTGAAATATTTGCCATTTTATTATTCCAAAGTAACGGAAATAATAAAATAATAGTTTGCCACACAAATAAAGTAATATATTATCCCACCAAGTATTACTTATTCCAACAAGTAATATTAAAATTAATTGATCCAACAAATCGTATGAAATTAATTATGCAAAGGTGAATACCTTTGTGGAAAAATAATATTATTTCAGGGTATTAATTCACCGACCTTTCAAAAAGCATAGAAAACAATTCTACCTTTGTCGTGACTCTGCCTGCCACGACTTTGCCTGCAACCAAGATGATTTTCAAGGCACACGACTTCACGTTTTCCTCTCGTTTGCCCACACAACTCAGGCTACAGGATTTGCATCTGCCCTCCAAGCTCACAACCACGAACTGGCCACGATTTTTGGTTGTTTTGCTCAACGTATTCCTTCAAACTGGATTTGCGACTGGGTTTATTCCACAAACCACGACTTTTGCCTTCGAATTGCTCATACGATGGTGCCCACAGAGTTCTCAGGATTTGCGACTGGTTATTCTTGGTTCTTCACACGACTTCTGCCCACGACTGTTATTTTCTGCCACCGTTTACTGTGGATTTTCTTTGCAACGTATTTGCTTTTGATGTCTTTCTCTTCCACTGGACGTGTGCCCTCATTTTTCTTTGCTCTGCCCCTCGCGTCTGGTATTTTTCTCCAAATACCCCACGATTTGCCAAATTCGTGCCCTGTTAGGGCTTCCTCAAATTTTTTGTTCGTGCCTCTTGAAGGCTTCCTCGAACTACAACCTTGGATGCTCTGATACCAATGTTAGCATATGCAAAGAGAAGAAAGAATTAGAGAAGGCAAATTGCACTGCTCAAATGACACAGCAGGTCCAATTTATTATAGGAGGTGGTTACACTTTGGTTGAACAGTTACCAACTGTATCACAACTACATAACAGTTTTACATGCTATATAAAGCACTATATTTTGGCAAGTGCTTGTGCTTAGCTTTAAGTGATGAAATTTTGAAATAGGCTTAAATGCCTCACCCTTTTCTTTATTTGGCATACATAAACGTGTATAACTAAATCTCCCACGTACAGGTCTCACATGTAGAGAATGCAAAAAGTAAATCCAGTAAAGTCTTACAACCATTTCACACTGAAAATAAATTAAAAGTTAAGGTATAGATTTGTGCTGTTCACCCAGAAATTGTTTTCCAATTTCGTTAAGGTAAATTCAATTAAAGAGATTACACACCTCGCATTTTATATATTATTTAAATTACCAAGCAAATTAATATAATAATCATGACTGAAGGTGCCATACTTCAATTTATAAAGCAAATTTTAGTCTATGCAATAATTTATGTAAATGGACATTTAGTAAAATGTAAACTGCTACAGCCATCATTTATAACCTCAAAAATACATAAACCAGTGAACTAAAATATCATTGACTTCGATGGTAATAATATGTGTCAAATCATTCAGAGGAAAGACTTGTAAGAAAATATGTGTACTAGAAATACCCAAAACCAAAGATCAAATATACTCTTAAGGACTGTCAAGAGAAAGAACCAGTACCCAGTCAACGTGAGATTCAAGCGTTGCATCACAAACAGCAGAATCTTCATCCAACTCCCATCGTTTGAGTGTCCCATCTCGACTACCACTGAACAACAAGTCATTGCAACCAGGCAGTGATGACTGTGATATTGCCAGGCAGTTTATTCCAGAGCAATGCTGTATAGAGAAGTAATTCAAAGTTCGGTATTAGATGCAAAACACTGAATGGATTCATATTCGTATTTCGTTCCAACAGCATTATTGAGATAGACAAGCATTTAGACATTTCAGTCATACAATTCCAGGCCCAATAAGAAGAAAGAGTGAAACCAGAACAAATCGCCATTAAACAGCAAAACTCACTCTAGAATCATTTGAATCATTTAATACATAAGTTAACCGTCTTTCTTTCCGAGGACGGAAGAATTTGAAGTGTTCCCTGCACTTCCCACCCGGTGCATTGCAGATACACCTACAATATGAAATGCTTTTAATGTTATTGTTACAATGTTGACATTAAAATGCATGACATAGAACACACAAGCCATCTTCATCTCAGCTTTCAATTACAAGTGTGGGAATTTCAGCCTTCAAGAGTTACCAAAACATTCCAAATGATATGTAAAGGAACAAGAATTGTGATTTCTAGTCAACATTCAAGACAAGTAAAAAGAACTCCTCAAGGATGTCATCAAAGCTAGATTTCATACAGTATAAAGTGCAACTTACTATAATTTCCAAGAAAAATGCTTACAGGAAATGAAGCACGTTTTGAATCTGTTAGCCCAAAGTAAAATGGTACTTATGTGAAACTACACGTTGAATCTTTATCTCACCTGTAAAGTTATCTCAAGTCCAATGCTTACACCTGACCTGAGAAGTCCAACAAATATGTCTTAAATAACAGCAAGTGGATGAAAAGAATCTAAATTGATTGCAAGTTTTAAGGAAAATTTATAGCAATCAGCCTGAATACAAACTAGAAGTTAAAAATGAAAACAGTGAGAATCGGATATCTAATTAGTGTTGCTAGGAAACTTGCTCTCTAGCCTAGGAAATTGTTTCCAGGGGAGAATCCATCCAAGGGACTTTGGAAACTTGTAAGAGGACCATAGAAAGTCAAGACAGTGCAGATTTAAAGTTTCATCTTCAAAGATTATGCCATGTTAGGGACAGCAGTTTGTTAAAGAATAGGCTCAAGGACATGTGCCGTTTTCAGTATGTCAAGTGCTAAAGGAAAGCACTATACATAATGAAGAGCTCTAAGAGCTAACATTCTATGCAGAGGATGAGTAAATGGAAACATTTTGTCAATAGATACTTACATTTTCATTAGCAAGAGCAGAAGACCTTGGATTCAGTAGCAGGAACTATTTTGTCATCTTGTTTTTCGGGATCCTACTTGACCACCAGAGCAGTATCTGTTATGTAAGTCCTGAAATCAGAGAAGATATGGCCTACCACCCCTCTGACATGCTTAGAGCAGGCATCAAATCGATTATTTAAATAAGATACATGCAGCAACACTACTGCTAAAGGGGATCCTTGAGTAGCCCCATTATTTCTTTATGCCTCCATACACGATCTTTTCCGTTGTCACTCCCATTGAATCTTCACAAGCTCAAGGCCATAACGATGGAGTGAGGTGACAATTACAGAATTTCTGGGCTTTTCAAACATGTTCCTCTCTCGATTACATTTCTCCTTTCCTTTCATTCACATTTGGTCTGATGACATATTTCAGCTCTTCTGCTCTGACGGGAGTTTTTAAGAGGGGGTGTCTCAGTGCTTAATTGTGAGCTCGATGGAGGTGTGGGTATTTCGGCAAGGTAAGACATCCATGCAGCTCTCCTGGTTTGTGATTTGCAAGGGTTTCTTACAGCTCTATCTTGCCTCTCAAAGTTGGCATCAGGTTGGTAATTTATTCTTTTGCCAGGTGTTCGAATTCCTCTTCAACAATTTTTCCAGTGTGGGGTTTAAAAGGCATTTAGTTAGCTTCATTTTCTCCTCCTTTGGGTGGGTTTCTCATCCCAATACCTAAAATCTCTATAAAGCTGTCCATTTTTTTCTTGCCTGCTCCACTTGAAAATTCTGCTTTGATGGAGTGAAATCTCATGAAAAATGATCTGCCACCTGTCTTTCTACCCCTTTGGAAAGTGCTTTTCTTAACCAGGTTGAAAATTTGGGCCGCTCTTTTCTTAGGCTGACAGTCCTGTCATAGTCAAAATTTCTGTTGACTTTTCCTCCTAACCCACGCCAAACCAGGCCCAATAGTCTTTAACAATGTGATTGTAGTTAATGAATTCGAAAAAGCTTGCATTACTGGTGGTTTAACAACTCTACTCACTATCAAAGAAACCATCGAAGAGGAATTGAAACCCTCAGTTTTTGAGGCGACGAACATCAAAGCGCAGCAATCCCTTTCCCTTACTCATATTTGTGATCCTAGCACTTGTCAAGACAGTCTAGACAAGCACAGAGCAAATGGATGAAAATTCTATTATTGCTCTACACTGCAAGGATTTTGATAAAATTTGGAAAGGACTCTGAGATCTGTGGCAGCTTGCTGCAGTTGAACAGGAGAAAATTAACAATCTGATATAAACCAGCCTATTGATGATCCATAGGGATCAGGAAAACTAGTCCGCCTCATCACTGAAACAGAGGAAACCCAGTTTCATTCAGCTGCAAGGCTATAAAAAGGAGTATTTCTTGTAAAGGTGACTAAACAATCATTTTATGCAAAGCAGCGGTTGCATAACCGCCCTGCCCATATCAATAGTGCTGGTTTTGCCTGTTTTGACCATACAAGTCCAGTAATCGCAGGAAACGTTCTCTCTTGAGTTTCTGCAGCCTTTGGCATCCTTTAGTGCACGAAAGGATATCTCCAGACATGTTGAATAAAAGTTACGAGTTCAAATAAGGCATCGGTTTTCAGAGTTGGTGTTTAGTTGGTTGTAAGTGAAGGATTGAAGAAAGGAACAGAGAGGAGCTGAGTAAGCAAGATAGCAGGACTCTTGTTGTACTTCTTCTATTACTCTTTGTAATCTGTCTTTGCCCATAAGAAGACTCGGAAGTTGGGTAATTAACCTTTCCAACTGGTTTTCCCCATCTTTTCCGGACAAAAATCCCATGTATCCTTATTGTTTCATGCTTTATGTTTAGTGTTCATGTTGTTTACATTCATGTTTCAGTACTGTTATATTTCCAATAGCAGAATTACACCAATTCTAAGCTTTACTAAGTGTTCAAACTGTCATTTTAAAGTAAATTCAAAAGTATAACAGTAAAGTGGGATTTTATTAAGTACGCAATCTCAGAAGTTTACAGCTCCTTTTTGGTATCAGAGAAAATCAAATCTTTTGGGTATTTTGTTAAAGTATCGAGTGACTTGTATGACAGTGACAGGATCAAAAGAATTGGCAAAGGACGGACAAGAAGATCTTGCCAGGTGAGTTGCAGCATTAGAATCATACCATCACCAAACAACAAGAGCTCATAACTAGAAACCAAAATCCATGGGCACAGTGGTTCATGCTCTTGCCAAGAAGTTTGGCATAGGAGAGGAAGAATCCCATGAGGAAGAAGAGCCCATGGATGAGCATGAGCAGCCTCCAAAAGACAAAGGTAAAGCTAAGGTAAAATCATCCAACATAATCATTTCAAAATTGAAACCAAGGTCAAGATTAGAAGTTTTGAAGGACAAGTAGATGTTGAATTGCTAGACAAATGGTTGAAACAATTGGAGGTATATTTAAAGTTACTGTGGCGCAAGACTCTTTTTGCACGTCTCAAAATGGAAGGTTATGGTCTAATTTGGTGGGAAGTTATCTAGCATATTCTGAAAAGAAGCAGCATTTTGTAGCTAGGTTGGATGGAATCAAAGAATGGTTATGTAAGAAAAAAATTCTGATTGGGCATAAAACTGATCAAAAATCTAAGTGGCACTATTTCAGACAAGGAATTAGTCAAAGTCTACAGGATTATACTACGGAATTCCATAGACAAGCCATGTTGATGAGCTTGGACTTGGAGGACGAAGACAACTTGACCAAGTACTTGGGAGGTCTCCACACATGCCTAAGGAAATGGGTCATCTCAAGTAAGCCAAAAGACCTTAATGAGGCATGTGTGCAAGCATACTACATGGAGGAAGAGAAAATGCAAAGAGAGGGAGAACCCTCAAAGCAAAATCAACCCAAAAGTCAAGTCAAGAAAGAGCAAAATCAGCCTTACAAGAAAGGTGAGTGGAAAGATAATTGAAATGCTACCATTTTACACAGCTGTAAGAATCCAAAGAACCGTTGTGGTATAGATGGACATACCAATGCTAACTGTTGAAAGTCGCATCGGGAATTGCCTACCAAGAAACATTCCAAGGAACTCCAAGAAGTCCAATGCATCATCTCTATAGATTGGGCCGGTATTGAGAAGGTCCACACTCTCATGTTGTAGTGCATGATCCATTGCAGGTAGACAATTCCTCGATGCATTGCCCAAGCTAAATTTTCCGCCCTACCACTACACTTTTGAGTCTATCTTCAGGCTTACTTTCTACATCCACATACTCAGATCCTTAGGGACTTCAGCTTCAGGTTGTGAGAGATATCCATACTTAGAACTTTGCTCTTCAAAGTGACAAACAGGTTTAATTCACTTGTCCTTACCAAACACCTACACTATTGGTACTTTGAGGCTGTGTTGCTCCTCCTTTCTATTTGCATCTCCATTGATAGGCTTCCCCCTCTCATATACTCCCTAGATACCCCTAGGCTCCTTCCCACAAAGGACATCATCCCCAGAGCTGCTAGAGAGGGCATCTACAAATAATTATCCAGGCCACCTATATCTCACCCTTTGGCTTGCTCAACCCCAAGCTTGCATTTTACGTTGGGCATTTCCTACAAGTGGTAGATGGTGTTATTGGTCACATTCACTATATCCAGCACCATTGGGTTGATCATCACATTCTCCGACACGATTTGATCTGCCATCTTTACGCCCTCCACGATGTGGAGACCGAGGAACACTCCATTTTGAGATGCCCCATTTACTATGAGATCCGGGAAGATATTGATCCAAATGAGCACTCGGAGCAAGACTGACCCATATCAACATTTAGATAAGGATTTCTAAAAGTCTATTTATAAAAGTATTGATATCTATTTTTTAAAAGTAATGATTTGGATGAGTATTCAGAAGCACGAATAATCCATAACAGCAAATGGAGTAGGATTTATAAAGTCTTTTTAGAAAATCTTGAAATCCATTTTTCACAGTTTTTACACTTTTTGGTATTTTGCATTGTTAAGGGTCTTCAAAGCATTTTTGGCTTCAATTGTACGGCAATAGTAGAATACATTTTCTTGTGGCTTTTCTCTAGTTCACTCTGTCATCATTCCAACGGTTCTTACGATTGGAAAATCAAGTGAACAGGCTAGGAGATATGACCGTGACAAGGTGCACTAAAAAATTATTATTTTCGGATTGTCCACTACTCCCATTTGAATTCACTCCAAAGGTGGACACGTGTCATCTCCATGAAAGATGACATTTCAGTTCCCATTAGGAACCCTTCATTTACTATTCCAAGCAACTTTCCATCTTCTGCATTGTTCCTCTATAAAGAAGATGGTTTCAAATGAAGACATAAGTTTTACAAGAAAGTTTTTGCAAGCATAAGTTATAGGTTGCAGTTTTGCAAGTTTTGAGGAACACATCTTCCTTATAGAGTTTTCCCATGTTGTATACATTTTCCTTTGTAGAGGATTGTGAGGGATACATCTCTCTTATAGAGTTTGCCCATTTTGTATACATTTTCCTCTCAGTAGAGAATTGCGAGGCATACATCTCTCCCCGTAGAGTTTGCCTAGTTTGTATACATTAGTAATTGTAATAAAATATTTATCTTTTGTAATTAACGTTCTTTCTACAATAAGACAATTTAGTTTCTACACTACAATTCCCATATAAGTAGAGCCCCTAGAAATTGAAAGGCCCTATCTATCCCATATATATAGAGGGGCCCCTATCTATATCTGTATCGGGTAGGGCGGTTGAGAATAGGTGGCTCTCTATATAGAATTAGAGAACTCTAGGCTATATATAGAGGAGGTTGAGGCTATATAGACTCTCCCCTCTCTCTCTATATCTCTCGTCTGAATGAGAGTATCTCTATCTCGACTCTTTCTATTTGTATCTCTCTCTCTATTTATATCTCTATATCTATATCTCTCTCCGCCCGTCCACCCCATAGAATATCTAGATAGGGGATTGGTGGGGGTCGGGGTCATTTATGTGCTCGGCAGGTCCCCCAACCCCATCCAATCTCCAATCTAGAGAAACCTAGGATTTGGGCGGCCCGGTCATTTACGCGTCGATAGGCCAATGAAAGGAGGTCGAGGTCTTTGACCGATATGAATTAATTTCAAGGTCATTTAGAAATGAATGTCAAGGTCACCCCATCTAAACTCCCCCTGTCCCCCCCCCACCTAGAACTATCTTAGAGTTCTAGATAGGCGCCAGATATTAGCCCCCTATATCAAGATAAAGAGGCCGACCCTATCGAAATCACCTTCCTTTCTCTCGGGGCCCTCTATATCCCCTAAAAAGAGAGTGAGGAGGGTACCTTTCTCTCTATATGGCGATGGAATATATCCCATCTAGATAGAGAAAGGGGAGCTCTCTAGACTCTAGTCCATATATATAGCGATTCACCAAAGATAGAGAATCTATATCTGGCCCCCTCTATATATAGCTATGACTCGACCCCCTCTCTATATGGTCACATTACGATCGCACATCACCTCTCTATATTATATGGCTATGACTCGACTCAACCCATATTACATATATAATATCGACTCCCCCTCTATTCTATATTACCCCACTCCAATAGATCACATCATTTACGTGATATCAATGACGGGACTCCGTCTATATAGATCTCAACCGACAAACGCGAACTAAAGTAGTTCATCACTGGAGGAGGAGATATATAGATAGACGCGATTCTATAGATAGGGTGGCCCTCTCTTCTATATCTTGGGAATCGAAGTGCGAGATATATATAATATATATAGGGGGCGGCCGGGTGGGAAAGCATATCATAGTTGTGTTGACCTTCCCCTTTAGTAGCCCTATCTCTAATAATAGAGATAAGATATATAGAGGCAACATATCAGATCGATCAAATCGGAGATATATAGGAGGCAACAGATCAGATAAGATATATAGAGAGAGGAGAGGGCGGGGCCCCATCTATCTATATAAGGGCCCCAAACTTCTATTCTCTATTTGTCAATATAGAGAGATGGGGCCCACCCCTCCCTAGAGAGATCTATAGGCTATTTAGAGGGTCTAAACACAGATATAAGGCTGCCCCCATATCTATATTGGGTTGGGGGGCCTATATAGATATCTGCCCTATCTCTCTATCTGGTCTAAACACGTATATGAGGGCCACCCTCTACTCTCCCCCGGATCTATATAGGCGGAGGCCCTCTCTCTCTATCAAGTCCCCTCTATCTATATGGGACCGCACCCGCCCCTCCCGAGATAGATCTATAGGGAGACGTCGATTCTTGAAACATGAATCCAAAATATTTATCTTCTTGTAATTAAAGTTCTTTCTACAATAAGACAATTTTGTTTCTACACTATAGTTCTTTTAATTTTGCGATTTCAAAGGTGATTTCGTTGTGAATGTATTGTCAAAGCACATTAAACACCATGGATACTATGTTGTCCACCAAATTCCAAAAATAATTCGGATCACCGATATCGGAACGGAAAAACAAAAAAAAAATTAAAATTGCAAGTTTTGAATATGATGGGAAAAGCAAGCTGAAAAAAATGAAAGAGCACAATTCAAGATGTCGGTCCATTTCGAGCATCGCAAAATGAGCATGAAACACTCCTTATTGAAAACCAACGCTTGAGGAGAAGACAAACGTTTGAGGGGGGAAAACCAACGGTTACAAATCAATCTTAGCATGATTGTGAAGCAAATAATGAATATGCAAAAAAATGCCCCGCTTTGGAAGCCCCATTATGGAAGGAATGCTCCAAGCAGAGGCAAGGTGCAAGGAAGTTATGCACAATCTTCATAATCAACATGGGGAAAAAGAAGCAATTTGTGACGAAATTCAACGAGACCTAGCTCTCCTTCTAGATGAATTCGATGTGATGAAAGAAAAGAAGAAAAGTGTTGCGAGATGCATAAGAGAGAAACAGAGGAAAACATGGTACGTTTTTCTTGTTCCACACATTATGATAATCCTCCATATGTGATTGGCAGTTTTGAAAAACACACAAAAAGTATCAGTTTAAAGTTTGTTGTCATGGATCAGTAAAATTTTGAACAAATCTTTCATGATTTGGTCATTCTTCCCCTCTTGTTGAGCCCCTCTAGAAAAGGAGTTAGTCATTTTTGCAAAATTTGGGTTCAAATCGGGATGTTTGAGGAACTAGTGGAACAGTTCCCTTGTTCCACTAGTTCCCCGCTTTACTACCAAGACCGATTCTTACAAGGGCATCGAATAAGTCGGTTAAATTGGGAACACTTGGAACTATTCTCGTTGTTCCATTTGTTCTCTCGTATTTCCACCTTACCCGATTCCATGGCAAGAAACTCACACGTCCACAACATCGGCATTTATAGGAACTAAGGGAACAGCCTCCGTGTGTTCCCCGACCGCCCGCCACATCCGACTCCTTAGCAAGAAATCAACGAATCAAAAGGCGGAGGTTGGTAGTACCTTTTCAACTATTCTATGGTTTCTATTGTTCTCCAATCATCCACCTTCACCGACTATCGGCTAAATCGGTCCCGAATGACACTCAAGGAACAATTCCCCCATTCCTCGAGTTCCTCATAAACCCGCTTTCTCCTCCAAAAGCCATTAAATTAGTAAAATCGAACTTCGACGACACTTTTGGAATCAAGTGCCTCATTCCTCCAAATCACCGATTCCCGATTTAATGGCAACTTAGGGCATTTAATGTGGACTTATAAATAGGGTTGTTTGCTCATTTTCGTCCATTTCACGCCTTTACAATCCGAGCTCGGCACTATCATTTTCATTTCGCCTCCAACTCGTTTTCTTGTCGAGCTTTGTCATTTGCCAACCATTTTCAAAAATTTCAAGTGCATTTGGATTGTGGAGAAAATGCCTTCATCCAAATTCAACAAGTTTTTTCATCATTGTTTTCCCTGTTTCACGCTTCTTCTTGTGTGGTGCGCCCTCCTACCTTGGTTTTGCCCAAATTCTCTTGCAAGAATGTTTTTACTCCTATTAGAGTGCCCCTAATCCAACCAAAATGAAGTTCCAATACGCGGGCTATGAACCAATTTCTTCCCCGAAACTTATGTGCCAAGATAATTGAATATAGTGATGTCAAACATATGGATTTGACAAAGTTTTGGGCAAGAATGAGAGACAAAAATCCAACTCCATTGGCCCAAAGGATTCTTGGCAGTGGCCTAGCCCATGCTGGAGGTTTTCCTACCTCAATTCAATGTACTGACATTGTATTGGCATGTGCTTCCTATTTTGACCCCCAAACCAAAGAGTTAAGAGATCCTCAGGGCCAACTCATTGCTCAGCTAGATGCACATCATATCAACTTAGCCCTTGGTACCCCACTTTTGACAATTCCAAAGTCTTGACTCTAGTTGAAGCTCAAAAAGAGTTTGATTTGACTCCAAACAAGTATCAAACAATGATTGCAAAGTCTTGGTTGAAGACACAAGAAAGGACCCTCAAAGCTGCCAAAGACTTTTGTATAGAAGTGACTTTATTGAAGAGTTATCTAATATCATAACCCTTCTGGCAAGAGTGATGGGCCTTCCTTCAACCAAAGAATTTCAAGATTGGATGTGCATCTTCATCAACCTAATTTGTCAAGGCAAGCAAACTCTAAATTGGGGAGAGATAATTTGTGAAAATATGAATCAACAATTAATTCAGGTCCACCAAACCAAATCCTTCCACGTGACTTCCTATTTGATTTATACAATTGTTGTCTACATAATTTGGATTGGTTTTTCAAGTCAAGGTGGCAGGCAAAATCTCCCAATTTATGAATTTTATACTCAATTAACCTTCGACAACAACAAAAACCATTATAGGAGGGTTAATGATGCCTTCACTATGTTCCTGGTCAGATTGCTTGAAGGATGTGTTACCAACAGAATCTCTCGGGAGGAGAAGCAACTAATAGCAGTGTATGGAAGCATGTTCATTCAATTTCAAAAGTTTTTATATATCATAACAACAAGATTTGAAGGAATTCCATACAAGCTTCCTATCTATTGCAATGACAAGATCGTTCTAACTTCTCATTGAACTCTGTAGGTAGCTAGATATTCTTCATAGAACTTGTAGGGATAAGAAAGTGTCTGGTATTCAATTCCCAATATCCCTAGGAAACTATACTTGCAAATCAGCCATTGATGCACAAAATATTGAGAGAACTATTTCTCCTTTCCATATGCATCCTTTTCGAAAAGGGCATCATTTGACAGCAAGAACTTCATCAACAATAATCTTCATCTTTCATATCTTCATGTAGCCACAATAGAAGATTATTGGGCAAATTGTGATAATGAGTTTGAAGGAAAAAGATGTATGGTAGGATGACTCTCCAAAGAAATTCAGGATTTCAAGTTGTATAAAGTACCAAAGGGCATAATAGATTATAATTTTGAACTACTTGAACCTGAATTTGTTAACTCTATCCAATACTCTCCTCTCCCCGCCATTGATCGGTCACAGAAGGCAAAAGATAATCTTGATGATCTTACTGCTCCTTTTCTCTCAAGAACCAAGAAATGGTTCACTAAGAAATTGTTTGAATTCAAAGCCCCTCAACAGGTGGTTTCTCCTCATAAAACTCCTTCCTCTACTCAGCAGGAATCTACTACCAAGGTATAAGCACGGACCTCGAAGGCTGAATCAGAGAAAGAAAATGACAATAAAGATGATACGCAACAAAAGGATGAAAAAAGAGGAGGTTGAACAAGATGAAGAAGAAAAGGAGGAGAGTGAGGAGGAGAGTGAGAAGGAGGAGAGTGAAAAGAAAGGAGACGAAGAAGAAAAAGAGGAAAGTGAAGAAGATGAAGAAGAAGAGGAGGAAGTTGTTGAAATTTCAGCTCAGGATTTGGGGAAAGCAAGTGCTTCCAGACCTAAGTTGAATATAAGAAGACCCTCTCCTTCTCCTCCTACAATGTTGTAGTTGTTTCCGCATCACGATCCTCTCTTCCTCCCATAGCACTTGGAATGGCTTCTTCAAGCACATCTTTGAGTGAGATCTCAAATACTTCATTCTCTTAGGTCCAGCCCATGATTGAAAGTAAGAAGAGGAAAACTCAATCAAAAGTTGAGGTTCCTAATTATGATGTTGTGGCTGCACTTCTTGGTACTTCTCCTGCCAAGAAAGCTAAAACAACTTCTCGCTTGGTTACTAATACTTCACGCCAGCAGTTTCATTGAAATTGCCAAACCCACAGTGGATAAGAGTGAACAGGAGATTTCTATAACTAATTTTGAGCTAACAAGGATATCTTTGGGGGAATCTACTCCTAACGGAGATGTGCATAACCTAAAAGAGATAGTCTTTAAGGTAATTGAAAGAGTAGAAAAAGGTAAACAAACTCAAGAGCAGCTGGAGGAACAAGTGCAAACACTCTTCACCTACATCAAAGCTTTTCTTTCTTCCGATCTACTCCTTGGCCTCTCTTCCACCCCCTACTACAACAGCTAACATTGATATGAAAGCAATAGCTGAAGTGCATAAACATACTATCCAAGGGAAAGTTGTTGAAGCCTGGGTTTGAAAGATATACTTATGGCTGGTTTTCAATTCATTAATGAAGGGCATAGAACCTATGATAATATAATTGTTGCATGAAAACAAACTCGGGGATTAAGAGTATCGAGATGGAAACAAAGATTTGGGTTGATGTAATTGTTATCCAAAATGAGCCCCTGCTTATTTTGGCTAACTTGCCTTCATTCTTTCCTTCCTTGTGCTTCAACTTCAATTTTCACACATTTCAAGCACTCAAAAGATTCTAGGAAATGGCTTCATCAGATAGGATTTTTCTTCCCCTTTCCAGAAAGGTAAAGAAGTCCTCCTAACTCCTTGTATTTTTTGAGTTATGGCTCGAGGAGTTTGGAGGGGAAATTTTCCCTAGGCGGGCCCGCAGAGCTTGGGAGAGTTTTGTGCCAAAGAGGCTCGGGCCGGCGGAGCGGAGAAAGAAATTGAGAACTTAGCGCTTTTTGGGCTAAAAGCGCAAAAGTCATTTGCGCTCTCGCGAGCCCGCAATGAAGAAAAATTGGTTAAGGCCCGCAGCCAATGAAATGATGCCATGTGTCAAGGCAGAGCGGCGGGTGTTGGAGGGACTTCAAGTTTTTGGCTTTTGGTCAAAATGTGTCAAAGGAAAAAATAGAAGCGCATCCCCGCCAAGCAATCAAAAGATGCCATGTGTCCATTCATCGGCGGGAATCGGGCGCCGAGAGGATTTTGGAAATTTTGCCAAAGTGGTGAAAACACAAAAGGCAAAAATGGAACCGCATCCATGCAAAGAAATCAAAAAGCGCCACGTGCCATCGAGCAAAGAGGCCGCGGAGGATTTTGGGAAAATTTTAAGATTTCGAAAAGGGGCATAATGTTATTTTGAAGGCCATGGACCAATCGGGAGGTGCCATGTGTCTTAGAGAGAGCGGAGGCGCAGAGATTTTTGGAAAATTTTCCCAATTTGAAAAAGGGGAAAAAGGTCAAGTTTTGGCCCGCCGACCCTAATTTCGTCATTTTCGCCCTAATTCTTCGAGAGGGCATATCTTTCGCACTCAGCTTCTGGATTTTCGCAATTTTGGTATCATTGGAAAGCTAGTGAAATTCTCCACACGATGGACCCTTCAATTTTAAATTTTGATGGAGTTTTGCGGGAGAAAAATGGGAAAATGTCTCTGGCATGGGAAAAAATGCAGAACCGACCCCCAACCACCAAAATTGATGAAGTATGGCGTCTGTTTCTTCTCCAACATGGCCGAATGCATTGAAAAATGGATTTGTGAGGGTGCCCTTCTTTGTTTTAATGAATCTTGTCGGTGGTTGGAGATGTCAAATCGATTTGCCCGCGTTTTCTCATTTCTTTCATTCTATTCGAGCGATAAAAGCCAGTTTTGGCTCATTTGTAAAAGGTTGTTCATCCTTCTTCTCTGCCTCTCCCTTCTTTTCTTCCCCAGGGTCGAAAATGGAGTTTGAACCTCCTCCCCTACTTTGTAATGGCATTTTTGCCTCTTACCCGTGAAATGATGTTCTGTGCAAACTTCTGGAGCAATAAAAAACGTGTTTTGTGATGCATTTGTCCATCCTTGCTCATTTTTTGGTTGTTTTCTTCTTGCCTCTCTTCATTGCAGGTATTTGTGCATGTTTGGATGTTCATTACAGGTTTTGGAGCTGTGTTCATGGAGTTTTGGAACATTTTGTGTGAAATCCATCTTTGGTCTGTGATGCACTTGTCCATCCTCTCCATTGCTCACCTCTCTTTGTTTCCATGGCAGTTTTGATAGATGATCAACATTTTCCTTCTCTGGTGTATCACCGTTTTAGTGTAGGCTCTGTTTTTCCAGTTTTCTTTCTCTCCTTGTCTCCTTGGAAGTTAGATTAGGATTAGATTAGCTTGCCTACACTGGAATAGCTTGTGGCAGGTAGTTTAGGAAGAGGAACCAACCTTCTCTGGAGAGCTTTCCCCATTTGCAAAGGTCCCACACTTTGGGAAAGCTCAATGTTGTGCAATCACACCAAATGACTTTGCCTTAGAAAAGCAGATCCATAACTCATTTGGGGGTGTTGTGAATTTGCACTAACAATAATTCAAGATCTTCGCATCATAGCTCTCACAGATGAGAAAATTCTTCTTTCGGAGAAAATATTTGATGATGCCAAGAACAATGTCTCGCACATGGTCATTCGGTTTAGTGCCCGTTAACTTTTGTGTCTCGTGCAAAGTAAAGTGTGATATATTTGCCATTTTATTATTCCAAAGTAACGGAAATAATAAAATAATAGTTTGCCACACAAATAAAGTAATATATTATCCCACAAGTATTACTTATTCCTACAAGTAATATTAAATTAATTGATCCAAAAATCGTATGAAATTAATTATGCAAAGGTGAATACCTTTACGGTGGTGATAAATAATATTTTTCTAGCGTTTTAAATCACCGACCTTTGATCTTATTCTCATGATTGACGTTGTATTGGAGGCGGTGGGAAGCTAGCATTGGAAAAGATTGGGTGCTGAACTGGAGCGGGCGATCGAACGGTCATTTTTTTGAATTCACGTTCCGACAACGGTCCTCTGGCCTCGCCCTTTCGGGTGCTGCAATGGCGCATCTGGCGGGCCAGGGCTTGTCGGAAGCTTTGAAAAAAAGATTGGGTCCCCTTGGTTCTGAGTCAGATTCACTTCCGTCGGATTGTGACTGCATGCCCTTCAGGACGACATTCCCTCCGTGTCCCTGGTCGAGGACGTTGTTTTCGCTGCACACACCAAGTGTTTCTACTCGAGGGCTATTTTCGCTAAGTTTATTGGGAGAAGACTCTCGTTTTCTGGCATTAGAAATTGGTGCGAAACTCAGTGGGGCAGCGGCTTGAGTATTCGTTCCCTGGAAAAGGTTTTTTCCTTGTGCTCTTCCGTAGCGCTGCTCAGAAAAACGACACTATGGAAAGGAAAAATTTTCTCCTCTCCGACTCTGGTCTTGTGATCCGTGATTGGGAACCTCTCTTTGATGCACCAAAGCGGACGCGGATGGTCACCAAGTGTGGATCAGACTCTACTCCCTGCCCAGTGAATTTTGGTCTGCTCCCATTCTCACTAAAATCTGCTCTAGCCTGGGTCGTGTTATTCGCATCGATCCCGTTACCTTGAATGGTACTCTCTCTTCCTTTGCCAGAATTTGCATTTCTGTCAATCCCACTCTTAAGCTAAAGGAAGTCATTCATATCAACTCCCCTTCGGGTCTATGGAAGCAGTTGCTTACGAAGGTTTATCAAATCTCTGTTTCAAATGCATGAAGCCTGGTCATACTCGTAAATTTTGTAAAAGCCCCCCTTCTTGTGCTAAGCAATGGCGGAAAGTTCCCCACATTCCCCCTGTTCCCTGCCCACCTTCCTCCCCCCACGCTCTTCCTCCGTCGTCTTTGCCTTTCGTCCCACCCCCCCCCCATCTGTTCTTGAACCTCTTGCTTTGGATCCTGACACTTTCTCCCTCGTTAAAGAAAGCAAGGCCAGTTGTAAAAGACTCTTCTAGGATTCTATCCCTGTTCCACGAGGGCATTTCCATAGGTATGGGAGGTAGCTCATCCTCCCTTGAGAAATGGATTATGGAAAAAGAGGATCTGCTCCAGTCAAAAGATGGCGACCCTATAGAAGACCATGAAGAAACAGCAGAGTTTCATTCCCCGAACAATCAGTCATTTGGGTCCGCTTCTTCCCACTCCACCTTTGCTCAGCGTGGATTTCGGACCAAAAAGCATTCTTGGTCGTCCCAACAAAAGTAAGCTTTCTCTCAACGAAGTTGCGCACGGGAAGCAACTTCAACTCCGTTCTTTCTTCCCGTCGTCGAGTAGGAGAGGCGAGTCCTCTCTGAAGCAAACATGATCCTCTTTTCTTGGAATGTTAGGGGCCTTAATGCCCCTAACAAACAACGTCTGTTAAGGCGCTACGCCTCGGATGAGGCTGTGGATATTTGTTTGATTCAGGAAACTAAAATGTCGGAAGCTGGTTGCAAAAGCAGTGGTTCAGAAAATGGAAAGGCTGGGAAGGCAGCTTCTCAAACTCTGTTGGGGCCTCGGGTGGTCTGGGCATTCTGTGGAAGTCTAGCAGTTGCATGATTGAACCCCTTGTAATCGACCCTAACTTCATTTGGTGTAAAGTTTCGATTAAACACTCTGAGGATTTCTTTTTCCTTTGTAATATTTATGGTCCCTCTTCTCCTATTAGGAAAAGAGCTCTCTGGAGTAGTCTCAGTCAGCTTTTGTCTTCCGACGCTGCCGCTAAAAATCATCGTCGCTGGTGACTTCAATGCTACTCTTTCCGATCATGATAAGAGTGGAGGTCTTCTTTGGCAACCTCGCTCACAGGTGGATTTTTCTTCTTTCGTTTCCTCTGCTCATTTGATTGATTTAGAGCCCTGTAAGGGCTGGTTTACTTGGAACAATAGGAGATCCGGGTTCAGCTCCCTCGCAGTGCGTCTTGATCGTTTCCTGGTTTCCGAGCATTGGTTGCATAATAACTTCCTTCTTAAAAGCTCGGTTCTCCCTCTATCCGGCTCAGACCATTTTCCTATCTCCGTGGTTCTCAATTTCGACCTCCCTCCGCGTCGTTCCCCTTTCAAATTTGAGAACATGTGGCTTCGGACCCCACACTGAAGTCGCTGGTCAAGGTCTGGTGGGACTCTTTTCTGTCAAAGGGACCAAGATGTTTCAACTCTCTAAAAAGTTGTCACTGTTAAAAGATAATTTACAGTGCTGGAATCACTCGAAGTTTAAAAACATTTTTCAAGAAAAGCTCAGAGTAGAGAAGGATCTTCGCTCCCTCAATGAGACCATTCTGAGCATGGGATGACACAGGAGGATTTCCAGAAAGAAAAATCTCTCCTTAAGGATCTGGGGGATCTCCTTCTGAAAGAGGAAACTTTTTGGCGTCAAAAATCCAGAGAAGCCTGGTTGTTGGATGGGGATAAGAATACCAAAAAAATTTCGCTTCTGTCAAAGCTAGAAGAAACTTCAACTACATCTCTACTCTTAAGCTCGAAGATTCCACCGTCGCCTCTTCACAAGCTCAGATCAAAATAGAAGCGGTGGATTTCTTTTGTAAGCTTCTGAATGATACGGCCTCCCCATTGGAGCGCAGACTCAATTCCTCTCTCAGATTCCTTCTTCTATTACGGATGCTGATAATGAAATGCTTCTCTCGCCCTTCTCTTTGGAGGAGGTTCGGAAAGTTTTTTCTATGAAACGGGATAAAGCCCCCGCCCGATGGTTTCCCTGCCTCCTTCTTCCAGGACTTTTGGGATATTGTCGGTCCCTCAGTTTGGCACGCGGTCGAGGAATCCAGGATTTCGGGAAGATTCTTGGTAATCTTAACCATACTTTCATATGCTTGTTCCCTAAAAATCCCCTGGCAGAGAAGCTTTGGATGATTTCAGGCCAATATCTTTGTGTAATACCACGTATAAAATCATCTCTAAAGCTATTGCCAATAGGCTTTGCCCCTTGTTGCATAAATTGGTTGCTCGGGAACAGTGGGTTCATTCCGGGTAGGTCTATTACCGAGGGTATCATTATCTCCCACGAACTAATTCACTCACTTCAAAACTCTTCTAGAGCTGGAATGTTGTTAAAACTTGACTTCAGCAAGGCCTACGATCGTGTCAATTGGAGGTTCCTCCTCAAATCTTTGCAAGCAATGGGTTTTGGTGCTCACTTCTGTAAATGGATTTTTAATTGCATTGCTTCCCCTCGTTTTTCTGTTCTTGTGAATGGCTCCGCGGAAGGCTTCTTTCAGAGTAGTAGAGGCATTCGTCAGGGAGACCCGCTCTCCTCCTTCCTCTTCACCCTGGTTGCGGAAGCTCTCAGTCGCAGCATTAAGTCAGCTATTCATGAGGGTTCTCTGAAAGGTCTCCACATCACCTCCAACCTCCCTCCTCTTTCCCATCAGCAATTCGCGGACGACACCTTTCTCTTGGTCAAGGGACTGTCCCAGAAGCCAGGTGCCTCTCCTCCATTTTGGATTCTTATTCTCTAGTTGCGGGTCAAGTTTTAAACTTTCATAAATCTGTTATTTTCTTCTTCATGTGGCTCCCCGGCTTCAAGGCAGAATTAAAGAGATTCTCGGCTTCTCTTTGGGCAATCTCCCCCATACATATCTTGGAATTCCACTCTTTCATGGTAAGGGAAAGACTCACCTTTGGAACAGGGCTTCGAATTCCATTTCTTCCAAACTTCTTTCTTGGAAAGGCAAATGGCTTTCTCTTGCTGGCCGTGTGCTTCTCATCAACTCGGTGCTCCTCTCAATTCCAATATACATGCTTTCCATTTTACAGATTCCGAAATCTGTCCTGCTCAAAATCGAAAAAGTGGCTCGCACCTTTTTATGGCAAGGACTCAGCACCGATCGCAAATTCCATCTTGCTAATGGGATCTGGTCAAGCTTCCTAAGAAGTTGGGCGGTATGGGTATCTTGGATCTCGCCATTCAAAATATGGCCCTCGGTGCTAAACTGGTGTGGAACTTCATTTCTGAAGGAAGCAGACTCGCCTTCCAGGTCCTCTCTCACAAATATCTCGATGGGCACCGGCATGAGCATATTCTCTCTAGCTCCGAGTTACCGAAAGGCTCTCACATTTGGAATTTCCTGTGTAATTCCAAAACACTCATCGCTGAGAAGGTTTCATGGAGGATAAACAACGGTCGGCTAGTGTCATTTTGGGATGAAAGCTGGAATGGTTTCCCCCTCAATCTGCTGCCTACTCTCAATGGTGTTATGAATTCTTCCAAACTGCACTGGGGTTCTCTTGTCTCAAACTACGGTTGCCAACACCCTGATGGTTCGCCTTCTTGGCTTTGGAAAGATATTACGTCAATTGGCGCCTCTGCCCAAGAATCCGCCTTCCTCTTGAATTCTATACAGGATAGACATGCCACGTTTCTCGATAGAGATGACAGCTTATTATGGGTTGGCGACTCAACCGGTTCATATACAGTTAAAGCCGGTTATAACATTCTTGTCTCTCAAGCAGGAACTGGTTCTCCGAGTTCTTTCGGTTGTTGGCATCCCAACATCACCCCGAAAGTAGCTTTCTTCGGCTGGTTAGTTTTAAACAGAAAGGTACTCACACATGCTAAAAGGCGTGCGTGGGGTTTTCATGGCCCCTCAAAATGTCTAATGTGCGGTGCAGCGGAGGAAGACTTGGATCACCTCTTCTGTTCTGCCCATTCGCTTCCAATTGCTGGGAATGGCTTCTTAACAAGTTAAATCTCTCCTGGGTCCCCTGTAATAGCATTGTTGCTAATCTTTCTTCCTGGCCGTCCTTTTTCACCAATTGCCTGTTCAGCTCTATCTGGCATGTCAGCCCTTATTTTTTGCTCTGGCATATCTGGTGGGAACGAAACCTCCGTCTCTTTAGGGAGCAAGCGGTTGAGCTTCCTACCTTCCTTTCTAAGCTCGAGGTGGCCATTTCAGAATGTGTTAGTGCGAAGTGTCCCTCCTTTTCCTCCTCCAAGGATTTCTCGATTCTCCACCATTGGCCTCTTATTAAACTTCCTAAACCTGGATCAATTGTTCGTAAAGGGCTCTCTCAAATTGAAAAGATGATACTAAGGAAGAAAACCAGGTGGCGTCCTCCTCCAAAGGGGCACTTTGGAAATTAAACTTCGACGGAGCTTCCAGAGGCAATCCGGGTTTATCTGGAGCTGGCTGCATTCTCAGAGATGATCGAGGACACCTCATCAATGTTGGATCCTTCCCTCTCAAAGAGGGCACTTGTAATACCGCTGAAGCCCAGGCTCTTCTCGAAGGGGTTAAGATGGCAGCACATCTTGGTTGTTCAAATTTATGTATCGAAGGGGATTCCCAAATCCTTATCTTCGTTGTTTCCAGAGGAGCCTCCCCGTCGTGGAAGATGAACCTCCTCATCCCTCTATACTACATTGGCTAGGTAAATTCCATTCTGGAATATTTCCCATAATTACCGGGAAGCCAATCGGGCAGCGGACTTCTTGGCTAACTTCGCTATCGACAATCCTTCCGCTTGCATTTCCTCCAGCGATGCTCATGTTTGGCAAGGTTTTCCCTTCTTCTCTCCCAAGATCGAGAGGGTACCTGCGGGTAACCTGTCAGTGACTCCATAGCGTTTGGCAGTTCCCTCGTGCGTGTTGTCTTCTCCCCTTCTTTCGGCGGCGTTCTTCCTTTCTACTGATGCACTCCTACACGAGGTTCTGGCCTCTTCAGTCACGTCCGCGCGCCCCTTGTCTGCTCTTTCCTCCCGGGGTCGCTTCATCTCTTCTCTCACACGCTTCATGTTCCTTTATTGCCGCTTTCCAGGCTTCATTCTTTCGGCTCTTGTTCGGCTCTTGTTCGGTATCTTCTTGACGCTATGCCCTTCGTTGGCTTCCCTTTTGTGGCCCTTCGGGGCAGTTCCGTGGCCATCGCCGACGTCTCAGCCATTGACAGGCGCCGTCTTGCAATGATCTTCAAATTTTCTACGTCTGAAGAGGCCGAAGCCATCGAAGCTATCCTCGGAGATTCCTACCGTTACTATGCTCGTCGCCCCCGAACAGATTCTGACATAGCTTCCGCTTTCGTCTCTTTCTGCCTGCTGCTTCACTCTAACACGGCGGATGTCGAACGGGTCGCTTTGGACCAAATCTTTGTAGTTCACTGCGTCGGCCTACAAGAACAACTCGTAGATTTCTCACTTCCGGATCCACTGTTGTGGGTGGAGGAAGTCGACGAGCTGGCCATCGGTTCTGGTCGGGACATCCGTTGGCTCAGTGGGCAATACAGAGATTTGGTCACTTTCGCTCAGAACTTTCATCCATCTTTGGACCAGCGCTTTCTTCCGGTGGTCGATATTGAAGCGGCCCTCTATCCTCTTCACTCCGCAGTGGATCAGTTGAACGCACTTAAGGATCGTGCTTTGCCAGCCTTTAATTTCTTGTTGCATGCGGCCTCTTCTCGCGCTGGCCCTTCTTCTGGTTAACTGGTTGTAGCCCTCGTCCTTTTCGTGGCGTGTTTGTTTCCTTTGTCTCAGCATCCTCTTCCTCCCCTTGTTTTCCGTTTTCTTCTACCTCCTTCTCTCCACCCGTCTTCCCTCTTCTCTCCTCTTCTTCTTGTTGTAGGGTTGGGGTCCCTCTCCCCACCGGTTCATAGCTCCGGTTAAAAGCGTTTACCAATCAAAAAAAAATCACCGACCTTTCAAAAAGGAAGAAAAAACGACTCTGCCTCAGCCGTCTTTGCTAGGATTTGCGACTGGTTATTTCGAACCACAATTTTGCCTCACGACTGGTCACGTTTTTGCTTGGTTTGGGCACACAACTCCACGTTCGTCTTTGCTTGCAACACAATTTGCGAATAGGATTTCATCCACAACTTTGCGTTACGAAGGGAAAGGTGAAACAGTTTGTGCCACGATTTACTTCTGCCTTGTCTTTTTAATGGCGTTGCTCCACGATTTTATGCCACGTACCACGTCTTCTAGACTTCGAACCACAATTTTGTGTAAAACCAACTGTATTTTTGCCCTTGTCTGCCCACGAATTGTGCCTGCTAACAAACCCTCGATTTCACACCCTCGAACCACTTCTTTTGGGCCTCACGAATGCCCTAGCGACTGTATTCTTGACTGGTTTGACGTTTCTCCTTTCTTCTTTGTCCTCGAAAATGCAAAAAGCTAGGCTTCGACTTTGTAACAGTCGTTTTTCCTACACGACTATAGAAGCAAGTAGTTTGTGCTCTAATACCAATGTTAGCATATGCAAAGAGAAGAAAGAATTAGAGAAGGCAAATTGTACTACTCAAATGACACAGGCAAGTCCAATTTATTATAGGTGGTTACACTTCAGTTGAACATTACCAACCGTATCACAACTACATAACAGTTTTACATGCTATATAAAGCGCTATATTTTAACAAAGAATTTTTTGTCGAAGGTCTTCTAGAGTTTACTGAACAATTCTTTCTACAGTCAAAGAGGTCGTTTTCATAAGAAAATGGTTGGGATTCAGCATTTGTTATTACCTGAGATATAAAAATCACTGGTAAAAACTACAACTTATGGAGTCAGAAAGTACTTATGATGTGAATATAGAAATTTAGTTCAAATTGTACTAGACAAAGAACAATGGCCTGCAAATAATGCTGACGACTATGACGAGACATAGGGAAGCACTAATGTTGTTAAAACTATTTGTTGTTGATAATCTAGTACTTGAGGTTAGAAATGCAACTGTAGCATCAAGGTTGTCGAAAGACTTAACTACAAAATATCAAGCATCTAAAGCCAAAAGGGCTTTATATTTGAAAATTTTGTTATCCTCCACTAAGTTGCAAGGAGGTTTTATTCCAAAGTACCTCCTATGTGTGACGGACCTCTATGATTAGCTGGATTCAACTAAAAAGACAGATGATGATCGGGATAAGGTGGCATTGGTATTGCACAGTTTACCTCCATCTTTCAACTCATTTATTGAGTCACTGCACCTGATTACAGACACAAAATCTTGACTTTGAGAAGTTGTCCACACTTCTCATGCAGAAAAACAGTAGGCAAGATCAGACAGTAACCTCAACCTCAATTGCTACAAAGAGTGCATTCAGTGCACAGATCAAGGGAAAGGGAAGATAATGGAATGCAAGCAGTTCATCAAAAGAAACCTCCAAAAGTAGTGCCAATTCAAAGAAGTACAAATGGAAGTGTTTTTACTGCAAGGGACATAATCGCTTATAGGACTATCAAAAAACGACAACAAGATATGGCAAGTGCTCAACAGAAATCTTGGTATGCCAACATTGCTGAAGGAGATAAAGTGACTTCGCCTTTGCAGCATCCCAGGACCAATCCACATAGTTGCAAATCAGGTGCTTCAACTTGGGAGCATCATGACACTATACGTGTCAAAGACTTTGAGGACAATAGTAGGAAAAAATTTGTTTCCTAGGGTGGCGATGGGACTCATTTTGTTAGAGGATGTGGGGATGTTCAAGATACATTAAACAATTTTTAGATATACATTTGCAGATGTTAGATATGTACCTAATATGAACAAGAACCTATTATCTATTAGTGAGATCACCAAAAACAAAAGTCTTGCTCTAAAGTTTCAAGGAAACAAATGTACAGTGACTACTATCAATCATAAGAAAGTAATTGTTGTTGGTACTACAAAAAGGATTTGATACAAGCTAATAGATCCTAAGACAACAAAAGAACATGCCCTAGCTTCAATTGACCACACTAATACTCTTTGACATGAAAGATATTGTCACCTCAATTATCAATATCTAAATATGTTAAGCAAGACTAATCCAGTGAATGGACTTCCATCTATTCAAGAAAGCCAGAATGTTTGCATAGGGTATCAGTTGGGTAAGCAGATTAAACATACGTTTACTACTAGTAAGGCATAAAGGGCCGCAGGAGAATAGGACTGATTGTTGATGATTTTTCTGGAAAAATGTGGTTATACTTTGTAAATAAAAAATTGAATTGCTTTTATAATTTTGTTACATGGAAAGCTTTGGTTCAAAAATAGGTAAACAAGTTGAATCTCTAAGGTCTGACAAGGGAGTCAAGTTCGTCTCAAAAAAGTTCAAAGAGTACTACAAGCGAGAGGGTATACACAGACAGTATACTACTCCTCACACTCCAAAACAAAATGGAGTTAAGAAAAAGAGAAACAGGACAATTATGGAGATGGCACATTGCATGATGCAAAGTTAACATATACCTTTTTGATACTAGGTAGAAGTTAATATTATTGTGTATATCCTTAATAGAAGTCCATTTAAAGCTCTGCAGAACATTGCTCCCGAAGAATCATGGTCAAGTAAGTGTATTGATTTTGCATGTAAGTGATTTCCAAATTTTCAATTGTACTACTTTTGCATTCATTCTTTAAAAAAAAAGTGCTTTAGATGCTAAATCTAACATACATGTTTGTCAACACATATAGATTACTAGATATCTCTACAAAAAAGTTGTACTAAATACAGATGTTACACAGATGAGAAAATTACATTTTTCTCAAGCAATAGTAAGCCTAATGATATAGTAATCTATGAATAATTGCTTATGGTTTTGGATCAAATTCAAGTACTAAGGTTGAATGGGGCTCAAAGAGGAGTCATTAAAGGAGTCAAAACAGAACTTTAGTGTTATCAAGATCTACCCCACAATAAGAAATCCATTGGTTGTGAGTGGATTTATAAAGTTAAATGTAAATCAAATGGTTCTATAGACAAGTACAAAGCTCGTCTTGTTGCTAAAGGGTATGCACGAGGAGTAGACTACAAAGAAACTTTTGCTCCTGCTATGAAAATGGTAACATTTCAAATGGTCATTGCTATTGCTGCTCAGTTTGGACAGAAGGTATATCAAATGGAGGTTAAAAGTGCTTTCCTAAACAAAAATCTGGAGGAAGAAGTGTAGGTGATTAAACCATATAAATTTTAGGTTCCCGGAAAAGAGCATTTGGTTTGCATGTTAGTGAAGTCCTTGTCTAGACTTAAGCAAGCTCCCCAAACTTGGTATTTCAAAATTGATAAATATCTTTGAGTCTAGTTTTAGAAGTGATTTTGAACCCACTCTCTATATAAGATGTTGGTGATGACATAGTGGTTCTAGTTGTCAACGTATATGATCTCGCCATCAGCCATCACCAGAAGTAGTGCCAACATAATTCAACAGTTGAAAGCTGATATTTGATTTGTATTTGAAATGACAGATCTTGGCCTGCTTCAATATTGTTTGCATGTAGAATTTTGGCAAGTTGATAATACTAATTTTGTATCTCAAATCAAATATGCCAAATATTTGTTAAACAAATTCAAGATGCATGATTGTAATCCAAAAATTATACCTATGGAAGTTGGGACAAAACTCTCAACTAACATTGATTCACCACCGGTCAATGAACAAGGGTGTCGGCAATTAGTAGGTAGCTTTATTTATTTTACTAATACGAGACCAGATTTGTGTTTTGCAGTAAGTTGTCTTTCTCGCTTCATGTCTAAACCACAAGAACAACATTGGCAAGCTGCAAAATGAGTTCTTAGATATGTCAAAGGAACTCTTGACTTGGCATTTTATATCAGAAATCTGTTGATTTTGAGCTAATAAGATATACTGATTCAGATTGGGCAGGATCAATTGATTCAAGGAGGTCTACAACAGGTTATGTTTTCACTCTTGGTTTAAGAGTCTTTTCATGGCAGAGTAAACTTCAAACTATAGTTGCATTATCCTCCATTAAAGTTGAGTACAAAGCAATTGTTAGTGAAGTTGTGAAATAATGTGGATTCAAACAATACTGGAGGATCTTCAACTTGATCAAATTGCACCCACCAATCTTCTGCAACAAGTAGAGTATTCTCAAGTTGGAGAAGATCCCAGTTTTCCATGCCAAAACTAAGCACATTGAAGTTCACCACAACATCCGTCAATTGGTTATCCTACAATAAAGCAACCTGCTGATCTATAACAACTAAACATCTAGGTAAAGATAAATTTGTAGAGTTTAGAGATAAACTTGGAATTGTTTCTAGTTCGGTCATTAAGGGAGGGTGTTAGAATACTTAGCTAGTAATGTTTGTAATAAAGTAACAATGTGTTACATGAGTTAGTTGGCTAGTTGTTAGGATATCTCATAAAGTCATTATATCAGTTATTTGTTAGCTTGGTCATCCGTAAGTTTGTTTGACCTTATTAAGCTTGTTGTTGTTAGTGATAAGGATAGCTTGTACTTGGGCTATATAATAGTCAGTCAATAATGTAATGTTCACGGCTTCAATAATAAATCTCACAATCGTGATAAACAGGCAATTTTTGGCACATGCACCAATCTCTAGAGTAAACAACCATGCAAGAAAATTTCAAGCTCTTTGAGTTTGAATTAAGCTAGCAAAAGTGTATTCCCATTAATAGTCTTTACTCTTGATCCCTTCAATTGAATTCTTTTGCTGCTTGATATCTTCTCTCTTTCAGTACAGAGTTTCAATTTCGAGACTACACCTTACATATAAACAATAATAAAGCAAAAGAAATGGCATCAATTTGTACTTTCACCTCAATCTTACTGTGTACAAGCCAGAGTTACTGAGCACATAAGTTTCATATTTTTCCACACACCAAGCAATTTGAATTGGTTTTATGAGTCAAATTGGACAAGCTTTACATTCTCAATTATGCTGCAAGTGTCTACTATGGTTATATCAGATGTACAAACAAAGTTTGTAATCTTCCCTAGATCAAACAACATTCAACTCTGAGTCCCCAATCACAACTTATGCCATCCTGGATGTAGCAAACTTCTGTAGTCTGAGCAATTCAGACTTGTTATGTATGTCATTTTCACCATATCATAGATCCATAATTTATGGACTATAATATATCACAAAATTAGCAAGATCTATACTTACATCTAAACCAAATCATGCTCAATTCTTTCATATCAAACCAAAGTTTCTGCTTCTGAACATGGAGTATTGTCTTGCTTTAGTCCAAGATTAGGACAACAACGAAACTACTTGTTATTCCCCAGCCTTAATATGTGAAAGCATGCTAATGAAAAAAATACCATAACACGCATAAACCAAAGAAGCATTGGAACATACCAAATAATTTGATAACATAGATCAATATTATGGTAAGAAATGCCACTAGATCAGCAAGAAAGAAAGAAATTATATTAATGTTCATAAATGACCAAAAGTACGTCAATGACAAGAATACATCCAATTACAATAGAAAATGCTAGGGTAAATGACCCTAGGAATCAATGACTAACTGAATAAAATAATAACAAAAGCACTAAAAATAAACAACAGGTAAACCCAATGCAGTAAAGCCTCCCACCCACGTGACTAGCGTACCAATACAAATAGCCATGTGGCATCTACACTATAATATGACACCATAGAGGCACCCTGCCTCCAATAATTGAAACAGAATTCCTCTAGAAAATAACATGATATGTATTTAAGACAATGTCGATCCATACCAATGGAGCAACAAAGAATCGGACCCAATATCAACACCTAAATTTGGGCAACCCTACTTAATAGGCAGCATTTTCAATAATACTGAAATGTTTGCCTAAGTCGCTGCCCAAGACCCTTATATCTCAAACACCTCCAAATAGAAGTGTTTTTAGAATTTTAGGACTAAATCAAGATTTCTAGGGCATGTTGTGGTTTCTTCATTATACTTTCCTTTTGATAGCTACACAACTTGCATTTTTACTTTGCCAGAAAAGCATATTTTATAAATTGCCACAATTTCTAATGTATTGCTTTATTTTTGAGGAAAAAAATGCAATATATTATGCTTTAATATTAATAATGATATAATTGCTGTTTAGGGGAAACAGATAATAATAGGGTTTGTATCTGGAATAACAAAATCATGCTTGTCACAAGGTAGCCACAATGATTTTTAATGTTTTGAAGTGATTCACAGGTTTTATCAACAATAAGAGCATGGCTATGATAATCCCTAAGAATGGCTGAATACTCAAAGTATCACTCCAATCTTTACAAAAATGAATAGTGTCAAACTTTACCAAATTATTGTGAGTCGTTCACCAAGTGCCACTTCTACCGTTACTCTTGGCTTGTTGATTTGTCCTCAAGTCAAAGTTGCATGATTACACTATAAGTATCAAACAAAAACAGAACTTAAAATGGACAAATACCTTGATATGAATGATGTGCATTCTACTACAATTATGTTTGCATATTTTATATTCAATGTATGTTTTATGTTCAATTTGTAATCGAGTGCAAAAAGTCTTTTTATTTGAAAATATGATAAAAAAATTATGTTTCGTTTGTCGAGTAGTTTATTAGTTTAAGTTGGACTCTTACTCTTTAACCTCATCAAGTCGGCATCACATTCTATTAATAGTACTACAAGCACAGACTTTGGGCTCAGTAGGCACAGAAATATACATTTTAATTTTAAATTATATCTTTTCTTGTGTACTTAGTACTTATCAATGATCCTGACACTCCAGATTCTAGAGAGTGCAACTATAGTATTCAGATGGTATTTATAAAACTTTGGAATCAAATTTTGAAAAAGCTTCAATACATGATGGTGTTTTGATGGTGATGCAGTTTATCAACAGGTTACTGGTATACGTTATCATTTACCTATTTAATATATTCTAAGTATGTTCTGATGTCTATGAGCCTGTATTTTGCATGAAATGAACAAATCTTGCTTTCTGTTCTTTCCTGTTTTTATTGATGATTTTTTCCAACTAGGAATAATATACTCTCTTCTGCCACTCCATGTTGATGCCAAGCACACGTCCGACTACTATGGGTAAGAGACAAGTATATTGTTAATTTTCATATCCAAAAATTAACCAACATAGGAAATCAACCAAGAAAGCAAGAGGTTAGATGATAATTCAATCGTAAATGGCTCACAATGTTTCAAGTCTCAATCAGGTCCTCCAAGTCAAGCCAGCCCTTCCATTCATATAGAACACGAATATTAGCAACAAAAAGGCATACATGTCAAGCCTGCTCGATTCTTCTAATATAAAAGACCACATGGATCATTTTTATATCCCAAATAATTTCCTACTAATAGGATGCATCTCTTGCACCCACCAGTGGCGGCAGAAATTAAGCAAAGAATCAAAAGCTTCAAGTAAAGTATAGAACATTTTTCTTAATAAATGTTTTAGATTTTCCAGATGTTTGATCGCTTGGCATTTTATCCAATAAATTATACCTAGCAATTCGCTCTTGAAAATTGTAGAACGTATTACTTACAATAAAAAATCAGAATGTTTGATTAATATATTTTGATTCTCCGAGCTCGGAATGGAGGTTTCTGAGTCCAATTATATAAGCCGGCAATCCCATGTGCCATGAATCTAGAATACTGCCATTTCTACCGGTCCACGTTTGTGTCTACGTGTAATTAATCGTTCTCTGCCAAGCGTTCACAATCATGGAAAACTTTGTAGAAATTTTTGTCATGCTTCGCTAAGAACAGAAAGTCTACCACAAAACGGCTCAGGAAAAATCCTGGCATATTCTACATATTATTATTTAAACCTTACAAAACCCTCCGATCTCCCTCCTGTAAATCATGTTCGCTAACATCTATCCTACTAAGGATTGCCCTTACTCATAACTGATATTTAGGGCTCCAGCTTATTGTATTCTACACCATACATTTCACCTACGATTTCAAACGAAGCTACTGCCTTGGCCGTTTCAGTAGTATATGTAAATTTATTTAAAGGAAAACGCATAATCCGATTTAAAAAAAGGGAAAAAAAATGCATGTCACGCGATAAAGAAAATTGAGCTGAAGAGGATTCCACCACCTGATCTTCGAGTCGTTTGCGATCGTCGCAGTAATGGAAATTGAGGCTAGAATCTGTCAGGGTTTGAGCAGAGCAGCATCTCGCGGGCCAACATATTATTTTTATCCTCAGAATAATAGATGGTTTGGGCCGGTTTCGAACTCGTGACATGCAATCCGGCATACATGTAGGATCTTCTATTATTATCCTTCGAAGAGGATGAGTGAAAAACCCTTAACCCTTCCATTTATTAACAGACTACGAACTCGTCGCTATATTTTTGTGTCGAAGAGGAGGTTCGTTGATTTATTTTTAATTTTATTTTTGATATATACTAATATTTTTATCTATTTTCTTTCCTTTGACTTAATTGATAAAAATGGGCTTTGACGTAAACGGACCCCGGGAAGGCTGGTTGGTTTGTGTTTAAGAGTGATGTGATATTGGGGCCATTTACGGGAATTATGGCCAGGTTTTTGGCAGTATTGAAGTTAGCGAATTCTTGTGAATTGCGAAATGAGGTAAAGAAAATTTTAGTTATCCTATGGATTTTTATTTTTAAAATAATAAATTTGAGAGCCATCAACTCTCTAAAATTATATATGTTGCTAAAGACACTATTTTTAGTATATTTCTATTAATGAAATAATTGTTTTAATATAAATGTTATGTGTCTTTAGTTCTAGGTATATATTGGGAAAGTGTCGCTTGCATTCTACCATCTAGAATGGAATCTTAATCACTTGGGGAGTGCCTCATGCAATGTGAGCAAAGTTCCACCAAAGCTGTCGTTCTTAGACTATCCACCCCCTACCACTTAATTATGCACCTCCCACCATCAAGTTAGGTATTCACTCTTGTAGTCGATTTTCTTTACATATCCATGGCTTTTTCTCCACTCCTCCTTGGTCGAGGTACCAAAGTTCATCGCCCATGGCAAGTTCATTGTTAGATTTTCTCGGTAGTCATTGCCCGATGCGAGGAGTTGTTGTGGTGGGATATCTATCACATGTGTGGGGAATCATGGTGCATATGGCTATGCAAAATAATATTCAAGTTCAAGACGGGTGGGTTGCCACTAGATCCTATATTGGGAAAGCCCTCTACTTGGACTACCCTTCCTCCTAAGTTGATATGTTGCCTCCCCTAGTGTCGTTGATGTGTGTGCATGAAATTCACAATGCTTGTGTTTTAGAATGTTTCATGCCACTTGTCTTGGCTATTTTTAGCCATGTGTTTTTATTAGTGTGGAGATCGAGTTGGCATGCCATTGGTTGCCCTTTATTGTAACCCCTTGATATTTCTTGATATGTAATTGATTAATATAATGATGAGTTCTAATAACAATAGATGTTTAGTTTTATAAGGTGGGTGTTCCATCATAAATGAACTTTTTTAATTAATCACGATATACAATACAAAAATGATGTCTAATAAAATTTAAAATCGATTACTAAAAAAATGTAAGGTTAAAGGGTGTCTTGAAATGACATTGTTGAAGATTAGTCGTTTTAGTTTTAACTTTAAAATGTGTTATCAAGTCTCCCAAACACCTCACACATAAATATGGTTTCTGATTAATGTTAAGACCACCCTTAGTGCTCTTGATACGTGTTGGAAATAAGCCTAATGTTCTTCACATGTCTTGGGACCACTCTAAATGCATGTGGCAAGTGAGTGACTATTAGAATCTAATATGACAAGTATGTCCACTTGTTTTTGTTCTTTCACTTCCTCGTTGTTATTACACATGTGGTAATTGGTGATATATGAAAATAGATCAACATTATGCTTAGTGACTAGTGTGAACTAACTAGTTTAATTCTCGGTCCCAACGATGATAAAAAAGATGTCAATGAATGGAAATAACATATCATGGATAACTTTAACATCGGCTCCAATAATGTTTTATAATTGAATGTTAGCTTAGACATTGATACATTCTCTAGTGATTGGTTTCCATTTGTTTATACCTTAAAAATCTATGGTGACTTTAGATGTAAGGTATGTTACTGAGTTGATTATTCAAAATAAATTAATAAACATTAATCATATAATTCGGGATAATATGTGTAGTCATTTTTCTACCCACCTACTAACTTCTAACCCCATGTGCGTCGACCTATCACCCAGTAGTGGCACTTAGGCGCTCACCGAGGCACGCGCAGGTGTCGAGCCTCTCCTTTATGTGAGCATTATGAGAAGATCTTGCCATTGTTAGAGGATTAGTTGCAGAGAGTGAATATTCATGTAAAAGCACAACATGAGCTATCATATCCTTATACCCAATCATTTAATAATAAGAGAAACATCATGGCATGAAATACAAAGAACAAATTTGTCATAAAATATAAGGAAATAAAACTAGGGTTTGCACCCCTGAACCAGATATTCAAAACAGAGCCATATATTTATATTGATCATAATCCCAGCAACCACATTACATTCACAAAAGTCGTATCAGATCAAATGTATCAAGGCAGGGATCTAACCCATACATCAGAGGTCCTAGCTATGATTTCTTTATTACAAAAAATTCATAAACTCGTCCCTTAGACATAATAACATTCCTACGGTCCTCTAATGAGAACCCCAACTCCTAGGGCCTCCTAATATTTTCTATAGAGCTTCGCTTTCCTCATACTATATGTCTTCCATTTATGTCTTCTTTGCTTCTAAGCATCTCTCTTTATAGCATCCACACCCACCGCCATGCCTTTTCTCAGGAGTAGATTGGATGTCAAGTGTCCATGTGGTCCTCCAATGGTGCATGTTTATTCTGCTCCGAGCTCTCCACTTTCTACAATGATGTCTTCCTAGGAATATTCCACGCATGGAATATTCTTTCCTTGACCACCAAGTCTCCAAGCTGGTACCTTATCCACTCGGCATGCCTCGGGTAACGTTTTTCCTCAAGTGTCTCCAGAACGTCGAAAATGGCTATGTCCTTAGACCCTGTGTATTGCCTTACGCGTACGCCCTAGTTTCTCCTAAATCCTTCTTAAACCCTCGTCCTATGCGCTTCTCCTGCACGCCCTTCTTCCTATTGGTCTATGCGCTCACGCGCCTTTGCACTTAGTCAATATTTTGAGGTCCAACAATATTTTAATACTTACGAACTATGATAAAATGATATAATGATTGTTTAAAACACAAGAAGAGATAAGTACTTAGCTATGCACAATGATATAAAAGTGATATGGGTGTGCAAACCGGGTAAGAAGGCTACTTTGAATATAGAAATGCTTCATCTCTAAATATGGAATTGGAAAATGCTCTTGTTTAGGACTATACAATTCAATTTAGGGCATAATATAGTTTTGGAATGCTCTATATGGTTTTGGAATTATGCACAAGTGGGGTTCAACAACTTTGCTTTGCCCTTCATCGTCAAGAAATGAGTGTTGATGTCCATCGACGAGGCTCACACAACTTCGACACTTGCTATAATGACTGCAACAAATAAAAACCCTGGATAACTACAACAAACTTCATAAAACCATTAGATAACAAAAGGATAAATACATGTGTGGGTGAGGCTAGACTACCCCTAGCGGTCAACCCATGTTGAACCAATCAGGCATTGTCTACATCCACTCAAGCTAGAGCAAGCCTCATATAGTTATCCTGGTGTAGGTGTAAGTAGTGTGTGCAATCTAAGCCAACCCCTGTGTATGCCATTGTGTCTCTCGACAAAAAAAAATAGTGGGCTAACTATATATTATAAAATATACCTAATGTGGTAGTAGTGTGATGTGGTGTTCTTCGAAGGCTAAGATTGATCCACTTTGTTCCTTTAAGGGCTTTGACAATGCTTGGAATGACTTGTTTTTACTAAGACATGGCTCTAGTACTTGTGCATGCTCGGAAATGAAGGAATCTATACTTTTGAACCAAGTTTGAGTGCTTTAGGGAGATTCGGGGGAGCCTTGAGTGCTTTAGTGTTGATATTTATAATGCATGCTCATGATAGCTCCAAGTGAGTTATGAAGTGCATTTGACCTACTTTTACGGGCTTCCAAATGTTATAAATTCACATTATGGTTGGCATGGGTAAGATGAACTAGCTCATGTAAGGTTTTCAAATTAGAAAAAGAGTCGAAAATGAGAGGGTTTAGGGCCGTACATGTCGGCCCAAACCGTAATACGACATGTCCCTATTCTATATGGTCCTAGACATGGAGTTAACGATGATGAAGTTGAAGTCTAAGAAAGATGCCCGAGGTTAAATTATCACTCTAGATGATTAATATTACAAGGATGACTGACAAAGTAGTGCGTAGGGATCAACAAGTCATGAGAGAGAGAAAGATATGTCAATTTAGCTTAGAATGTGATTATTTGTCTCAATATAGGAACAATGTGTATACATCTCATTTTTATGCTTGTTAAACATTTATCTTTTACATGAGTTGTTAATGTATTTTCCTCACGAACAAGTGCCTCAATGGGCCTCTTAGGATTGGGGTGTAACTAGACTTGGTCACGTGGACTAGACCACAACATTTTAGAGATGTCATTATTATTGTCATAGTTACACTACCATTGCCTTGTTTCTCTCCATTTTTCACATATTACATCCATCATGTCTACATGTGGATGCTTATCGCATGTTATTATCCCTTCTTTCGGTCACCATAGAGATTCCTCATTTCCTCAATTTATATTATGTCTTCCACCTCACATGTTTTTCACCCTTTTGACTTTAGGGTTCCCCGATGTTGAGCGTCATCACCCATGGGTGATGGTGTCAAGTTTGTTTTTTCCATAACTCACCCCATCACCCAAAGACGATGGTGTTAGGTATATATACACCACCATATTTTTTCATATGAATCAATCAATCATTAGTTGATCACACATAAAGGCACTTATAGCCCACATATTTTCACACTATTCCCCATTTACTTGTTGGACTTAAGGACTTGTATCTTACCGTTTTGTATTTGGGTCACCGTAGTGAGTTAGGAATGGATACCTTGTTGTTGAGCTTCCCCTTCTCCATCCATAGTGATTCTCTCTTAATGATGTTGTCTTTGGGAGGATTGTGCATTAACGGTTTGTTATCATACCATTTTTTTATGCTCATTTTTCAAAAAATTGTCTTAATGACATGTTCACTCTCACGAGTTACTCGTACTTTATGTTATTGAATTATCATTAACCACTCGATGTCATTTATGCATTTATGGACTTGTTATGTTTTGATCTTAAAAAGACCATTTTTACTTTCGCATGCACTCTGTAGCATGCCTTATGTGTTAGAATGGAGTCCTTTTTTTCTTCAAGTGCATTCCCAACTCTATTAGTTCTCAAAATGTATTGAAAGTTTACCTAGAGCATCACTTAAGTTTTTGCATTTGGTAAATATGTTTTAGTATTTTATGTTCCAAAAGCATTTTATGAGTGTACTTAGGAACTATGATGGTATTATAAGCACATTATATGTGCACCTAGGCACCATAGAGGTACTAAAAATAAGTTATAAGTGCACTTGGGAACCACTTGGTTCTAAAAATTAGTTCAAATGCACCCAAGACATGTTTTGGTTCCAAAAGTGCCTTTATGATGCACCTAGAGTACTTTAAAGTAGTTCTAAACTCGTGCAACACACACTCCTAACCTTTTTGGTTCCAAAGTTGTCTTCATGATGTGTTTGCACCATATAGTGGTTCCCTTAGAACCCAAAATATGCCCCCAAGGTTCTCAAGACCTTCCAAAAGCATTCCCAAGCCTTGAAAACTTCCCGATGCACTCTCCAAGTGCATTTAACGCATCCCATAGGTTATATATCACTAAAAAAGTACACTCCTCCTTTTCCTTGGTTCCAAAATAATCAATAAATATGTGCTTAAACTTTGCAAGGCATATAAAATGAAAAGTGCAAGCTCATTTGATCACACAACAAATGTATTTTCTTCTTTGTGCACTTCCCGAATGTCCTAGTTTTCCCACACCCTCAAAAAGAAGTTTTTCTTGTAAATTTTTCTTCGTCCATCCAAAATCCATGAATCTTTAACCACTCCTTCCTCTCCAAGACACCTTTATTTCGATTATAATATTGCATGCAAAAGTTACATATTTTATTTATTTGGCCTCTAGAGGGTTTTCTCATAAACCGGTCAAAATATGCTCATGCAACACTTCCATTACCTCAAAAACCATCTTGACTAATTGTACCCTACTTACATTCATATTTCCATAGCCATGAAGCTCAAATATTTAGGTTATGAACCAATGTCCATTTTAGTCAGCGACTTTTGCCTAATGTTGGAGATAATAATGTTAACTTCATGGATTTCACAAACCTCCAGGTGAGAATAGATGAAAAAATCGTGCTCCTCGGCGAGATCATATGTTTCACAATAATTTGTACAGAGCTATTGGGTTCCCACAATCCATGTAATGCACCAATCTTGTCTTGACATGCATGAAAAAATATGATCCAATCACTTATGAAGTCAAGAATTCTAATGACACAGCAGTTGCTCAACTCAATTTAAATTTAATTGGTTTAACCTTTGGAGTACAAAAGCATAGGCATTCAATTGTCCTCAAAAAAGTAAATTTCATGTTTGAATGGGATGATAATTATTCCAAACTTCAAAACATGTAGGATTCCTTGTGGTTGAAAGTGCAAAGGAAACGACCTCCTGAAAATTCCTAAAAATCCAATATGGGAAGAGTTCCGGAAGAACTCGCAGACATGATTTTTCTTCTCGGTAGGGTAATGGGTGAACCCACCACCAAACAATGCAAACCTTTGATGGAAAAATATATGAACGTGATATATGATGGCTCCCAATGCATTGATTGGTGTTAGATCATAAGTGACAATCTTCATAATTCCTTGATGAATCTTGAAGCCTCTAAGGAATTCTACACAACTTCATACCTTGTCTACTCTATCACAATGATTGTGGTATAACTTTTCATCGAGGGGTTTTCTCTTTGATAGTTGGAGAATTTATGAATTTTACCCACAAATCACTTGTAAGGGTAACATGACTCATTTCAAGAGGGCTACTTGATGCATTTGACATGTTTGTTTTTCAAAAAATAGAAGGGAAAATTGTATAATAAATATCACAAAGGAAGCCATAGAGATTGTCACAAATTTTGGGAGATATTTCATTCAGTTTCAAAATTTTAATTACATCGAGTTGGTGGCTTTGAAGGGAATCCATACAAGTTGTCAAGGTATATGTTATGTCAAAAAGTAGCACCCTAGGATTTGCTTGATATAAATCCCTACTTTTTAGCAAACATGGGATGATCTCATAAGTGTGGGACTTGCATAAATGAGATCAACCTCCAAAGAAGGTTGGTTCCTCTACCTATTCCTAATGTTAAGCTACTCCTAAGGAAGGAAATGCAGTTATCTATTCCTAATCTAACAATCCAAGGGACCAGGAGAGAGGAAAATGCATAAAATGGGAAATCCTAAGTTAAAGGAGGTGATAGCACCGAAAAAGGGGGTGAGATCTCCCATAAGGGGAAGAAAAGTGAGAAAACATGGGAGAGAGCATAAATAAATGTGTCATAGATAAGAACCGTGTGGTGAAACTTGCCTCACATTTACAACAAAAAAAAATGGAAACCGCAAGTAGGGAATACACACAACATGCCAAAATGAAATAAAGAGGCAAGAACATAGATAAAATGAGAGAAAAGCGGATAAAATCTGCCATAAAACAAATTATATTACTTAAAGTATGCATAATTCCACTCTGATCATGGCGGAAGGTGAGATTGTGTTGCGAGATACCAAGCTAGAGGTGCAGAAACTTATCGTAATTCGGCCACCATTTTGACATAGTGTCGTTTCTGATAAAGAGCCATCATTTTCAAAGCAACAAATTTTACAATATATAGATCATAGAGAAGAAAGAGAAGAGGGAAAAAGATCAGAGTTGATATTTTCATTAATGAAGATCTATTATTCAACTGCAACACGACATTTCAAACCTTGAACCATTGTTTGGATGCATTAAGTGTCGAAAATAGTATAGACGCCCTCATGAATCCATTTCCCAATGATATTTTTCTTTCCTGGAGAAGCCAAGGATAAGGTACAAGCCCATACTTATCAATTCAAAGGCGGTTAAGTCGTTTGAGTTTGCACAGTGAAGCCCAAACTATTTTTTCCCCTTTTCATCCACCACATGCTTTCCAAACTCAAATCTGATTACATCAAATTGAAGGGATCGATGAGACCTTTCCAACGATAATTTTTTACAAGATTTGGAGCCCGGAGTCGAAAGATATGGCCACTTGAAATTTTACATGTTGGGGAGCACAGGGAATGTAACATGTGACAACCTTTGACTTTCATTGTGGGGTTGGTCCTTTACCTACATGCCTTGCTTTTCCTTCCCTGTGGACCCAAAATGCTATCAAAACCAACTCATTCCATGGACTTTACGTCTGCGCAAGATCTCATCGCCTCACCTGTGCGAAATGGTGCCACGTGTCCTTATTTGGACCATTGATCATCTGCCACGTGGTGCCTCCCGAAACTACCACATGTTCTTGACCTACCTCTGCCCAAGCCTGGACCCGACACCCTTTATCAAATTTGGTTCAATCGGGGCCTTGACATCTACCGGGATCATTGTTATGATGGGAGATGGAATGTCGACACACACGGCCCTTGTTTAACCCACTTGGGTTCAAATTTGACAACCAAATGAACGTCACCACCCTATAAAAACATAACTCACATGTTTTTTAAATTCCAATGGCCAGCACTTGGAGATGTGGAACTTTGACCGCCATTTAAATGTCATCTTACCCTTTAAAATGACCAAGTCGATTTTAAAACTTGTTAAAGCCAAAATAACCACGGGAGTATTTTAGGATAACAATTTGGTGACCTCTTGGGGTAATTTGTCTGCTAAATTAGATCAGTGGCCTTTTGTAATCCATTGGGCATGGAGTCGAGTTCGAAAACTATAAAAGTTGATCTCGAAACTTTGAAAATATTACCCATAAGTCGTATGAAGCGCGAATGGACTTAGAAAGTGTAAACAGAAAATTATGCACTTTAGACATTATTTAGCTCGGTCTTATACTACTATTTAGAAGGTTCTCAAATGAATAAAGTACTAATTAATCCCACCTTTTAGCCATATTTATTTTATATTTTATATTTTATTTCGTCATTCCCACATATTTTATAACACTTATCCATCCATTTCGCAACTACCCTATCATTCTAGCCCAAAATTAGGGCGCCTCAACCTGTCTTAGGGGTGCCCTTGTGGCACTTTGGGCGCCCCGGTCTATGCACATCCTTTCCTACTTCTTTTTGGGGCCTTTCTGATGGAGAATAACCAGAGCAATCAAACAAATATATGTTGAGAAAAAATACACAGGAGACAAAATAATTGATCAAAATAACTCCCGGATAATTTTATTCAATAGATAGTGATCTTTTATACAAAAGCTTGATCCTAATATTTAGGAGTCAAAGCTTATCACTGGACAACTCACACAATCCCACTAATATCTCTGAGTTGTTTGGTTGACAACTAATTCTGACAACTTTATTTGTTTCACACTAACATTATCTAAATTTCGTAACATTCACCCCCTTAGCGTGAACATGGGGAAGGTTTCATCTATCTGCATCTAACAATAGACCGTGATTTTCCAAGGATTCACAAACCTAAGTATGGTTTTTCCATGGTTACCATAAAACCAGATGAAGGTTTATCCATGGTTTACCTACAACCAATTGGTTTTACTGGTTTACCAAAAACCATGTCATTTAATGCTAGTATCCCTTTAACCCCCATCACATCCTGACTAATGCAGGTGATACAATCATGTACTTGATTTAACAAGTTTATTTCCAGAAATGAAACACACAACAAAAATAAATATCACCAATACAATGCAACATTCTCTTTGTTGGTGATTAACAAGAGATGCAGATTTGCCTCCTCCTCCTTTGCCTCCTACCTCCAATTACTTTATTTAGAATAGAAAGTCATCGGAGTTGTAATCAGGTTCTTCTGGTGTTGGTTCTTCTTCATATTCGATTCTTCAACAACTACATTGGCCTCATCCATTTTGAGTTTCCCACTGATGACATCTTTTGCTCTGATTTTGCAGAATGGAGACTTATGTCCCTTTTGTTTACAGTAGAAGCATTCTACTTCCTCTTTGTTCCTGTAGGTTTTTGCAAATTTTTTCTTGACATAGAGAGCAAACTCTTCCTGGTTGTCTTCTTTAGTTCTCTTTTCTTCACTTAGAAGTGCATATATTATGTCTTCTAGTGTTTGTGTGGGCATCTGTCTGAGAGTGAACACAACATTACTGTATTTTGGTGGGAGACTGTTTAGAAGTATGGCTTTAACATCTTCATCTTCTATTACAGCGTTTACTTCTGCAAGTTGCCTTATGAGTGATCTTAGTTCATTAATGTGGCTTGACATTGTCACATTTTCATTCATCTTGAGTTTGAATAGTTGCAATTTTAGTGAAAATTTAGCATTGACTGCATTTGAGCCAAAAGTTTTGCTGAGTAGTTCCCATATTTCTTTAGAAGATTTTTCCAGATCCACATAATGTAGCTCAGTGTCAGATAGGGCAAGTCCTATTATTGCTTTTGCCTTATCATCCCTTGTTTCCCACTCTATTAGTTTTGCAGCGTCTGTGGGTTTTGATTCATCTCCTGATACAATCCTCCATAAATTTTTATGCATTAATTGCATTTGGATTTTAACTTTCCAAGTGTGAAAGTTCAATCCATTGAATTTGTCTAGTGGAATTTCCATTATACCTTAGAGCATCGGTTTCGACTGAAAATGCACTCTTAGGGGAGTCGGTTTCATCGATATTGCTCCCGATTTACACTATATATTTAAAAAGTAATAAGAACAAATTACTTTTTAAATTTTACATGGATATTTCTAATAAATCAAAAGAACATTGAAATATATAGGAATGACTGAAATTTTGGATCCTATACTTTACAATTAAAAGTATTATTAAGTGAATATCACATTGCATAATACCTTAGAGGCTTAGACTATAAAACATTAGCCTAGTATATACCTTCCGACACTAATCACAACGTGGAACTATACGCACAGTGATCGAAACAAAGATGACGTTGGGCACTACGGAGGTGGGTAACAGTCGATCATCACGTGCCAGGTCAGATCCATGGGCTCTTCAAAGATTTTAATGCCCGACCATTATGACAGTGCTTAGGGGGACGTGATCGCCGTTCGAGGGTGCACACAGGGTAAGAGACAGGGGCGCCAATCAAAGGGTGCACGTAGCCTACGAGGTTAGGGATAGGGACTAATGGAATTTATCATGCCGTAGTTAATGCCCTCTGTCCAAGCTTTTATCAATGCGCAGGGATCCGTAGGCTTGTCAAATCAGGTCGCCGGTATAACTCTCGTGTACGGTGCAAGGATTTTCAACCATGGTCGCCATTGAAACCTTAAAAACAGTGAACAAGTTCCCTAATGGGATTCAAACAATGCACAAATACATGGCCCTAGGAGTTAATCGCTCTGATACTGCGATGATGGAGGATAACCAGAGCAATCAAACAAATATATGCTGAGACAAAATACACAGGAGACAAAATAATTGATCAAAATAACTCCCGGATAATTTTATTCAATAGATAGTGATCTTTTATACAAAAGCTTGATCCTAATATTTAGGAGTCAAAGCTTATCACTGGACAACTCACACAATCCCACTAATATCTCTGAGTTGTTTGGTTGACAACTAATTACAACCTTTATTTGTTTCACACTAACATTATCTAAATTTCGTAACACTTTCTAGCCGTTTATTGTCTTTATCTTTTACCCAGTCACCTCATCGGGATTAATTACAAAATTAAGCTTGAGAGCCCTATAAATATAAAGTTATAAGACCATAATAAAGGTCCCAGTCATAACATGACATATTACTATAACTCCATCTAGAGTTGCGTCCATTGAATCACTTGCATCCACATAGTGTCATGCATTAAGGCTAGGATATTTGCATCACACACACCGCATATGGGTAGGGATTCTATTGTATTCCATGCACACATGCTATTTACATTTTCTCGTAGTTATTATTAATTCTACTTCACAAAGTGTGACCGGGCATGAGAAAGCAACTAGGGAACGACATGCACACACACCATAACTAAATCCGGGTCCGAAATGTAGCGCAACGCTTAGTGATAAGACTACTAGTTTGGCATTAAGCGCCTAAGGTCGATCGACCCATTCATTTGCATCTTTTATTTTTCTAGGGTTTGATACTTCCTTTTGCATTGCAAGTCATTTTCTAGCTCATCTGATGGATCTAGCGTGACATATAGGAAGCATTCGAAGACACCTTGTGACCATATCATATTTAGTTTTTGAGCATTCATATAGATCAAACCACTCAAATGTAGACTAGGGCTCCCAGGTGCCCAAAGACACTCTCGAGCACCCCAATCATTTTAGATCTTCTAGATATGCCCTTCGCAGGGTCCTTGGGTATTTGTCTACACAACTTTGATTTCATTTCTAGATATGCGACAACTTGTGATAGTCACTTCCAATCAACTAAGCCATTTCTTTCCTTTCTCTTGCATATTAGGGTTTCATTTCACTTAGAATAATTTACTTGCATTTATTCCATACTATTTTTAGTCTATTTACTACCTTTTTTAGTCCTCCTAATTAGATTAACATTAATACCCTAGTGTCCCCTTTTAGGCCACTAGATCATTATTTTAGTTAATCGAATGACCTAGAATTGATTTGTGGAGCTCTAAATTAGACTTAGAACTGCTCCAACTATCTCGATTCCACCATTAAACTTGCTCTCGATTGTTCGGGCTACCTTGGTCTACTCTCGAAGCCGATCTCTTGGGCCGAAAAATTACACTTTGAAAGTTGTCCCAACATCCGATTTGGCCATGAACACTTTGCTGAACTAGACTAAAATGTGCAAAAGAAACAAAATCCCACAAAAACTATATACAAACATTAAAAAAATACACGTACCAAATGGAACATGTAGAGTGTGCACAAGCACTTCTTTTGTTGAAAACAAACCTACCTATTCCACTCTAACCGATGAAGAGAAGCTAAAAATGCGATATGAAGGAGAAATAACTTCCCTTTCTTACAAATTGAGACCATGTAATTGATTTTGTAGTGAACATGGTCTTTAGTAAGAGTGAAAAACTAATTTGAAGTTGGTTTTTCACCCTATTTTTCAAAGCATCAACTAACTAAACAAACACCTCTTTTAGTTGCTTTGTATTTGGACTTGAGAGGCATTATTCTTTGACCTTTGGGCTTCGATGATCATCCTCATGCTCTAAAACGAGCATGACTGGTTGAACTTTGATTTTTGTTCTAAGCTAGCCAAATACCCAATTGGGAAAGGGGATTTTTGTTAGGTTGTGGAGCCTATTTTCATGTGTGAAAGTGTTGAAGACTGTACACTAAGAGTACTATATACTTTCCACAGGTTGTCTCACCATTTTTTTGCCTTGAAACAAAACGTGCCCGATATACTGGGAAATGTGCTTTTTCTCATATGGGCAGGATTTTTGACTCATAGGTTTATGGGACAGTTTAGGCCCATGGTTTTGATACCCATAATTTTGTAAAATTGCTTAAGCGATTGTCTACTTATGTGGTTTTGTGCATATGGTAGGAATGATGTAACATTACATATGTGTTTTGAATTCAGGTGTGAATTTTGTATAGTTTATTTAGCATAGCTCCAAACAGATCTGGGTATTGTATTGAGAAAGTGGTAGCTTGTAATAAAATCGAGCAAGTGATTCTTGGTGGACGTAGCCTAAATTAGGTGAACCACGTTAAATACTATCTCTTTGTGTTGTGTTATTATTATTCTACACTTATATTTGAGATCTATAATATTATGTGCATATTAGTTTCTCTTTGCATTTCTTACGTGAGGGATTATTCGCATATTTTATCCCTTATTTCTTAATAATTTTGAAACCAATGGGTTGATTCTTGTGATTTTCCCATCTCTTTAAAGCTCAATCCCATGAATGGGATTATCTTGTAAACTTTCAATTTCATGAATGAAGTTTCTTGCAAGCTTGCCGACTTTGTTATGCCTCTACAAATAACATTGCCTCTCTCACGATGACTGATTTGGAAATGGTGTCATCATGGCTCTCTTCCTCCTCAAACATAAAGCTTGAGAGATCAAAATCATCCACACAATTAGATTCTTGCAAGGATGAAGTGGAAGAAGGGTATGAAATTTTATCATCAAAAGAAAGAAAGAAGATTCCTATGATCTCTTCTTCATCCAAGACTTTATAATCTGATTTGTCCTTCTTCTTAGCATGAATATCCTCATGATTGGTTGTAGCATCTGGAAATATTCTTGGTGGATCACTGCAATCTTTCAAAACTTCCTAGTCATTTGGAAGCTTCTCTTCATATGCTTTTAGCTCTTCTTCTGATTTTGTAAGATGGGATGAATCATCAACCTCTATGAATATGGTGCCAACATGCACACTACATTCGAGTAAAGAGATTATTGGTCATATTCTTCTTGTGTTTGTTATTCTATAAAATCAGTCTCCACCTTGTGTTCTTCAACTTCAACCTCTGTTGAAGGCTTAACCACTCGCGACATATGATTAGACTCAAATTTTGCAGCCCATTCCTTGATTTTTTTGCAAGTTCTTCTCTGATTGCGTTCTTCAACTTGCTGCCCTACTTGACTAATTTTTTGATTTGTTTCTTCCCAAAATGGGTTTGGGAATGCAAGAGGAGGGATGGGTTGGGTTATAACATGATTTTTCACTTGTTGAGGGGAAGGAGTTTTTGAGGAAAAGACAACGAAAAATTAAGGTGGGATGGAAGGGAAGAAGATAGAGAAGGGGGATTCTCAATGGGGGTAGCAGGCAAAAATCTAGGGATATGAAACTTAGGATGAGATGGTGTAGGTGGGGAAGTGGTATGAGAGGGTTGCGATAGATAGTAGTGTAGGATTACCCCATTGATAGGGTTGCCTAACACTAGATTCATGAGCCTCCATTAACTCAACCCACTTTGTAATTTGGGGCATCATCTCAATCATAAAGTCCAGCTTTTGTTGAGGATTGAACTAGTTTGGCATAGGGCCAACCCATGGACAAGGGACCCTAAAACCAATTTTGAATGCCTTCATTGCACATTTGTCCTTGGTATGCACCATGTTCAACTCCATTTTTGTATATGCTTTTGGAAATCGATTCCTGTCATAGAGTTGCCACCATCACCTACATAACCTTGTTCTTGACAAACATTTTGGTTAAAATAAACCATATGGGTCAGTGGAGGGTGGGTTATATGCAGATTGTTCATGATAGGGCTCATAGAACTGATTTGGAGGAGGATTTTGAAAATGTGGGGATGGAGGGAACTAGTTTTTCTATCTACAAATGAGAGTTCTAAGAAGGAAATGAAGTCATGATTGCACAACTTCATGAATGAAAGGAAAATGGGAGAATGAAAGGAAAGAAATATGAATGGAAATGGATGGAAGGAAAGGGAAAGGTCTGCTAAATGAGAATATGGGTTGCTTAGATCAGTGGAGTCGCCATATGTGCTTAAAAGTGCCTCCAAAGGCTGAGATCTCACCAAGAGCACATAAAACTTGGTGAAATGAAGATATAAAGCTCCTTAAACTTCTCCCGGTAGGCGTGCAAAAATGTTATGTCAAAAAAGTAGTACCCTGGGATTTGTTTGATATAGATCCCTACTTTTTGGCAAACATGGGATGATCTCACAAGTGTGGGACTTGCATAAATGAGATCAACCTCTAGAGAAGTTTGGTTCCTCTACCTATTCCTAATGCTAAGCTACTCCCGAGGAAGGAAATGCGCTTTTCTATTGGATGGTTGTAGGTGATGCATATTGGTCCTTAATCATCGACTCGTCGTTACTACACGTTGATGTGGAATGTACCTTCGGATGTCTTTGAGTGAGTAGATGCTATTGCACAGAGCAAGCATGCCCATTTGTTTGAGCCAATGACGATAACGGTGACTACATGTACCATACTACTGAGTAAGCGTGATGTAGCCAAGATTTTACCACCAATAACCCAAGGCACGCTAACACATCACTCAACCTGAATTGAGTGCTCACCCGAAGTGTGTAAGGGTACCAGGTCCCTCTTTAGAGAAGCTTGTTCAAGATGTTACCATGATTGAATGTATATTTCAAATTCATGACAGATTAATCAATTATTCCATAGTGCATAAACTAGATCTAGAACTTAACCATATGAAGGATTAACTAAACAATTACTATAATCAGATTTACCATGCAAGATCCATGTTCAGTTACATCCAACACCAATATCCAGCCAATAAGATCCATTATATTAATACTGTAAAACATAGAAGCTTCTTACATACATCATAAATTCACCATAGTCATGCGCGCTACCAAACTCACAACATAACACTACAATAATATCAAACTGTCTAAACCATCCAAATCAATACATTTTTATAGGGATGGGGACTTTCCCTACACCGTCCATACACCTTTAAAATAGACTACATGCTAATAATAGTCATGCGCCCTTACATGAGAATACAAAAGCATGCAAACTCGTTAATAATAGATTATCTACTAGAATAATTGTTGTTTAATCCTATTAATAACTTCAAAGCTATGCATGGTGCTTGTTCTTCCGCTTATCCAAAATAGCCTTTACGTGGTATTTAAATCTCCTAGAAGACATGCTCATGTACTCCATGTCCAAAATTAGCCTCAATCTACAAACTACTAAGTCCTGATTTCAACATGTTCCTAGGCACACCTTGTTTTACTATACTTTCGCGCGCTCCTACGCACCACATGTCTCGCACACCTAATCCTTCCAAGACTTTCATACTTGAGCTATATTTCATCAGCTCAACATTACCCCACACTAATTTCATTTCCATCCCCGACAATGGGTAATCCCAACTTGTCCCTCCAAGAATAAAAAATAAAGAAAGAATAAAGGAATACTTGTATAAAAAGAATGAAAAACTACTCGCGTTTTTCTCTTCTACATCACGGGGATTAAATCTGGATATTCATTCTTAATCTCTGCCTCTAAATCTTTCTAATCACTCAACACTTGACCAATTTTATCAGGAATGTCTGTAACTATGGCTTCCAACTCATCATGAGTCATGTTTTCACTCTCATTCTACAATATTCTAACAATGTTAGCCATGTTAGAGACCATCCCCTTCATAATATCCATTTTCTATGCAATGAATTTACCAATGTATTTTATTTTCTCATTATGTGGATCCAGGCTGCGCAGCCAGCGCATCACACTTTTTCTCAATCAATGTAAGCCTCTCCACGTGCCCAAACGTCTCATTCTTCATCACCTTGAGGACCTCGTTTTCTTCTCCAATGGTCCTTGTCTTTATGATGGCATTCGGGGCTTCACACATAGTCAATGCCGGTCTACTTTTGTAATCTCATCCTTCAAAGTATATAATAAGGATTCATAACTTGAAATATTCCATGCAACATCAACTTTGGCTTTCGATGCCTCTTCTCTGAACATCCTTAGGCATCGACATACCCATGGTCCCTTCCTCCAATAGCATTTGAATTGTTGTGTGTAAATAATGCAGAGTGGATTTAAACTCTGTTGCAACCTTCTCCTAAAATTGTGGCCTCTTCTTTATGATCTCATCACCAATTTTCTCAGAAATCCTAAGGACGTTCTTCACTTCTACCTCAGCTTTTTCCTTTTCTTCTATAATGCACTTTATCTCAATGTCCTTATCTTTCTTTTCATCTAACATGACCCTAATAGTTGTCACTTTATCAACATTCGATGCGCAACTTCTATAGATACCTTAGCGAGGGTATTGGTCACCTACTCATCTAATATGGCAGTGGGCTTAATAGTCATATGGCATGAATAGGCACCTTCTTCAATCTACGTGACACACAAGATTCCTCACACATGTCAAAATCAGGCTCCTCCATATGAGTCTACATCATCCATGATAATTGCTTCCTTGTGCGTGTATTCGCCATATCCACATCCATGAGCTCCCATCCATATAAATCCTTGGGTTCCAAAGTACCTTGAACCGCATGCGTATAATTTTTCTTGGGTCATCAATATACCCAACAGTTAGAGTCTCATATGTTGCTTCCTTATTATTCTTACTAGAGCGCTTACCCTTGGGCATCTTGACGCCTAAATCCAAAATTGGCCCTTCATCTCGCTCACGTACGCATAGGGGGCATGCTAGATGGCTCACCCTTATCTTCACCTATCTCCAAGCCAACATTCCCACTATCTATGTTTTGTTCCTTCAACTCCTCTTCACCATTCTTCACCTCCTCTTCCTGAGGCTCATCTCGTATTCATGTTACAATCGGGTGTTCGACACACTTTGTCCTTAGCTTTTCTTCTTCTTCCTCCTTCGAGGGATGACCTTGCGCCTCTTTTTCTTCTCAAGTTCCACCTTCACGGGTGAAGTCCAGGTGATCTTTTTTTGGGCTAGGAAGTTCTCGCACTGAGTCTTTATTCTTCTGAGTACCCTCTTATACTGAGGTTCCTCAAGAGTTTTTCTAGATCTACCTCCAACACACCTATCTCCAACACTTCATCTTCGTGATGTAGTGGAGGGGTTACCTTGGGTGTAATTTGCTCTCTAACATTGGGTTGTTTCCTACCCTTGTGCTCAAGACCACCACTATCTTCCTGCAAGTTCTTCTTCCTCTTCTTCCACAAGGGGTGAAGTTGGTTCCTCATCTGCCAAAGTGCCAACTGTATGCTTCCCCTTGGGTGGGCTAGGAAGTTTGAACTCATTTTCTACATACCTCCCATTTTCTAACCTAGGCTTGAGTTGGATATACACAAGGGCTGCCCCAATCTCACCAATAGTCAAACTCATAGCCTTCATATCAATATTATCTGAAATTAACCTCTTAATATATACAAACTTACTTGGATACACATAAGTATTTTGGAGAGTGTGGTAATTGTTGTCTACCTTATCAACATTGAAGATAAACTGACTCACATTTGAAAACCTATGTACAGATGCCTAGAAATAACATGTGGTGAAGGCATAAGGGAGCTTACACCAAGGGCTCAACTTCCCATCCTACATCACAAAGTGTGCAATGCGTAGTGTTTGTACATTGCAAATCAGTACTTGCTTACCCAATACCAAAGGTAACTCCTTGGGTATTCTCCATTCCTCTTTGAACGTGGAGTCGCGCATACCACAACTCTTCCCTTTTTTTAAATGGTCCACTCATGGACCCATCACATGTATATTAATCAAATCTCTCTGTAAGATATTTCTTTTCTACAGATAATCCATATTTTATCCTTTTCACGATCGGGTACTCCAATTTCTACAAAGATAAGGGATAACAGGATCGTGCCAAAACTAATCTTCTCACCTCCATGTGCTTCCTCAATGATGGTTTCAGTAATGAAACCCACCAAGTTAGTAAGTCACCCCTTCAGTCATTTTCTTTACTATATGTAACCATAAGGTGTTCACCTGACCATCGCTCCTAGTTATTCAACTTTTTTAGGAGGTGTGTTGCTGCTTAGATAACTAGGTATTTTGTCATCTTATCAATGTCCATTCTGTACCCTCCCTTTAAGTAACCCAACACTTTGATTTTTGCAATGATTCTTGCCTTATGTGTTAGGTCATTGCTAATCTCTGTGCCTAAATTCCTCAATCCCACGAGGGTCCCAATTAGGGGTGCGATGATCTTCATTTGTCATTCAAAGAAAGTAGAAGAAGTCCTCATGGACTCTGCTCATCAACCACTAGTAAATTTTTTTGGGTTTTTCCAAAATAAGGGAGCTCATATAACTATAAAACCCCCACCTTTCTCAAAATATTCTCACCCATGTCGTCATACACAACCATATCATCTGTCATTCTCTTGTTTGTTTTCTTCACCAACAATTTATCTAGTTCATCCTTGTTGTCGATTTTCTAGTGGTTGTAATCAATTACTTTACTTCGGAAAATGTGTGAGTCCTAGTCGTGACCCATGTAAACCCCCTTAGGGTACTTGCATCTCAGAGAAACGGCTTTCGGGGTATCCTCCACTTCAATTTCTACTTCCTTCTACTTCTTTTCCCTTGCGACCGCTCTAGTGCTCTCTTCAGTGCCATAATAACTATAAAGGTGTGATCTTTTACCTTCTTCGAGCTCTACAAGTCCAACTCTGCGTGCCCTAGCTCGAAACCACATGCCCTAGCTCAAAACCTAAACCCTAGCTATCAATATTCTTCCATACACACCTTTTCTCTTCTCAAACACTTCTCTAAATGGAGCGGAAATCACCCTAGTGCATAAATCTGAAAAATCCAACTGGTTTGTGGCTCTCTACACTTCACAACTCATTCGCTAGCTCACTCGTCAACAACTCACTCAATACTCTTGTTTGTAAAGGTAAGAGTGATTTCATGACACGTCCTTATATAGTTGTTTAAAAAAATCCACATTTATTACTTCCACCTACCATCATATCGAGCATTGATTTGTCATTTCTGTAATTTTTTTCACGTTGCTTGTTTCCACGCCACAGTCATAACCTTCTAGTGCACCTTCTACTTCTTAGCCACATACCTCCTTTTGCGCACCTTCATGCGCCAAAGTACTTCACCACTATGCCTTTCACTAAGTAGTTTCCACTATTGTAGCCTACCTCGTGTTACACTATGCGTCCAATTATCCATACATGGTCTTCAATCATGAGAAATCTTTCTCTTTCTCCATCCGCACCTTTCCTTGAGCACTTGCATAATATTTCTCCTATGCATACCCATCTTCAAATAATATTCAAACTTGCAATGAACCTTGTATATATTCCACCCCACACTAAGGGTATGCGCGGTCCTTTATGTATGAAAACACTTAGATAGTATCAACTTTTGGTGTGCAAGCCCGCTTATTACACAAAACACCAAACTAAATTGAAAAAACATAAAAATGATGAAGGAAACACATATGAAAGGAATGCATTAAGGAAATCTAATCTAAGTGACAATACTACCTTATTACAAACACCAAGAAGACTTATTTATAGTAGGGCTTCAACCTACTCTTGTTGAAGTAACCGAGCAATTGTGTTCCATCCAGCGCCTCTAACTGGAAAGCACCTGAATCAAGTATATAAGTTATAACATACAATCCTAACCAATGCACCTTAAGATTTCCAGGGTGGCACAAAACTTTGAATCATACAAAAGTACCATCTATCCAACCTCAAGCTTCTTATCCTTGATGTGCCTATCATGTCATGTCTTCTACTTGGTTTTTCTTGCTTCTAACTCCATCTTATTATAAATAAGCACCTTTCATCTAGCTACATAAGTTTTTCAATACATTCTTTAAGTGTTTGCTCATTCACTAAACCTCCTATGCATGTAATACACAGAGATGGTAACATGAATTCCACTAGTAGAATAGCCTCCACTCCAAACACCAACTGAAAGGGTGTGGCTTTATTCAACCTTTTGTAGGTTGTCCTGTATGCCCAAAGTACAACAGACTTTATCATCCCAGTCTTTCCTTCCAACATCACAAATATTAGTCAAGGTATGGCTCAATATCTATTTGAAAGCCTTAGTAGTTCCATTTTCCCGAGGATGATAGGGTGTTATTTTATGGCGGCGTGCAACTAGAAATTCATCCAATAGTATCCTAATGGTCTCATTAAGAAAATGAGTATCCCTATCACTTGTTAAAATTTAAGGGCATCCATACCTATTGATTGAAAGGAACGATAACCAGATCGTACCAAGCCAAAAACACAGATGCTAATCAAACACCACGATCAATAAGATGAAAGCAATTCACTAGAATAACTTTACATAAAACCTTTACAAACAAATGAGCAACAATATCATATATTATTATGGAACTCAATGCAATACATTGAGAATGGGTCTTGCTTAAATAGGCAAGGAATAACAATCTAAGAACCAATCAAGGTCGTAGATCAAGCCATGAATCAAGGAAATAACTAGTCATCAAAGAACTAGTCAAGACCATAGATTTAGGAGAGAACTAGACATCAAGGATCTAGTCAATACCATAGATCAAGGAAAGAACTAGTCAATACCATATATCAAAGAAATAACTATACCTAACAACTAGATAATATCTCATAATATCTAAATAAGATAAAAGAAATATCCACACACATAAGTGGGTGAGGATAAATACAATAAAGGTAAATAAAGTACCTAGGTGAACATGAGCTAAGGTAAATACCTACTCTAACACCCCCCCTCAAGTGAAGCTAGGGGCCAAAATAGAAGTGGCATGTCCACAATATGAGTCCCGACAACTAGGCTTGATGAGGTACTCATGTACAATAACTGGGAAAAAGGGACACCGCAAGGTACCCAAAACTAGTAACAACAAAGTAAAAGAGAGTAAAAACCCACTCCAAGGCATCCCAAGAAGCTCGGCTCAAAAAACTCATACAATGTTGAAGAATTTTGGTCTAAATCCACTGCTCAATCATAGAACTCAAAAACAACTGACATTGGGCTTCACCAGAATAGCTCCATACAAGGAGACTGTCAATGGAGTGATGTCGAAAGTGCAAAAAAACACCAAACATAATTCGACCAATTGCTACAAATAGGTGTGACATGATCCAAGAACAATAACCAAAGCAACAAGGCAAGGACACAAACTCCAGAGTGTCACGATCCAAGAAAAGCCAAGGTAACAAGGGGGACACGAAACCCGAAGAAGCAAGATCAACACCACACCCTCCTATACTACTGAATGGGTGGAGTGATGCTACAAATTTGTATGAGTTACCCAAAATCAACTACTCGAACACTAACAAAATAACACTGGACTTCGCCAGAATAGATCCCCCATAAGAGATACTGTCAACATGCCAAAAGTGTCGAAAATACATATACAAAATCTCTCAACAAACAAGAGAGATACACTACACTTAGTAAAGAAAATGCTCAAAACAAGAAGCATCACAATGCAGAAGGTATAGAAAGTGGAGCAAGAGGCCGAATGGTGGAGGAGCCACGCCTATAGAGTCCTCTCAATGAATGCCTATGTCGCCACCACGAGTGATCAGATATCCACCCCAAATCAACACGGATGGATGAAGAAGATGCTGCATATGACTTGGTGTAAAATGCACAATGGGTGCATGCAAAAGAACATCAGAATGTGTGTCAAGTTGATCATGTCTGACAGCTGAAATCTTAGGTTTCTCAAGCCTGAGTGAAGGTGCAGAACTCATGTGTTGCTCATGATCCTTAGAAAGAGTCGAGCGAACAAAAAGGAGCTCTATCAATGTGTGATCCCAATGAAGTATCTACTCGAAAACTAATGGCATGACGAGAATCTCATGTAACATGTGGAATAGAGGAAAAAATACCCTATGAATGTTTGCCACTGACTCCGAGACCCAGACCCATGAACGGAGCATGCAATATCTCGAATGTAGTGGTATGCTTCTCAAAAAAAGCCATGCAATCCGAGTAGAAGTAGGATACACAACATGTGGTACCGTAATAGGCACATATGTGGAAAAGTATGCAGTAACAAGCCTCACAGGTTTAGAAGCATCAAAAGCGAGTTCGGGCTCAAAGACTCAAGCGAGATAAATGTCGGGGAGTACAAGAGCAACAACCTGCAAGTTGACTAGGAGCATGGATATGGTCGTCCACAATATGATGGTGATGTTATAGGCTAACAATTTTGTTCTGTAGGGAGTGTATTATTGTATCCTTATTATGAATGAGTGATTATAGAAGAGAATTTCACTTCTTGAGTGATCTATTTTCTTCCACAAATTTTACAATATCCTCTTGAAGTCCACATACTTCAGAGAAAAACATATCATTCTCAAAATCCATGATAGGTACAAACCGCAACTCCAAAAAGTTTAGGACGTCGAGCTCGGTTGAAATTGCATCCACAATTGATTATAACACTCCTCCATATTTGGCACTTTATAATTATAGTGCAATTCTCAAAATAAATAACTCTAATGGAAAGAGCACGAAAAAAGCACTTTTGCAAAAAATGACACTCAAAACCAAGTTACCAATCAAAAGTTACAAGCTTTTTAATATTTTGCTCTGTTATTTATTTTAGTTACCACTAAAACAAAATAAATTGTTGTTGCCTTCACCACACAAATAAAATTAAAGGGGGCTCAAGTTAAGCACCTACGAATCACAATTTTTAAGCCCTCATATGACCATACCATATGACCAAGGGCTAAGGATTTTAATGGGTGTTTGCACAACTTACTATTCTAGGGTGTGTCGCGTGTTTTCGAGAAAGTCACATCCAACTGCCTCTTCTGGTAAAAAATACTATGAGATCCCTCTCCACCATAAGTTCAATCTTTTGGTGTGACGAAAAGTCATGTAGCTCTGATACCATGAAAGGAACGATAACCATATCGTACCAAGCCAAGAACACAGATGCTAATCAAACACCACGATCAATAAGATGAAAACAATTCACCATAATAACTTTACATAAAACCTTTGCAAACAAATGAGCAACAATATCATATATTATGGAACTCAATGCAATACATTGAGAATGGGCCTTGCTTAAATAGGCAACGAATAACAATCTAAGAACCAGTCAAGGTCGTAGATCAAGCCATGAATCAAGGAAATAACTAGTCATCAAAGAACTAGTCAAGACCATAGATTTAGGAGAGAACTAGACATCAAGGATCTAGTTAATACCATAGATCAAGGAAAGAACTAGTCAATACCATAGATCAAGGAAAGAACTATACCTAACAACTAAATAATATCTCCTAATATCTAAATAATATAAAAGAAATATCCACACACATAAGTGGGTGAGGATAAATACAATAAAGGTAAATAAAGTACCTAGGTGAACATGAGCTAAGGTAAATACCTACTCTAAGACTGATAATATTTTCCTAGAGGAACCTTGCTACCATAGTTGATGCGCAATCCTTTATAGGTGTCTCTTCTGCTCACCTTGTAAGATAGTACATGCGAAGTTATAATATAGTGTGATCTAGTCCTATGTGTTGTTGGGAGATAGGACCCACAAAGTCAATTGCCTACTTTTCAAAAGGTTATGTGTTAGAAATTGGCCTCAAAGGCATTTCATCTCTATACACAGGGTTTCCAAGGTGTTGACAATGGTCACACGCCTTACAATATTCTTTGTAATCTTTGTATAACGTTTCCCACCATAGACTAGCCAATAAAATCTTATGCATGGTGACATCCCTTGCATAGTGTCCACCTACAATACCACCACGAGCCTCCTCCATAGTTGTTTCTCGCTTATGCTCAAGTACACATCGGTGTAAAACTTCATCCTGGCTTAGTTTGTATAAGTCTCCACTGATCAGCATGTAAGGCACAACACATATGGCTAGTTGTTTCTTCTCTAAATCCTTCATTCCTTCGGGCGCCACACCTATGCGTAAAAAGATCACAATATCTTCTAAGTTAGAGGGTGCACGATTCAATTTGAATAGTTGTGCATCTGGCATTATGTCCTTAATGCTCTGCACATCCTCACCTGATTGAATCCTTGATAAATGGTCTAGACTAGAATTGCTTTTGCATGGCTTAACCACCACTGTAAAGTTAAACTCTTGAAATAACAGAATCTAATGACGTGTGTGCCCTATAAAATGAGCTTATTTACCAAGTACTTCAATGCCATGTGGTGTGTATAAAAAATAAATGGGGTATCCAACAAGTATTGTCAAAACTTATGGAGTGTGTAGATCATAGACAAAGCCTCACACTATGTCATTATGTAATTATGTTCTCACTGAGACAAATTCCTATTTGCAAAACAAATAGGATGATCAAAAATCCCTTCTCAAGTCTCAAGGCTAATACCGCACTAATGGCCATGCCAGAGGCGTCTACATGAATGTGAAAAGGCTTGGTCTATGAAGTAAAGTGCATAATAGGTGTTGTAGTAAGCCTTTCCTTTAGTATCTCAAACGTGCGCTGTTACCTAACCCCAATAAAAATTGCCTTTACCCTTCAATAGTTCGTCCGGGGCACGACACCTTGGCATATCCTTTTATAAAATTCTTTTAATACCCTATGTGCCCCAAGAAACTACACACCTCTCTTTGACTAGTAGGTTCCTCTAAGCCCAAAATAACAACAACCTTAGCATGATCCACTAACAAGCCTTCCTTACAGATGATATGTCCTAGCAAAATTCCAAAGGGTGTGGAAAACACGCACTTCTTGATGTTTAAAGAGATGTTCAACTATCAACATCTCTCAAACATGAGCCTTAAGTTATCACAGTGATCCTTCACAAGCCCATAGACTGTGTAATCATCCAAATATACCTACAAGAACTTATGAATAAAATATTAGAACGCTTATACAACTATGCACGAAAGCACTGTAGGCACATTCTTTAATCCAAAGGGCATAATTGTGAATGAAAAAATTCCCCACTCAGTGGTGAAACTTGTCTTCTCTTGATCCTCTGTAGCTATTCTTCCCTAATGATATCCGGAATATCTATTAGTAAAGGAGTATATCTTGCACCTGACAACACCTTCCAAGATTTCTTCAGTAAATGGTGTGGGAAAGGGATCAATTACACATGCATCATTTAACTCCCTATAATCCACACAAATCCTTATTCTCCCATCCTTCTTAATATTGATCACCATAGGGCTAACCCACTTTGACTCCTCGACAGGATCAAGGATTCTAGAATTCAAATTTTTGTCAATTTCTTCTTTCACCTAGACGCGTAGGTTGAAGTTCATTCTGTAAGGCCTCTTCCTAACCAGGTGTGCACCTTTCTTTAGCTTGATCCTCATCTCACGCAAAGATTCATGTACCCCTTTCAATTCATGATAGCCTCTAGGAAAAAAATCTGGAAGTCACACAAGTAGCTCAATTATCTTAGTAACCTCAGAGTCAGACCAATAATCTCCAATGATGGCCTCCTTAGGTTTAACATTCATTCCAATGTTTACTTTCTTGGTCTTCATCGGCTCATGGCAGTGCACTCCCTCTCATTTACACTGTCCCAGGGACATCGGCGTATCCTCTGTGTGCTCAACATCCAAGTTCTTCACCTCTTCATTATCAACTATGTAGACCATCCTATCCGACCCTTTTCTTGTTCTAGGCAAGCGCACCCAAACTACTCCAAATTTGTTTCTTCCTCTTCAACAAACACCTCCAAGTCTAACTCACCTAACAACTTGAAGGATCTCCTCGGCCTTTACACTATCTCTCGATAGTTAAGTGCTTCATAACTGTAACGCCTCATTCACCGTGAGGTTTAGAGGAAAAATAGTCAAAGGTTTGAATCATGCCTGTAGTAAGTTCTTGCCAATTTTCGGTCTCTCTATTCAACTCTGCATAGACATACCATGCACGCACGTAACCTCACAAGGTGAAATAGAGCTTGTGCACCCACAAAAAAGGTGGTAAAGCTTCCCACCCCTCTGTCTAGAGTCTCACACACTGCTGCTAAACATGGTGCTGAATAGGATCATTACCATGAAATTCAAAAATCTGAGTAGGCGCATTGCTCCTGTGAAATCTAGCAGATAAGGTGATTCTCACTTCTCACCACTCCAAAAGATTATCACTTGTGAACCATCCTTTAGCATAGTGTCATCCCACACAAAGTATATACTAACATATTCCTTCTTTCCACTTGACATTCTCATTGAACTTCCATAACGGATCAATGATACCTCTGATTCTCTTCAACAGTGTACCTTTGTACTGGTCGTTTCCCAAATGCCCGATACTACGCAACCTACTTACTCACACAATTACACTTCTTACTTCACACCTAACCATTTCATAAGTGTCATGTGCCTAGTTGTCACATGCAACACTTGTAGTATCGCTCATGGACTGTGCATCATCCCATTGGAGAACTCCTTCCTTTGATGGCTCAAGAACTTTTGGATCTCGAATGGTGCGCACATAAATTTTGTTCAAATATTCTTCACTTAAGGGCTCTACATAAGGTGTAGATTTCCCATTTGTCAAGGGGATAATGATACACTCCTTGTTCTCAAAACTTATATACCCTTTGTTGAAGTGCAGATCAACATTGTTTGCATAACACCAAGGCGCCCAAGTAAAGATGGAAAAATATTAGCTTCTATAAGTGCTTTAAGACCTCAAAGTCCCAAAGAAACTTGGCTCCTATACAAGAATTGATATATCCTTTAAAAATCCAATAGGCATTGCTTTACTCTTGTTTTCCATAAAAACATTTGAAGACGCTATGATGGTGGTCTCGCCTTATCCAACCCATGCGTGCAAAGTGAGCACATTCACTTAAATCAGTATCAATTAGAATGTTACTCAAAAGCCAACCATCAACAACAACATTCAGAGTAATCTCCTTGTCATAATCCAGGCTATGAGGAGGGAGGTTAGCATGCAAAATATGCCTTTCATGTTCAATCCCAATGCACGAAGTGTTTCCCTTTAACCAGTTCCCAACAAAGGAATGATGTTTTCTTGTTGCAACATCTTGCAAACATCCTTTAGATCATCAACATATGTCTGATGGAGCTCAACTACCTTCTTTTGTTCTAACTTCCATGACTATTCTTTTAAACATTATATCTCACCTTGCAAATTCCTAATTACCTTCATGGTTTCTTGATAAACCTCCTTCTGGTGCATAGGGTCTGGATACTTTACATGTAGTACCTCCTCCTTAGTAATGCCGAGGATTATGTTTTGGAATTTCCTGGCGTGTGTAACCTCAACACATGTAGTAATCTTCATAGGTACCAACTCAGGATTTGGCGCTAACTTTGGCATCCATTGATCTTCCATGGTGCACTGCACTCTAACCATTCCCATACTTTTATCTTGTTTGTGCTTCTTACTTAAATGTTCATACAAGTCTGGGAACTCTTCATAATTATGGTTCTTTCTACAAAAAGAACAAACAATGTTATGAGGGCATTCACACTTGTAGTGATCAGGAGATCCACATGTATAACAAGTTCCACGAGGGAAATCACTTCTTCCACCACCATGACCTCGCCTCTAAATCCTCCTTGGTAACCTCGACCTCTACCATGGCCTCCATCAGAGTGCCCTTCATTATGATCATGGTCATGATGCTCACCTTTCTCCTTATAATTATTTAACACCAATCTGTTGTATGCCAATATCAATGACATCATGAATTTGATCAATCAACCTGCAATCTTCAGTATCATGAGTAGTAGACCTACAAATCTTATAGTAATAGGACACATTCTTTCTTATCGCATGTTACAACAATGGGCACCGACTTGAATTGTGGTCCAAGTGACAGATCTCACAATCCAACAACAAGGAGTGCATTGATTTATGAGGACAACTATCCTTAGTATGTCCTTCTACTTCACAATCTATACACCAAATCCCATTATGTGTCTCATGCTCTGAATTAGTTGATAATTTCTCTAATTGTTTAGCCATTGTTGTAATCTGAGCTTCTAAAAATGGGCTCACTCCTATGTCTACACTCCATACTACCTCAATGACGCAGAGCTTCTTCAAGTGCCTCATACAGATTTGTGTAAGTATTATGTGAAAGCGCTCTTTTAAAAGGCGTGATCGGTCCTACGATAAACCACTTTGAGCATGTTGGCTCATGTGTATGTCATAAGATAACTTGGACAAAAGGGTCTTGAACCGAGCATCATACTCCCGAACACTCTTAATAGTGCCTTGCTTAATGTATTTCAACGTGTTGATGCTCTTCTACTCAAACTCAGGGATATAAAATTATTTCAAGAAAGCATCCCACAACATGGTATAATCTACACAAGTCTGGTCAGGGTCAAACTTTCTATTACCAACTATGCACACGCCCCTGCAATGTAGTTGCAAACTGACTTGCCTTGCACTCTAGAGTAGTAATCCCCTTCGTGCGCCATAGTATCTCACACATATGCACGTGCTCAGATGCATCTTCAATGCCTCTATATTCGGAAGATGGAGATACATTTCCATATAAATTTTATGAGGCAGTGCGGACCTTTCCCACAAGATCTAGAACTGTATTTCCTCATGTGTTTCCTCCACCCCCAAAACACCGAGATCCACCAAACCACCGAGCCACATGATCCTACCGACCCTCCTCCTGAAGTAGGCAATAGACTAGAGGATGCACTACCTTGTGCTCCCACATTTGTGCTAAATTAAATGCCCATAGTCCCGTGAAGTTGTGCTAATTCCAGACATTATGCCAATGTTCTATGCACCCACATTCTCGTGGCACGCGCTAGAAAGATACCTCCAACTAGACCTCCAAATAACAAAGATGATGAATACACCACCATAAATGAATACATTACCTGATTAACTCCTGAACTTAACTACAAATCAACTCTATCTACTGCAACTCTCCGCCCACACTAGTATGCTTATTGTTAACTAACGTAAAAACTGGAAAACCAAGTGTAAGGGATAGGTCGCTAGGTAGGTTCGAGATGCGTGCCCATGGATCCGAAGGCTGAAGAGGGCTCCCTGCCATGCTTTCCCAAATGTGGGATTTCTAGATGCTCTGGCTCTACTTCCTCTACATGAGCTCTAAATCCTTCACGAGCCATCTCCCTTCACAATACCATTCTTTCCGTGATATCTCGCCGCTTCATTAGATCCCTCTTGCACACTTCATTAAACTTAAGCCACCTTTCTTCTCTCTATCTCTCTCGCTTTCTAGGTCCAACATCCTTCACCACACCTGCTCCTGCCCCCACGCGTGGTGGGGTTTAACTAGCCATAGGTTTCTCTTCCAAAGCCAAGGTCACAATCAAGATCTTAATTTCCAAAGGAATACCACACAAATATGATCCTCTAGGTTCATGCAAGAACTAGAACTCAACAACATCCGAAGAGGAGTAGGTAGAAATTACATACTCAATAATATAGTTGTTCAAAACACCACATAACCAAACATCCACAAAGTCGTGTCCAAATCAGATCTACATCATACAAGGCCTAAAATTCTTCTTGCATCTAAACAAGTGTGTGAAACCTCCAATTCCTCTAGACATGTAAGCAACCACCACTCGTATATATCTATAGGAAATATGGTGAAGAAAGTATCATATAATACGTCATATAGATTCTACTCAACCCATGCGCATGCATTAAACTTAGGTCCAATGTTAAATCTATGAGCATACTCTTCTTCTAGATCATCTAACCACTCTTCAATACTAGCCAAGGTCAACCAAGTATGTCTTCATCATGTAACATCCTAGAAAAATAGCTAAGAAAGAGGTCTCAATAACGAAACCAATGATGTAGCCTAGATTTTACCACCAACAACCCAAGGCGCATTGACACATCACTCAACCTAAATTGAGTGCTCACTTGAAGCGCACAAGGGTACCAGTCCATCTTTAGAGAATCTTGTTCAAGATGTTAGCATGATTGAATGTATATTTCAGATTCATGACATTTAATCAAGTATTCCACAGTACATAAACCAAATCTAGAACTTAACCATATGAAGGATTAACTAAACAATTACTATAATCAGATTTACCATACAAGATCCATGTTCAATTACATCCAACACCAATATCCAGCCAATAAGATCCATTATATTAATACTATAAAACACAGAAGCTTCATACATACATCATAAAGTCACCATAGTCATGTGTGCTACTGAATCAAAACATAAAACTACAATAATATCATATTGTCTAAACTGTGTAAATCAATACATATTTATAGGGGTGGGGGCTTCCCCTTCACCACCCATGCACCTTTAAAATAGGCTACATGCTAATAATAATCATGCGCCCTTACATGAGAATAAAAAAGTACGCAAGCGTCTAATAATAGATTATTTACTAGAATAATTGTTGTTTAATCCTATTAATAACTTCAAATTTATGTGTGCCGATGGGGTGGGAGTCTTTGGGGTCAAGTCACATGGTTGTGTGCTTGCCCACCTAGGTTCAAATCCCCCCGAGGCACGATCCTCCTCGGAGGTGGTTTCGCCGCTTGGAGGCGCTTCTCTACTCGTGCTGACACTAGTGGTTACTCCTCGCTGTTGACGCTAGTGGCTCTCCTCTCACTGCTGACGCTAGTGGTTGCTCCTCTCACTGTTGATGCTTACTTCTCCTCTCATTGCTGACATTGGTGGCTGCTCCGCTCACTATTGATGCTCTCGTTCTTTGCCACCGGTGGTCATTTCTACTTCACATTCTTCTTGATTAGTGGCTACTCCTCTCTCTACCGACGCCGGTGGCTATTCCTCTCACTCCATTCATTGATAGTTGTCCCACTCGTTGCGGCCGTTGTCGTTGGTCGCTGCATCTTCACTATGGTTTCATGGTTACTCCAATTGGGTTCCTAAATAGTGGTTCCCTTCATTGTAACTAGGTTATGGTTCCTCTCAAGAAAAAATCCTCAATTGTACAAGGATGCGGGTCCTTTCAAACACCCTCAATTTACCCTCAATCCAAAAAAACTTCAAAGCTATGTGTGGCACTTGTTTTTCTACTTATCTAAAATCTCCTGAAGACGTGCTCTGCACTCCACGTCCAAAATTAGCCCCAATTTGTAAATGGATAAGTCCCGATTTCAACTGTTCTGGCGCACCATGTTTTGCTATACTTTCACGTGCTCTTGTGCGCCCGTGTCCACACGCCCAATCCTTTTGCAATTTCATACTTAAGTTATATTTCATTAGCTCAACATCGCATGATGAGGCACAAGAAAAGACTCTAAGCTAGGGAGGTTGTAGGAGGAGTCCTAGTGCATGACGTGTTCATGAATTTTTAGAGTTGTAGGGCCGATTTGTGGAGCAATCGGTTGAGGTGACGTTACTACAAAGGCAAAGTGGAGAGATATAGGGGTCGCAACTAGTGGCGTAGATTGAGCGGTGAAGCATCTAGTTTTAGAGCTCCCGCAGTTGTATATAGTGATAGTGATGATGATGTATGATGTATGGATGTAGTGATGCATGGGGGATTTCCCAGGTGATTGTTATTTTGTAACTATGACTTTTGATGATATATATATTGATGGATGATTGGTATTATTGTGTTGTGTTAATGTTTTATTGATATGTGATGTAATGATTGTTGTTCATATATTGGTCTTTTGATGATTGATTTACATTGTTCGAATGGTGATGTGATTGGTATTACCTAAATGATTATGTTGATTTGTAATAGATGAGGATGTAGTAATGCACAAAAATTGGATTGAATGTAGGAATGAAGGTAGATAATGTGTGATAGTAATAGATGTAAGTAGATAGAATGAATGAGACATGATGTATGTGAACGTGTGTGAGTATGTGGAAGAGGGGGAAGAATATTTATGTTCCTAGTGTATTTATAGAAAATATACGGTTCATTTATATAAGACCCCTCGTGAATCAAGAATGAACCATAGAACAAGAGTGTGTCATCGAGGAAATGGCCTAATAGTGTATGCTATATAGATAGATCAATGGAACATATAACGTAAATGTGAAGTGGGGTTCTTATTGAAACAAATCCTCTCTGAGTCATATAAGAACCATAAGAACATGAGTGCATCGTCGGGTAATGAGGTGAGAAAAATCACTTACCAAATATGTGTTGGTTATTCAAATGTGCACTGTGTCTCGGATCTAGAAGAGCCAAGTTATTTGAGACAACAATGGAACCATCTCCAAATTGTGGGACCTTGCGCGCTTGAGACGTATCTCCTGAGAAGGCCGATTCCTCTATCTATTTCTCTGCTACTGCTACTCCTAATACTAGAAGGGAAAACTGATCGGGATCATTTTTGAAAGTTACCTAAACATCCCTAAATGGTGTCAGTGTAGAAGATCATCTTGAGAGATTTCCAACGACTGTGAGAATGTGGCAAACGGACATCGGGAGCTCTAGATATGTTCGGTCAAAGTTCGACATAACAAGAAAGTCAACTCTGGTCAACTAGTCAATATTGGACCAATGACACTGCGACACGTGGCGAAAAGGCAAAAGGGAGTTGTTTGTTGGTTTTCGATCACCGGTCTTCGACGAGCATAAAAATGGTGCATGGGAACAAGAGGCTCAACTTTTATTATGGAGGGGAGCCCGACCGCCGTGTGGACTATGGTATTATCGCCAACGTGGTGGGTCCACAAGCCACCACGTGGCTTGCCACCACGTGGCTTGCCACCACGTGGCTTGCCACCACGTGGCTTGCCACCACGTGGCTTGCCACCACTCGTCGAATTCGATCGATTTGCCTATCGGGAGACGACAAGTGGAATATATACTATTGACCGAGTTAATTATTTCCATACCACATTACATGGGTCGAAATTATATTTACTTGGTAAGTCCATTTTCCAAATGCCACACATATATGCCAAACCGCTATATATTAATGTTTATACATTAGTATCAAAGCCCACATAATTCTCCTAACCGCCAATTTAACCATGCTATTTCCAAACTTCCACGTGGAAGGGAGAAGGTGAAGCGGTGTTGGAGGGGGCAAATCCATGCGTGGAAATCCACGTGGTGATCAAGGTGGGGGCGGTTATGCTCCAAAGTGGTCCTTTGACCACTATGTTTGCATGGAGGAAGGCTATTTAAAGCCTTAAACATTATCCACCCACAAAATGTGGGATTCACCCACTTCAAAAGCCACTCCAATTGGGATTTTATCCCATTAAAACATGCATCCGCCAATATGGGTATTTGATCCCATTTTTCATGCACGGCTAAGGTTTAAAAATAGCCTTAGGATTATATTTAATCCCATTAAAAATGCTAAGCCGCCCATTATTGGGAATTTTTATCCCAAATTACATGGTACGGGTTTAGGCTAATATTAGCCTAAGATAATATGCAAATGCATATTTTAAGGGCCCTAATTTTGTATAAATAGGGAACCCGTTCTTTGTAATAGGGGACAGGTGTGCAAAGGAGGATAAGGACCAGATCTCTGAAAATGCCATTTTTGAAGGCCTTGCACTCAGTTGGGAACTTGGAGTAAAAATATGAAATGAAGGAAATTATGAGATGATTCCAACGATGTAATATTTGATATTTTTTGTTGAGTTTTAACCTATTTTTGGAAGCTTTGAATGCAGTTTTTAACAGGGATCTACAAGACAGCTAGTTGGAAAACACGAATTTCAATGCACTTCTGGTCCGAATTGTGACTTGGTGTAAACATGAAAAGTGTTCAGAATTCAGAGATGATCTCAGATATATGATTTTTTTCATAGAATGTTTTTAAATCTCCATTTGTAGGTGTTTTTCTAACACAAGATTCACGGGGAGATCACATTGTGAAAACACTTTGTAGAGCCACGGATCATTCTTGGGACGAGAATCTGCTATTTTTCGAGTTCTTGGGACATTGATCAACTCATTTACAGGTTTTGATTCATTATTGGTTGTTTGTGAGAGTTATTGTACTTACATTTGAATATTATTAATGGATCGGTTCAATCTGAACCGGGGACGTAGGAATTTCCAACCCCATAAACAATCTTGTTTGTTATCCGAATGTTTTTCATTTTTCGATTATTTATTTGATACACAAGTTTTCCGCACTTCTATGGATACATAATAATCAGAATTTAATCAATTTGTGGAGTTTATAATACTTAAATTTGGTTAAGAAAATCACGATCGTTGGAAACTTTTAAAAGTGAAAAAATACAACACACATTTTCGGATCAAAACTAACCTAACAATGCTAAGGGACCAAGGATAGAAGGATAATGGAATCGAAAACTAATCTAAGGAAGGAGATAACACTAGAAAAGAGGGATGAACACCATCTGTTCTAAGTGAAAATGAAAGGAAAATGCATGAAAGAAGGCTGAGACACGCGTAACATAATTAAAATGCATTTACCCTGGATCAATTTCATGGAACATAAATAAAAATGGAGCTACAAGGGATGTAGAGTGAGACAAAAAGCAATCAATGTAAAAGAAAGGCAAGAAGAAAGAATACAAACATGCTTAGGACAAAGAATAGTCACTAAACGATGCTTCCATTACTTCTCAAAATGAACAGAACTGTTACAATGGTGAAAAAGGCTGATATCCACATGCACGAGCCATATATAGAGGTATGTGACTTAGAATACAGAAATATGAAGTCCTTAGAAAAAGTGTAAGGATCCAAAATGTCCAACATTAACAATGAGCCCAACTCTTACATTTATAGATGAATTGATGGAAGAAGAAGAAGAAAAGGAGGGAAAACCTAAATTTGAAATACAACCACCAACAAGAAGCATTCAATGCCTATAAATCCACCTACAAATATGTCAAATGCATTTCCCCAAGTTTGTTTGGCATGTTGGAGAAGGAAGGAAGGTAGATCGAATCAAATCAAGTGGTTAGAGCAATCAGATCTGTTCATTAATTCCCAGAAATGACGTTTTCCCATTTCTCACTTACCAGATCTCGCCAAGAATTTGAATTTTAATATCTAACACTATAACCTATGTCAGTAGCTATCGATTGAGACCGGGCACTCACCGATTGGAGCTCTGTAGCAAAATATATGGTTGTCGAGGTTTGTTAGAGCCACATGGGCACACAAAACATGTGGCACACGCCGATTAGTTGAAAGGATGACCAACCATGTAAATGGTTTGGCTTTTTCTACCATGTGTCACTCATTGATTTGTTCTGAGGATTTGATGCCCATCGACATGCTTTGATTGGTTACATGTTACACACTCAAGCTTGTTAGATGATGATTTGGCATGAAATGACGCAGAAGAGGGCATGAAGGTAGGTGCACGCATGAAGAATGAAGCACAAGAGGAAAACAGAGGAAGGACGCACACAAGGGTGACACGTATGAGAGAAATGGGAGGAACCCCTAAGGAAGAAGCACATGGTCAAGGCACAACTATTACAAAGTAATGTGTGGGGCATGCAAGAGGGCTAGGGACTTAGTTGATTTTGAAGCAAGTGCAAGGCGTGTAGAGGATGAATAATTGTTGGGAAGAAGGCAAATCCGTAGAAGATGTGTACGGGGAAAAGTGAAATAAAGAGGAAAAGTAAAATGGAAATGAGAGAGGGGAAGCGTGTAAGGGTGCACAAGGAAACATTGACCAAGTGAATGTGCCAAGGAGATAAGCGAGGTGTGCACAACTTCTAATGAAAATCTCGGATCCGGAATATGTATGTAAGTTGTCCAAATAACTAGGAGATTTATTTGGATAACAAGATGCAAAGGTCCATGAGGAGTGGTGGAAGCATGTGAAATGGTAGCAACATGAGTGTAAGAGCCAAACTAATGTCAGATGAGATGGTGCCAATGATGGGAGATGTAACAGGAGAATCACAGATGTCGACGGCTTAGGAAGCCAATATGAAGTGGTAGCACTATGAGGTAGATGAGATGATGTGGCGATGGATGCGTGAGGTGGAGGATGTAGATGAATAATGATCTTAGGAGATGGATGAATGACAACCTTAGAAGTAGGTGGAGGAGACAAGTAAACCGAAGTGGAAACATGCTTATGTGTAATTAGAAAAGATATTGCTCATAAGAGTGAGAGCCAAAGGAAATGACACCCTTATGTTTTAATTGTAGTATTTTTTCATGATGGGTGCAATAGTCATTATCATGATGACATATGAGGGTGACATGTACCTATATCAGGAATCTTCCACTTACCTTATCACGAGAATTTAGGAATACAAAGAAAAGTTGGATCAAGCAGATGATCACATTCACACTCTCACTTCCTACGTCCAAGTGCTTCTTGATCCTAGTGCCGCTAATGTCCTCCCTGTGGAGGAAGTCACTCCAGTTAGTAACATTGATCCTGAGTCCATCAGGAAGACCCAAACATTCACCATGTAGGGAAAAACTAATGAAAAATGGGTGAATATGATCCTTGAGAAAGGAAAGACGTTGCTCTCGAGAGATGATAACTATTCTCCATATTTTGTCCCCCGGTAAAATAGTGGATCAGCCACGACCCCGCATAGAAAGAACCTGAGAAATCATGTTCAAAGCTTGCAAACAAGTTACATAGGGACTCTACAATGGGGTGGCGGGGCTTGCGAAAGATCAAACGACCCTGTGCAGTAAATAAATTCAAGAAACGACTCTGTCGAGTGAATCCGTGCTTCAAATCTAGCAAACAGACTCAGGCATGCTCTAAAATGAAATAGCAAAGTCGGAGCGTGAGGCCGAGTGGTGCCAAAGGAGCCAGAGGCTCAAAGAAAAGAAACGATGAAGGTTCAAAGTCGTCGGGCTCTCAAACGACTCAGAATGAGCCTCAAAACGACTAAGTATGGAGGAGACAATGGACGCTGCCAAGTGTCAAAGTGGCGCACCTCCAAAGGTTAAATCCCAAGAGGCAGACTCAAACAAGCACCAGTCCCCATGTGTCCTAGGTCCAAAATGGAGGTAGAGTCAAAGCTAAAAGTCAAAAGGTGGACAGGCGGGCCTAAAAAAAGACTAAGTATAGAAGTGCTTGTTGAAAGCTACCCACGTGTCGGTGACGCATCCCCAAAGGCAAAATTCTGAGTGGAGACTCAAACTTGCATCAGTACTCCATGCAGCTAATGGTCAACAAAGGTCAAAATGAGAGTGGGCCCAAAATTGGTTAAGTATCCAACCTCGTGGAGGCCTCCACGTGTCTTACCTGCCCGTTGTCAAAAGGAAAGTCTAGAGGCAATTTTCAAATGAACGTGGGCTCGCCACATGTCCCAACTTTTTATAAGGGACAGTTTTAGGGGTTTGAATAGTCAAAGCAAAGGTAGGCGGTGGAAGGTGCCAAGTGTCAGCATGGTGCCATTTAAAATTTAAAATTGGGGCAGGTTCTCAAACAAGCGCTAAGCCTCCACGTGTCCAGGGTCATATTTTTGGCCCACTAAGCAAAATACTCAAACAAAATACAAGGGACCCCAAGGAGCTCATGGAGGCTACCACATGTTAGTCTTGTGCTATTTTAAGAGCAAAGGGAAGGGGCCAAATCTCCAAGGTGCGTGAGGCCGCCACGTGGACCCTACAGGGGCAGACTCTTTAAATATTGCACCCCATAACCCTAATATTCAAATGGCCATATCTTTCGACTGGAGAATCAGATTTGGGTGGGAGAAGACTTTTGGAAATGTCTCGACACCCTCTATGCCTTGGGAACATAAAATATCATTTTAGGAAGGCTCTGGTAGGTGAAAAATGGGAAAAATCTTCCAGGCCATTAACATAGAATCTGATCTCTTTAACTACTAGATCTGATTCGATTTGATCCACCGGAGAACCAGAAGCGACATATTGTGGGTGGATTTACAGAAGGCATTGATATTTAGTGGTTGAGATTTCAAAATGGGATTCAATGCGTATCTCAGGGTGGTTGGAGCAGGATTCGAATTCTTCCCTCTTCTCTCTCCCATTCTTCCTATATATTGTAATAGAGGGGCACATTCAAATGGTTGGTCGTTGTTTCTTTTCGCCCCCTCTCCCTTTCTTCCTTAGGGTCGAATGCGGAGTCTAAGCCTCCTCTCATGGCTTTGTAATGGTGTTTTCTTGCCTCTTTCCCACTGATGGTGCACTATGTAACATTTTGGAGCAATAAAATCTATTTTGTGATGCATCTGTCCATCCTTGGCTTATTTTGTTGTCTCTCCTTACCTCTCATTGTCACAGGGTATACTGTGCATACTTTTGATGTCTATTGCAGGTCCTAGGAGCTGTGTTTAATGGGTTTTGAAGTGGTGTTCTATGTGAAATCTATCTCTAGTTTGTGGTGCGTTCTATCCACCCTCTCCTCTGCTCACCTCTCTCCATTTCAGGCAGTTGGGTCTGTGATCATCCACTTCCTTTTTTGGTGTATCACCGCTTAGTGTGGGCTCTTTCACCCTCTCTCTCTTTGTCCCCTTGGAATGGTTAGATTAGGATAGAATAGGTTACGCCTTTACACCTGGGAGTAGCTTGTGGTAGGTAGATTAAGAGAAAGAACTAACTTTCTCTGGAGGTCCATCTCAAGTTTTACAAGTCCCACAGCTTGAGAGATGGTCCCATGTTGTGCAATCACACTGGATGCCCCACTTCACACCGGGCCATTCGGGGTGTTGTGATTTTGTACTAACAATAACCTTGTATAAATATATGGATGAAATGATGGTGAAAGTGCTCACAACTAGAGAGTTAATCGAGGCCGAGAAATATCACTGGGACCAAGTGTATTCCTTGGTCATGGACATGGGTAGAGTTCAATCACCCCTCCCGGTGGTTAAGGGTGTGCTTTTAACTCGCGTGGAGGAGGATTTATCTCAAGTTTGGGCCTAAGTGTTGTTTGAAAAGTATGAATTGATCAAGTGCACCATCAACGAGCTGGAAACATATGAAGAGGATGTAAAGAAGATACAAAAAGAGGTGGATGCTCAAATTTAAAAGCTTGGGGTGCTAACTGTGAACCTAGATACTTCAACAAATGATTTATTAAAATCATTCAAAGAATGAGTCAAGATCAAGGCTGAAGATCCCATCTCATTCACATAAAACACTTTGAAATCTCTAGTTGAGATACAAGCAATCATCTCCATCACCGTAGAGAAATATCCAATATGGTACTCGGTGTGTTCATGAAAAGTTGTAAAATCCATGGATTTGGGGTAAGAATCTCTAAAGAAACCCTAAAGGCTTTTAACAATCTAATCAATGGACCATGTGATAAGAAATGAGCAAGGTTTCCTTCTTTGCATACATAAATTTGAAATAAACATGCAAACTAAGCAAATGAAGTTAATCTCTATTCTTTGAAAGCTTGAAATAATGAACCTAAGAGGATCTAAGCATTCGGTTTATGTGTTGAAGAGAAAGAGATCTCCCCATTAATGGCTTCAAGGCCAATGGATCTTCCCTTTTACTCTATGTTAATGCTATGAAATACAAGATCAAATGATTTTAGCTCAAATGAAAGAAGATGTAACACAAACTAAAGCCTAAACAAATTGCTATGATTTGTGCTAGGAAGAAGAGAGAATTCTTAGGAAATGAGGGAGGGGGTAGAACCCTATTTATAGTTTTTGGTTTGGAAGAAAAGGGAGATTTGGGTGCATGTGGGACAAATGCTAAAGTTCAAAAGTACTTTAGCAAGTCAAAGTGTGATTTGACTATGTTAGAGGGTAATTAACCTAGGTTAGACTAATTAATCTCTCTTAGAGAGTAATTAGGGTTCTGAAGGGTTCTAGAAGGGCTTAATCAATCCAACGAAGTAGATTGATCTTCCAGGAGCTAATAGAAGCAAACTAGAAGAGAATAAAAAGCTAATGTAGTTAGAATGAGGCTATAACTGCCTTGCTTAAATGGTTTATAAGAGGAAAAATGACCAAAAGGGTGTCGTAGGAAGGGAGTTAGATAGGCCTAACTGGCGGTGTGCCATCAATTTGCAAAAGGAAGAAGCGTTAGTGCACCATTAGAAATAATAGTGTATTGATCAAACTACATGTGTCTACATTTGCCCCTCTTTGAGGTGACGTAAGTGACGTTACTTCAAAGAAAGTAGACAAACACAGCAAGTAGAAATTTTTTGAAGGGGTAGAAGAAAAATTAATAGGGTGAAGGATGATGAATGCCCCCTCGAGTGTCGATGGGGTGACGAAGAAACTCGATCGACGATCGAAAAGAAACAAAATAGAAAGAAAAGTGTTAAGAGAAGACGAGGAGCTAAAAGGAAAAAGGGATATTGAGCTATCCGTAAATTAATTGCTAACAATACTTAATCATCATAATGCTTAGAATCCTCCTCATGGGTCCTTATTAAAATGTGAGCATGTGACGGAAGCATAAAATGACATGAAAAGCCAAGATACAAACAACCTGTCTTGTGCTAAAAAAATACCAACTCCATGCAACATACACGAATGCAATGCAATACGAGAAATAAATAGAATCACCTAACAAGGAAATAAGTACAATCACACACACTTAAACCAACAACATTCGAGATAGTTACACAAATAATATTTGTTATCAAGATGAAGTCCTAAATGTTTTGATAAACAACTAGGGTGAAGAATGATGCCCCAAGGAAGGTGTTTTATGCAAGGGGGAAGATGGAGGGCACTTCTGTCCTATGAAAAAGCAATGCGCATGACGAAAATAGTACCAGGTGATTATTGGTGCCCCAGAGTACAGATGAAGTAAGCAACAAAGCTTGTTTAGGTGATTGAAGATTTTGGTGATGGACGAGTCGTTGTTTCAAAGGATTTTGGGAATGTCAACAAGATCTGGGATGAGTGTCATGCAATAGGCACAAATTTTAGCTGTAGATGATCGGTTTAACCAATTTTAAGCCATTTTGATACTTTCCAATATTTTTGTAGTTTTTTTTTTTAAATTGATTTTTTTGAGTTTCTAGGTTTTGATCGGTTAGAAGAATTTTAAAAGATCAAAGATCTTCCAATAATTATGTGCTAAGGCGATAGTGGGAAGACAAAGCTGTCAAAAGCTCAGAATATATGCCCACAGAAGAAGAAAGATGGGTTGAGAATAATTTATTTAAAATAAATTAGTAAATAATTATCACGACGGGGAAAATAGATGAAAAATAGAGGAAAAGGTGGGAAAAGGCACTGAAAGGTTTGTAAACTATCTCAGTGCGATGAAGAAGTGATGTTGGACGTGTCCTGCGTGTGAAAATTAGTAAAAATAATTATTACGGCGGATAGAAGAAGGTTAGAATGATCACAACGGAGAAAACATGCCCTAGGGGCATCACGATGGGTTAATATACTCACTTAGGGTCGGTAAAACAATCATGACCAAAGCCTCTGCAAATTTTTACCGCATGCGAAAGTGAGAGCCCTGGAGTGAGATGGCAAGGATACCGAGGAGGACGAGGCGTGCGAGATCACATTCGAGAGTACATGCGAGACCCAACGGATGGACCATTCGTGAGTGCCCTAACCCCCATTAATTACACATTAATTACGCTTTTAGGGTTTTTAGGGTAGGTAGGAGGAATTTTGATGCATGCGCGTAGGCGTATGCATCGGATTGACGCAGTACGCACACACACATGCGTCAAAAGCAGGACACGGGTGTGTACGTGCATCTGCTCACGGGGGCAGGGACACGTACACGTACTTGTTTGGTAGAAGTGGGTACACACACATATCCATTGGGAAAGACAAGTGTGCACACATGTACATGTAGAAAAGACAAAAGGGGGCGTGTAAGCGTCGGCTAGAGTTTGATGGGCAGACATGCACACGCGCGTGTGTGTTGAAACAGGCGTGTAGGCATCACGGAGGGTGTGTAAGCGTCTGAATCGGCTGCGCGAAAGAGAGGAGAAAGTTTGTGCGTGTATGCGTCCACAGGGGCGCGTACACGTCGGTTAGGGTGCACAGTGCCAAGGAGGCACGTATGCGCTAGAAGCATGCGAGAAAAGACAACTGGCTAGAAAATAGCCAAGTATAGAAGAACAAAGGCGAGATTACTTTAGAAGAAAAGAATAGTTAGTAAATTAGATGCATTAAAAGCATTATTTTTCCTTAGAAAAATATTATAGAAATGTTAGATGCCTAACACTTGCATTGATTTTGTAGCATATGTTACCTGTTCTTCAGACTCGCGAGCACTACTACGGTCGCTTAGCTGTGATAGAGGTGCAGTTTGATGAGGAGGATAGAGCGACCCTGACGAGCCTTTTGCATGTGACAAGACTATCTTATGTGGCCGAGATGCCCCAGATTACTTTAGATCACGACCTTTTGATAGCCATAGTAGAGCGGTGGCACAACATGAGAGCTAGTGCTTTCGCCTCCCGACCAGGAGATGACCATTACTTTAGAGGATGTATGGCGCATCATGCGGGTCCCAATTCAGGGACAACTTATCGAGACGATGAGCCACTAGAGTGACATTCAGTGTCACATCACACATTTGTTTGGTGTTCCTACCATACCATGGCATGGGATGTCTATCAGACTATCCCGATGCATAGATGATCTAGAGTTAGACTGCGTAGTGGTCTATATGATGGCTCTTGTTAGTGGAGTTCTACTCCCTGACAAGACTGGTGCTTCATTTCTGCTTTGGGACTCCTAGGAGTGATTCTTGGCTTGGTGGAGGGACAAACCTCTGGGCTTTGGGAGTCGGTGCATACTAGCACACTTATATTGGGATCTCCATCTGATCATCTACTACCGTCAGAAGATGGTAGGGCTTGCCCTGTTTATTACAGATTTGGGTGTGGGACCACATTGCCATTGGTCACCCCCTAGGTGTGTTGAGAGGTCGGGCTCCCGATAAGCCTTCTATGATGGGTTGGGTCCCGGTAGGGGACGATGTGCGACCCTTCATGGGAGTTACATACCATTATAGGTGTGAGTTAGATGAGCTGCGCTAGGCTTCCATTATATGGAGGCCTTACAGACATTTTTAGTGGCTAGAGGATGGTCTAGAGCTCAACACCGCTACTGTTGAGCATTTTATCTTGGGTAGCCACACTGTCACGGGAGCTATACTGAGTGGATTGATGGCACGGAGGTTTGACATTACCCGAGAATGTGTTTGGGCCGGATAAATGGTACACTCGCAGAGCCATAGAGCACTTTGATATGGGACCACAGATTACCCGTGACAGAGCACTAGCTAGCTTTCGATAGGGGGTACCTATTATTTGGGTGCCACTTAGACGAGATCGAGTTCCGAGCACTACACCTGGAGTATGGGCCATGGTACCATGGTGTGCTCCCATGCCATTTGAGTATTCCCAAAGCGACATATGATGTTAGTGTGAGGCCTCCTCCAGTGGGGCCTCCTAGCGGTGGTGAGGGTGGAGATGACAGTGATGATGATGATGATGAGGGTGGGCCTGATGTGCCCCAACATGTCAAAGGTAGGGGATAGGGTCCCATACCATAACAACCATAGGGACAGGGCCCCAGGCCCAGGCCGAGACATGTATACAGGGTCGTGGACATAGAGTTGCCCCCAATGGGCATTCCAACGGGGATTTATACCCCTCTTCAGCAGGTATTACTAGCGTAGGGGCCACCTTTTGATACCCTGGAGAGTAGCAGCGTTGGCGGGTAGCAAGCTTTACTCTTGGCCAGGTGAATTCTGAGGCAACCATCACGGTTTAGTTACATGTGGCTGGCGAGAGAGATACAACGAGGACTTAGGTATAGGCCCTCACATTAGAGTGAGATCAAGCACTCACCTAGGTACAGATTTTGATAGCAAAGAGAGATTAGGCCCGGGCACAGGCCACTCAGGGCAGTGATAGTGTTGCATGGTAGAGTCAGGTGCGAGAGATGGCTACACAGGGGGCTCAGATATTGAGCCTCCTACACTAGTCCCGCACTCAAAGTGCGTGTGGTGGTAGCCCAGAGGGATCACATATACAGATGGTCACAGGGTCTTCTAGCATAGAGGGATGAGGCACGAGCCCAGTGTAGATCGTTACTGTAGAGCGAGATCGAGAGGTTGATATAGGTAGAGTGAAAGGTGAGTGAGATGTTGCCCTTCGGGTAACCCTTGCTTGTGAAGATGCTTGATCGATCCATGATACTACAAAGCTTGGTGGCGAGGCTTTATTTTACAGGACTGCCTACTTCAGGGTAGTTCCCCCAGAGTAGCGAGTGGTACTCCCTCGACAGTCAGGGATGAGCATGACAGGGTCCAGGTCACAGAGATCAGGCCACTTGTCGAGATCAGTTAGGCAGCCTATGCCAAAGGAACCGGTTGGATAGGGACCATCTAGTCAGCCTGGTGGTCCATCTAGTGTAGGTCCTCCCCAACCACCATTGTTCCGTCGACCGGTGACATACACCTGAGCCCGGTGAGGGCGAGAGCTGTGGTTGAGCTCTACCTTCTTGTTGTACAAATATTCTTTATACATGCCTTTGATGAAGGCTGATTGTCTTTATATAGCTTTGTATATTATTCATTTTGATGATGCCTCATGATGAAGGCCCGATTCTTTTTGATGCATGCCCCTTTTTGATGGCATATTGTATCGATGATGTATTATTTTGATCACTGACTGGACAATTATACATGTATATATGGAAATTTTGATGTATCATTTATATGATGGATTCATGATGTATGTTTGTTCTTTCTTTCATGTATGTGGCATATCTTAGATTCAGAAATGTGTATACTTCCTACTTTCATATTTGATGATGTATCTACAGATGGCGCCACATGTTTTAGATTCATGATTTAGTTATGAGTTTTTATGCTAGTACTTGGGATGATACTAGATGATATTGGTGCGGGGGATAGATTAGTGATTATGCGCAACCCCTCTTGCCCCCATTGATGATACGATATTTGATGATTAGCTTAGCATACATGCATGATGTAATACTTAGCATTTTTGTATATATATGATGTAGTGGATGATGTTATAAATGTGATGAGATGATAGATGATAGATGTGATAACAAACAACATGCGAGAACACACAAAAGTTAACAAAACTAAACAAATATACACATACTAGTACTAAACAAACACATGCACAAACCTCTAACAAGTGATAAAATGAGATCTAATCTAAGCAAGCAAAAATGAACCCTAAAAGGAAGCACACTAACAAACAAAGAAACCTACAACAATTGTTTACAAGCATGATAGCCTTCAAATGTATGTAATGCAATGCTCAATTTAAATCAAACAAGATTCAACTTTTGATAAGCAAATGATCCATTTTAAAGAACTAACAATTCAACGGACTAAGTACACCAAAACTATACAAACCAACAACTAAAAGTAATTAAAGCACTACTTTGTTTTTGTGGGACAACATTGACATATTTTCTAATGTTTTTGGGTTTATCTAAGAAGATAAGTTTTCGCGGCTACGTTTGTCACTTTGTTTTGTCTAGGTTTCCCAAAGATAGCATTGTGAGACGAATGTAGCTTTATCCCTGGAAAGGGGATTTTTCCAAATGTTTAGATTTTTTGTGTATTGTTTTCCGAATGTTTTTGTATTTTCCAAGGTCATGTTTTGAAAGCAATGTACAAGAACAATGAAGCGTGGATGCCCCCAGCGTGATGTGGGAATATACAAAGGGCAGAATGCCATGCGTGTATGTGCAGGAAGATGGCAATGAGATTTTCATGCTCAACATTAGATGGGCTTATACAAAGGTAATGTCCTTCATGTAGATATAAGAGCAAACAAACTAGATCATGGCAAGGTAAAGGTGATCCTAGTAGGGTTCCTAGACCTAGTAAAAAAGTTGCATCTAAAAAGTGGTAATGATTACCCATCCTTCTGTAAGAGTAATTTGTGTCCGGAGAATCCTATTTGAGTGCCAAAAACTGGTTTTCACTCAAAGACTCTCCCCTCTGCACCACAATTGCGTGGTTTTCACATGAGGACGACCTGCTTTTTCTTTACTATTTTCTCATTTTTCCATTTTTTTGCTTGTTTTTTCTTTGTTTTCCAATTTTTAGTTCTTATTTGATATTCTCGTCATGCCTAAGCGTAGAACCGCTTTAAGTGCATGGTGTTCATAGGTTCTGAAGCTCTTCACCATCTGAATATGCAAGTTTGTAGGCCCCTGATCCATATTTTGCAATTACAACATAAGGACCTAACTAGTTAGCCTCGAACTTTCCTTTCTTTTCTCTATCTTTAACGGTGTTCTTTTGATTTTCTTTGAGAACTAGATCCCCTACATCAAATTCCCGATGAATGATGCATTTATTATATCCTCTGGACACTCTGTTCTGATAAAATTTTAGGTGATTAAGCGCTCTGATACGCCTTTCATCTAATAGTTCTAACTCTGCTAGGCGAGCAACTCTGTAGTCTTCATCTTTATCAAGATAGTCTCTGAGAGATATTATCGGAGGAAAGCTCCACTTCCAAAGGTATGATGGCTTCAGTGTCATGGCAACAAGTGAGTAAGGGGTCGCATGAGTAGGAGTGTAGATGGAGGTGCGATAGGCCCAAAGGGTAGGATGTATCTATAGATGCCAATTATGGCCGGTTTTATTGACCATTTTCTCCATAATCCACACAAGGTTTTTATTAGTGGCTTCCGCCTATCCATTACCTTGAGGGTAATAAGGGGTAGACCACTTAAGTTGGATATGGAAGCGTTGACACAATGTTTTAACCATTTTATTTTTGAAGGATTTACCATTATCAGTGACAATGGCGAGGGATCCCGTAACGGCATATGAGATGGTTCATGATGAATTTTGAAATATGTGCACTAGTGACATAGGTAAGAGGGACAACCTCTACCCATTTGGTAAAGTATTCGGTGGCGATGATGATATGAGTATGATCGTCTAATGAAGAAGGATGAAGCTTCCCTATGAGATCCGGCCCCATTTAGAGAATGGCCAAGGCATTGCAATAGGTTGTAAGGCTTGCGCCAGTGCATGTATTAAATTCCCATATTTCTAGCATAGTTCACACTTCTTTACGAATTTGCAACAATCGGATTCCATGGTAGGCCAATAATAGCCTACTCTCAATAGCTTTTTAGCTAAGACCATGCCACTAGTATGTGCTCCATAAATACCACTATGTACTTCCTTAGTTGAGTGGATAGAATCGGCGACATCCAAACAACGAAGTAGATTCTGTCGTAGCCACGACATATAAAAGGTACCTCTAGGAGGGTATAATGGGCTATGCGGTGAATAAGGGCTTTCTTTTCGAATAGGTGATGTCGGGGGAAGGATGCCATCTTGTAGGTATTGGAAGGTAGGGTCGTACTGAGGGGATAAAGGACCAACAACTTCACATGCCAAACATGACTCCGACATATCATATGCAAGTACCTGTAGATGTTCCACAAAGAAAGGCATCTTGCTTTCTTCAGGTGCTATGTGTAAGAGAGACCCAATAGTAGCCATAACATCCACGTGTCTATTATGTAACCTTGGTTTTTGTTCAAACATGACTTGTGTGAAATATTCCTTCAAAGTTTCAACCATTTTTTATATGGAATAAGTTTCTCATCTTTAACCTTATACTCATCATTAACCTGTTTTATGATAATTTGAGAGTCCCCAATGACTCATAGTTGTCTGATATTCCATGTAATAGCTAGCCTTGAGGTCGGCGATGCGTGCTTCATACTCTGCAATGTTATTTGTACACGGGAATCCAAACCGAGAATGCTCGTGGTATGACATCTCCATTTGGAGTGATGAGGACCACTCATGCTCTAGATCCATGGAAGGTAAAAGATCCATCAAAGTGAACCTGCCATTCTACGGACTCTTCAATATACGTCATAGATGCATCTAGTAAATCTAAGCATAAAGGTTTCATTTTTGGGAGAGGAGCTTCTACCAACTGATCGGACAATACCTATCCTTTTAAAGACTTCTAATTTACAAACTCAATGTCAAACTCACTCAAGAGAATGATCCAATTAGCCATTCGGCTTGTGAGGGTGGGTTTGGATAAAAGGTACTTGAGAGGGTTGAATTTGGATATGAGCTTGGTCTTATTATTCAAGAGATAATGGCGAAGCTTTTGAAATGTGAATACAGTCACCAAGCAAGCCTTTTCTATTTGGGGATAATTCAGCTCATATGTGATCAAGGTACGGTTAAGATAGTAAACTGCTCTCTCTTTATGGGCTAAGTCATATTGGGCAAGTAATGCACCAATGGAAAACTGGGTAGCGGAAATGTATAAGAGGAGAGGTTCACCGGGGTAGGTGGCATTAGTACAGGTGGGTTGGACAAGTATTGTTTGAGTAGTGCAAAGAATTTTTGACAATCAGGTCCCCAATTGAATGTGACATCTTTCTTGAGCAAATGAGTAAAGGGGTGGCACTTATCCACAAGTTGTGAGATAAAGCAACGGATTGCTCCGAATCTTTCCTTGTAGACTCCTTAGCTACTTGAGTGTGGTAGGTGGTGGAATTTCGTGATAGCCATAACTTTTGCAGATCCACTTGATCCCTCTTTGTGAGACAATGAACCCTAGGAGTTTTTGTGACAAGACACCGAAGACACATTTCTTAGGGTTCAAGTGAACCTTATAGTCTCTTAGGCAATTTGAAAGATATGCCTCGACACTTTAGGGTGTTCTTTTACTCTTGCATTTTGCTAGGATATTATCAACATAATCCTCCATGATGTCACTTATCATATCATGGAAGATAAGCTGTCATGTCCCACGATAAGTAGCCCCAACAATTTTAAGCCCAAAGGGCATGAATTTATAGTAGAATGTTCCCCAAGGGGTGATGAGTGCTGTCTTATGCTGATCTTCCTCCACAATTCGTATTTGGTTATAACCTGAAAAACCATCCATCAAGGACAACATTTCATAGCCAGTTGTTGAATCGACTATCATGTTAATGTTAGGTAGGGGAAAATCATATTTTGGACATGCTTTGTTGATGTCACGAAAACCCGTGCAGATCCTTATTCCAACAAGTTTTTTCTGTATTGGGACTATGTTAGAGATCCATTCTGAATAGTCAATAGGTTTTATGAAATCAATAGCTAACAACTTTTCTAATTCTTCTTTGACCAAGAGTGCCACTTTAGGATGCATCTTTCTTAACTTTGATTTGATTGGTTTGGCCTCTGTGTACCTGCACGAGGTTGTGCACAACTAGCTCGGGGTATAGACTAGGCATATTTGCATATGTCCACGCGAATATGTCCATGTATTCTTTTAAGAGCTCTACTGAAAGGTCTTTTGTTCTGGTGAGAGTGAAGATCCCAACTTGACTATTCAGGTTGCTCCTGCAGCCAAGGTTGACGCTAATTGTTTCCTTAATAAGCATTTTAGAAGCATCTTCCATCCATGTAAGATTAGGGGAAGAGTAAGATCAACCTCTATGGTAAGTCACGATCATCTTTGAATGGGTAAATCACTTTTTCTTTAGACTCTTCATTTTGTTTGTCTATGAGCTCATCAAAGAGTTTGTCACTATGAGATTTCCATTGAGCCTTCTTGCTTTGTTTCTCGAGAGGTAGGTATACCTTTAATTCTGACCTTTTTATTCAACCGTTCGCACATCTCTACTTCCTCCCCAAAATAGGCACAAGCGTCTAGTTGAATCTTAAATCCTTTATTTTGGTCTCCAGTTGGAATAAAGTACCTGAGTCCCATGAACTCTGTGAATGCCTCATCATTTTCAAAGAAATCCAATGGCACGTGAAGTTGTTGATCCCAATATATAAGCTCAGGATATATAAGGGCTATTAGATAATTATCTAGGGGGATGGATTCAGATAAGGTAAGGACCGATGAATCTGGAAATAGGTTCGTGGAGGTAAGATCTTCATAAACGATACATTGGGAATCTACATCACTATCAAAATGAGGTGAAACATCCTCACTTTCATAAGAAGTGGCATTGTTCTTAGAAGGTAGAGCGTCATGGGGCCTTATTCCAAGGCCATGTTTATCAGTTTTGAAATGAGGGATAGGGATAGGCTCCAACCAACCTTGTGCATTAACACCACATCCAAACCCATCATAGCCCATGATAAACATCACGCGCGAGGACCTTTGACATACTGAGGTGCTTGATTGCATGAAGCCATGGTGCCTTCTAGTACTCTACTAGTAGGGTCTTCTAACATTTTCTCCTCAGATAAGAGGCCACTATGGACAAATTTCTCCAAAGGTTTAGGACATTGCTTGTAGGTGCTCTTGAACTAAAAATAAGGCTTACCCCTTGTCTTGGGGATATTGATAGGTCTGATATCAACAGATCCTACTCAAGAGTGAATGGCCTACTTGGGCCATATTTTGTTGATGTGGCCTCCCATGAAGCAAATGGATTGACCAATGAGGGAAAATATTGATTGAAAGGTGTGAGGGATTCTGAATCTACTCAGTTCTTCATGGCCTCCGTTTGTAAAGGGACAACAACATCCGTAGAAGGACATTCATAAGTGTATGAGAAAAGCGTGTAAAGGCCTACAATGTGTGAAAGGTTCTGGTCACCCAAAATGGTAACCACTTGCCCTTCATGACATAACTTTATGCACTGATGAAACATTGATGGAATAGATTGCATGGCATGGATCCATGGGCGTCTTAAGAGCATGTTGTATGGAAGGTCCAAGTTAAGGACATGGAACGTTGTGTCATGACATGTTGGTCCTACCTCTATGGGGATCACTATAGTCCCTGTTGACTCTCTTTCTTCATTGTCATATGCCGTGATTTTGATAGTTTTAATACCCAACTCTATTTTTGACCAAGCCTAGCTGTTTTGCTTTACCGGCTTGAGGTGCAAATATTCAGACCAGATCCCCCATCTACAAGTACTCTTTTGATCTTGCGACGGGTAACCACCACTTTGAGATATAATGGCAAGTTATGCTCTGGGTTATTATGTGGGATTGTAGTATGATCAAAAGTAATATGATCACTGGTATCTAAGTGTGCAATCATGGCTTGAAGGTTTGTGGGATCTATTTATGTGGAAACCCCTGAATTTTGCAAAGTTTTGAACAATATGTTTTTATGGGCATTGGAGATCTTTAGGAGATCGAGGATAGATATCTTAGCAGATGTTTTTTCTAATTTCTCTATCAAGTTATATTGACTTTCCTTAGGGGTAGGCACATGATCTGGTATGATTAAACGAGCACGTCTTGTCTCATTGCGTAGCTCTTTTCTAAGATCCGAATGGTGTTAATCTATTCATTAGATGAGTTAATACATCCAATGAGGGAATCATAAGGACTATCATTTGTAGGGTACACATAGGCAGCAGTCCTATAGTCGTTGGAAGTTTTCCCTTGATCTGTTTTCTTTTTCTTTTTATCCGCATGGTTAGGAAAAGGTTCCTTGTAAATACCCATTTTTTCATTTGAACTTTTACTAGCCTCGGGGGGAGACTCTACAACAATCTTCCCTTCCTCTATGAGGTCTTGGATATAATGGTGTAATCTCAAAGATCTATCGTTTTGTGTCCTTTGACATGGTGGAAGTCGTAATATTCATTGTCTTTGAACCAAAATGGTTTTGGAGCATCTTCGGGTAGGGCATTGTTGTAGTTGGATATTCTACCATCTTTGCACCATCTAATTTTTTTAGGATGGTAGATAAGGATTCTGTCAAAGATGTGAATGTACGTTTTGTAGGTGCTTTTGGACAAGGCCCTTGTGAAAGTTTTAAGAGTGGACCTGTCTATACGGCTTGGAATCTCTTGGAGTCTATAATGCCATCACAACAACATGTTTATTCTTATTGAAGAATTTAGGTTTGTCTGTGGATTTGGCTTCATGTTTGTTTTTAATAACCGGTTTAAGCGTGCCCTTGGCAATGAGCGCTTTCTCAATTTGACTACCTTTCTCTATGACTTCTTCGAAGTTTGAGCCATAATGCATTTGTAAGTGAAAGGCTATTTCAAGGTTCAAGTTAGGAATGAATATACTCACTAACTATTTTTGGGTAAGGCACAAGGAAAGCGACTAGCTAACCCGCACCATTGTTGTAAAAATCCTGCAAATGTCTCATTGGGTTTTTGTTTTGTGTTGCATAGATCGTTCATCGTGATGTCACTCTCCATATTATAGGAGTAATGCCTTACAAATTTCTCTGCTAGCATGGGCCATGTTGTAATGGAGCCCTTAGGTATGCTATAAAACCATTCCAATCCCACAGCTCCTAGGCTGCGAGGAAAAAGTTGTATCAAGAAATTATCGCTATATGTGACCTCTTGGCAAGCCATGTAAAAGTATTTTATATGATCACGAGGATCACTTTTGCATTTATACTTATCAAACTTGGGAATAGTGAAATGTTTCAGGAAAGGTTGTTGTAGCATGTCCTTATCGAAGGGGTAAGGACATAGTTCTTCATACAAATATTTTATGTTTTGGCCTACATTTCCTGTTGTAATGTCGTGAGTGTATCTTTCATAGATTTCAATTCATCCTGAATGAGTTGCTCTTTAGTAGGTGATATTGACCTTTGAGCTTGAGTTGCTTTAAAGGTATAGTCCGTATGCGGATCAAATTGAAACTTGTTAAGTTTGTTTTTGTCTTTGTCTTTACCTATGTTTCTTTTTGAAGAGATTAGGTTCGCTAATTTCTGACTCAAATTCAAGATCTGCTTTTGGAGGATCTCCTCCTCAACTAGGGGATCCTCTTCTTCATTGAATTTCCAGGAGGGGAGGCCTTCTGCTTAGTTTTTACTTTATGCAAAGCCTTAAAGTGAGGTTTACATGATGTTTCACCTTTGACAACGGCCTTATGTTTCCCAAAAGTGGATCCATATCCCACATTGAAAGGATTATTTGTGTCTAAGATGAATCTCCGTTCTCTAAGTTAGGGTCAATGACCTTTGTTTCTTCTTTGCGCTCGTGCGGAAGTTTAGCTCCTAATGCCAAGACTCTTGCGAGTACTTGATCTTTGTTATAATATAAGAGCTCGTCAAATCTGTTTAGGTCTAACCTTTGTTGTTCTCCTGAAGATTTTGACTCTTCTCCACTATGATCGATTAATGTCTCCATATCTTTGACTTGAGAGAAGAGCGGTCCTAAATTATGACCACTGAATGGGAAGGTGTCGAAAGGGTTTTCTCCCATGTGCTGCTCATTTGATTTGGATGCCATTTTTATGTTTTTAGGCATCACCAGCAGACGTCTTTATGTAGCTAGCGTAACCCTTAAGTGTATGGTTTTACTGAAAGCCGTTTTAAGGAGATCTTTGGAATTGTGCTACTGATGTATCATAGATGTAATTTTATGCAATCGTTTTTATCAAGAAACATTCATATGCACATCTAATGTTATGATTCACTCAATTTGTTATTGCCAAGCCTATACCCTAAGATAGCGACAAAGATGTACCAATATGTAAGTCAAGTTAGAACCCCAACAAGGTCTAAGCACTGACGTGATGCTATCACAGTCCCTTGACAAGGTATACTTAAAACTAGTTTGAATGCCGATGAAAGCCAAACCTTCTGAAAAATGGAAGTCGCGAATAGATATAGTGTAATAACGTCACCGTGATACATTAACTGAGCAAGTAAGGTGTTAGCACCATGGTAACTTTATTATGAAATATGTAAAGCATTATCAACACTCTTCAAGAAGACTAAGATGACGTCGATAGTGAAACCAAGTAATAAGTATAATAAGGAGTTTTTAATAGTGAGCAACGTAACCACGCAATAAGGGGTCTTATACCGTTTCCTCACAAAAATGAGAATATGATGTAAGTACCGAGATTGCACGTCTAAGATGCGAACAAGATTATTAACTCAATAAGAGACAAAATATGAACCGAATACACAACGGTGAAGGTGATCTTGAAATCAAGATGGAAGGATTTTTATCAAAGATGCGAAAAGCGTACCCACGCACTTTAGACGTTTAACAACCTAGCCACAAACATGGATGGGCATAAATAGACAAAAAAGTGATGAGTACTATCTCTGATAAAAACGTGTGATGTATGCACCTTTCTCACCTCGAATAATGGGCGGTGAGAATGCAATGGTACTGATCAAAAGATGGACACAAGCTAAGCAACACTTAGGCAGAGCTTCACCTTGTCTGAAGACAAGAATAAAACTAAGAGAAAGTGGGACATAGCTTATGTCCTTGATGAAAAGACACGTAGTTCAAACTCACAAGGGTTCTTTTCCTTGTTTCAACAAACAAGGTTTAGATTCTAGATGAGTCGTCACTTTGTGATGGCTTGATGCAACAAGGACTAGTAAAGTGGGCTCCTTGATAAAATGGCTTCCTTAACAAGTTCTCTCAACTAGGTGTTACAAGGTTTTCTAAGAGCGAGGCACGATTTACCCAAAAAGTCACAATGACTAGTTTGGGAGTATCTCGGTTTTATCCCTTTCAAATATAGTGGGAAATGAATGCATCCATCATGTACTTTTACTAAGGTCGTGATATGGACAACTTGCTACTCTAACTCACAAGGCGTACTAGTCGGTGGGTAAGCGGAGTGCTTCTGTTTCATCCACGAGGTTACACAACGGTGGACTACTTTAGGGTTCTGGTACCACCCCCATTTTTATAGCTTAAGGTGTTATGCCAAAGGTGTTATGTTCGAGTTGAGTGGATAGGGACATGCCCTTTTCTGAAACCCATAATACAATGTTTTGAATATGGTGTGTTTTTTATCTTGCTTAGCTTAATGTGGTTTTAAGTAGCACACCGTTTGGCAACCTACAAGAAACATGTGTATTAGTGGGTTTGTATTTTGTCTTAGCTCCTCCTTTCTTTGACAATCGATAGGTCCTGTAGATAACAAGTTTCAGTAATTTTCCGATTCGTAGGTTGATTTTTAAGAAAGAAATTTTTTCACTTTTCTTTTGATTCCTAAGATCGCCAAAAGGCACGAAGGAAGAGCATACACAACATGAAAAATTCCACTGAAATCACATGAAAGTTTTATTTCAACCTTTATAAAACAAGTGTTTTTTTTTTTTTGCACAATTTATATGAGTTTTGTATTGGCATTTTGACCTCCAGATCGCCTTGGAAGACACAAGGAGAGAGCATACACACTTCTATAAAAACTACTTCTAATTCAAAAAAAAAAAAACACTTTTAATCTATGTAAACTGAAACGTTTAAGAAAGAACCTGTTTTTCCAATTATTAGTCCTAAAAACCTGCAGTGATGGATTAGAAGAAAAGTTTTTACAGATTGTAAATTTTTTCAATTTTTAACATAGATACCTACGCGCTATATCTTGACACCGCGCTCCTAACCGACGGATACGCACCCCACTCGCGAGTATGCATGCGAATCAAAAATTAATAAAACCTAATGAAGTAAACACAGATGCTCACAATATGACAGAGACGCGCCTATATTGACATGGACGCTTAGGTTACGATGTGTATGCACCTAAGCCCAAACAGAGAACTGTAAAGTTTTTACATAGTCAAATCTTTTACACTTGTGTGGCCAGAGAGACGGTTACATGCCTCAGATGACGGAGATGCGTGTGCCTCCTTGTATGGGTTATTTCTAATTTTTACACAGTCAGACCATTTATGCCTACGTGGCTAGAGAGATGTATACGTGCCCAGGATAGCGAGAGATGCATGCGCATCTGTGTAAAGGTTTAGTTTGTAAATGATGGGACCTTCGGCAGTGCATTACACATGTTATGATGGGTATCTTTGGGGTTTTGATGTGTACGCGCCCCTTGTTGGACATCTACGTGCACCCTGTGAAAAACCTGCAAAAAACATGGATTTTCAAATTTTTCAAGAGCAAACAGGTTAGTTGTTAGTCAAAGTGTCCTATTTCTAGATCAAAACCACAAAATATATATAAATGATGGTCATTTATCTAGGTTTAGAAATAAAAATGAGGAAATAACAAGTGATTTGAATTAAAAAAACTTGAAAATGAGCTTTAAAAACCTAAAAGACCTCCATTAATGGAGGGTGGACATAAGTGTCCCACTAGGCGTGTAAAATGTGTTGATGAAAAGTTGTAAAAGCCATAGATTTGGGGTAAGAATCTATAAAGAAACCCCAAAGGCTTTTAACAATCTGATCGATGGACCATGTGATAAGAAATGAGCAAGGTTTCCTTCTTTGCATACATAAATTTGAAATAAACATGCAAACTAAGTAAATGAAGTTAATCTCTATTCTTTGAAAGCTTGAAATAATGAACCTAAGAGGATCTAAGCATTTAGTTTATGTGTTTAAGAGAAAGAGATCTCCCCATTAATGGATTCAAGGCCAATGGATCTTCCCTTTTACTCTATGTTAATGCTATGAAATGCAAGATCAAATGCTTTTAGCTCAAATGAAAGAAGATGAAACACAAACTAATGCCTAAACAAATTGCTATGATTTGTGTTAGGAAGAAGAGAGAATTCTTAGGAAATGAGGGAGGGTTAGATCCCTCTTTATAGTTTTTGGTTTGGAAGAAAAGGGAGATTTGGGTGCATGTGGGACAAAGGGTAAAGTCCAAAAGTACTTTAGCAAGTCAAAGTGTGTTTTGACTATATTAGAGGGTAATTAACCTAGGTTAGACTAATTAATCTCTCTTAGAGAGTAATTAGGGTTCTGGAAGGGTTTTGAAGGGCTTAATCAATCCAACGAAGTGGATTGATCTTCCGGGAGCTATTAGAAGCAAGCTAGAAGAGAATAAGAAGCTAATGTAGTTAGAACGAGGCTATAACTGCCTATTTAAATGATTTATAAGAGGAAAAACGACCAAAAGGGTGTCGTAAGAAGGGAGTTAGATAGGCCTAACTGGTGGTGTGCCATCAATTTGCAAAATGAAGAAGCGTTAGTGCACCATTAGAAATAATAATGTATTGATCAAACTATAGGTGTCTACACTCGAGTGCAAACACATCAACTACCTTGTGGGAAATTACATTAAGTCCCTCAGTCTCATTCTGATCCCTCATGAGTGCAAAGTAATTCCAGTAGTGAAAAGATTCAACAAGGAGTTTAAGGGCATTGAAATTTCACCAAAGACACTTCACAGGAGTCCTTGATAGCGAGGTTATCTTCGAATAACTCTCTCTCTCTCTTCTTCTTTCTTTCTCCCTCTCACATTTCTTCTCTCCCTCTTCTAATTCTTCATTATGTGTAATCATGATATTTCGTCTTATTCATTAAAGTGACTTTATAAAGTTGAGTTGTAAAAATCCCTTTATTTTATAAAAAGGAACTTAATTCTAAGTCCTAGGAAGATGAAAATTCACGAGATGAATAAGGCAATGAAGAGTCATGTGGGGGGAGTTGAAGGTCATTTCTGATTCTATATAATGTAATGACACCCTCATTCTTAAGGGTTGTCAATTTTGTGCACTCAAGAGAGATATCTATTGAGAAATACAAGAGAGATAACATTCTTCCACTTTCCTCCACCATTTTTCCTCCATTTCCTGCATTGTACAACTTGATGAAAATGAAAATAAAGAAAGGGATTGTTTCTTTTCATGGCTTATGAATGTGTGCAAATTTGTGTGCATGGTTTCCTCTGGCCGTTGGCATAATAATATTGTTGTTTCTTTCTAATTAATTATGGATGTGAAATTTATAATTAACCTTGGTGAGAATTTGATTTTCTACTTACAGAGTTAATTCCTCTTGTCTAAATTCTCACTCCCGATCCCCACATTTCAGTGATTCTTCCCTTACAACTTCTTGTAAGTAGTGGAGTGTGCTCATTGGATCCTCGGCCTCTTGGCCAACAACATTTTTTTATTTTTGTTCATTCACAATAAAGTGGAGCTGCACCACCCAAGTAGAGGAACCTAGAGTTCTAGAGTGTTGGCTAGAAACCCACCAATTTTCCCCTGACAAATTTTCTCACCAACACATAAACAACCTTATTGTGAAAACCCTACCTCATACAAATTCCTCATCTCTAAAAATCACTTGTACATTATAATAATCATTCATTCCATGTAATATATCATTAATCAAATCCAAAAAGGTAGACAAACTTACTCATGATCCATGATCAAGCAACATACAAGAATTTCATGAAACATTCTTAAGGAAATATGTCTTCTTTCATTATTGAAACACAACTAGAGTGTCCTTAATCCATCTAGAGCTCCTCCAAATGTTCCTCCACTCCAAATCCCTCTTCTACAATGCATAGCTACCTCCTTAATTCGAAATTTTCCTCTTATGTGCTTAACAAAAGATGGTTTTACTAACCTTTCTCTCAACTCATTATGGTTAAGGGCTGAGTTAATTCATGAGCCCAATTACAAAGGTTAATTATAATTCACTCACCTCTTATAAGGTCTTTAATGACCTCTTACAACTTATCATGGATTTTTTCAACATTACACCTCTTAAGCTAGTCCTTTTCAAACTCAAAATTCGAATAATATCTTTTAGAGGAAACTCAAGATGTCCCATCTAACACGAGAAGAAGGTATTGTAATGGCCATGAAGGAGTTATAAGACACCTAACAAAATATCTAAGGCCTAACATTTTAGGTTGTGGAGCCTGTTTTCATGTGAGAAAGTGTTGAAGACTGTACACTAAGAGTAATGTACACTTTCCATAGTTGTCTCGCCGGGTTCGGGGCCGGGCCGGAGTCTCGAGCGGGGGTTTGGGGGCCAACCCCGAGAATTTTTGGCCTCGAAAAACATGCCCGATATACCGAGAAACATGTTTTTCTCATATGGGCGGGATTTTTGACCCATAGGTTTATGGGATGGTTTTGGCCCATGGTTTTGATACCCATGGTTTTGTAAAACTGCTTAAGCAATTGTCTACTTATGTGGTTTTGTGCATATGGTAGGAATGATGTAACATTGCATGTGTCCAAATTAGGGTGTGAATTACTGTAGATTTTTTTGAGCATAGCTCCAAACAAATCAGTGTATTGTATTGAGATAGCGATGACTTGTAATAAAATCAGGTATGTAATTCTTGGTGGATCTAGCCCAAATTGGGTGAACCATGTTAAATACTATCTCTTTGTGTTGTGTTATTTTTATTCTACACTTTTATTTGAGATTTGCAAGATTTTATGCATATTAGTTTCTACTTGTTGTGATTACGTGAGGGATTGTTCCACATATTTTATCCCTTATTTCCTAACATAACACACCCCTTACTTACACAAAATTACAAAATTTATGCCTTTATAGTGATGCTCCTACATCATACTCCCTTAGTAAGAAAAAAATTAAACCCCCATGGAGGTTTTTATCTTCTTTCTCTTCTTCCAATCTCTTTCTTCCTTTGAATGGTCTTCATCCTTGCTTTTCTTGCATTCATCTTCAGTTCTCTCACTCTTTTCTTTGCTTGACTTGTCTCTTCTTGCTTTGAATTTTCTTTCCATGTCTTCACTTTTCTCCAAATATTCTTCATTGTCTTCATTCTCTTGTCCTTCATAACTCAGTTGTACCTTTTCTTCATATTATTTTCTTTTTCCATCTTGTTTAATCATTATTTGACTCTTTCCTGCACAAACACAACTAGGAACAACATTAGATATAAAAGGATGAGAAAAATTTGTCTCATTTGATCTTCTTTCTTCTCTTCTTTGAGTTCTTCATAACATTTATGATTATCCTCTTTCAACCCTATTAGTTTTGACTGATTTTCTTCATATTTTCCCTCTTGTGCTTGCTCTTGAACCTATAGTTCACCTTCATCCTCTTTAGAGTTTTTATTGTCCAAGTTTGCCAATGGTTTCTCTTGTATTTCTTCTTCATTTTCTTTCTTGCTATTGCATTCCCTTAGCTGATTTGAACATGTACTTGCCATAAATAGCTCCTCAATCTTTTGCATTTCCTCATACAACAAGAGTTCACTCTCCTCTTCACTTGATTCATCAAATTTAGGACACAATTGGTTTATTCTCTCTTGTAAATCACATCCTAGATCACTAATCTCATCTTTTACTTCCTCTTTCTTCACTTTACTTTTATCTTCTTTCATTTTTCTAACTTCCTCTTCTTGAATTTCATTCACATGTTCCTCACAATGCATGCTATTTCTCAATATCAACTCATTCTCACCTTCAAATGCCTCATTCCATGTATGCTTATCCAAGTTATTCCAATTAACTTGCTTAGCCTGTTATTCTATTGTTTTCTTCTCTTTCCAAACCTTTGTTAGGCTTCCCTACTCTTCTCTTTTCTCTTTAACCTTCCATACGTACGTTCTAATTTGTTTATGCTTTGATATACACCTATAGTTTTAGTCCTAGATTCATAGGCTGGTTTGTACCTAGAAGCTCTTTCCTCATTCTTCATTCCTTGGTCACCTTCATTGCATTTTTGTCTCAAAATTAAATCTGATCTTTTCCTATCATTTTCTTCTTGTTTTCCATTGCATGTCACAACCTCATTAGCCTCTTCCTTGCATTTTATCTCTTGTTCACAAACAACTGACTTTTTGAGCCATTTAGGCATGATATATCCATGTTGAAATTCAGATTTTGAAGAACTATCTTCACCTTTCATTGTGCATTCTTGTATATCAAAAATTTCACTAACATATGCATGAAGGAAATCATAATTTTCATCTTCACATACCTAATTATAGACCATCTTTGTGATCATATCTCTTTCCTTTTCCTTTTTGCCATCCACCTTCTTGTTTTTGCTCTCTTTCTTGTCTTCTCTTACTTGAATGCTTTCCAAATAATCATAGAAATATGTATTTTCTTCTCCCTCTTCATTAGCATGCTAGAGGACCTCATTATTTTCCTCATAAGCTTCTATAACCTACTCTTTTCTTCTATAATTTGTATTTGACTCAAAGGAGTCTCTTCTTGGATCTTTTATTACAATTTTCTTCTTAATCTTATTAACAAAAGTTTCCATACCTATCTACACAAATGTAAACACATCAGTAGTCCACAAAATTAGAGACTAAATTGTTTCCATGAGTATATATTTCTTGACACTTGCCTCCTTATCCACCCTTCTTCACTAAGTGCTTCCTTTTGCAACTTTCTTCTCCTCCATTCTTCTTCTTCTTTCACTATGTTCTCCACTATGAAATCTCTCCTCTTATTATTTTTAAGTTCTCTCACATGATGATATATCTTCCTAAAGCCTCCATAGGCTCTCACTTATTTGCTTTCTCCACTTCTTCTAGCATGCTTCTTTTGTCTTCTTGCATTCTTCACAAGTGACTTGATTGGCCACTTCACTCTCTTTTTCAAACTCCATCCATCTAGATTAATTCTTACTTGACTTCTTACCTGTAACCACATACTTTCTAAGACTTCCAATCTCTACAAATCACTCCTCAAATTTTCTATTTCTCTCTCCATTTTTGACCCTTGCTTCATACTTTTTGTCTTCATGGCTTTAGTCCTTCCTTTAGAGATAACCTGTAAAAACCAAGCAATATATCCTTGCACCAAACCTTGTCAAATCCTTATTCTCTCTATTATGCCTGCTCTGATACCAAAATTATGTAGAAAGGATCAATAACAACTCATTTATTTATAACCTAAAAGTAATCATCAAGAGTAATCCAACAACTTGTTCCTTCAAGAGCCTCTCCAATGTTCAAATACAAAAATACATTAAAACAATGTGTTTAAGGTTAAATTATCTTCAAACATTCTTGGGCACATCTAACAAACATGATCATACACTCCTCAAATAAGCATACCTTCATTTTTCTTCACTTTCTATTTAGACCTCCCTTTAGGCTTGTAGCCCTCATTTGAGAAAAAATCATATGCAAATCACAAAAAGAAAGGAGTTAATTTTTTCTGGTAAGATATTTAGATACCCATTATGGCCATTTAAGTGTCTACAAAGTTTTAGAGCTCCACATTCCACCAATTTTTTTAATCCTCCTTTTACCGTTTTAGCTCAATTCTTGCAATTAGCCCTCCGAGAAACAAAATATTAAAACTCGAACTATGCAAAAAACTTACATGAGAATATTTTTACATTTTTGGATACGTATTTTGAAGTTATTTTTTCACCAATTTTATTCTCTCAACTCGTTCTACATTCTTCCCAACACAAAACCCCTATTTTTAACTTGTTAAGAAAGCTTTAGCTAGGGTTTAGTCACAAAACTCTAGGGTTTGAATTCTTGTCATTATACCAACCTCTCATACACCTTACTCCACCTATTTGTGACTTTTTCAAAGCATTCTCACCCTCTCCATCACTTATTTATTCTTATTTTGCTAAATTTCTTATTCTAGGCCTCTAGGTCTTCATTAAGCTTGTTCTAGATACAAGTAAACTTCTCCAAAATTTGTTTTTTTCTCCTTTCTCTAATATATGAATTTGTTTAAATTTATTCTAAACCCTTATTAATTTTCCTTCCTATCATTATCCTTCATTCCATACCTATCACCCTCTTCATTCCATTTACTTGCTTCATTCAAACTATCACTTGTCTCAATTCTCCCTTATGCCTTAATTAGGCTTCTTAGGCATGCAAATCTGATTTATATGAAACTATGAGAGTTATATTCTTTATATGCTCTATTATTATGCTTATGAAATGTAATTAAAATAACAAAATTAGTTAGAAACAATAGTAAACATCATATTTTGTCCAAACTCCTTCAAACTGCCTTGTTTTGACTCTTTGAGACTTGTCTTTCTTTCTCTAAAAACATGCATTTATTGATCCCTAGAGGTATTTATGAGATTCAATCTTATTGTAACTTTTTACTAGGTGTATTCATGCCAAATCAACAAACAAATTGAGTGGAAACCAAAGAAAAAGTCAACTTTCTCTAAAACCCCAAAATTGTCCTCCTAGGCTTCTTGAGAGCAATGCCTCTGGTGAGTTCATGTTGGGAGAAACCTAGAGACAACCCAGAAAAAGTGAGACCATATTTGGACACCCTTTATCCTCCTTAAGGTGTGTACTAAATTTCTTTTCTCAACTCACAATGCAAATCTCTTTTCTATCACCATGCTCCTTGTACTAGCTTCTTCTACTAGGCCTTCTCAAGCCCTTTCCATGGTCATTTTATTACCTCCTTCCCAATTTTCATGCCAATTTTTAACCCCTGGAATGGACCCTAACTCCATTTATCACCATTTTAGAAATTTGGCCATTGTCATGCTACATCCTGACAACAAGAAATCTGATTGCTATAACGTTTATGGGGTCTGAATATTATGACCCCAAATTTTTATGGAAGGTCTATAATAACCCTCAAAACATCTATACAAAATTTTAATGCCTAACTCTTTCAAAATATCTTGCAATCCTTGTTTTATCAGTCAAATTTATGGGTTCTTAGTTCAAAACCCTTGCATAAACAACCTTATTGTGACAACCCTGCCTCATACAACTTCCTCATCTCTGAAACTCACTTATACATTATAATAATAATTAATTCCATGTAATTTATCATTAATCAAATACAAAAAGGTAGACAAACTTACTCATGATCCATGATCAAGCAACATACAAACATTTCATGAAACATTCTTAAGGAAATATGTCTTCTTTCATTATGCAAACACAACTATAGACTCGTTGATCCATCTAGGGATCCTCCAAATGTGCCTCCACTCAAAATCACTCTTCCACGATGCATAAATACCCCCTTAATTTGAATTTCACCTCTTATATGCTTAACACGACTTGTCTCTCAACTCACTATGGTTAAGGACCGAGTTAACTCATGAGCCCAATTACAAAGGTTAATTATAATCCACTCACCTCTTATAAGGTCTTGAATGACCTATTACAACTTATCATGACTTGTTTTCAACATTACACCTCTTAAGCTAGCCCTTTTCAAATTCAAAGTTCAAATAGTTTCTTTTGGAGGGAAACTCAAAATGTCCCATCTAACACACAAGAAGGTATTGTAATGACCATGGAGGAGTTATAAGACACCTAATAAGACATCTAAGGCCTAACACACCCCTTACTTACACAAAATTACAAAATTTTATTCCTTTACAATGATGCTCTTGTATATTTTGGTGGTGGTATCATTCTCTAGGTCAACTTGTAAGGTCTTTGAAATGTGTTTGTTTTGAAGAAATTTGCATATATAGTCATGTGATAAAGGTTTCAAGATAAAAATTATAATGTGGGAGAAATCTTAGGATGTTCGCTAGATGCTCATGAAGATATTCAAGTGGGTTTTATACTAAATATTTGTGACACAAGTCAACCAAGGTGAGCTACAAGTTAAAGGCCTAATAAGGCAAAACTAGTCAAGATGGATTGAGGGGTTAATGATGAAAAAGCTTGGTGTTGAAGTGAAAGGTTAGCATGGACAGCTGATAGAGGTCATAAATGACATGTTTGAGATCATGAGTTGATTTTGTGAAGTGTTTTGGTGACCAAGTTCAAATGGTCCAAACTTGCCCCTTTTAGGTCTATCAGTAGGTATGAAGAATCACAACGCAAGCGTGAATTTTTCCATAAAAGTAATGATTTTGAGTACTTGAAATTGAATTATAGGACCCTAGTAATGTGTTTCATGCTTTTGTTTATTATGAAAATGTGTTGTAGAGTGTTATAAGTCTTCTAGAACAAGACTATTTTTAGGACATGATACCTAATTAGAGATGTCTCGAAATGTAAGATTATTCACCCCAAAAACGTTGAAATGAAGGTTGCTGGTAAGCTGAAAAAATGAACAAGGACAAGATATTTCCATAAATGTTCCATATGAGCCGTGATAAGGTGATTTAATGAGTAAACTAACTTGTTTTGTGAGGATTGATTTTTTGGGTTTGCAACTCCATTATCATCTTGTCCTAATAAATAGTTCTTGGTGATAATGAAGGTGTTTGAGTTAATCCAAGTTTTTGAAGGTGAACTAGAGGTCCCTAAAAAATTTATCCAAGCAACAAGAATTTTTGAAATCTCATGCATTTGTGTCAGTGAAGTAATCTTGTGACTAGTTTTTGGAGTTTCCATGATTGTGAGAATCTAGATAAGAAGAAGAGTGGAAATGGAGTCTTGTGCCCTAACCTGTAGTGGTCCAAGCATATGATGATGTTGTTAACTTCATGAATATTCATAAATCCTATTCACATTGCATTACTTTAAGCTTTAAGCGAGTACATGCATCCAAGTTGAAGACTAGTTTTTGAAGACCATGCACCTAGTTGAGCATATGAGCTCTAATGGAGTCTTGAAGAGGAAATGGTGAGTAGAAGAGGTTATAAAGGCTTTAGAAGGATATGAGAAGACATTTATAACATGCTCTTCCACTCCATAATAATTTACATGAGTTACATTAACTAAAATACAAATGAATCTACGTTGGAAAGAAGACAAAATGGAAAATGACAGTTACAAAGTGCAGATGTCAGATTGAAAATGGAATATTTTTAGTTACTTAAGATGTGCAGCGATTTCAATGATGCTATCTAGGTATTCATAACCTCATAGGTGTCATGAAATTCTTAAGAATAATTGGATCTTGAAACAAACAACTTGTAGATGTAATGATAGCATTATGGAAGTTTTTAGTGATGTCATTCTAGACCCTTGTACGAGTTGAGGAAGTTGAAAAGTGAGGTGACTAGAAGTTTAAGTTTAATAGGTGTGAGAGAATGCAACACTCATCTATATGTATGCCAAAATTTACATGTAAAAGAGATTTTAGAGGATTGTAAAGAGATATGTTTATCCTTGTATGTGTGAGGCAAAAATGAGTATGTAAAAAGAGATGTTTTGAAGGTAGTATTAGGTGAGGTATGAGCTGATGAGTATCATGAAATGAGAGAGGAGAAAAATGAGTTGATGATTATATGAATGAGAGAAAAAAATTTATGAGAAAAAGAGGACTAGAAGACTGTGGTTGTAACAATATGAAGTGATGAGAAAATAGGGAGTTGGAGCTTGCAAAAGGATAAGTGGGTGCTTGACTAAATTTTTGGGAGTTTTTGCTTCTATTCAAGTAGAAGCTTACTAAAGGTAAAGTGGGTGCTTGGATAAATGTGGAGTGGGTGCTTCAAGTTGAGTGGGTGCTTAATATATTGAAATATCTGTAATCTTTATAGGACAATTATCCATACTAGTGTATTGATTTCAATGTGGGTTTTTCTCCCTTTAAGGGTTTCCAACATCAAACATCGTCTCCATGTGAACTTGCATGTTATCTAATTTTGTTTGATGGTCTCTATTCCCTCATGGTAAAGTTTGATTAGGATTGAATAACTTACTAAGTTTTTGAAAGGTTCTCAAGTTTTGAGAAGGACTGATTCACCCCTCCCCTCTCAATGCTTGTGTTTTCCAATATGGATGTCATAAGAGAGTTTGGATAGTAAAATATTAAACCTCACATAATACTCTCTAACACTTTCAGATAATAATCCATAAATTGCTTAATTCTAACAATCAATAAATCATTATGCTCATGAAATATGAATGAATTATCTAGAGTTATTTACTAACCAAGTTAAAGTGTAATAATCCACACACAATTAATTGCAAATTGAAAAGAGAGACAAGAATGAGACAAGATTTATCCTGGAGAAACCCAAGGTGGGAAAAACTCTAGTGGGTGAGCAAATTAGCTCCCCTTCACTATGTAATCTCAAATGATACAACTTACTACCAAATTGGCCTTTAAGAAAGATGAATACTCCTAATTGTATCTACTTGCTCACAATCTCTCAAACAATTAAGAACTCTTCACAATGAACAACAAGAAAAGAATCCAACTCTCTAACTTTGCTCACAATTGAATTCACCCAAAATCACTTGCTGGAATCCTTGAAAATGCTTGTATTTATAGATGCTTAACTCAAGGATGCATGGAGAGGTGAAATGAATCAATTGGGAAGCTCAAACATTTACAACTATTGAGATCCCGAATTCTAGAACCGTATCACATAGGACCGCCGCTTGCTCCGGACCAATGACTACGTAATTGCGTGGCAATTGCATAACTACTGGGGTGGTTACGTAACCACTACGGTGGTTGCACAACCACCACTCTACCACGAGAATGGTGGTTACATAACTAAGCGCCGGGGTGGTTGCGTGACCAACAATTGAAAAATCCTTGAAACAAAACATAAATGGCCTAGAACGTCATTTGAAAGTGTTCGAGATCAGCCCCAACTTGACTGGACCATCCCATGAAGACATAATAAGTTGAGAACCTGGGGAAAAAGTATCAAATATAGATAATACATAGAATTGGGATTTTGTTGATCCATTTTTGGATCATACCTCCCCAATTTTAGGCTTTTAAGTTCCTAAAATCTTCAAGCACTGATGAGGTGAGGAAATTTATTCCCCACATCTTCTCTAGAAAACCACTCCTACAGCTAGAGGTGTATCTGCTAGATTGTTCCAATGAGCATATCATCTTTGTGGACTTTCAGTCCGTTTTTCCATTGTCTTTGCATGGTAATCTCAAAACAACATTAATTGCACTCCTAGGAAAATAACCAAAACATGTCTCAAAAAGAGTTTTACTGGTAGAAGTAGGAACTTCCCTGTCATAAGACCATGGGATATATGCCAAATCCTCATCCCAAATCCTAGGATCTCTCATAAATTGGACCAAGGTATGACTTACCACCTCTATCTGCTCATCTAGATCTGGATGACATGTGGTAGACCTCATAGTATCCATCTTCTTCCCCAATATAGACCAAAAATCACCAATGAACCGTGAGTCCTTGTCTATCATAATAGAATTAGGCAAACCAAAATGAACCCACACATCAACAACAAACAACTCCGTTGTATCACTGGTCTTCTTGTAAGGAATGTGAATACCCACTTTACAAAACTGATCTATTACCACAAAAATATCATCATACCATTTTCTAGAAGTAGGTAAATTGTCCATAAAATCCAAGGAGAAGCTTACCCATGGACAGGAAGAAACTAATAATGACATACATAACCCCAAATTTCCTTCACTACATGAACCAAAACTCTTGAAACAATTAAGAATTGCTATCTGCATGTTTGGCCGAAATCATACCTATGTAAGTGCTCAACAGTCTTTGTCACACCAAAGTGACCAACCACCTCTGAAGTGTATGCTTTCTCAAACAAAGACTATAATTGTTATTTCTTTTCGTAGGCATCCTGCATGGACTGCCTATGGAATCCCAAGTTTGGAAGTGGACCATCGGGTAACAACTGCATCATATGCTCAATTGGCCTATATAGGGGCAGCCCCATAGGATCTTCCCTAAACTACTTGAATAAACTCTCCCATTTTCTTTTGCTCTTTGTTAGTAACTATGCTATGAGTGGTCTCAAAAATAACTTCCTCAACTTGTTTATCCCTTATAAGAAGTAAATAAAATCTCCCACTAACATTAAGTTTATGGGCTTCAGTGGCACTTACCAAAGAGATCATTGAATCTCTTGAATAGTCTAAAATGATGTAGCTATTACCATCCTTTACCAAGTGGTATTCGTTGGCTCTCCTTATGAAGATAACATCCCTGATATTAAAATATGGGCTGCTAAATACTACACCACACACATCAAGAGGAACAACATCCACAATAACTTCATCAATAAACTTTTTGTCAATACCAAAAGTGATCTTACATTGCTTAGTAACCTTGATGTCTACACATTTCTTTACCCAACCCAAAGAATACAAACTTGGGTGATTGTAATTTTCCAACATCATCCTATCAACTAGCTCTTTACTAACCAAATTAGCTTGTGAACAAGTATAAAAAGAGCATCCACTTTGGTTTTCTTCAACTGAATTTTTATATGAAAGAGCTTAGTAAGTTCATTTTCTTGAGCATTACTACTATTACCCAAACATACCTCTCTCGTAGATGGAGGCAAAACACATAGTCTCATCCACCTCTTCACTACAAAAACTTCCTCTCCTTGGAGGGCAGCCATGACCTTCTTCTTATTTTTAAAGGGATGTAATTCGGTGGATATTCCAACATTTTTCCTCAGAATGAGTGTTAACATCACAATACCCACAATGAATTTTAGTATCCTTAATGGAAGTAACATTCTGATTACCTTTCCCTTTTTCCTTTCCCTTTGGCTTGATGTCATCTTCTTTGTCCAAAGCATACTGAGAGGTAGATGAACTCATTTTCTTGTCCATCTCTAAATAGTGGGCTTGAGAACAAGCCTCATCTACATCTATTGGCTTGGCCAAGAGGATTGGTCTCCTTAAGTGGCTATGGAGTCCACAAATATACTCATCAACATGTCCCAGTCTGCTACATACCTTCCCATCTGAATATATTTCTTCCGAAATCACTAGTATACTCTTGCACGTTTGGCCTTTCTTTTTCTGAGATACGCGATTCATGGACCTCTCTTCCTCATAACAAATAAGATAGAATTGATTCTTGATTATCTTTTAAATTCATCCAACTAAGTAATTGGAGGAAGCTTTTTAACAACCAATGTATGAACATAACTTTCAAACCAAGTTAAAGCATGTTTGGTTAATTTTAACCGAGAAAAGGAAATATTTTGACTTTCATTAATTTGATGCAAACTGAAATATACCTCTAGTTGAGCTAGCCAATGGTCTAGCTTCTCAACATTCACATCTCCATCATAAGGCTCAATTTCAATCTTGGCCTCTGCTTTGAATGGAGGAGGTGTGGGAATGACATGGGATGGTTCTTCTTCATGAACCTCTTCTTCATGATCTTCCGATGTATCGTTTGTAACACCAAGCTTCTCCATGAGTAGTCCTATGATGGAATCCAATTTCTCGATGGACAAGGAAATACTACCCACATATTTGGAAAAACTTTCCACATTAGCCTCTAGCTTGTAGAAACACTCTTCATCGCTATCCTCTACATCATCTCTTCGAGCCATCTCCTAAATTCCTTGCTTCCACTTCCTTGTAGAATTTTTTGCTTCAAAAGGAAGAAGGACACCTTCACTTCTTTCTTTTCCCTTTTAGGTAAGGGGCATCTAATTGCAATCTCAACACAAGTTAACCACATAAAAGACTGAAATATTAACTACTCTGATACCAATTTGATCCATAAATTACTTAATTCTAACAATCAACAAATCACTATGCTCATGAAATATGAATGAAGTATCTGAGTTCTTTATTAACCAAGTTAAAGTGCAATAATCCACACACAATTAACTACAAATTTAAAAGAGAGAGAAAAAAATGAGAAAATATTTATCCTAAAGAAACCCAAGGTGGGAAAAACTTCAGTGGGTGAGCAAATTAGCTCCCCTTCACCATGCAATCTCAAGTGATACAACTTACTATTGGAAATGAGGACACCGAGAGGGGGTGAATATGTGTCTTCACAAATTTACCTTCTTAAATTTGATATGATAAAGCCATAAACACACACACAAGAAATTTGCAAGAGAGAACACAATGACACAAGGTTTAATGTGGGAAACCCAACATGGGAAGAAAACCCACTAAAACTATGAACTATACTTAGGACCAATTTGTCCCACTTCTTTTATGTTAGTTTCAAGGTTGAGCTTCAACTCAACCAGGAGTTTCCATTCCTCAATTTGACCAAGTTGCTACCTAGTTTGGAGGCTTCAACCCCCTACAATTCAATCGACTTCTACTAATCTTTAGTGAGCTTTAACTCACAGGGAAGCTTCAACTCCCCAGTTGCTATGTTTCCACTTAGATTTTTTCAACAATATTTGCCACATAAAATGTTGTCTTCTATAGCTGATAGTGACACTAGATTTGCACACTTTGCTACTCAACTTCGCTTCTCAATTCTACCCCCTATGTCAACTTCATCATATTCTTAGCTATCTTAAATTCACCGTGCATCTCTAAAACTCCTTTCTTTGTCTTTAATTCATTGTGCACTTCTTATTCATTACTCAAACACTTGATTTTTGTATTCTCCATTCACTACTCAAGGTTTGAAATTATGACATCAACATCTATATGTTGCTGCTTTAATATTAGTCTCTTTGTCATATATACATGCACTTCTCAACCTTCTTTCATTCACTCGGTCTTCTCATACATTCCACTCACATTCAATTTCTCTGCATAAATTCTTTATAAAACAACTTCAAGTTACACTAACCGATGACTTTTCACATCCTCAATTTTATAAAGTGCAACCACTTTCTAGCTCACATTTAAGTTTTTCAAACATTGCATTGCTACTATACTCTTCTTTTCTTACCATATGTCTAACACTTCATGTTCCTTTTATTCAAACCTATATCCTCAAAAAGTTTGAACTAAGATGTCAAAATTTTTGTTTGTAAATCGACATTCTTACCCTTGAAATTCTTACATTACATCTTTCAACTTCAAGTTTCATAATGTTAGAGTTTCTCCAACGAGCTTGTCTCAAATTTTTAAGAGAGTGATGCTTGGAAGTATTTTATTTGAACTCAAACAATATAACGCAGTATTTTCCCATTATGTAAGAGCTTAAAAACCAAAACTTCAACTTTCAAGAACATGTGAAAGCTTAAGAGACCAAATTTGTCTTTTTACATTCGATTCGTGCCTTGAAGACATGTCATGCATTTAAAATTGTTTGAAGCTTTTCACATTTCATAGGCATGCATAGGAATTTGACTTTATAGAGTTGTCGATATTTGAAATTCAAAAAGTTTATACTATCCCAAACACCAACAATTTAAGCTTTGAATTTTACCAAGATTCAAAATAAGGAGAGAACATTAATTTTATCGAGCATCGATTTCAGCAAAAAAATTGGGTCTAAACCCTAATTTTATTGGTTCAGCTATATTTTGGAAACAACTGCGAATATTTTCTCAAATTTTTTACCACAGTTGTGAAATGGTTTCATAAAGATACAATCCAAATTTCAGAATTTTTTGAGGTGTTTTGTGGAAGTTATTGCATTTTTAGGGTTTCACCTAAATTTTCTTTACAGGCTGCAGTTTTTGGAAATAATTTTCTAAATTTTTACCAGAATGCGAATCTCATTTAGAAAGCTATGGTAAAAATTTCAGAATTTTTGGATCTATTTTGTCAAAGTTATTACAGTTTTATGTTTTTTCAATATTTTGCTCCTTAGGCCGCAATTTGAGGAATTTTCCTGAATTTCTTACATTTTCAGAAACCTCTCAAAAATTAAATTGGGGTTTGTGTTCTGTGATTTCTGATTTTTGGCCGAATTTTAGCCGAAAGGGTTAGAACAAGTTTTGATCAAAAGGGTCTATTCCTAAAACCCTAGTTTTGTGGATCATGGGGATGGTAACTTTTTTTGGAGATGGCAGGATTGATGCTAGAGAATGGTGGAACAAATTTAGGCATAAATTATCTCAACCATAAGATATTTGGTTATTCAAATTGTGGATTAGTGGCCCTACACAGATTTGGTTTTCTGAGTTAGAAAAGGAAAAGTCTAATTGGTCCTTGGAGGAACTGGAACAAGTTTTCATGGACAGATGGGAAACAAAAGAAGAATTTAATGATAATAGTGAGGAAGAGGAAATAACAAAAGAAGAAGAAGAAGAAGAAGAAGAAAATGTTGATGATGAAGTTGTTACACATGATAGTGCATCTCCAAAGAAGGAAGCTTCAATATTTCAGTTTGAAGGGTGTATTCAAAGGAAAAAGGTAATTGTTTCCATAAACCCTAGCAGAAAATATAACTTCATCAATATGGATGTAGCTCAAAATCTACATGTACAAGAAAAACATATTAAGGAAGCTCAAGTGGATGGTAAGCATATTCAAGTTTTTGAAGATTTAAAGCTCTTTATGGATAAATATGTTTTACATTCAGATTTTTATGCTTTAGATATGGATGGTATGGATATTGTTCTTGGATATCCTTGGTTAGAGAGATTGGGAACAATTAATCTTAATGTGCAAAATAAATTCATGAAATTATGGTACAAGAGAAAGAAAATTACATTGCAAGATATCACACTTAGCAAAGAAAAAAGTAATGTAAAATTGGATCATGAAGATGAATTTGAAGATGGTGAAGAAGGGAATAAGGATGAATCAAAAGGAGAGGATGAAGAACATAAAGTCACAAATAATTTCTCTACTCAAGAGAAAAAATAAGTAACAAACAAGGTGGAAGAGGACAAGAAAGTTGAGGAAAAGGTTGATAAGGTTGAGTATACGAAGGTGGCACCATATCGACACCCACACCATCATGAGAGGAAAAAATCATGGAGACATGTTAGGACACATGAGGATAGAAATCCATATGGATATACAGGGAATCACATGAATAATTTTGGCTATACATGGAATCAATGGAACAATAATTATATGACATGGAATCACAGGAATAATAATTATGGATATGCATGGATGCCGAGAAGGAACACATATGGACCAGTATGGAACCAGATGAGCACAATGGAATATGGAATCAGTTTTGGAGTAGCATCACCCACTAGGATTTCATATGGGTGGTTGGATGATCGAGCATGGCAACAAGTGTGCAATAATTTAAAGCACACTCATTATATGGCTTCTTCTTATGTTTCGGGATGAAACATGTCAAAGAGGGAGGCAATGCTATGTACCTTGGGATATGATAATATAATATATATGGGTTGATGGAGATGTTGACATGTGGCACACCCCTTAGTTATATGTATGGGTTCACATGGGATATAATATTATAATGTATATGGGTTGATGGAGATGCCAACATGTGGCACACATCCCCTTAGTTAGTTATATGGGCTCACATAGGAATTAATTATATTGGGTAATGGGTCGACCTACATTGGGATTAGGTGTTACCCATCCTATTTAAAGGATGTGAGTATCATTATGAGGAGGTGATGGATGTATGAGTTGAGTCTTCTACTTGGTAGAGGTATATTGAATGTGTCCCCCTCGAAGTGGATTCCCATCTTGGGAGATTGTGGAGTTACTCCTTTCTTAAGGAGCATTGTATGGTGTTTCCTACCTTAAGGGTATTATTTTGCATATATTGAATATTTGGGCATCTTGGCCCCTATATCTCGTGTTGCATTATCTTTTACAAATTATTCATTTATTATATGCAAAGTTCTTATCACAACCGCACTATTACTATCTTTGAAGTATCAAACACCTATCATACACATTTTCGAGCTTGTTCAAGATTTTGAAAAGATACCTAGCCGTGAAACACCATATCAACCCTTAACATAGAAGAAATTTGATCAAGAATGTAAGAAATACATAAATTGTGTCTTTTCTCGGTTTAGAGTCACTGTCTCGAAATTTGAAGCATCCAGTGTTGAACCGGAGAGTATCTTGATCTCGTTCATCAAAGGAAGTAAATTTTCAAACCCTATATAAACTTCTTGAAGTCCTTCCTTCAAGAAATTACCACAAAGCACTCAAAAACACTTAAAAACAAAGAAATACGGTCAACTACGGTGATCACGGTTTTACGAGCTCGAGATGAATATATCATTATAATCACTATATTTTACTTCAAATCCTTTTACTGATAGATTTAGAATGATGATTCAAACAAAATTTCCAAGTTTCATTGAATATCATTAGATAGAACTCTCAAAAACATCAAATTACTTTCATCGAAACCCTAAGGCAGTTTTATGCACAATTTTCTCCTTGTTAGGACAAATGAATTAATTTAGTCACCAAATGTACTTGATATTTAAACAAAAGGGCTTCTAAGAGTTCTTAGAACATGTTTTCACCTTTCCAAGGTAGTGAAAAGTTACAAACTTGAAGGAATTGAATAACTTGAACACTTTTTGCATGCAAATACTGAAAACCTTAATTGTATTTGTGACATGGAGCAAGAATGTTTGATGAAGACTATAATCACATCTCCAGCTAGGTTAATACACTCCATGAAGGTGAAGTAGACCTTTTAACTATTCAAATTTTGCTAGTACATGTCTCATAAAGTTTGAAAAGGATCTTGGTTTGCAATCACTTACCATTAATACAATGAACACCTTCATATTGCAATCTTGAGTCTAGATAGATTAGAACTTCAAGATTATCAATTCAAATAAAATGAAATCATATGCATAACCTTGTACATTGATTTAAATTTTCTCCTATATCCATGCTTTAAAACTGATCAAACATTGCATTTGAAGTTGGGATTCTTGGGGCAGTTCTAGGTGCATTGAGACAAGGCTCTTCGGAGATCTTAGCCATCGACATCATATGAGAAATCAAAGTAGACGAGCTTGTAGAAGCTCACACACATTGAAAAATTCCTGTAAAATAAGTCTAACACCTTTTTGATCAATAAATCCAATGACAACAGTTAGGACCTTTACATACTTAGAGCATTCATACCAAGAGCAATGACACATGCAACTATATGTACCTTTAAGAAGAAAAGCCTTCAAATACCTTCTAAGCATGAGAAACACTATGAATGGAATGTGGAGATACTCTACAAGTGATTAAACAATACTTGGAGTCCAACTACACCTTTTTTCTCTTATTGATTTGGTGAACAACCGAGGAGAGAAAAATTGCTCTACCAAAATGCTCATAACTTTTCAACCACACCTCCTTTTGAGAAAATTATTTTTGCACATGATTTCTATGCCAATTTAATCCAAAAATTCCTTCTATGATTTATTTTAAGGATTCTCGATATTTATTCTTGAAGGATAAGAAGCCAAGTAACTCAAAATGAGCTTTTCAAAAGACTTGTTTTACAAAAAGTCAAATAACTTTATCAAATGACCTAACATTGACCTGAAACTTTGCATGAAGCACCAAGACACCTTCCTCCATCACATCCAATGATTTTTTTGAAATTTATAGGTCTAAAATTTTCCATCCCATCTCATTTGCATGTAAGAACACTACTTGATCTTAACATCATTTCTGACCAACATACAAAACTGACTCTTGGGGCTAAGATGAGCATAGCATAACCTTTGCTCACATCACCGTGGATACTCTCTCAAAGCATCTCCCATGATTTTTCTGATCTGTACCATCTGTTACACTTCATTAGGCACCTGAAACCACCCTGAAATGGCACTACCACTCAACTTCCAAATCCCTGCCTTGTTGAAACACCATGAACTCATCTTGAACCTATGATAAACACCTAAGAACCCTGATCTTGCATCCTCCATTTTCCATCAATGCCTTTGACGTTAATGATAACAACCACAAATGAAACAGGGTGCAAAAATCTCCCCCTTTGTCATTGATGACAACACACTGAAATTTGATGGCAAAATGATATTCTTGACATTCTTAGACCATGAAACAAGTTTCTAGCACACTCTCTCCCCCTTTGACATCTATGACAAAGGTGTACAAGTAAAACAAACTGATTAGCTTAAAAAATCAACATAAATAGTATGCTCATACCTTGAAAGCACTCCCCCTGGGAAAATATTCTCTTCAATTTGATTCCTTCAGCAACATGAAAAGATCCTCTTGAGCTGGTAAGGGTTCCCCACTGATGATACTCCACCTATTTCTTTGTTACTACTTGATTTGATCTTAGATAAGATTATTAGACTCATCATCCTGTCACATGGTCAAGGACTTGAATTCTACATCTTTCACAAGCCTGGAATTCATCTATTTGCTTCATTTTCAGACAATCAAACACTAACACAATCTGTGAGACCAACCATTTCTTCTCGAAAATTTTAAAAGTTGATATTTGACTTCAAACTCTTATAGTACATTTTGAAATTATTATTTCAAGCTCCAAGCAAAACTTGTGCATATCGTTATCACCACATTTGCTACCATGCAATTTGCATGCTTCAACAAAACTATGAAATATGTATGTACTCTCCTCTAAACTTTTAGGTCTTCATCTCTTTTAGGAACACAAGTAGATTCATAATTGATCATCATCTTCAGATCACGAGAAAAAATTCAATTTTGTCATATGTAGTTCTGAAAAGATACACTTACTTGAGGCTTCATACCTTTTCCATCCTCTATCCCTATGAGCATAGATGATTTTAAAAAAATTTTAGCTTCAAATTCCTTCATTTGACCATTCAAAACTGAGTTTCCATCTTTGTCGCTTATACGTTCATCAGAAAGGAAATGATATAGTTTTTGTCTTGATTTTTCTATTATCTTCTCCAAGTTAGTGTCCACATTATGCAATCACATCTGTAACCATGTAGAGAATCTCTTCAAAATAATATCAATCATGCTCAACCCAAACTCATACCTACACTTTGACCAAACTTGGAAACATCATGATAATGTGCTTTCTTGATCACATCACTGTCTCAGTCAAGAAATCAACTGATCAAGTAGGACTTGATCTCATTAAACCACCTTGATGCCATTTAAGGGGACTATACACCACATTATGATTCATGATACAAACCAAGGCTCATGTTTAAAATTTTATAGTTCAAGATGAATTTTTTTGTGTAGTATGATACTTAACAACCTCTCAACCATCTTCATATCTCCATTCAAAGTAATTCAACACTTTTACACAAGATAACCCAAACAAAACCTTGAAAAAACATGGTATTACATACCTTATGCCTCATGGAAACTCATTCTGACTCCAATGCTTCATTTAAGTAGATATTCCTCCTAGAAGCTTAGAGAAGGCATACTGTGAGCCTTGAATCATCTCAAAATAACATAAAGTCATCATAACAACATGATGAATCCATCTTCCCTTTCCTTGTCCTCATAATATTTTTGACCTTCTTAGTTACATCTCTAGAAGTGATAGCCTCATTACCTAAGCTTTCATCATCTGTTTGAGTGCCTAATGGCATACATACATGTTGATTAATTCATACACTGCTCTACTACTAGCTTGGGAAAATTCCTCATCCTTGACACTAGAGTTGTTTTCCTTTTTCTTCTTGCATTTGTTATCATTTTTTGATCTTTCTTGTACTTACTTCCTTTGTGTTTGATTTTTATTGTTGTTTTTCTTTAACATCTGCTCTTTTTATCTTTTTCATCCTTTGATGTCTTAGTTTCTGATTTTTATTTCTTGACCTTGCATACCCATTTTTCTTTCTTCTTTCCAAAATTTCTCTCAACCATAGTTGACTTGGTCTTACTCTTTGAGTTTACATTTTCTTTGTGTATCATTGTGTCTTGTCTCTAAAAGGCATTCAACTTATAGTTTAATCTAGGTGATTCATGACAATGTCTCCTCAACAAAATGCCCTAGCTCATGACAGTTAAAGTAAACCACCTGATTTTTGTCCCAAAAATGACTTACTAGATCTTCTAAGCAATTGTTGACTATGTGACCTTTTCCTTTACAATTAAAACATACTATGTTCTTCTCATAATTAGACCTACAATCTCTCCATGGATAGACTTCATATAATTTTATCCTATAATATCTCTTGCTCTATGTCTAAAGATATTGCATGAAAAACAAACTCCATGAAACTTACCTGATAATCTCCTTGTAGTTGGTTGCCTAAAGATATTCTTGTTCTCTTTTTTGTCCTTCTTGGGCTGAGAACATCCTTGACAAGAAGTATTACTTGATTCAACTCTCAATTTTTTTTTCTTTGTTTGTTCCAGCTCTTCTTTTAGGGTCTTTACTTCTGCATTTAATTTTTCACATTCTCCACTCATGGCTTGAATAGTTTCCTAACATGTCTCATGCTCTACTCCACTAGAATGTCCTTGTTTTCTTTGCAAGTTTTTAAGCTGATTAGTAACTTGTACTAACTCAATCTTTAGGGTCTTTAGATCCTCTTCAAATTTAAGGCAAACAATTTCTTTATCTTTTAAGGCCTTTGACACATTTTCAACAAATGAAGCCATCTCATTTAATTCTTGCCATGATTAACTTCCTTAAGCTTGATTTCTTCCTTTAAATCCTTTATAAGAGCTTGAGCAATTTCATACCTCTTCTTCAACATTGATTCTATTGATGTACCCATGTTTGTGTCTTCAGATCACCTCCAAGTTGTTAGGCTTGATTCGGAGGACCATGCATCTGATACCAATTGTTGGAAACTATGACACTGAGAGGGGGGTGAATCAATGTCTTCACAAATTTACCTTCTTAAATTTGATATGATAAAACCATAAACACACACACAAGAAATTTCAAGAGAGAACACAATGACACAAGGTTTAATGTGGGAAACCCAAAATGGGAAGAAAACCCACTAAAAATATGAACTATGCTTAGGACCAATTTTCCCACTTCTATTACATTAGTTTCAAGGTTGAGATTCAACTCAACCAGGAGTTGCCACTCCTCAATTTGACCAAGCTGCTACCTAGTTTGGAGGCTTCAACCCCCTACAATTCAATCAGCTTCTACTGATCTTTAGTGAGCTTCAACTCACAAGGAAGCTTCAACTCCCTAATTGCTAAGTTGTCACTTAGCATTTGTTCAACAATATTTTCCACTAAAATGTTGTCTTCTTCTAAATTGATAATGACACTAAATTTGCACACTTTTCTACTCAACTTCCTCTCAATTTTCCCCTTTCTATGTCAACTTTATCATATTCTCGGCTATCTTAAATTCACTTTGCATCTATAAAACTCCTTTACTATCTTTTAATTCATTGTGCACTTCTTAGTCATTACTCAAACACTTGAGTTTTGTATTCTCCATTCACTCATCAATGTTTTAGACACTATTACATCAACATCTATATGCTTTATATGCCCACTTCACATGTATCAGTCTAGTGTTTTATGATATTCACATGCATTTCACTTCTCAACCTTATACTCATTCACTCGGTCTTCTCATAAATTCCATTCACATTCAATTTCTCAAAGTATACATTATTTATAAAAATAACTTCAAGTTTTACACATGTTTCTATGACTTTTCACATCCTCAATTTTATATTTTCAACCACTTTATAGCTCACATTTCAGTTTTTCACACACTTGCATTGCTACTAGTCTCTTCTTTTCTTAACACATGTCTAACACTCAATATTCAACTTTTATTCAAACCTATATCCTTGAAAATTTCTAACTACGAGGTCAAAATTATTGTTTTTAACTCGATATTCTTACCCTTGAACTTCTTACATTACATCTTTCAACTTCAAGTTTCATGATGTTAGATTTCCAACAAGTTTGTCTTAAATTTTTAAGAGAGTGATGTTTGGAATTATTTTATTTGAACTCAAACAATATAACTTAGTATTTTCACATTCAATTAGAGCTTAAAAACCAAAACTTCAACTTTCAAGAACATTTGAAAGGTTAAGAGACCCGAATTTGTCTTTTTACCTTCTCATTCAAGCCTTGAAGACATGTCATGCATTTAAAACTGTTTGAAGCTTTTCTTTCACAGAATGCACAAGAATTTGAATTTAGAGAGTTTTCAGTATTTTAAAGATTCTCGAAATTTTTCTATTATCCTTAACACCAACAATTGAAGCTTTGAATTCGAACCAATGATTTTCAACTTCCCATAAGGAGAGAACATTGATTTTATGAGTTCAATTGCACTGACTTACTATCTTTAAGTATCAAACACCTGTATACAAATTTTTGAGCTTGTTAAAGATTTTGAAAAGACACCCTAGCTGTGAAACACCATATCAACCCTTAACATAGAAATTTGATCAAATTTGATCAGAATGTAAGAAATACATAATATGTGTCTTTTCTTAGTTTAGAGTCATTATCTCACATTCATTTGAAGCATCCAGGTGTTGAACCAGAGGTATCTTGAGCTTGTTCATTTAAGGAAGGAAATTTTCAAACCCTATATAAACTTCTTGAAGTTTTCCTTCAAAGAAATTACCACAAAGCACTCAAAAAATCTTAAAAACAAAGAAATACATGTCAAAAATAATGATCATGATTTTACAGATTTTTGAGATGAATATCTCATTCTAATCACTATATTTTACTTCAAATACTTTTACAATAGATTTAGAATGATGATTCAGACCAATTTTCTAAGTTTCATTGAATATCATTAGATGGAACTCTCAAAACATCAAATTACTTTCATCGAAACCCTAGGACATTTATGCACAATTTTATCCTTGTTAGGCAAATGAATTCATTTAGTCAACAAAATTTCATGATATTTAAACATGAGGTGAAAGCTTCTGAGAGTTTTGAGAACATGTTTTCACCTTTCCAAGACAAGAAAGAAAATTTACAAACTTGAAGGAATTGAATAACTTGACACTTTTTGCATGTAAATACTTGAAAAATGACTGTATACATGACATTAAGCAAGAATGTTTGATGAAGACTATAATCACTTCTCTAACCAGGTGAATACACTTCATGAAGATGAAGTAGACCTTTGAAATCTTCAAATTTGGTGGTACAGGTCTCACAAGGACTGAAAAGGATCTTGGTTTGGCATGACTTCAAAGGACAGTGTGAGAACCTTCATATTGCAATCCCTGAGTCTAGATAGACCTAGAACTTTCAAGATGTCACTTAAAAGTGAATGAACTCACATGCATAACCTTGTCCATTATTTAAATTTTCTCTATATCCATGCTTTAACACTTATCAAACATTACATTTGAAGTTGGGATTCTTGGGACAGTGTTCTAGGTGCATTGAGACAAGGCTCTTTAGACAATCTTATGTAGCCATTAGACTTCATATTTACCATCAAACTAGAAGAGATTGTAGAAGCTCAATCACATTGAAAATTCCTATAGAATAAGTATAACATCTATTCTAGCAATAACTCCAATGATAGCAGTTAGACCTTTACATACTTAAAGCATTCATACCAAGAACAATGATACATGCAACTATATGTACCTTCAAGAAGTAAAGCCTTCAAATACCTTCTGAGCATGATAAACACTATGAATGGACTATGGAGATACTATAGAACCCATGAGAGAGAAAAAAAAAAAGACTTGAGTCTAACTAACCTTTAAACAAGACTTGGAGTCCAACTACACCTTTTTTCTCTCTTATCGATTTGGTGCACACCCAGGAGAGAGAAAAATTGCTCCACCAAAATGCTCATAACTTTTCAACCACACCTCCTTTTGAGAAAATTATTTTTGCACATAATTTATATGCCAATTTAATCCAAAAATTCCTTATATGATTTATTTGAAGGAGTATCTATATTTTTTTTGAAGGCTAAGAAGCTAGGTAACTCAAAATGAGCTTTTCAAAAGATCATGTTTTACAAAAACTCACATAACTTTCTCAAATGACCTAACATTGACATGAAATTTTGCATGAAGCACTAGGACACCTTCCTCCATCATATCCCATGATTTTTTTAAAAATAATAGGTCTAAAATTTTCCATCCCATCTCATTTGCATGCAATAACACTACTTGTTCTCAACACCATTTTTGACCAACATACAAAATTGACTCTTGGGGATGAGCTGAGCCTAACCTTTTCTCACACATGCTTTAGATACTCTCTCAAATCCTCTCCCATACTTTTTTGACCTGTATCATCCTGTTACACTTCATTAGGCACCTGAACCACCCTGAAATGACACTACAACTCAACTTCCAAAGCTCTGCCTTCTTGAAACAACATGAACTCATCTTGAACCTTTGAAAAACACCTAAGAATCCTACTTTTGCATCCTCCCTTTTCCATCAATGCCTTTGACATCAATGACAACAACCACCAATGCAACAAGGTACAACACTTACTACCAAATTGGCCTTCAAGAAAGATGAATACTCCAAATTATATCTACTTGCTCACAATCTCTCAAACAATTAATAACTTTTCATAATGAACAACAAGAAAATAATCCAACTCTCTAAATTTTCTCACAATTGAATTCACCCAAAATCAATTGCTGGAATCCTTCAAAATGCTTGTATTTATAGATGCTCAGCTCAGGGATGTATGGAGAGGCAAAATAAATTGATTGGGAAGCTCAAACATTTCTGAACTTTTGAGATCCCTAATTTTGGAACCGTATCACACATGACCACCACTTGCTATATACTAGTGGTTACATAACTGTCGAGGAGGTTGCGTAATCCATGGTGGTTGTGTAATCACCACTCTACACATAGTGGTGGCTATGTAACCACCGGGGTGGTTGCGTGATCGACAACCGAAACATTCTGAAACAAAACATGAATGGCCCATAACATCATTTGAAAGTGTCCGATCACCCCCAACATGACTAGAACATCCTGTGAAGACATAATAAAGCGAGAACTTGGGAACAAGTATCAAATATAGAGAATACATAGAAATGTGCTTTTCTCGATCCATTTTTGGATTAGATAAGCCTTACATTACTTACTTAAGCTAGGCAAAATTTTAGTGGTGAATATTTGTTAATTCACGAATATTTTGATTTTAAAAATTTGAAATTGGTGAATTTTTAGTGTAGGAATTAGGACTAGCTTGCCACAATTTTTTCGGTACAAGTTAATTTTAGGAGTCAATTCACCATTCCCGTGAAATAGAAATTCACAAAATTCACTTGAATACAGTCACATGCTACCGACTGACATCATAATATATGCTATTGACCGTTAGCATAAAAACATGCTATTGACCAGTAGCATTTTTTATGCTACCTTTTGGTAACATATAATAACGCTACCGTCTGCAGGAGAAAAAAGGGATCTTTTTTTCGCATATGCCATATTTTGGGAGAAAAATTTCTCATTGAGATGATCATTTTAATTGCTAACATCAAAAAATTTCAAAAAAATCCCATACAAAATTAGCGAAATTTGTATGTTTTTTCCACAAAAAATCACTTTTAAATTTTTTTGTTTGCATCATATTTTGTGAGGACAAATTTCTCATCGAGTTGGTTGTTTTAACTGCTATTATTTAAAAAATAAACATATTTTTGGTCGACATCATATACTATCAGTCAACAACCTAATATATACTTTGTTGGCGATGGCATAAAAATTCTATTGACGACAACATATTTGCATTTTCTTCATATTCACCATTAGCGCAAAATTCAATTTTCCCAGATTTACTAACCAATTTCCAAGATTTTTTTGTAGGGGTCTTAAAATTTTCCTTGCCTTGAGCATGCTTTGATAATTTGTTGCTCGAATTGAGGGATGCAAAATTCTGCCAAGAAGGTAAAGCACAAAGCATCATAGTCCACCACTATATCTTACGAGGGTCATACTTCCTTCTGTGCTAGCTATACACGTGTCCTTGTAATGTGGTTATGAAATGACTTGCCCTCATATCGAGGATGTAATTCCCTTGTCTCTCCATAATAATTCACACTTGTGTACGTGTTCCATGACATCTTCAACTCCCTTATACTATGTATATGGAGCAATATCTCATAAGATACCTATAACTCGATAAGGTTGTTGTGGTGGTGTAGGTCCTTATCCCGAACCCCCACTAGGGTTTCCACCAATTGGGGAAGGAATAGAGCCTCCCGAGCCTCCTACTATGACCCGAGGACTTGTAGAAGTGATACTCTGCATTCTTGTAAGGGTGCTTCATTACATGCCAACAATCAAAATGATATTCTTCCTATGGGATTACTTCCAATGGGTAGTGCACCAATGCTCTATGCCAAAGTTGTGCCTACCAGTTACTCCTAAATAAACCCTACTATCCAACTAAGGGACCTCGTTACACTGTCATATGCGTGATCTTTATTTGTTGTGCTTCTTATGTTCATACTTATATGTGCTGCTGTATCTCCTTCCCAAGATAGATATCCTTGATTACTTTCCTATTCATCGTCACCGTGATGATTTTCTATGTGATTTTCTGAATTTAAAGTACCAAATGTAAGGGCTATGGGTATGGGGTGGGTCGATGCACGCTAATGGTTTTTAATACTTCCTCAAACTCACTATCATTAGATGCCAAGAGGGTCATTTTGATACACTTTCCAAATACTAGAGGGACATGGTCATGGGGTCCCTCACCTCTCTCGGGGTTCTCATAATCACCACTCATCCTTAATCCTCTTTATCTCAGTGCCTCTTCAACCACCCTCTCTCGCAAATTATTATATATGCGCAATTTTTTTAATCTTTTGAATCCTCCATCTAGCCCAAAGGTCAATCCTTCCCAATCCTTTTCCTTGCCCATGTGTGTAGAAAACATTTAGCTATCCATGGGTAATATTTCATTCCCAGACTTAATCATCAAGATCTTGGTGGCTAACAAAGTGCGCATAAAAATGATGCCCTTGGCTTGTGAAAAACTAGAAATTTGCTTCTTCTTGTACAAGTATGTTGAAATTATGTATTCCAAGCTATAATTTTGCAGCACTCCTTCCCACCAATGATCTAGTGCATGTGTCCATGGTTCATCCAAATTAGAGAGTGCTTAGTAGTTTCCACATTTTCTTCTTTTCCAATCAACTCCCTTTATTCTCATGCATAAAGATGCCAACCAATCGTATAACTCTACTAGGAAGAAAATGAAGAATGTCTCGACAATGCATCATACAAATGATCTTCTACCCATTTTGTGGATTAAAACTGTTATCAGTGTTATACCTTTGTGTAAACTCATCCCGACTATTGCATTGTGTAAACTCATCCCGACTATTGCATAGCCAATGATTAATATTATCTAATGAAAACTAGAATGCCATGCGCACACATCTTGAAGGTTGAGGTAAAAGAAGGTCTTGACAACAAAACCAAAAATGTACTCTTTTAAAAGTTAACACCACTTAGTTAGGTGCACTAACACTTCACTTAGACAAATGTCCAAGGTCTCACCCAAAGCATGCGTAAAATACTAGGTCCCTTCTCTGTCGACTTGTCAAGATGGATATCATACACTTAACTATTCATAAAATAAGGTAGAAGATACACTGCAAATATAAAACAAAGTCAAAGAAAAAAATATAACAAGAGGTCGATCATTCATTCAACATATACAATCAAAAATAAGATTTGAATTCCAATTACCCCATGTTTATCTCTATACACCTTGGAAATCCACATTATATTATCCATTATAGAATCATATATGATATCACAAAGCATTACAGACTCAACAAGCCCTCACATGCTTGTCTCTTCCAATCACAACCCTATTTGCACTTTCAATCACATGACTACTATCTTATTACAAAAGCATGACACCTATATATAGCTGGTGGGAACTCATATTTCACCGCTTTATAATGCTTTAATCTATTAATAAAAAATCCCATGCATGTACCTCTTATCTGTGCCTTAGTCCTCATCTAACTATTCTATTTCCATCTGTGCTAGTAATAGCTTACTTATTCCCCACGTCATGATATATTTAGCTGTATATGTCCATGCGTACTTTATCTTTATCTAATGTTTTGCATGTTCTTTATCCTTACTTTTATCCATTTATAGCTCTGTCTTTCTTACCATGATAATCTGTTCTTTTCCTACTTTTTGCTGATCTCTATTAATTTGGCTATCTCCGATCTTTCTACCCTTACACATGAGCCTTTGAACCCTATTACCTTTCAACCTTACATGCATCTTCATGCCTGACTCCATATTTGTATCATTCCCATTTTCATGCACGTTCCTCTGTGCATATCTTCATATCTCACCGATACTTCTTATGGTTTGCACATGGTTTTCAACCTTTACACATGGCTTGTACTTAGCCACTTTCTTAGCCCAACAACAATACTCATCATACGGTACCACCTCCACCTTCTTATGATCACCCATTTGATGTAATGATTGTCACTATTATTCCTATGCAACCTTCTCCACTTTGGTTTTTAATTTTGTGAATATGATATGGATGACGTTCTTGTCCGAAATACACTAATATTCATGCATCTATTAATCAAGTACCTATACACAATGTTTTGGTTGATCGACATAACAAGAATAATCTATGTACTTTTAAGTTACTTCGTTATGTTGGATATCTTAAAAAACAATCACACTTGATTATGACCCTAAATTTAGACACATTGTTCTACTAATTCTTGTTGGCTCTTATTCTTACATAGGTCATATTTCTACCGACCTCTACTCTTATCTCATGTGACATACATTTACGTATTCCTTGGTTATATGTTATTATGGTTATTCCACCTAATTTACATCAATGTATCAAGTTTACTCACCACCAAGAAGTTATAATTCGAATATTCCCTTAAGGATCCTCTTGCTAGGTTTTCTAGTCACATTTCTATAGTTCCTACAACTACTCCTAGGTCTCTAGATAAGACTTATATTTTAAATTCTATCTCTAGTGGATATTTCCCTCGTAGGTCTCCAAATAGGCCATCTACTTCACATGCTATCTATTGTGGCCCTCGCCCTCCTAGGTTTCCATACATGCCTTCTACTTCACATGTGATCTTTAGTGGCTCTTTGTTGGGAAATTAGAGTTCCCATGGTGATTAGTATTTCACCATGTGGTAAATAAGTTGGTTGGAACAAAATAGAGTTTGTTATATTATATTGTATTTACGTAAATAGTGATTTATTTAAACTAATTCATGTATTTGTATGTGGAGAGATTATTTTGGATTTGGTAGTTGGAGAAATCTTCTATTTTATAGGAGAATGCCTCCTATATATATCCTTAACTTTATCAAAAAAATAATGTGTGTTGATTGACCGGAAGTTTCTGAGAGAAATCTCAAGCGCTTTTACATCTAGTATTAGAGTTAGCACCTTGTGGGACATCTCTGTATTGGGATCTTGTTCTTCATAAGGTTTTGGAGTGTGGATCATGTCTAATTCTCTTCTTCTTCAATAGATCCTAATTATTTATTTTGTAAGAGATATATAATGCATACCACTATAAATAATGTTGGAGTTATATTAAATATATATATTGTAGTTTTGTATTAGCTAGGCCCTACAATGACGTGTACCTAGTGACTTGATTCACTCTCCATGGCTTTTTTGAAAGTTTTTCTGCTTTTGTTGGCACTGAGCCTACATTATGGATATTTTTGGTTGAACCACATCTCGACTTATGGATATTTTCTTTGGCATATTGATTGTTGCCTACTTAATTTGTTGTGACTATGTTGAAGGTGTTTAAATAGGATCAAGTACAATGATCCACCTTGTTTTAGAAGTCATCATTGGATCTCATAGACACTCAACATTGGATCTCTCTCCATTTTAGTGTGGACATCTTCCTCCTCACAATAACCGTAGTTTTCTCCAAAAAGTGGTGGGTTTATAATATAAAAAATGGGTATTTCTATTAAGCCCGTAGTGTTTTAGAATCTACTCACAATGGCAAGCTTCCTCTTCCCACGTTGTAGTCTTGACTTCCTCTCTGTTTATATTTTTCTCTCCACAACAAATACAATCAACAAACCCGTGGTTTTCACACCAGATTAAAAACAATAAGTAAATTCTTTGAGTTTTGTCATTTATATGCTATTATATTTAAATTTTATATTAGTGGTTTTTATTTCTAATTGATGGGTTTATTTTTCCATATTAGAAATTAAAGTCTTGAAAGATTTTTCTATACTATTTCATATCCATGTTGAAGTCATTTTTTTGGTGTCATTATCAAAAAGTTGTTACTGTTGTTAAAATTTGTAAGAACAAATTATTGGTAGAAATTGATGTTCATTGAGTCAATATTGAGGGAGGGATAAAATGGATAAGATAAATCCAAGTTTGATGGAAATGATTTCCATACATGGAAGCTCAAATTCAATTATTACATGATTGAAAAGACCTTTGGGAAATTGTTGAAGGCACTATGGTTGCACCAAAATATGTTGATGCACTTTAGGAACGGAAAGTCAAAGATAAAAAAGCTTTGGCCATTATTGGCCTTGGATTATCAAATCCATATCTACATGATGTGGATTTCAAAAAATCCTCCATGGGAATTATTGAACAAACTATTTGGATCGTAAATTGACAATGCAGAGATAACTATAAAGTAACGGGTTGAAGATGGAAGAAGGATATATTGTATCTCATATCAGCAAGTTCTGCTCTCTAATGGCTCAACTGGCTGGTATAAATGAAAAGGTAAAACCCAATGATGCAAATACCATATTACTAAACAAAATCCCAAAAATATGTCCATTATGGTGTTTATTCTAAGTAAATTAAATCCAAGTTTGGAAAACATAATAACAACATTACTTGATACAACAAGCAAGGTTGTAGAAGAAGAAACCTTAGCCATGCAATCAAGCAATTATTACAAGAAATCAAAACATTTAGAAACATGTTTTTATTATAAGAATCCATGACATCTCCTTCTAAATTGCAAACAAAGAGAAGAAGATATTTGTGATGAAAAGTTGCATGACAAGGCCATGGTGACTGAAGAAGATGATATGGAAGATCAAAATTCACATGCCAATGCCGAAGACATTTCAAGTGACAAAGATTTTCTATACTAAATATTTGTGTGTAGTGTGCATTTTCCCATGTGACCTCTAAGGGAGGGAATGTTGGGAAATTAGAGTTCTCATGGTGATTAGTATTTCACCATGTGGTAAATAAGTTGGTTGTAACAAAATATAGTTTGTTATATTATATTTTATGTACATGAATAGTGAGTTATATAAACTAACTCACGTATTTAGGTGTGGAGAGATTATTGTGGATTTGGTAGTTGGAGCAATCTCCTAGTTTATAGGAGAAGGCCTCACTATATGTATCCTTCAACTTTATTAAATAAAATAGTGCATGTTGATTGACGAGAACTTTCCTAAGAGAAATCTCAATTAGTCTTTTGGATATATTTATAAAACCAATCACACTCGATTTTGATCCCGAATTTGGACATATTATTCTACTAATGATTGTTTGCTTTGTTACTATACAAGACCTATTTATACTAACCTCTACTCGGGTGACATGCATTTAGGTATTCCTTGGCTAAATGTTACATCAATGTGTTAAGTTTACTTACTAATAAAACATTGTTATAATTTGGGGTATTCTCCTTGAGGCTCCTCTTCCTAGGTTTCCTAATCACCTTTCTATAGTTCCTACGAATACTCCTAGATATCCAATTATGAATTCTACTTCAAATGCTATCTCTAGTGGATATTTCCCTCCCGGGTCTCTAGATATAGATATGCCATCTACTTCACATGCTATCTCTCGTGGCTCTAACCCTCTTAGGTCCCAGAGAGGCATTGTACTTCACACGTAATCTCTAGTGACTCTTTCCCTCCTAGGATTCCTTATAGGTCTTCTAGTGCATATGTTATCTATAGCGGATCTCCTTCTTCTATCCCTCCTTATAGGTATTTTCCATCACACACTTCTTCTCATGGCTCTAGTCCACTTGGTTATCCTCTCATGACTTATATGACACATATTATCATGTTTGCACCACTCACACATGCACATCATTATTTGATACAATCAAGAACAAAGCCTCCCTTTTCTTCTATATACAATTTTCCTCTTCATGAGGATCTCATTGAGTATCTCTTATGCCACCCCTTTCCCTATACATAACTATATTAAAAATACAAAAAAATTAAATCTTTACACAAATACAAAACCAAAACATATACACATAGCTTGAATTGTTAGCACATTACATTACATATGTTGTTTGTCTTTATGGTTTTATGGATATCATATATTTTCTATATAATATTTACACACATGCATTCATGAAGTATATTGAGATTGATGTAGGACACACAATGTTACATGATAATAAGTATTGGCATATCCCTTCACAAATACCAAGATTGTGTGGGGTATCTCCCATACATTTTATATAGGTTTTATCATTTTATTATAGTTCCTTTTAACTTTTTCACTACACTTGATTACATATATCAATTTTTTACATGATATTTTTGATGTAATAGGACTAACACACATGTCTTGTTCAACATTGACATATCTTGCTTATGTGCTTATTTTCTACAACGATGCTTTTATCATTGTCTTCCATACATGTTTGCTATTTTATTGTGTTACTACTTGTTTGCTTCATTATATGTAATATGAATTCCTTGAATGTCTTGTAAAATCATGGGTATCCCATGTTTTTGTCTCTATTACTTTCTTGTGTGACATTATTTCTCTTGTATATGGTGTAAGTGCCTTGATTTTAATATGACACCATGGGCATCCCATATTTGTAGCTCTATTCCTTGATGTGAATATTTTCTATGTAATATTCCTTATATTTTCTCATCTGATTACAGAGATGTCTCAATTCTTGTTATATTACACATGAATTGTTGTTACTACTAATATTGTTTCTATGATTTATTATCTCTTTGTGCACCATGGTCTCCATCATGTGCATCCCATTTACATGAATGTGATCCCATTGAAAACCACCACTACAACCTTCCACGTGTTCCTAAATTTTTATCATACTTATCGATTAGGATACACATCATTTCTCTTAAGCTACACACTCAAATGCTTTATCACACACACCTCAAAAGAGGGGGCATTCATTGGGGTTGTCTGAACTACAAACAAATTTATGAGTTCAAGTACTAGTTTGCATAGGGCAAAAGTTGACAAAAATATATTTAAAAATAGAAATTGGGTCGAAATTACACATGTTCAAAAATGTACAAAATAGCCAGGACCGTACGCATGTTCCTGAACCTCCCACATGTTTATTTCTTTAGGGAAATCAAATTGGAGTTCTTTATAATTTTATATTTCTACACATGGATACATATTTCATACACATTTTCAGATGTAGTTGACACAACTCAAAGCAATTTATAGTAGTCATGAATATTTCACTCCTTCCACGGTGAGGTACTTAGTTTTAATTACATATAAATGGTTTTGGGGAATGGGTCTCCTTCTCCATCATCATCTCATCATATTACATAATCCTACTCAGATATGTAGAACATAGGGAGGGCATTGGGGCACCATTCTCTTTTACACTTTGTGTCTATATATACAAAATCAGGTCTAGATTTGTTTGCGGTGGTGTGGTCCATGGGGTTATGGAAGGTATCAAAGTGACTAAATTCTTTATAGGTATTCCTTCCTATATTATTACACTTTCAAAGTGGAAGATATCATGGTTTTTAAATTCATGGGACAATTTGATACCTCTCTCTACATTGTATTTAGTATTGGGTTATATGCACCTAACGTTTGAGGCAAATTTCAGTTTGTTTCTATTATATTGAAATACCAAATTTTTAAAAATAGTAGGGTTTAATGATACCTGTGTTGAAAAACACAATGTCAAGATGAGTGGATACATGGATAATGAGAAAGAATTCTCCTTTCACTAAGCGAGAGGACATTTATCCAAAGACAAATAAATAACATAGATATTAGATAATGATTAAGCGAGTGACTAAACAATAGCCAATCCTAGGAACCAATGGGATTCCTCGAGGGATGTCAACTTGTGTTTACAATCAAGTAATTTGATGTTAAATAAAATAATTACAATATGATTATAATTCGAGAGGGATGGAGAGATCCTTTAAAATCGATAGGTGACCTAGGCCGGGGCTACGACAAGCTTGAAGTTGAAGAAGTAGTCAAACTAGAACCGCTCCGTGACATCCTATTTTTTCTTGTATCACTTCAAGTTGATCGTCAATATCTTTGATTTTGGGTGTGAGGGAAATGACACATAAGTCAAGTTCATGGACGATGTCAAACTACTCCCACACAAAGGGATGTTACACAATCGAGAGATCACAAATGCTTGTAATGGGGTGTACTTGTCCTGTAACAATAATCTAAAGACAAGACATGATTGTAAAGCTATTTGTTAGAAAAATTAGATTCTAATATGTAACTATAAGGATAATAGATAGGTATCGACAAAGATCGGGGGAAAAATGGTCTATTTCAACAAAATCTAGTAAAACAAACTATGTTTGATGCAGGTCAGATGTTGGCAATGCTAAGGTGAGATCTGAAAGGTTGAGGAGAAAGAATGGATGCGAAAGATGAGTTTGCAATGTGTATAAAGAGCTTAATAAATGTAAAGGGATTAGGGCTCCGATTGATAAAGATTGGGTAAATTAACGATGATTGATGATTTGTGGTGATTCTATAAAAATTAGGTGATATACTAAAAAGTTAGACCAATGGCTAATTGAAGGGCATAATGTATGATGTCTATATAGGACAATAAGGATGAGTGTATGTGAATTGTAACTAATATAAATAAAGTCTAAAATGACAAAGATAAGGGTGCTATACCTTACATATTGACAAAATTCTTGAAAAATATTGAATGGATTCCTCGAGGCTTGAAGGGGACTCTAATGGATGGTAGCGAGGCTATGATGAATCCTTCCCACGTCATCGGGTAGGTAGAGTCTCAACAATTTTTCAGTGTATCTAACCTCTCTGGTCTTTAAGTATGAAATGAGACACGATGGTGTTTAAATAGGATAGATGACATCTGTAATGATTTCCGCTGATCGTGGATCTCCTTCGATCTGATCAAGATGGTTAAAAAACAAATAAGGAAAGATGGAAAATTGTTCAAACCACTTGCTAACTGGCGAGGATTGTAATTTTTGGGAATGATGGGGGTTCAAGGATCCATGTAAGAAGAGGTAAGGAGGTTAGGATGGTTTGGGTAAATTAGGTTAGGGTTGTTTTAGGTTGTTAGGAAGGATAAATGGAAATATACGTGGGTAAATGGGTGTTTACGATGGTAAATTTGTGAAAGGGATAATGAAATTATGTTAGGACTAAAAGTATAAATAATGATAATGCGATTAATATGTGTAGGGTCACCTAAGGGTGAAAAAGTGGTGTCTACATTTTCCCCTTTTTGTTGAGTTTTTTGTAGGCACAAGTTGCGAGACAAAAACTAGTGTGAATATGCCCCAGTTTTATGGTAAGGATATTGTCCCCCTTAAGCCAATGGCTGACTATGTTGGTAATTTGATTGAAAAGAGTTATATTGTGTGAATGGGTTTTCTTAAATATGCTCTAGGGCTTGACTATAGTCTAAAATGACCATACTAGAGGAATGTACGAGATGGTAGTAGTCTTAGAAACACTTGGTAGGGGACATTATATGGCCTCGGGCGGAAACACTAATGTGGGCATCATATAGATGTGTGCTTCAAGAAGATTAATATAAGGAGAAGATCCAATGAGAGTCATCTTGCGTGGATGTACAAAGCTATGGTACTAATGGGTCGAGAGGAAGATATCCACAATGTGTGTATGGTAAAAAATAGAGTTTTGACAAGGTGTTGGGCATCAAAGAAAAGGCATATGAGCTCTAGATGGTGTTGAAGTGTATGTTGGAAAGGTCTAGGAGACCAAATTGATAAAATATATAAAAAGGGGTTGGATCGACATCGATAATAGATCACCAATGGTTATGGGGTGGCAGCGATGATAGATTATTTGATTTTTAGTTTACTACATAGTTAGAAAATTTTGTATATGACTCAAATGTATGATCCCTTTGAGGAAATTGATTATAATGCTTATTTCACTAAATTGGGACATATTCCAGTAAATATAGACTCCAGTATTTCAAGTATTGGAAGAAATCCATCTCCGTTTTTGCGTATATTGGATTCCATTTTTGTCTATACTAGATTCCATTATTACTATTATTAGATTCCATTATTAACAATATTGGATTCCAATATTGTCATTATTGGATTTATTCTAGTTCCAATTTCACTATTATTGGATTCCAATCTCGCTATTATTGGATTCCAATATCATTATTATTGGATTCCAATTTGGCTAATATTGGATTCCAATTTCACCACTATTGTAATCTAATTTATAAATCCCAATTTTCGATTTTAGTTTCACTATTTTAGAATTTCTATTTTGTTATTATTTGAATCCCCCACATAAGCCAAGCAACCACTATCTTACATAAGCCTCATGGCCACTATCTTGATAAGCCTGGCAATGGCCGCTTAACTTACATGATGAAAGCGCATGCTAGGTGAAATCAGCCTAGCGGGGTCAAAGTTACGTAAGCCTTGCTGACCTCTAAGTTACATAAAAGGATGATAAGCCTAGCGGTCACTATCTTACATAAGCGTATAGGTTGTTAACTTACATAAGCCTAGTGGCTACTAATTTACACAAGAGTAGAATCATCTAGGTGAAATAATCCTAGTGGCTGGAAAGTTACACCAACCTATTGGTAGCAAGTTTCATAAGCCTACCCACCGTTAAGCTACATAAGCCTAGTTTTTGCTAAGTTATATAAGCCTAGGTGCCACAAAGTTACATCAGCCAAGGGGTTAAATTTTTGACCACTTATGCCTATCAAAAAAATATTAGATGACGGTAATTTTACAATATTTCCCTTTAAAAATACAAAACAATAGTTATTGAAATACTTCAAATTTATATTTATTTAATATTTTATGTATATTATATATTGATATAATTTTTATATAAATCTATATAAAAAGACCGTGATATTGTAAATATGCAAGTTGCGTGTGATAAAGTCAACTACTTTTATGATTTTCCATTCTGTAAATCATAAAGAACAACAAAGAGTTAAGAATTACATTAAACAAGTTGTTTTTAGGAAATGGATTTGAAAATGTATTTCCATAGGAAATTAATCCTTCGAGAAAATTACATAAGCATTGATCCCTCGCAAGGGTATTAATTATTGTTCTTGAATTTGTGCAAGGTATTTCTAGATAGCTTCATGACCCCGATTCGGTATTTTAATTTGAACTCCTTTCCATGTTTTTCTTGGACTCCATGCCCAGATGATGTTGTCTATATCAATATTTGATGTGTCCCTTGATTTTCACCACCATTTCTTTTTCAACAAGCATTCCTCATACCTTTATTTTTTTGTATTTCCTTTTCCCGTGGGTTCCCACCAGTGTACCCTTATCTTTTGAGTGTTTGTGTGAAAATTTTGTATTAGTTTTTGTTCTACCTTGCCCATCCATATAAATACATTATCATTAACCGGTCTTACTAGTATCATCTACCCAACATTCACATTTACTACTAGGTTGAATTCCTCTCGAGGTCTATCACAAATAGGTCTAATATATATATATCCTTATTTGAAAAGACATTTTGAAAATAGTATATATCCATGTTAAGACGTGGTGCACCCACTATCTGATCATACATTGTGATATCCTGAATTGTTTTTGGAAAAAAACAATCTCTTCTTGTCATGTTACAATTGACAAAGGTATTCTCTAGGGCACGTAGAACATTTTTCCAATATGTAATCTTTAGAATATAGTATGCTTCTCCACCATTTGTTGAACTCTTTTCCCAGTGTGTGATGTATGCCTCTCTGCATGTCTGCCATCTCTTTGGGTTCTTTCAGGGTGCCCGATGGAGGATCCCCTTCGGAAAGAAAGGTTTCCCATCCACTGTTTTCCAGATCTCAATTGAGTGTGACCAGATGGAATCCAAGATTGATGCTTTGAAATCTATGACAAGCTTGTTGTCTTTGACATAGAATTTAAACATCTTTGGTTTGTTGATACCCATGATCTTATGGTTACCATCTAGCAGGTGTGGTTCCAAAAAGGCCTTAAAGTTGTAGAATTCCTCGATAAGGTATGGAGTGAATGTGTTGGACTCCTCTTGGCATGTTCTGTAAGTGTCTATTATTTTTGGTAAAGAGAATGTATCCAATTTACACAATATTGTTGATAATCGTCGAATTTCCCATCTATGTCTTCATGCGTGTGACCCACTAGAAGGAAACTCACATACACTATTTTAAAAACCTTTCTATCTGTCAAAGATGGGATGCAAACACAAACAATGTGTGATTTTTGTTGTCACTTGCAACATTATCTAGTTGCAAGTAGAGAGTTGGTGGTTGTTTTCTAAATGAACTTGAACAAATGCTTACAATATTAGTTGTATGAGCACCCTCATTTTTTTTCTTGTATTCCTTACACTTATCATATGCATCATTTTTCAATAGTGCATCATGTAATGTGTGTTTTGATGTCCCAATACTATATAAAAATCACCATACTGATATGTAAGTGGTTCTTCTAGCTTCTAGATACATAGTGCCAATGATATTATTGTGAAGTTTTCTCCTCGCTCAACAAAAGGGAGACCAAAGTGTCTAAAACCCCCATTTTATGCCCATGTGTCAACATACTAGTCAAGGTGACGAGGAGATGAATAACATTGCTTATTGATTTTACTTTTTGTCTATCCTTGGTATTGTAGTTTTCATCTTGTCCATTTTGTCATGCACAATGCTCAAATAGATATTAGTATTTTTTTGTGATTGCACTCTACGTGCATAGTAAGTTGCATGAAAACTTTGAATGTAATCATTGTGCCATTTATGGCATTGATCTATTTGTGCCAGTGTTTCTAGACATGAGGTTATTGCACATTTTTTCTTAAGCTCTGTGCACTCGTCAAATTTAGCGAAGAAGTTATTCTTGGTGATTGAAACATCGGAGAAATGTTCTTGCCATATTTTGATGAGATTTGAGTGTGATGTTGAGCAAGATCCGAAATTTAAGGGGCCATGTTACACTTTTGTAGTATGTAAGAAAAAGTATAACATGTAGGCAACCAACCATTATTGTTACTTTAGTACCATATTGTCCCACTTGAACAAGACATGTGTGGGGATATATCCAAATTCTTCTCCATCATTTTAGATATCAATGCAATAGCTACGACAATGTTTGGCATTTGTTTTTGTTTTTCTGTATTTCCATTTACTTCCCTCCTCTCGCCATTAATCCAAAAATTATTTGTATTTGTAATAGGTGATTTTTGGGATTCCATGAAATCTGTACCATGCATTCTGACATACATCCCTTCCACATAACTTCAATTTATCTATAGTATGTTCTAAAGTTTGACCTTGATCACAACTGATAGCATTTACAATGAATGTATTAAGTACAAATTTTTTGATGGTAGTTTCATTCATACCTAGAGTTAAATTCCCACTATGATTGAAAGCACTTAGAGATAGATTGGAGAGACATCCTTGCATCAAGTTTTTCTCAACTTCAGACAAAAAATGTTCTCTTGATTTTTCATCATTTTCCCTTTCATTTGTTGTACTAGATGGAGTAGAATTTACCTTTTGGCATTTGAAGGAGTAGTAAGGTCTTTTTATTGAGTTTTCATTACTTTGTTACATATGGAGGATTCATATGAAGTTGGGTATACTAGGCGAGGCAATGAATATTCAAATGCACTCCACATTTTTATTGGAAACTCTTCTGAAATTTATTTTAGCCTTACTTCCATAATAGAACCATCTTGATGGGCTAATTGGCTAATAGGCCATTGGATGAGAGATCCTTCTGATATGGAGAAATCCTTGCAAAAGGCGTAATTAATTTATCAACATGCACCCCAAATGTATTTTCATCTAATTTTTAAAGTGCACCATGTCTCCTTCACATACATTTATAATTGTTTGCTTCAGAACAAATTTGTGTTCTTTTGAACAAAAATGTATCAACTTGGTAGTAACCCCCTTGAACTTCAAATTGAAGTCATTGTTTGATGTGGCGGTTGTTTCTTGGAGTTTAAAACTTCCATTCACACAAAGTGCAGTTCTTGTTTATAGATAAACTAAGTTTTTGATTGTCTAAACAACTTCGCTTTTATTGCGTTGTAGACTTGGATAACAATCATTACATGTAGTTATAATATTCTTCAGAAAAAAACCAAAGTGTGTGGGTCCCAACACCACTTTCGAAATCACATGTTGTTTTTGTACTAGGGATATAAACCCTATAGCTATGTCACCTTCTTTTTGAGGACACTTATGTTTTAGCACCATGTAGGTTGTAACAAATTCATCCATGTCTTCGAGAGTTTTAAAATAATGGCTTTCACTAGTAGAATTCAAACCCTCATCCTCATTAAAAGTATCCTCTGAGTCGATGCTCATGATGTTCTGAATTCCATCACCCCCACATGTGAAACATTTGAAATCACATGCTTAATCATTTTCTTCCTTTCCCATGGGATAAAGTATCCCTTGTTTTTAATTTCTGTTAGGGTCTCACAATCATCAATTATGTATGGTAGTCTTGCTCTACCATTAAATACAATACTTATTATGACAACGAATAAGCTAGACCCCACGTCTCTACAATGGAGTGTATATTTGGATGGATAAACTAGTCCCTCCGTAACTTTCACACATTTGGATAGTAAATCCACATGTGCTCCTTCTTAAAAATAGATTTCATTTTCAACTATATCCACAAATAAAAAGAGAAAATTAGTACAAAGAACACTTAAATATTTAACATTAGTATGGAGAATTGAAATCACAATGAGAAAATAAAAATATACATCTTATATGAACATCTTTAAAACCTCATTTAATCCAAATATTTAAACATATAAAAAATTGTATTACACCCTTATATCCCATTCCATTGTGTGTATAATTTTATCCATAAACCACATAGTGTAGGGGAAAGATTAATATTTTTATAATGCACACATTTTCTTTTGTGCATTTAAATTTTGTTGAAAAAGTATTTCTAAGGGATTAAAAATAGGTACTTTTTAGTACAAATAAAATTAATATTGGCCCTTGCTTGTGAATGAAATCACCTTTTCGGACAACTAATGTGTCACCTTTTTATTGGTTGCTTTGTACATGTGACTTGATTTTACTCATCTTATTGGATACCTTTTTTTATAAATTCTTAGTATACAATTTATAAATGTTGACTTCGATTTTTACAACTAGTGGTACTATACTACACATTACCACTCACAATCATTGGCTTCTTTCCCCTATGGCTTTCAATAGTTATATAGCCTAGTATCTGCATGATGTAATTTTTTTTACTCGCTAAAATTCAAATATTGACTAGAATAGGAGGGTAGAAGTTGGCGATCACAATTCAATGTGTGAGTGAGCGTAATTCCAAGTTTGATAACTTGCACTGGGCGTGACAGTGATAACTGATCGTCGAGTGAGAGAGTCATGGCCTCATAGATCTACCACGTGTGATTTATTACACGAAGAAGTGCGATCTCCCTTGCACGTCGAAGTGTGATCTCCCATGCATGTCAAAGTGTGATCCCTCACATTTCAACGTGTGATACCTCACATGACAAAGTATGTGCATTTTTAAGACAAAGTGTGAATTTGCACTTGGAATAACGATCACTTGCATATCAAAGGGCATATTTTCACCTGCCATTCTAGTAAAAAATTGTCTATAGCCTAGCGGCCTCTTGGAATTAAATTTAGGGCCATTAATATTGTGTCAAGTAAATTGTTCATGTATTTAATTCTCTAATTGTATAGCTATGCTTATTTTATGGTATAGAGTTCAAGTTTTAGTCTTTATTTGATTAACGATGGTGGTATATGCTTTGATTCAATTATGTGTATTGATTACTTTTAATATTTTTATATATTACGTAATATTTTAACAATATAAGTTTATTTTTAATAATTTAGACTTTATTTGATTAACGATGGTGGTATATGCTTTGATTCAATTATGTGTATTAATTGTTTCTAAGATTTTTATATCTTTGTTTTTAATAATTGTATATAATATTGAGTAGAAGTAACACATGATACGTAGTTTTTATTAATAATTCTCAATATTAAAGACTTAATTTCAATTAAATTTAAGTCTCAAACAATGTCGAATTGTAGTTTTCATACATTAAAAATTATGTTATAAAAATGTTACCTTAATTTTAGATCGCGTTGCTGTGTATAATTTTATCCATAAACCTCATAGTGTAGGGGAAAGATTAAGATTTTTATAATACAATAACAATTACACTTTTTTGTAAGGTCAAATGTTACATAATTAATATTGCGCTTCCCTAAACATTAAATGACCATTAAACCATGTAATGTAAAATCTGCCACTTGAGAGTATGTTTTTATTTTTTCGTACTGCATTTAATATTAAGTGGTACAATATTAAATTTTAATCCACATAAAATCTACTAACGTATGCATTTAATGTAATAAAATGGAAAACTGTATACTCATTTCAAAGGCGACCACACCAAAACAAGGAACACATACACAAATGGGGAAGAACGGATTTACACAAAATTGAAAGAGGTAAAACATTGTTATTTTATTTTGAAGAATTTTAGTTTATAAACCCATTTCATAGTGATTATAAATATTGCATTTGTTACTAGGTAATTAATCAATTTTTAGTGGTTCTTCACATGTTTTGATTATGTGATTTTACAGAGCACATGACCCCTTGTATATTTATTTTTAGAAAATGGAAAATGAAATTAAGTTTAGATAAAAGATGGAGTACGTAAATTGTTTCATTTGTGATTGTTTATAGTAATTAATAAATTTGCAGGACATGGAAATATCACCATTTTCCTTGTTTTCAAGTTTCAATCACAAGTTTTCAAATCAACTCCAAGAAACTATGCAAACAATATGGTTTTTTCAACACAACTAAGCAACTACCATGTAAAGGACTTATGCGTGCAAAAATTAGATGGAAATAGTGTCTCAAATTTGTAAGAGAATACAAGTGGCACACAAAAATTGGGTCATTGCATTCCACATTCACAAATAGATCTAAATTCTCCATATATTGTTGATGATGTTGATGATTCAAAATTAGAAGAAACTTTTTCAATAACCCATGCATATGAAAGAGATAGAAATAAAGAGGAGATGATGAAATAACACAAAGAAGAGAGTTGTGGTTAAAATCTGATGTGAAAACACACAAGGTTATTGGTTTTAATGGAAAAGAGAGGGTTAATACAACCACTTCTACTTCTGAAAAAGAAATGAGAGGGAAATCAGAAATCCCTTCTATGAACATTGAAATTTTGGAAGGAACAAAGATGGAAACCCCATCGAATAAAAATGGAAGTCAGAGAAAAGATGTGAAGAGAAAAAGAAACTCTTATGGAGATTTGAAAGAGGTAATAAAAATAACATGCATATATTCAATCAGACATTGAAATAAATTGAGTAGGGAAGGCTTCATTAGAGCGTGAAAGAATGAAACAAGAGAGAAAAATAATGGAGAAAATATTTGATGTACAACTTTAAGTTGTAAGTATTTTTACCTGTAAATTACATTTGTTTTAACCCAAGTAATATAGTATTGCATCATTCATTCCATCTTAAAATGAAAAAGATCATGCATTGGAGTTAGCTAATATTTATCTATTTTGCATTCTTCCTTTTTATTTTAGAACAATGCCAATGATCAACATCATGGGCGCCACCAAGATCATTGACACACACATCCGAAGATACTATTTGTGTAACAAAACATTTAAAAACGATGTTGGTAAACATGTATATTTTTGTTGAGGACAATATGATAATTCAATATGTGAGACATCAATTGAACCACATATCATTGGTAGTATAGTCAAAGTATGGAATACTTATATATTGTCTATGTAATTTATAGACGATAATATTGCCAATGAGCATGGTGTTCTTTTGTTGATAATGTTGATAATTTTGATATTATTTGTGTGTGGCATATATGGTTAATATTTACGAGTGCCATTAAACCGAACAATGTAAATTTCATGTGATATTTGAAATATGATAATTCAATATGTGAGACATCAATTGAACCACATATCATTTGTAGTATAGTCAAAGTATGGAATACTTATATACTCACTATGTAATTTAAAGATGATAAAATTGACATTGAGCATGTTGTTCTTTTGATGATATTATTATTAATATTGATAATTTTTGTGTGGCATATATGGTTAATATAGTGGTTCCCCTAAAATTAATTGGCCATTAACTGAACAAAGTAAAGTTCACGCGATATTTAAAATATGTGCGCCATTTGATAGCCATTAAATATAAAGCAAATTAACGGCAACCATGTGTCTTTTGTAATTTGTGCATTGAAGAAAGTGGCGGTTGGAAGTGTCCATTCCATATAATTATAGATTGTCATTCATTAGTATATTTTAAGGACACTTAAATTTGTGAAGCTTCATGCGAGAACATTGGCGTAAGGGCAAAAATCCGTAAGCGTAATAATTCATTGGAAAATTAGATCATGGTTTGATTGCCAAAATTATGAGCATGGTTTGTTTTCGTGAAGGCGTCAAAAATCGGTATGCATTCTCACCTTTGCTCCTTCCAAATTTTGAAATTCTATGTATGTAGAATATTATGTATCCTTTTCAACGAAACCCTATTTTCTCTACTTCTAGTAGTCAAATCTATCTATTCTTTAACGCTCTTTGAAAAACACTTCTCAACTGATAGGGTTTGACATCGTTTTGTCATTATTTTTTCCAATCCCTAAATGATTTGCTAAATATGTGTGTACCCCGCTTGCGAGTAATGTAAAACATGTTATGGGTATTTTTTCGCAAGAGGACTGAGAAATGATTCGTAAAATACTTGAGATGGACATCAATGATTACTGGAAGTGAACAAAATGGGTGTTGTTGAAAAGGATGAGGAAAATAGATTTTTCTCAGTTAGGGTTGTTAATCGTTTAGGGCTTTTGGACCGTTAGTGGTCGGTTTCTATAGACATTTCATTTTAAATTAAATTATAGTAATGAAATAATGATAGTAACTTCCAAGATGAAATAGTAATAGTAACACAAATAATTGTTTGCTTGTTTACAATAATTGTTTAATTACATAAGGAAATTATTGGAAATAATTTTTTAAAAAAATCATATATGTGACTGCCAAAGTGAAAATGTAAAGAGTTCCGTCTGTGTAGGTTCCTCTTTGAAAACAAGTGAATCGGGAATTATAAAACCTACTATTTGAGAAGTTAGGATAAACAAGATTCTGAATAATGTTTCACTTAATTGATAGTTCTGGAAAGACATATACAACATTTAGAGATTAAAATTACAAGCTCTAGTTGTTTTAGTTAAATTAGCTAATGATATATCAATACTAAAAATTATAAGGCATCATGGATTTTCTTTCTTAATGTGACAATAAGCATATGTAAATAGGGAGATGTGATATCACGAAAAATTACGAGGTTTAATAACAAGGAGATTATACATGTGGGTTTTGAGGCTATATTTTCATACTAACACTACAAAGAATGTGTTCATTATATTTATTAGAATTATACCATGGCCTTTGAGACTTCATTTACTAATTAATTATAGATCACCATATCTTTTGATATTTCATTTATAAGGAAAATGTGGAATTTTATCTTCTTTTCAATAAATTATATAATAAATAGTATGAGAACTAGTTAAAGTTAGATCCCTCACGAGGGTATCTAGTGCAACACTTGGCTCAAAAAAATTCATGGAACAAACTAATGAAAGATGAGAAATGTGTGACCCTTGAAGAAAAATGTAATGCAACTCTATTCTCAGTTCAATAATAAATGTCTAGTGAATGATGCCTTGCGAACACTAAGTTTAAAATATTTTGTTGATGCTAATCATAATGACCACTAAGTTTGTAAATATTTTGTTGTGGCTGGCCTTAGAGACTGCTAGGAACAAATTTTTGTTTATGTTGACTACTCATTGGGATATTTAATGACCTGGGAGATTATACAATTATATTTAATTAAAGAGACGTCCATTGAATGGTGTTTTGCTAACACTAAGTTCAAAATATTTTATCCAGGAAGATGTTATTGACCACTAAGATTTATATAGTTTCTTATTAATGCATTAGTAGTTTTCTTGTTAATAATTCCTAGCGACCGCAAAGATGTAGGTATATCCTTGGGGATGATTGTAGTAAAAGAAGGATAAGAAGCACATATTTATTTGTTAATGATTCCTATACAATTTGTTAAGCTCCAAAAAATATGTTGCGGCTGACCCTAGCGACCACTAGGATAAGAAATACTTATGTCTATACCCCTCAGTAGTGATTAGATTGGCATTATTTTGGTCATTGCAATAATTTGTTGTGCTTTGAAATAAGCCTAGATACGAGAGAAGGTTTTAATAGGTCATTATGGATGAACTTAATAACCGCTAAGATCAAAACTACATATATCTTGACCCCCACCAGTTCAAAGAATGTAGAAATTTTTCTCATTCTAATAATAGTTGTCATGTGAATAAAATCCTAGATACGACCAATCTTTAAATATTTCGTTGTTGATCAACTTAGTGACCACTAGGATTTGAACTACGTAAGACTTGAAGCCTCAAGAGTGCTTGTATTGATAAAATTTTCTCATTGCATTAATATTTTTTACTGGAGTGACACCTAACGAAATGCCATGGTTAAAAAAATGTATATCTTGACCCCTTAGTGGTGCTTGTACAACAATGCTTTGGTCATTCCATTAATAGTAAGTATGTGAATGATGTCTAGCAACGAGACGTATTCATGATCCTGCAACGAACTAATCAGACATAAGTAAATGTTGATCCCTTACGAATACATGTATTACAAAATTTTTCTTAAGTCAATGATAGATGTCCATTGAATGGTGTTTTGCTAACCCTAATCTCTAAATATTTTGTCGAGGTGGATGTTATTGACTGTTAAGCTTTATATATTTTCTTGTTAATGCATTAGTAGTTTTCCTATTAATGATTCCTAGTGACCGCTAAGCTATAGGTATATCATTGCGGTTGATCATAGTAATAACTACGATAAGAAGTACGTATTTATTTGTTAATGATTCTTATTTTAAGCTCTAAAAATATGTTGCCGCTTACCACCCTAGCGATTCTTTGGGATTATAAATACTTGTCCTGTACTCCCAAAGAGTGTAAGAATTGGTGTTCTATTGCTCATCGCAATAATAGTTGGGATTTGAAATAAGCCTAGATCAATGAATCTCTAAATAATTCGTTGTGGTTGAACATAGCGACATTTAAGATCAACACTATGTATAGCTTGACACCTCATCAGTTCAAAGATTGGAGAAATTTTTATCATTTTAATAATAGTTGTCCAAAGGATAAAGTGTGACACCCAAAAATACCACGAAAACCACACCATAACGACAAAATTAAACAATAAAATCTTAACCATTTTTTTATTACATTAAAAGTACGTTAATTAAATCTCAATACATTAATTCGGTAATAAAAGCTTATTTAATTATCTACTACATCTCTAGAACTAATTTAGTCCATTTAATCGAGATTTATTATTTTATTAATTACCCATTCCATTAATTAATCCCAAACTTAATTTTATTATAGTCTTTTATTTTAATTATTGAGCACGGGATGTGATAATGTATCAAATGGAAAATTTAAAAGGTTGAGGGTAAGTGTGGAAGGGTAATAAAATTAAAGGGATTGGTATGGTATTATGTGTCTTTAGGAATTTTATTAAAGTCAAATTAGGTAGTATTTTAAGTTAGCTTAAACAAACCTTAGTGGGTAAAATTTAATCAATTAAGGTTTGAGAATAATTTATATAATATTGATTTGAAATTATTAGTAACTTAAGTGGGTAATTAAACGAAAATAATTAAGGATTATAGATATGACCAATCTCTAAATATTTTGTTGTGGCTGAACATAGCCATCACTAGGATTTGAACTACATAAGTCTTGAAGCCTCAAGATTGCTTCTATTGATAGACTTAGATCGGACTTAGATTAGACTTAGATCTACGTAATGTGGATGGTTGTCATAAAATGGATAATCCTTCCAAAATATGTTGCATGTGAATTGTTAAGAATAATTTTTCATAGTTTTTGAACTTAGCGATCCACAGTTGAATAGATAGTGATTACAATGGAAAATGTTAATGATAGGAGCCAAAGGCCGCTAAGCTAGACTAGAAATGGAGCTTAGTGGTCGCTAAGAATTTTCTTTGATACAAAGAGAAAGTCTTAATCCCTCTTGATGGAAAGTAGTACAACAATTGGCTCCACTAGGTAACATGTGACTAACTTGATACAATTATAGTCATTGACAATTACAATCATTCTAAAGTTGTAACAATTAGTGATTACTACGATAAGAGGTAATGAAATTATCTCTCTTTTTAAATTAAGAACTGGAAAATCCTAGTAGTCTTTAAGTCATTCCTTTCAATTAGTAATGGAGTTTCATGGTTTGAAGCATTTTATTTGATATGAACGGATGTGAATTATGACATACTCCAATGCTTGATTTCAAATAAAAATAGTTAGGTATTTAGGGTCCCACATTATTCTTTGCAAAATGTGTTATGGGACAACTAAACATTTTTTTGTTTAACAAATTCTGCTTAGTGACCGCTAGACCCATTATTGTGTTTTGTTTCTCACACACTCTTTTCAAAATTCAAAAAATTAAATCTTAATGGCCTTTACGCTAGTCCATTAAATTGGTGTTAATTACCAACAAGTAATGTTAAAACTATCCATTCATATGTCAACTTAAATCCTCTCTCTCGCTAACATCTATGTTTTCAAACTTTCCTTTCATGCTATCTACGCAATGTGGATGGTTGTCAAACAATGGATAATCCTTCCAAAATATGTTACGTGTTAATTGTCATGAAAATTTTTGCATAGTTTTTGAACTTAGTGATTGCTAGGATTTGAACTACGTAAGTCTTGAAGCCTCAAGAGTGCTTGTATTGATAGAATTAGATCTTTGCATTAATATTTTTACTACCGTGACGCCTAGAAAACACCATGGCTAAAACTACGTATATCTTGAACCCTCAGTGGTGCATGTACAATCGTGATTTTCTCATTACATTAATAGTAAGTCTGTGAATAATGCCTAGCGACTACTAAGATCTAAATATTTAGTAATTTTTGACTCGGAGACTGCTAGGATCAACACTTCTTTCATTTATTTTGAAATTATTTTCTAAGCTTACCTAATATTCATTATAAGGGAAATATGAATGTTTCCGTAAAATCAACTACACCATTTGTCTCGAATTTTTTTCTATTAATTTGATGTATTTAGTGTTCATGGCCCTAAATTTTTCAACATGGTGAGAGAGCGGGAAATGGTGATGGTAGATACTTATTTATATTCCAACAACAACAAAAAAGTAATAAGAGATACCATGTTCGATCCAACAACCTTAGATGACGAATTTCAGCATTACTCAACTCTATATTCTACAGTTCAAAATGAAAGTGTTGATTTTAATGCCGTAGACATAATGGGTATACTAGAGGAGCAAGTGCTATTTGTCTAAGATGTAAGGGCAATAAAAAGAGCTGACCTCCATTTAATTACTACGAAACCAAAGGTGCTTCCATTTCCAGATTTGTTCACTTCCTATCTATTTCATGCCAAGTCCAAGGATTTGTCATTATTTTCTAAATCAAGGAAAAAGAGAATAGGTTTATTTTCTGGGAATGCATACAAAAGTTATTATAAACTTCCAGAGCCGAATGCTTGTACAACTCAAACACAATCGAGTCCTAGATGGCTAAAATGAGAGTAAGAGATGTTTTGCAAAGTTGGGAATTTGACCCAATAGATAATATGGATGATTCTAATCTGTTCAAAATCCTTATTAAAAGGTTTAGACCAGGAGTCCGCATTGGCATGGAACTCATGAATAGGCTATATGGAAATTCATCAATCTCTAAGGTGGATGTTTCCTGGATCCCATTACTTTCTTTTATTATTGATGAAGACAAGATTCCCTCCTTAGGTTAGGTGCTCTGTTTCAATTTAGTGACACAAAGAAATAATTTCAGTCGACCATGGGAAACCATTTTACATGGCTTCCTATCTTCTCGATGCTATCATTGGTGTTCTCAAATGTCTATATTTTTGTCAAATCTGGTCTCCTTCGATCCCTTTGAGGGTAAATGAGCAATATTTAGACTTGTATGCCCATCATTTCAGATCACATATTCAAGATATATGCACTTATTTGTATCCTGCTCTCTACCAAAAATTACATGAAACAACACCACTAAGAATATATGATGCCATCCTCACTTCCATAAGGCATATGGGAGTCATATTCTTCTATCTAGAATATACAATTATCATGATCGAGGGCTCCTTACACCTCCTTTTCGGGCCATTTATATTATGTGCCGAAAAATTGGTAGTACAAGAGGTTGTATATTATATTTGCAATGGTATTGCTTTAAAGTGTAAGGAGAAGAAGCTTAAAACACATCCCTCCTTCCCAGTCTTTGTGGGATACAAAATGTTTAAAAGGTGGCCTAATTTGAAGGCTTCCTCAACCCATAGAAATTCATTTCATCTCCCCAAACACCCTTTAAGGAAATATGAAAAAAGGAATAGGGTTTCCTAGCACCTAAATTCCTTACAGGATAGTTAAATATACCGTATTCTCATGTGTATGATGATAATGACTGGGTATGGATTACCCAAATAGAAGATAGCCTTGTTTTCATGCGAATATGAAGGTGACAGGGTGGTTCCACCTCTCAAAGTAATTATTGAAAAGAAGGCTATGGAGAGATTGCAAGCTTTGTATTCGAATGTTCACAACAACCCTGTGCTCCCTTATCTCCACCAAATGAATCTAGACCCAAGTTTTGAGAAGTCTTGTTCGAACCAAATAAAGCTCATGCTAGTGAAGCCCTAGTGTAACCCTCTCAATATTCTCCCTCCATTTCACAACAAGTGAGAAATGATTGGGAAACACAATTTGTAATTGCCTACAAAGAAAATCTAGATTAAGAGGCACAAAAATATCCCTTAGTGAGCATTAAGTTCAATCCAAGGATGAGAACCATGAAAAGGGTAACCAAAAGAAGATGTCAACATAAATAACCTTTGTTTGGCATGAAACTTCAAGACATCTTCACTCTTAAAAATAAAAGGAAAGCCTAAGGATCCCATGTGGTGAAATATGAGGAAGATCTAGAATCCTTTATAAGGTCCAAAATAGAAGCATTCATAGAAGTAGTGAGGGGAGTACGTGCTAGAAATATAGAGCTTAAAACTCGGTTAAAGGCCATAGTTCCTCATGACATAGTTTCGATGTAGAAGAGGCATTGCATGGCTTGTACAATAATATAAAGCCTTGCATTTGTGTAAAGCAAACATAAGAGTTCTTGCAAAAAAAAAAAATCATTACACGGATGGCATCGTTGCGAGAAAACATTAATACAAATGGGGTGTAATTTAGGAACAGGGACAAAAGCTTGTCAATTGTATCAATGTTTAGGAAAATCAGATTATAATAGGAGGGCTGCAATATTTATAGATATTGACAACCATATATAAACAAATATGTGTTTACAACTATGCAACCACAAACCTAATTACAAAGTAGCTTATGGTTTATAAAACCATATAAAAATACATCAACTAATTACCTAAGGTAAAAAAGTAAATACAATGCATAATTACTATGTAAAATAAGTTTACCCTAACATTCCCCCTTAATTTTGCATTATTTCAAGAGATGAGGAGAGGAACTCTTTGAACAACTCAAACTTGTCACGTGCAAGTGACTTTGTGAAGATATCTACTTGTTGTTCATCTGTTGGGAAAAACTAAAGTTGTATGTTGTGTTTCAAGACATGCTCATGTATGAAATGAACCTATACTTCATGTGTTTTGTTCTCTCATGAAACACTGGATTTTGAAAAAGTTTGAGAACACCTTCATTGTCTACATACATGGTGGTAGGTTTGTCTTGTGGTATTCCAAGTCCTTCCAATATGCAACATAGCCATATCACTTCATAGAAAACTTCACCTACATGATATTCAACTTCTGTAGAAGAGAGAGAAACAAAGTGTTGTTTCTTGCTTCCCCATGATATCGGTCCATATCCCAAAAAGAATAAAAATCTAGAAGTGGATTTCCTGTCATCAATGTTACCTACATGATCTGAATTTGAATATCCAGTCAAGAAGAATTTATCATTCTTCTTGTATTCTAGACCAAGATCTACTATACCCTTGAGATATCTCAAGATCCACCTTGCTGCCTTCCAATGACAAACTCTGGGTTCCTACATGAACCTGAAAGATAGCTCACTACAAAGCTGATATCTGGTCTAGTATAAGTTAGGTAAATGAGACTCCCAATCAATTGTCGATAGAGAGTTGCATCTACCATAGGAGATGGATCTAAATGAGATAACTACAGTCTCATCTCCATAGGTGTAGCAATAGGTGTGCAATCCATCATCCTAAATTTCTTGAGTGTTGTCTTGGTATACTTCAACTGAGAAACAAATATGTGATTCTCTTTTTGCCATACTTCTAATCTAAGACAATAGTGCATGAGCCCAAGATCTGTCATGTCGAATGATCGGTTAAGATCTTTCTTCATTGCATCGATCATCTTCACTGAAACTGCCAGTGATGACTAGATCATCGACATAGACAACAACAATCACAATCTCCCCCCTTTCTTTTTTGAGGTAGAGATTGGGATCATATGGATTTCTGACGAATCCATGCTAACAAGATGCTCATCTATTTTGATGTACCAAGCCTAGGGTGTTTGTTTAAGGCCATATAGAGATTTCCTAAGTTTACATACCTTTGTTTCTTCTCCAGGTACAACATATCCCTTAGGTTGAGTCATGTAGACTTCTTCTTGTAGATCTCCATTCAGAAAGACACTTTTCACGTCCATCTGATGGAATTTCCAACCAAACTATGTAGCTAGAGAAAAGATCATCCTGATCATTTTGATCTTAGCTGTGGAGAAAATGTCTCCTCATAGTCTATGCCTTCTTTTTGTGCATACCCCTTTGCTACTAGTCTTGATTTGTACTTGTCTATGGTCCCATCTGCTTTGTACTTTGTTTTGAATATCCATCTACAACCAATGGGTTTCTTCCTGGTGGAAGATCGATAAGCTACCAAGTGTTGTTTTTCATCACTGATTTATATTCAACATCCATGGCATCTTTCCAAGATTTTGACTGTAGGGATTCCTAGATAATAGAGGGCTCAACAAATTCAACAACTCTACTCATCAAATAAAAGTTTACTTCTTCTCATGCTTTATTGTGAGTCTTTGGTCCAATGGTGGATGTATCTGGTGGAGCATCCAATTTTACATCTTGTATCATGTTAGTATACCACTTGGGCATACATTGAACTATCCCATGGGTCATGGTCATGTATCTATCATCACCATCATCCCCATCATCATTGTCATCTTCTGTGGGAACATCAACTTTGTTTTTACAATAGGTGGAATATCTACATTAGGTGAGTCTAGAGGAGGAGTCTCTGCTTCCTTCTTCTCAAAGAACTCAACATCTCTGCTAGTGTAGAATTTCTGGTCTTTGGATCCATCAATATGTACCCAAGAGTCTCTTCACTAGCCAATGAAGATGAGTTTTTGTGATTTCATATCCAACTTCTTTCTTTTGTTTGGGTATGTGCATGCTTTCTTTGCACCCAAATACTCTGAGGTGTGAAACAAATGGCTTCCTCTTCAACCATGCTTCATGTGGCATTACTCCATCAAGAGAAACTGTGGGCACTCTGTTCAACAAATAAACTAATGTCTTTACTTACTTCTTCTACCCAAAATTTCCTCACTAATCTAGAATCATCGATCATGCAACACACCATTTCCATGATAGTACAATTTCTTCTCTCAACAACACCATTCTGTTGTGTGTGTGTGGAGGAGGCATTTGTCAATGAATCCCGTGAGCTTAAAGGTAGGATTTTAACTCATTACTGGTGAATTCCCCCCTCGATCTAGTGGAGAGATCTGATGTGTTGACCAGTCTCATTCTCTACAACCACTTTGAACTTTTTGAAGTTCTCAAAAGCATCACTTTTCTTACGAAGACAATATATCCACATTTTCCTTGAATAATCATCAACACAAAGCATGAAGTACTAAAATACAAATGACTCAATTACATCAAATCACAAATATAGGTATGAAAAAGATCAATATTACCATGAGCTTGATAAGTACTCTTTTGGAATGAAGCTCTATGTTGTTTACTTACTAAGCAGTTAGGACACTTATTTGTATCCTTCTAGGAGAGATGGCAAGCCTCTCACCATGTTATACTGATGAAGTGTTTTGAGATACTTGAAATTGATGTGACCAAGTCTCTATGCCACAACTTGTGTTGATGAAGAATTCTTAGCCACAAGTTCTTGATCATCCTTGTGGACAAAGTCAAGATGGAACATACATCCCACATTGGAGGCTTTTGCAATAATTTTCAAGCCTCTTGATTTGTCTCGAATCAAACACACTTTCTTACCGGAATGACTATCAAAGTCAATCTTCAAATTGTGATCTAGAAGCTGACTCACTGATAGTAGATTTTTTGTTAACCCAGGACATATAGTACATATGATAATCTATAATTTCATGAACCAAGAGGTAGAGAAATGTTCCCAATCCTCATACTGTGTAAGAAGAATCATCACCTAACGAAACATGGTTTTTTGAAGGTGTGTCCCTCATTGTAGTAAACTAGTCTCTATGCCCAGTCATGTGTCTAAGTGGCTCCCAAATCAACATACCAAATATCACTAGATGATGTGGATGGTTCACTGGAATGAGCAATGTACAAGAAGTCCTCATTTCTTTCTTCTTGCTCAACTATATTTCCTTGCTGATGGGGTTTTCTTCCAATTCCCTTCTTTTTCCCTTGATTGTAGTGTGAATGTCCCTTATGAGATTGCTGATTTTGAGGTCCAAAATTACTTGATGAACCTTTCTTGTAGGTATTGACAACAATCTTTTATATCATGTCCTCTTGTTGCAGATAGACATTTATTCTTATTCTTGTCCCCATGTTGATGTTGATTTTTTTGGGAATTTTGAGAGGAATGAGATTTTCCTTTTCCTTTTCCTTTTCCTTTTGATGAGAAGATAGTGCCTACTCCTCTTCATCATCTTTGTTATAAATACTTCTTCTTGTTGCAGTAGATTCACCAACTTTCAAAAAAACTGTCTGATCTAACAAGTTGAGTGTCATCACAAAAATGTGATAAAAGATGAGAGTGCTCTTAGAACAATGGGAATAAGAGCTATATCAGTGACCTCCTCTCCCAGGGCTAGAAGTGAAGCCCTCAATTCTGTAACTCTTCTTAAGAAAGCTTCCACTTTCTCATTCTATTTGAATTTTAGTGTGTGTAACTGACTCTGTAAATTCAAAATTGTGTTCTTATTTTTGGCCTCATATACTGTGCTCAACTTATCCCACACTTCTTTGGCTATTTTGGCATCTTGAATGTGGGGTTGCACATCATCAAATACTACAAACAAGATAATGACTTTTTCCTTTTGATTGGATTTTCAAATCATCTCTATAGTATAGGGTATCATCATTTGATGATTTGGTTACGGAACCATTCACAACTGGCCATATCTCCTCAAACTCAAGTTGTGTTTTGATCTTAGTTTTCCATGCAACATAATTATCTCCTCTTAGGAGCTATGAGTCTGGAAGAAAGAACTTAGGGGCATTGGTGCCCATTTTCTAAATTCACTAACAAAGGGTAAGGATCTTATCACTTTAGGTATAAGGTCTCCCAATCTATATACCATCAATCCGATATACCAAACCTTTCTATATACGTGCCCTTTTGATATACCTATCGGTATGTGGAAGAAGCTTTCCCTTTTGATATACTCAATAGTACGTGAAAGAGGTGTTAACATACGTGAAAGAATTTGATATGTGGTACCAAGACAATACTGAAAGGGGTTTGTGTGATTATTGACACCAACTCAAAGAAATATCCTCATACGCACGCGTAACTTTACTATATACTCGGATAATTTCAGTGTCTGGATTTATGTCTGTGTAATCGTTCACAGATGGATGGGATGGCTCAAAGTGTGTGCATTGTGTCCTTATTACTCCTATCGATTTATAGGGACAATGCCTAGATGATGTTGTTGCAGCTATATTAGGCATTAAGTGTAGTAGTAGTCATGATGGCTTTACCCGTAAGCACTTCCCAGAGGAACTATTTATACCGAATGCTACTGAAAGAGATCCAAAGATCTTGTGAGTGTTACAAACCAAATATTTATTATTTTTTTTACAAATCTCTACCAGTTTTTTTAGAAGTTACAATATTTGTGGTTGAATATGGCAACCTGCAAATTAGTACAATAAACTAAAATATACAATTACATCCAAAATGCTGAAAAAATTGAATGACATGCAATTTTTTTGTTTTTCGATTTCCCCGTGGCCTCTGGAGCTTAATATGGCTCTTAGTGTGAAAAACCACAAAAAAATCTAAAATTGCATTTTTAGGTATCCCTCCTTTTGAAAAATATGCTCGGGATGAAAAACTAATAAAATTGGGAGAATTTGTTTTTACCCTCCATTAGGGTTTTCTCCACTAAAATTAGCTTGGGGTTCAGCTATGGTTAAGTCCTTTAGTAGAGTTTTTATCCCTATATTTGGCATTTTCTTTAAAATATTCTCCAAACTTATAAAGTTTATACAAAACAAGGTCCGGATGGGGCTCAAACAATGGAGATTATGGTTCTAACACCTAAAACCTATCCAACCAGCACTTTCGTAGTGGACATGCTTTGTAATGAAACAATTAGTATTTCAATTAGGTGCAAAGTGGCTAACCTTTAAAACTAGACGTTGCAATGCATGCACTATCCATGTGGCACGTGGTTGGTGTTGGTTCAAATTAGGTTTCCCCTAAAAACCACTTCGCTTTGTATATCATTTGCCTTACGAAGATTACCTCCACCGATTTGGATTTTTTGATTGTTCAAGTTCATTTGTTTTGTTTTATTTATAGGTCATTGGCATATTGAATGGCCCGATCCAAATAAACAAGGCTTTTTTGGGGAGTATAGACTGCTACTGTGATGAGTGTTCTGGATGGCTCAATTTCCAAATAGAGCGCAACCTTTGAATGATTTTTGTGATTCACTTTGCGGGGTCAAGATCGTAGGGAGTGAGCTCAATTTGAATTGTGAAAAAGATGACTCACTCGATGGATTTATTGGTTAGTGTTTTTGGGTGGCTCGACCATTATTTGTGTGAAGGACTCGGTCTCAATGAAAACAAAGCATAACTTCTCCTTTAACCAATGATCAATCGACCCGTCGAAACCAATGTTAGATATGACTTGGTCGTTAAAGTGGGCAAACGAACGATCCAGCTCGCTAACTAACCAATGTAGCTCGATCACAATGCAAAACTCTCCTTTAATGCAACCCGCCAATGTACAACTAGAGACCTTCAACACTCACAACAAGAGCTCGATCCAATGTAGAGCTCGAAATAACTCGGATGTAACTTGTTGGGGGCTTGATGGATAACTCAATAGACCTCTAAAACTAGTAGTCTACTAAAATAACAGAGGCTATCAACACCTCTAAATTTGGAGGTAAAACCCCTAATGGGGAAAAAATGAATTTTTTTCTTAGATTTTTTTTCTATGATTTCTGATTTCTTCTAAATTATATTTTCTCTAGCAAGTAATGTTTTCCTAGTGCAAGAAACACTAGTGAAAAAAAAATTGCTTTTATTTTTCCTGGAGATGGAAGAAGAGGTTATGGGGGGTGGGGAAGTTGGAGGCAGAGGCTAGTTGCGGAGGCTGCAAATGCTCTCCAAATGCTTCAGTTCTCTCTAAATGCTTCTACAAGGGATTCAACCTGCTCTGGTACCAAATGTAATTTAGAAACAAGGAAGGAATCCCGACAATTGTATTGATGTTCAAGAAAATCAGATTACAATAGGATGGCTACAATATTTATAGATATTGCACAACCAGATACAAACATATATGTGTTTTACAACTATGTAACAAAAACTTGATTACTGATAGCTACAAAAATACATCCAGAAGCACAAATAATTTAATACAAACAAATGTATTTGTTACAACTATGTAACAAATAAACCTACATGAATAATATGACAAATATGGTTTATAAAACCATATAACAATACACCAACTAATTACCTAAGGTAAAAAATTAAATACAATGCATAATTACTATGTAAACTAAGTTTACCCTAACATGGGGTAGGTCATTGAAAAAGGCATTTGTAAAGACCTTATAATTATGACCATGGATGATATTGGTATATGCCAGACATATGCTAATTATACAAAGAAAATACTAAGGGAATGTAATGAATAGGTAAGAAAACTTTCTTTGTAGTTTGATGACATTATTTCTAGAGGAAATCATGTTTTCATAAAAGCTTCGGTCATGGAAATATTTAAAGGAAACCATGAATTGGTTTTGATGAAGAGTTTGCAACATCCCTTCAATAATTCATGGTTAATTTTCAAAGGAGAATAACTGAGGTGAATGAAGGAGAAAATTCGCATGTCATTGAGATTGTTTCCAAAACAAGGAAAAAATACAAAAAATAGAGACTCTAAAGGAAATTGCCAAAAAAACATGTGGTAGTCAAAATTATTTGCTTGAAAAGTCTGTTGTGTTGTATAGAAGCATGATTTTGGATATGAACAAGATATCCAAAGATTCTCAGATTTGCAAAAAGCTTTTGAGGAGGCATGACAACCAGATGATAAAATGGGCCCCAAATGAGAGCAATAAACCCAGGAAGCAACTGTACCCATGGGATTGGTTCAACAATATCCCATAGTTAAGGAAGAAACTATGCCCGTGGTCTTGGATCAATAACACCTCGTAGTTAAGGAAGAACCACACTGAATCATAAATTGTAGTATGTGAGATAGGTGAGAAAACATTGTGATATGTATGACATGTTAATAGATGAATATTTATAATTGATACAATGATCATGTATATATTCCAAATGCTATACTTATCTAAACATGCATTTGTTGTTTTATACGCTAAGCTCCAAATTTGTCATTGTGGCATAAACTACAAATAATATGGTCTTTGTATACCTAGCACATGGTAGACTCGAAATATCTTTCTCTATTTTGTTAAATCCTGATGGCCACTATGTTCCAACTATTATGATGTGGCAATATCTTAACAACCTAAGAGTTCATAATATCCTAGCGATAACATATCTTCAAATAATATGTTGTAAAATAAGCTTACAGACACCAAGCTTAAAATTTCACTCTTTTTCTTGTTAAATGTTTGAGACATCTAAGAATGAAATATTCTATTGTGGAAGCACCTAGATGTTGTGTAGCTCAAAACTCCAGCCACCTAGAATCTTAATGTAATGTGTTTAATCCTTTCGACCGCTATGCTCCAAATTATGCATTAAATACTAACGAATGTTAAGCGTAACTTTTTACATTGAGGCAATACGTAGAGGCCACTAATTTCATACTACCTTAATTAAATGAGTGAAATCCTAGCGACCGCTAAGATCCAAATAATATTTTGCCACAATACCTAGCGGACTCTAATTTTGAAATATCTTACTATATTTTGTTAAATCCTAGCTATCATTATGTTCAAAATATTATGATGCGGTAGTGCCTTAGTGGTGTATCACTTGGATATCCATTTTGGGAACCAAACGCTAAGCTCGAAATGTTTTCGAGCCATAAACTACCATCTACTAATCTCGTAATATCCTACCTATTTTTAGTTGAATCTTAGTGACATTATATCTTCAAATAATATGTTGCAACATAAGATAGTCGATGCTAAGATAAAAACATGTAGCTCAAAATTTGTTAAAGCATATTTCCGACAACTTTCAAACATTATGAGTACGCATATTCTAGCGGATGCTAGCCTCCTGGAATATTATGTGTTAAATCCTAACGAACACAAATATTAAATTGTTACATCGTTGTAAAGGATAGCAACCGCTAAGCTCAAATCAATTTCATTTAAAATGGTAAATCCTGTAGAAAGATTTTTTAAATATTACACTTTGTTGAAGTACGTAGAGGCCACTAATTTCATACTACTTTAATTTAATTTGTGAAATCCTAACAACTGTTAAGGTACAAATAATATGTTGCGGCAATACCTAGCAGATGCTAGACATCCAATATATTTCTTTATTTTGAGAAATCCTAGCGGCCACTAAGCTCCAAATAATATGTTCTTTGCATTGTCTTAACAACGTATAACTTTATGATATCCGTTCTTGAAAATACCGATCTATACGGTCGAGAAAATGTTTTCGAGGCATAAGCCGATTGTTGTCGCTAAGCTTGTAATATTTGACATGTTTTTACTTGAATCCTAGTGACATAATATCTTCAAATAATATGTTGCAACATAAGATAGCGGATGTCAAGCTAAAAATTTCATACTTCATCTTGTTAAATGCTCGAGACATCCAAGATCAAAATATTCTATTATGGAAGCAACTAGATGCCATGTAGCTCAAAACTTGTTAATTTGATTTGTTAAAGCATACCGCCTACAACACTTAATCTAGTGGATGCTAGCCTCCTAAAATATTAATTTAATGTGTTAAATTCTTGCGACCTCTATGCCCTAAATATTATGTGTTAAATCCTAATGAACATTGAGCCTAAATTATTACATTGATGTAAAGGCTAGTGGCTAGTAAGATCAAATCAATTTCATTTAAAATGCTACATCTTGTAGAAAGCTTTTTTGAATATTATGTTGTTGCAGTATGCAGAGGCTACTAATTTCATACTACTTTAATTTAATTTGTGAAATCCTAATGACTGCTAAGGTACAAATAATATGTTGTGACAATACCTAGTGGATGATAGACTTCTAATATCTTTCTTTATTTTGTGAAATCCTAGCATCCGCTAAGCTCCAAATAATATGTTGCGGCGAGTGTCTTAACGACGTATATCTTCTTGATAACTATTATTTAGTACTTGATCTCTAAGCTCAGAAAATGTTTTCGAGGCATAACCTAGCAGCCGCTTAAGCTTGCAATATATGACATGTTTTTAGTTGAATCCTAGCGATAACATATCTTCAAATAATATGTTGCATAAAATAAGATAGAGGACGTTAAGCTAAAAATTCCATACTTTGTCTTGTTAAATGCTTGAGACATCCAAGCTCGAAATATTCTATTGTGGAAGAAACTAGAGGACATGTAGCTCAAAATTTGTTAATTTCATTTGTTAAAGTCTACCACCGAAACTGACTTACAAACATTATAAGTACACATATTATAACATGACACTAGCCTCTTGGAATCTTATGTTAATGTGTTAAATTCTTGTGACCTCTATGACCCAAATCTTATGTGTTAAATCCTAACAAACACAAAGATTAAATTGTTACATCGTTGTAAAGGCTAGCGACCGCTAAGCTCAAATAAATTTCATTTAAAATGGTGAATTTTGTAGAAATATTTTTAAAATATTATATTGTTTTTTATTATTATTGGCAAATGGTTTTTGAAAGGGACTATACCCTTGAGAACAAAAAATGGCCTAGAAGCCGGAATAGGAATGAGAACCGAGAGAGAATGGATCAAAATCCAAGTGTTACAATGAAGCTCAAGTAGCCCAAAAACAAGCTACCCAAACAAGACAAAATAGCAAAATTATTGCAAAAAGCGGAGAGAGATTGCAAAAAAACATAAAAACATACAAGAACAAAAAAGCATCTCTGACTACTTCTTGGCAGCTTTTTCAATGCTGGTCTTGATCTTCTTCCAGTGGGAACATACCCAAAGTTGTCATGTGGGTAGCATCAATATCATCCAACTGCTTAATGGTCCTTTTGCTTTCCTTTTTGTTACCCCAAAGTGTAGTCGGAACACCGCTGAGGTTGGAGACACTTTTGACATGTTCATCAATGAACTCCTCAATTGCCCTAAAAATGGAAATGTTGTAATCATGTCGAGTTTTGGCCTTCCCTAAACGGGAGTCTAAGGAGGTCAGCTTCTTGTAGATATCATCAATCTGCTCGCTATCAATATCCCCTCCTCCTTATTTCTCTTGCCTTTTTGTTTAGCTTGTGTTCTTGACCTCATCCTTCAAAGAGCTTTCAAATTAGCCTCTAAGGCATCCAGCCTTTTTGAAGAACTTTCCATATGCACATCCCGGGGACTGGCACTGCTAATATTCAGAAGGTCATGTGCAATCTCAATTTCATGAGGCCCCTTCTCCACAGCAAGAGTCTCAAGGTTAAGCTTTCTAGAGGCCCTAGTAACCGGTCTTTTAGAGGTAGAGGCGAGGTGGGTGGCGGGAGCAACAGTAGGGGGAATGGATGGAGAAGCTTGGACAAATGGCCGACATGGGGGTGATTGCAGCGGTGGCAAGGGCAAATGGAGAAACAGGGGTCAGGCAAAGCAGCAGAGCCCAAAGAAAGGGGGAGCCGAGCTAGGGGAGGAAGGAAGACCAGGGTGCTTAAGAAGAAAACATTTGTGAAGCAACAAAATAAGCCCTTGGTGTAAGGGAACCACCCAGGTATGCTTCTGAAACTCCAAAATAGAGCGTTTAAGAGAGTTCAACAAGTAATGGGGAAAACAAACCAAGCGATTCCTACGGAAGTGGTCGAGAAAGATAAGATGTTTAGCAGGAACAGTGACAAACCTACCTTCCAAGGAGATGAACCGTATCATCATGTGAGTAACCTCATTATAAGGTGGAGGAATTGAGTGACAAGCGAGCTGCTTTGTAACATAAATTAGCTTCTCAGATCCTTCCACAAATCTCCTCTCTTCAGCATCTCTGTCAACCCTTTTGTTAAAGAAGCGGTAGCCCTCCAAACTAAGGCCGGTCGCTTCAGCAATAAGTTCTTCATTGACCAAGATCTTCTGCCCCCCATAATCAACAATCCGCTCCTTCCATTCCTTAGCAAAATACACAGAAATGCTTTGATCATGCCCCTGAACCTTCTCCATGAAGTTGGTGATGCCACCCTTGCTGAGAATGCTCCAAAGTTCAATATTATCTTTCCAATCCGGTCCGCACTTGGCTCAATTTGGTAGGGAGGTCCCCCCATCTTCTCTGTGCTTGACTGATTACAACAAATTCCCTAATTCTTGTGAGCGCTGAGACCCGTCCGCTTCTTGCTATTGTAGTCCGCACAAGATTGGAAATGAGAGCATTGCTTTTCCCATGAACAGGCCGCGTGTCTCTGAATCGAGCCTACAGAAAGTCACATGTGGGAATAGCTGCTCCTCATCAACTATCACATTACTACTGTCTTCAATTTTCGAGGAGCTATGAATCTGGCTTTTAACAGTCGCAGTACATCCCGCATGCACGATTTTCAAATCAATGTAACTCCACTTGGAGTTCCCCATATATATCACACTAACATGTTTATTTGACATGATTTGCATCATCATATACTTTAAGTCAACACGTGTGGGAGTATAATTGATGCTGATCCACACCCAAAGATCATGACTCAGCTCTAGGTATTGCTTGCGTATAGAAATCTGCATGGATGTTGTTGTGGAGCTGTTTAGGGATGTTGTTATTATCCCAAACGGTGAGGTTAACATTAATGCCATAATTAGCTAGCGCATCCACCAATTTATTACCCTCCCTATAAGTATGCATGATCTTGATGTTATTGAAAGTATGACTAATACTTATGGACTCTGAGATAAAATCCTTAATGCTCCAACTAGGAGATGAGCATTGTTTAAGAAGATTAATGATATTTAGGGAGTCCCCTTCAATGATGAGGTTCTGAATATTTTGAGTCTGGGAAATTCTCAGACCCCATAGTGTAGATAATGCTTCGGCAAAATGATTAGTTTGAATTCCCATTTTCCTAGCATACGCAACAATCAGATTACCTTTATGATCCCGTATCACTCCTCCTCCTGCCGCTGTCCCAGGGTTTCCCTTAGAGGCCCCATCAAAGTTCAACTTATACCAATTAGAATCAGGAGGATGCCATTTGATCGAAGATCTATCAATGCTATTCTCGGGATTGCTCCGACTGTTAATAGTTCCAATCTTCCAATTGGATAAGATGTATTCTTCATTCTCTGGATATCTCTTGTTCTTGGGGGGTTTAAATTTAGCAATATCTTCTTTGATACCATTAGAAATTTTGCCAATGCTAAGTTTATAGTTTTGCTTCTTATTTTTGAAAATAATATCATTTCTATCCTTCCAAATCCTCTAGATTAAATGAGGGATAGCCAGCTTCCAGATCCTTTTGACAACACAATGCCTGAAGGGTGGGTTCCATTGAGTCCATAGCTGATTAAGATCCTTCGGCAACACCCAGAGAGCTTCAAATTTAGAGAGGGCAAAACTCCAAATTCTGGTGGCATATTCACAATGTATGAACAGGTGGTTGATATCCTCAGAATCATTCTTACAAAGATGGCACCTATTAGGAATTATAAATCCTCTTCTCATCAGGTTGTCAGTGGTAAGAATCCTGCCTCTGATAGCTAGCCAAAGGAAAAAATTTATTTTGGGAGTTAATTCAGACATCCAAATCTTGTTCCAATTGAACTCTGTTTGACTATTATGGAAGAAATTGTTATACCTAGATTTGACAGAGTAATTCCCATCATGGGAATTATTCCAAACCAGCTCATCCTTGGAATCCAGCTGACTTAATGGAATAAGATCTAATTGATCTTGAAGGGAGGAAGTAATTTGTTTCAGATCAATTCTCTCCACAGTAAGTTTTTTCCAATTCTTGCTGGTACCATTTCCTTCAATATAGTCCTTGATTTTAATGCCATACTTGCTTATGAGACTGTCCTTAACCGCCCCAAATCTATCCATGAGATTTCCATTAAACCAATTATCCTCCCAGAAGTTTATGTCCCTACCATCCCCCACTTTCCATTTACTGCCCTGCTTGATGAAATTTCTGCTCTTGACCAGATTATTCCAAAAAATGGAACCATAGGGGAGGTGCTCATCTTGAAGATAAGAATACACAACTTGGTGATTTAAATATTTTTCTTTGATTAAATCAATCCAGGGTTGTTTCTCAGACAACATTCTCCAGCCCATTTTAGCAATGAGGGCCTCATTCATTTTCTCAATATCTTTTATACCCAGACCACCCATAAACTTCGGGGTGTAAACCTTATCCGAAGCCACTAAGTGAAATTTGAACTTCTCTTCCATGCCTTGCCATAATTTTTTTTTTTGAATCCTTTCAATTTTATCTCTGAAGGAAGATGGGATCTTGAAGAGCGACATGACATAGATGGGCAGATTTTGAAGAGTACTTTTAATGAGCAGGCACTTACTAGCACTAGATAAAGTGGCTCCTTTCCAACCAGCCATTTTTTTTTGGAATCTCTCCAATAATTCATCCCACACCTTGTAAGAGACTTTCCCCTGCTGCGGTATGTAAAGGATGCTAATTTCATACTACTTTAATTTAATTTGTGAAATCCTAGCGATTGCTAAGGTACAAATAATATGTTGCAGCAATACCTAGCGGACGCTAGACTTCCAATATCTTTCTTTATTTTGTGAAATCCTAATGGCCGCTAAGCTCCAAATAATATGTTGCGGTAGTGTCTTAGTGGCGTATAACTTCATGATATCCATTCTTGAGTACCGATCTCTAAGCTCAGAAAATGTTTTCAAGGCATAACCTAACGACCGCTAAGCTTGTAATATTTGACATGTTTTTAGTTGAATCCTAATGACAACATATCTTCAAATAATATGTTGCATCATAAGATAGCGGACGTTAAGATAAAAATTCCATACTTCATCTTGTTAAATGCTCGAGACATCCAAGATCGAAATATTCTATTGTGGAAGCAACTAGATGCCATGTAGCTCAAAATTTGTTAATTTGATTTGTTAAAACATACCACCGACAACTTGTAAACATTATGAGTACACATATTCTAGTAGATGCTAGCCTCTTAGAATCTTATGTTAATGTGTTAAATTCTTGTAACCTCTATGACCCAAATCTTATGTGTTAAATCCTAACGAATGCAAAGCTTAAATTGTTACATCATTGTAAAGGCTAGTGGCCGCTAAGCTCAAATCAATTTCATTTAAAATGGTAAATCATGTAGAAATATTTTTGTAAATATTATGTTGTTCTAGTATGTAGAGGCCGCTAATTTCATACTACCTTAATTTAATTTTTGAAATACTAGTGATGCTAAGGTACAAATAATATGTTGCGGAATACCTAACAAATGCTAGACTCACAATACCTTTCTTTATTTTGATAAATCCTAGTGACCGCTACGTTCCAAATAATATGTTGTGGTAGTGTCTCAATGGCGTATAACTTCATGATATCTATTTTTGAGTACCGATCCCTAAGCTCATAAATTTTTTTCGAGGCATAACCTAGCGACAATACTTAGCGGATGCTAGACTTATAATATCTTTCTTTATTTTGTGGCAATACCTAGCGGACACTAGACTTGTAATATATTTATTTATTTTGTGAAACCCTAGGAACCACTAAAATCTAAATAATAGTTGCGTGCAATACCTAGTGGATGCTAGACTCGCAATATATTTCTTTATTTCGTTAAATCCTGGCGACCGCTATGTTATTGAGTATCGATCGCTGAGGTATAAATATGGTATTGTGTTATACCCTAGCGGTCGCTAAGCTTGCAATAGATTTCTTGTTTTTGTAAAATCCTAGGACAACTAATATCCAAATAATATTATTTTGTGGCCTTTTAGACAGACTAATAATATTGTGGCCTTCCACAACAACCCTAATGAATTAATATATATGCCAACACTCTATCTTTAGCCAATAATAATACATGGCTTAATGATAATATTACTTTAAATGAATTATATCGTCCTGACTAACATACATAAATACATAATGATTGAAATATTTAATATATAAATTTAAATACATAGTGATTATAATATTATATATATAAAATTTAGGCGTATATATAATATGTTTAACCTTCCATTGCACATTATCTCACAATTGAAAACCTAATATGATTTTATAGTTTTAGACCATTTTGTTAACCTCGAATATCTTCTCACAAAGTCAACACGACAACCATATAAACAATGTACAATGAAATATTTACCTCAAGTTGTTTCTATCATCCTATTAAAAGGAAAAAAATGGACGTAAAGAATACAAAAATAATATTTTGATTCTCATTAAACATTAATTTTTTTAAAAACTAATGTTTAGGCGATCAAGCCAGCATCATTGGGAAAAACAATCCAGAGGGGGACATAGATCGGTGGAAAATTGAAAGTGTTCAAATGAAATAAAAACCAAAACTGAAAAGGGGTTAAAATTTCTGTGGTTGGGGCCCAATAGATTCCTTATTTTCTTTAAGAACAAGGTAGTGTGACAAAATGATCAGAAGGAACCGATAAGTAGAGTTGGGCCACGGATCGTGTTTTCATAGGGCAAAGCAGGCTAGAATTACATGAAAAAGATAGGAACTAGTATTCACAAGGTAATTTGAAAAAATGACTAGAAGGAATTGGTAAGAAGATCTGGGCCACGAAGCACATTTTTGTAGGGAAAAATAGGGATTGAGTGAGGTTAAAAATATAGGATCCAGTCGAAGACAGAATGACTATATAAGCCCATAATAAAAAGGTGCACATTTAATATAGTATACATTTTTGATAAATACCTTATTTAGATATGAGATTTTTTTATGCTTGGTGATGTCATTCAAACCATTGACTGCTACATCGAGCTAACTATCTGCATTATTTTTCTCAACCCCTTTTGCTTCCCTAGTGTGTGAGTACCCTTTTTGTTACTATTTGATTGTTCCCTTTTTTAATCCATGAACGAGATTATAATTACTACCTGATTGTTCCCTAGCCAAAATGATCAAGATTCTTGCATTTGGCCTTGCAATCTTTGGCTTGCTTGTATTGTTCTATGATTTCACGAGCTACTATTCTACAAGACTGAAAAAACAAAAACCCTATAAACCGGGTTTTTCGAGGTATTTAATATTTTTTTTCTAGCATAATCCGTGTTAGAAATTTTGAAAATATAAAAAGTACGGGATGTGAAAATTTGAAAATTAGAGTGGGGGAAATTATGTTAATATTGAAATTTCAAATTCTAAAAAATGCGGGGAATTCACAATTCGAATTTTGAATTTTCCACTCATTGAGAAAAGGTGTGGGATATTGAAAAAATAAACAATATTGAAAACAACACCTTTTTATTGGCTATAGCTTAAAATAGTTGAAACGTAATAAAACTTATAATATTATAATAAAATAGTAGAAATAAATTATATCAATTTATAGGCACATTTATTTTTATTTTTATTTTTATCAAAAATCACCTAGATAATGTTAGATGTAGTGTGCTAATGAAATATAATTCTCCAATTACTCTATGCCATGTGTTAAGTTTGAACTTGATAGTTAGAAAACATTATAATTTACACATTTATTATGAAATTAAAATGTAAAGAAACTAGTATAATATGAAACCACGATATTATAATATACTTGAAAACCAAGAAAAAGCGATGACACGTGGCTATAGCTTAAAATAGTTGAAACGTAATAAAAATATAATATTGTAATAAAACAAATGAAATAAAGTGTACAAATGTATAGGCACATTTTTAAAAATCAAAATCGACCTATACAATGTTAGATGTAGTGCGTAAATGAAAAATAATTATCCAATTATATTGCACTGGGCAAGTAGCATGCTTTGAACCTAATAGTTAGAAAACATTATGATTGACACATTTATTACAAAATTCAAATATAAACAAATGAATAATAAAATATTTTAAAACTATATGAAATCATGATATTACCATATAAATATCTATCATTAAAATGACTACACATGGCATGAAAATTCCGAAATCCCGTAAGGTGTTTTTTCATTAAAACAACAAATATCACTAAAGACACCTCAAAGTTGTAAAGATAGTGTTACAATGACAAGAGGTATTAGTATATAGTTAGTGACTGCTAGGCTATATCATGATTTGTTATTCTATCGCTATTTCCAAATTAAGTAATTATTGTGTAATGATTTATCTTATCAAAACTACAAAAATATCACTTACTCTTAGGGGTATATATGGATTCCAATTTAAAAGATATATCTTGTACGAGATAAATATGTAGTGCAACAATTAGGGCTGCCATGTAAAGTCCACCCAAAACAATACAATTACAATGACAGTGATAATAGTAGGAGCCTAGTAGTCGCTAAGCTAGATCATTGTTTGTTATACTATAAATATTCACAAATTAGAAACTGTTGAGCCTAGTGGCCACCACATTATTCCTTTCATAGTCTTGATCCCTCTCGATGGAATGTAGTGCATGAATTGGCTCCACCAGGTAACGTGCAACCGATTTGAAACAATTATAATAATTGAAAATTACAATCGAATATAAAGATGTAAAGATAGTGATTACTACGACAAGAGGTAATGAAAGGATCTTGGTGGCCTCTAAGCTATATCACGAGTTGTTAATCAATAACTACTTGAAATTGAGAAATTGTTAAGCCTAGCGACCGCTAGGATTTTTCTTTGATACGAATGAATATGGATTATAATTTACAAAGATATATCTTAGGAGAAATAAATAAGTCTTGAATCCTCTCAAAATTAAAATTGTTGAGCCTAGTGGCCGCTATGTTATTCCTTTTAATGAGTAATGAAGGTTGGCGGTCGCTAAGCATTTTCTTTGATAATAATAGAAAGTCTTGATCCTCTCGATCAAAAGCATTGCAGGAATTGGTTTCAAAAGGTAATGCACATAATTTTTTTTAACACTTTAATAATTTACAATTACAATCGACCTAAAGTTGTAAAAATAGTGACTACTATGAAAAGAGGTAATGATATGGTCAGCATTTGCTAAGATATTCCATGATTTGTTATTCAAAACTATTTTGAAATTAATAAATTCTTGAGTGTATCGGTTGATACAATTTTTCTCTCGATACTCACGAATATGGATTATAATTTTTACGGATATATCTTAGGAGAAATAAATAATACTAGATGCCTCTCGACAAGAATATAGTGCAGTAATTGGGTCCGCCATGTGAAGTCTACCCAATATGTGACACTTACAATAAATGAAAAGCACTAACCATCAAAAGTTGAACAAATAGTGATTACAATGGAAAATGGTAATGATAGGAGCCCAACAACCATTAAGCTTGACCATTGTTTGTTATTATATATCTATTCTCAAATAATAACATAGGCTAGGAAGGTACTTAGCTCCTGAGTGCAGTAGAATAGGTACCCTAGTCTTTGTAAAACCTCGAGTATTTGATATTGGCGGTGTTGAAAAATACTCTGAAATATTCTCCGTCTGTCATGTCGCACCGGATCTGTCGAACTTTGCACTGGATGTATTAAATCATGTAAGTTGAAAGAATGACCTATAAAAGATAAAGAAGTATAAAAACCCTAAAATAAAAAGATGTAAAATGAATGGGTCAAACCGACTTCAACTACCACAAAAGTGGGCTTAATAAGCTAAGCATTGCACTACATTTCAGACCCAAATGTAGTTTTGGTGTGTGTATAGAAATAGGTGACGATTTAATCTAAAGTATATGTCACTACAAAATGAAAAGGAGTGGTGATGTAACCTAAGGTGTATACCACTATAAAATGATAGAATAGGTGACGATTTAGCCTAAAGTGTATGTCACTAAGGTGGAAATGTTGCATGAGGAAATGTCACATGGTGAGTGTAAGGTCCATTTGATTGGTAAACCCTCGGTAGTCGAGTATGGATTGAGTAACTAAAGTGTTTCATAGGGTAATAAGTGCAATGCGTAGAAAAAAATATAGCATTTATGCTTTGAAACTAGGTGACCATATGATGAGTAGGATTTGTAAATGCGTGGTGTGGGCAATGTAATGTAGGATGCATAGGGTGTGTAGGATATATACTATGTAATGTGTAAAATGTAATAATAGGTGTAGATAGAAATGGAATATGTAATGATAAAATGTAAAGCTAAACTCATATGTAATGTAACCTAGCATAGTATGTAGAATGTATGTGGAAATGTGTAATATGACTATGTATAGGTTATGCATGGATAACCTAATAATGTATGTGGTGTGTAGGGTAAGGACTAGTAAAATGTAGAATGTAGGGATGAAATGTAAAACTAGACTCATAGGTAATGATGACTAGTATAATATAGAAAATGTATGATATGAAAATGTGTAGTGTATAATGTGACGAAGTGTGTAGATATTTGAATGAATGTAATGCATAGGTGAGGACTAGTATAATGTATAATAAATGTATAATGAATGGTGTATGATGCACAATGTATGGTGGAATGCAATGTATAATGCCTAAGGTGTAGTGTGTGGGGTTTAGTGTAATGGTAATCCCTCAATAGTCAAGTGTGAATCTGAAGCACAAGAGTGCGTCATTGGGTAACAAGGGTGCTTGAGGGGCGTGTGATTAACAAAAATAAGTTCCTAAACCTAAAGGGAGGATTTAGGGTTCTAGTGTTAATCTAAATAGGAGGACTAAAATGCAGTAAACAAAGTAAAGCTATATGCAATGAATAGTAATAAACTATGCTAAATGAAATAGAAACCCTAATGGAAAGGAAGGAGAGGGAAGATGACTTAGCTGATTACTGTAGACTGTCGGAGATTTGAAAATAAAATTTGGAAGTGCAGACGATCACTCAGGGACCTTGCAAAGGGTAGATCTGGACTATCTGAAGTGACACAGGCACCTGGGAGTGTATTGGGGTGCCCTGGTTTGGATTCTAGGCATTGTGAACTATGTAGGGACTCATGAATCATGTTCGGTGAGTGTCACAACTAGGTTTGAAACCTTTCCTATCTATCACACTATATTTGTTAGATGAACTGGATGACGTCCTGCACAGGAAGAATAAGAAGGGGTCGGATTGATCCTAGCTACCAAGCCGGTGGACTTATCCTTGAGCATTGCACTACATTACGGACCTTGATGTAGTTCTAGTGAGTGTGCATATGCTTTGTGCCCTATGTTCTCTCGTTCCAGTTGCACTTTGTGAAATAATGAGCTATAGTAGCTATATAAGATGTAGATAGTGGAATATAATGTATAGAATGCCTACTCTAAGAATGTGTGTAATGCAAACTTCCTAGCTTGAATTCATGGTGCCATATGGATGCAAGATGGTGCAATGGATGCAATCCTAGATGGAGTGATAGTAGTGATAGGATGCAATGACCTAAGACCCTCATTATGGTCTTATAAGATTTATATTTATAGGGCTCTCAAGTTTCACAATTAATCCTAAAAATTTTGAGTGAGGAAAAGATAGAGGAGACCAATGGCTAGAAGAAAAAGGAGTGAAAGAGGTTAAACATAGAGATGCCCCCAGGTGGGGGACCAGGGCACTGGAATCATGACAAGAATCTCGGGAAGTTACGAAATGGGTGGATAAGTATCGGGAAATACGTGGGAAAGACAAAGTAAAACATACAAAAATATGGCAAAAGGTGGGATTAATTGGTACTTTGTACATTGAGAACCTTATAAATAGTAGTATAAGACCGGGGTAAATATTTTCTAAAGTACAATATTCATGTCTACATTTTCCCCCACTTTATGTTAGTGATCGAACAACTTGGTAACATAAAGTAGATATAAAAACGTACCCAATGTCCGTGTAGAGTGTAGAAGAAAATACGCCGATGGACGAAAAACGTGGAATGAAAAAGATAAAATGTGGAGGAGCGTGGATTCTAAACGTGAAAAATGTGAAATGGTGAAGAGAGTGAACCTAGGGCATAATGCGTGTATGGCTGCTACACTGTAAAGGTAAGTGCCTTTAGCGGTGTGTTATCATTATCGCTATCATTGTTTGTTGTTGTTGCCACAGAATTTGACTACTTTTTCTCATACGATAGAATTGTAAGGAGAGAATGATCAAGTAGTCAAATATGTATGTATGCAAAATGCTTTGTGTAAATTACACAAAGGTAAAGTACGCTAGAATAGAAAGTGTAAATGGAAAAATGAAACATGTGGACCCGATCCATGTTGAGAAAAAATGGTGTATAAGGATATCTTGTGATGTCACGAGTTTTTTCGGGATATCTCATGCCACCCTGGCTGAAGAAGTGTAGGGAGGAAATGCTCGGTGTCTTCCAAATCTAACCGCTTCTCCCGTAATTTGTTTAAGAAATCTATGTACTACGTTGGTTTTTTGGGAAATCCTACGCCATTGGAAGAAGTGTAGAGAGGCCACCCATTGTAACCCCTAAGCTGTGACCGCTTCGTAGAATTTTTGAAGGACACCATGTCCTATTAAGGCCAATGTGTATGGAATTTGGTTTGATTTGAACTCACTCGTTGTGTCTGAACCGGTGTAGATACATTGTGTTAGTAGAAACCCTCAATTATGCCCCCTCTTGGGGACGATGACCCTAGAAGGAGAATGCGGCCCCAAAAGAGGACCAACCACAATTTGACCTTGTAACCAACTCAACCCTGCGGGGGGTAAAGGGAAAGCATTTGGTAGATACCAAGGTGCACACAAAAGGGGATGGCTAGCCAATACAAGTGTTAGTCCAAACACATGCATGTAGATAAGTGTAAAGATGCAGACAATGTAAAAACTACTAAGAAAAGTAGTATAAACACACAAGAAAAGAAGTAGACCACATAAAGCGGGTTTCAAACATGGGACATCACTCACAATGTTGTAAGACATGTAAAGTCCATCATGGCCACAAACAATAGTCAAGTGTGCACAAAGCAAAGTGAAAAGACTGCATATAATGACAAACAAAGCATACAAGGAGAAATACAAGTTGTCATGGGAACATGTAGTCCTACAAAACAAGTGTTGCACATGGAACACCCATTAACATGATAGAGTGAAAACCAATATGTCAAAGCGTGTAGAAGTAGTAAAATATGCTAAGTGGGTAAGTGCAACAAGTTGGTGGACAAAAGGGGTCATAAGTGGACATCATATTGCAAAAAACAGCTGAAATCTCAACTTGTAGGGATTATTAGCAATACACGCACTCAAAATTAGAAAAAATTATATAAATATGAATCGTAGCATCTAGAATCTAGTTTCTAAACTACTATTTAAAAAAAAAAAACGGACAAGTTTAGCTATATTAAACACTTAAAATTATATGACTTGGTTTTTTTTTTTTTTGAAAAAACCTATAAGATTGTAGTCCGTTTACTGCGATTTGGATGACCAAATCTTGTTATTTTTTTTTCATTTGGTGAAAAGTTAGATGTAGTTGTCTATCTTGGGATGGATTTTATTTTGTATTTTTTCAAGCAATATTTTTTTAATGATTTTTTCCGTGAAAGTGGTCTGAAAAGATTTAGAAAATGGAGCGCTTTCCGTTTGCCCACCATAACTATATAAAAAAATATCAAAATAAAATATATATATTTTTAACATGTATAGAATTTCTCCATGCTTGGGATGGTATAATTTTTATCACATTTTGATAAGCGAAACAAAAGTTGCAGTCTTAAACGTAGACATGAACATTCACGGGAAAAATGTCTTAAAGACCTATTGTTAGTAAAAATTATAAATGATATTTATCCTATTATATTCACTTTAAAATCAATATTTCTATGAAGCTAACAGTCTCCCCTACGTGATGGCACCATTTTTATAAAATGTTTTTAGTTTTTTTAGCATGGTTCAAGTCTCATGGAAGAGCAACTTTGAAGTTTTTGATCTTTTACACTTTATAATGACCTTCCATATCTTTGGTTGGGAAAAAAGATTTCCCAGCCTTAGGGTCGGATTGGATGATACAAATAGACTCACAATCACGATTTATAAACCGCGATAGTGGGTTTTATAAAAAGAACCATGATCACGCTTTATAAACCATAAGCGTGGTTTGTAAAGCGCGATTGTGGTTTTTAAATCATATTTACACATATCCCAATGTTCTAATTACCATTTGAATTTTACTATTTGACTTTACCGTATGAATTACTATGAAATTACATTATTTTCGCACATTTTCTTATCACCGGAAGTAAAACATCAAGGGAGACAAGAAATGAAGTCAAAAAAGGAAGTCATTAAGTAAAAAAACACCAAACGAATTAGAGGCAAATAGATTTCAAAATGCTGAGCGAATGTGGAATCTTCATGAATCAAGAAGAGGTTCATCTTTAACCCCTAATATTGTAAGCAATGAGGAACCAGGTAATGTTTCTACTTGTCAATCGTCTTTGAAGTTGAATTAAATACTCGCGATGAAGATATTTTCTTTGTCAATGTTGAAGAAGAATTAAATACTCGTGATGTAGCAAATGTTGAAATTGAAGGAGACAATGAAAATGTGAATAAGGAAATTTAGGTTGAAACTATAGACAAGCAAAATTTGACAAAAAAACCTCCTAGGATTTTCCGTAAAAAACCTACTTATTTTATTGAAATTGATGAAAACATTTTGAAACCAACGTATGAAAAACTTTCAAAATGACAAATCGGAAGAAAAACCACCGAAATTTTGAAATTTTAAATGATTCCCAAAGATGTTAGTTGTTGGTTAGTTTGATGAAATTGATTAAAATGAGACCTACGTTAAACACCTTAGGATTGACAACATCTAATAAATGTGGTCAAACCTCTACAATTGTTGAAAACCTTCATGATGCATATCACATTGTTGGTGTCGAGAGACGCACTAGGGGTAGCAATATTGTGCATTGTGTACTTGCTTTACTAGTGTTGTAAGTGAATCAATAAAAATAACATTTGATTACACAAACAATTCGAATGTTGCAAGTTAATCGAAAAACTCTAATGAAAGCAATTGAAATACGTTATATCCTTTAATCACTCAATAACACCAATTTTTGGGTATTTTCTGCTAGAGCACCGCGTAAGGACAAAGATAATTATAATGCTATAAGAGAATTTGTTATTCAATTTTGGCATGATAACACTAGAGTTTCACCTAATATAAGAGATGTTGTAAAACAGAGAGTTGGTTCTACTAATCGCGAACCACATCGAAAGCATTTCTTAGATATGACTCAAACTTAATTTTTTCGTAAATTTGAACAAGAGCATCTGGAAATTAAAATTAGTCAACATTTTTTTGAAATGTTGAAATTGTACACACCCATAATTACTCCCGAGCAATTTAAATACTTAAATTTTGCTAATTATCTCCTTCTTGCAAAATTGGTGACATATCGTCAAAAGCGATCATCTTTGCTCTTATCATCGTTAATTAGTTACACTATGCTAATTAATTAAGTCACGTATTGAATGAATACCTAATTAACAACCTTCATGTTAATAAATCCCCCTTTTATCTAGACTAATTAATTATTATTAATTAATTAGCTTTCCCTTTCATTTAATCATTTAATCAATATTCAATTGATTTAATCCCCTTCTATAGTCTAAATCATGCTAATATTCCTCTAAAAGCTTTTATAAGCTTGCACATCTATTAATTAAATCACCTTGATTAATTAAAATGCCCCCTTAATCCACATGATACACTAAAGACAAACAAACCCTCCTAAAGTTAACTCAATCCTATCTAAACCCCCCTTATCCATAACTAACTCAACATCCCTATTATCCCACATGTAAAGGGATGTAGTGTTTCCTTTATCCATTGGGCTATATAAAGAGCCCTCCTCCTACCTTTACACTTACACCTAAACTTCTTGAGAAGACAAAAGCAAAGCATATAACAAAATAGACTAAAAGCTTTCCTTTGTTTTCTTGAGAATTCACCATTTTGGAAGAGCTAAAGCCTCTTTTCTAGCCAAAGTGCTTAGGTCATATGGGAAGAGTCAAAAGGGTCTTGTAGCCCAATTTTGATAAGCTCCCATTCCTAGGTTCTTGGAATATCAAGAGAAACCAATTTGATTGCCATGGAGCTTACATAGGTCCATTTAATTTTGTTGTTAATTAAGAGAATAGAGGTTTTTAGACAATTAGCATGTTAGTTTCAAAGTTCTAATATAATAAATGTTAGTGTCTAACCTTGTTTAGTTCTTATCTTGATGGTGCTTTGGACTTTGCTTTAACTTTGTTGATTAAAAACTACTAGGTGTTAGTTTTTATTTTCATTAACTTAGTTGAGAAAACTATGCACACATTTGGCACGCCTGGTGGGACCTAGTCCCTTGGCATTTTAGTTTAAATTCTATTGTTTTGGATAACTTTTGATATGCACATGTAGTAATTAATGTCCATTTTCTTGGAATTTTTGCTAATATTATATGTGTAGGTTCTTGTTCATAGCCATCATTTTAATGGGTTGTTGCCATTTTAAAACTAACTTGCTAAAATTTGAAGTATTGTGAGCTTTTTGTGTTGTTTTTTCCATGTTTTGGTTGCAGGAGTGGCACAGGCACACTAATAGGAGTACATACACATTTATGGTGGCACAGGCACCTCTCGGGTGGCACAAGTGCACTGTCAGAATCTGAATCTTTGTCTATTGACCTTAGCGCAAGTGCACTAACCTTAGCGCACATACCCTAACTAGGGTGTAGGTGTGTTAACCCGAGCGCATGCATTATTTCATACTGTACCTTCACTACAATGTAAAACTTGTTAGATAAGTGCATACACCCTAACCCCGGTGCACACACTTTTCTGGTGGCACAGACACATTTCTGGTGGTGCAAGTGTTCTATTTGAATCTGATATTGTTTTAATTAGTGGTGGCACACATGATTTTCTGTGGTGCACATGCTTTTACGGTGGTGCACATGATTTCTTTTAGCACAGGTGATTTGTATGAATCTAATCCTATTTTTATCGAGGTGGTGCATACGTCTTTCTAGTGGTACACACGTCTCTCGGGTGGCGCAAGTTCACTACAAGTCAGAAAAACATAGAGTGGCAGATTTTGCCATAACTCACGTGTAGACGCCAAAACAAGGGTGCATGTGTCTTTTTGTTTTCTTGAGGTTAATGTGTTAGGGTGCTAACTTTCTTACAGGTTTTATCTAATTAAATACTCATTTTTGCAGGGTGTTTTTACATGCTTTTACTTGATTAGATAAACTTTGCATGCTTTCTTATAAGAATAAGATCACATATGCTCTTCCCTCACATCCCTTGGGGTGATCTTGGGAATCAAAAATGATTCTTAAGTCTTTTTGATGCTTTGAAATTGTTAGGAATATTTGAATTGGAATGGGTTAACTTGGTGTGTTTGAATTAAAGTGTTTTTCCATTTGATATCTTCTTAGATTTTGGAAACATCACATATGCTCTTCTCTTGTGTCCTTGGATGATCTTGAGAATCAGAAATGATGTTTACTCTTTTGATGGAAAACTACTAAACTCGTCGTGTAGGACCAAAACACCACGCTTGTCAAAGAAAGAAGGAATCAAAACGAAGTCAAAAACTACTAATACAATTGTCATACAGGTTTCCAAAAGGTGTTCAAGCAAACCACACCTAATTAAACAAGATAAAAAGAACAACATATTCAAAACACTATATTGTAGGTTTCAAAAAGGGTACGTCCCTATCCACTCAACTGGAACATAACCCCTTTGGCATAATGCCTTAAGCTATAACAATGGGGGTGGTTCCAGGAACCCCAAAGTAGTCCACACAAGAGGGAACCTTGTGGATGAAATGGGAAGTGCTCTACACTACCTACTTGACTAGTGATTCCTTTTGAGATAGCGTTACCGGTTGTCCGTATGGTGACCCCAGTGATAGTACACATAGACGCACTAGTTGCCTAATGTTCTTGAAGGGGGTAAAGTAAAGCCGAGATACTCCCAAACTAGTCAGTGTGACTTTTTGGGTAAATCACGCTCGCTTAAGATAAATTTGTAACACCTAGGATGAGAGAACCACCTAGGAAGATATTCTTTGGCCAGGAGCCCACTTTGACCATTCTAAAATAGTGTTGAGTTGTGAGCCATATTTTCATCACGAAACATGTGACACATTACTTTCGCTTAGTTTTTCACTTGCCTTAAGGTGAGGTGAAACTCTGCCAAGTGAAGCTAACATTTTTCATCCCCATTTTGATCTACTTCCTTCACATTCTTTTGACACTTTGTTGATCAAAAGAAGGGTGACTACATTTGTGTTACCAATCGATTGTTTCGCCACTTTTTTGTCCGTTTACGCCCATCCATGTTTACGATTGGGTAAGTTAAATGTATAAAGTGTGCGGAGGTATATTCATATCATTGGTGTCCTTTTGATCTTGATACCCATGTCAGGATCGTCATTGTAGTTAGGTGTGGTTCTTCATCTTGAACTTCCTTAGAAAGGTTACCTTGTTTGTATCGTATCACTACAATTTTGGTATTTACGTCTTGTTTCTTGTGAACTTGACCTAAATATCTATATTGTAAGGTTACGCTACACACATTTTAACAATTCCTAGTTATACTCTAAGCTTTTAGTTTGAATCTATTATTACCTCGATTTTGAAGAGTGCTACGTGTTACCACTTGTGCGTGTTATATCAATATCATCTTGATATCAATACCTTACTTTCTCACAAATTTTGGTTAACATATCTTGGTGACATTGTTGTGTCACTCACAAATTATAACTGGCACTTTTTGGGATATAGGTCTTAATCAAATTTGAGCTCACTTCTAGTATACCTAGTTAGGAGGTCACATTAACTTCTTGTAGTTACTTATGTTTTGTTCATTCTTTTGAACTTGGCATAAGTGAGAACATCTTGTTAATTATCTTGTGATACCAAACTACTTTGTTGAAACACAGTTTAGGAAGTACTTCATTCATTTGACAAGCTTAGATACCAAACATTTGTGTCACTTTGTTGATTTATCACTCTATCACATTGGTATTCTCACATTGTTATTCATTCATATTCTTGGCATTCATCTTGCATTTCACTTAGGTGTGAATACAAATTTTTGAGCACATTTATAACTTACCCTAGTGAAACTACTACAAATCATGGCTCCCAAAACATGATTAGGACTCAAGAAACAAACATACGAGGAACAACAAGCGCAAGCTTGGGAAGCCTCAAATAGAAAAGGGTCAAACCCTTTCATTGGACATGATCTAGGACCTCTGTTTTCTGTGGAAAAAGAGATAGAAGATATGGTCGATCATAGTGGTGATGAATTAGAATCCCCACACACAAAGTTTGACTTTGACCCTACTTTATTAGATGAGTTTCTTTTTAGAAATAAGGATAGGGTGCTAGCGCGGGTTGTGGAATTAGGGGCCAAAATGCCCACTGAAAATGAGACAATCCCACCTGTGAACAACGCTAACGAAGAAGAGCAACCCCTTATCAACATGGAGGATATTTTGATGCATGGACATGCTTCTACCTCCAATGCAAGAAATGATAAAGTAGTGGGACATAGAATACCCTTTATCAAAGTGCCACGTAAAAATAGGACAGGACATGAGAATGTTGAAGAACCTCCACAATATGAGGAAGAGGAGGAACCTTTAGAAGAAGAAACCACCATTCAACAATAGATTAGTAACCTAAGCCAAAATTAGCTTTTCTAACCTCTCATGTACAAAAGGAAGCAAGCAAAAATGTTCAAAAGTCAAGGCCTAAGGTCAAGATCAGTGAACTCCATAGAGAAAATCAAGGAGAAGACGATACGGGGTATCATCAAGTATATATCCCCACTTCTCCCACTAAAGAACAATTGCTCACACAAGAGGTATAGTCTATGAAAGCAACACTCACAAGCCTTCAAGAGAGAAATATGGGGAGCATTAGAAAGTATCAATATGAAGAATTATGTCCCTATCCTTTTGACAAGACTATGACCCTTCAACCTTTTCCTAAGAAATTCGACATGCCAAAATTTGACAAATATAAAGGGAAGGGAGATCCACGGGATCATGTCAAATATTTCTATATGGCATGTTAAGAGGTGTCCTATAGTGATAATTATCTCATACGACTTTTTCCCAAGAGTCTAGGAGGTCAAGCCTTGGAGTGGTTTACACGTTTACCTCGGGATCAATTTTCACTTGGCCAGAATTGGCAGAAAGGTTTGTACATCACTTCTCATACAATATAGAGAGTGATGTCACCATGGAAAATTTATGTGGCACCAAATAATGTCCTAATGAGACTTTCTCTAACTTCCTACAATGGTGGAGAGGAATAGATAGCCACTTCCATTGCACTTTCCTTGAAAAACAACTGGTACATATTTTTGAGCCCAACCTAAATCTGGATATAGCCTTCCACCTCTAAATGCATTGTGTTCAAACTTTTGAGGAGGTCATTGAAAAGGGGTTCAAATAGAGAAATCTCTCATTTCCAAAGGAACTCTCAAGTCCCAATCTAAATATAATCAAAATGTTAAACCCATGGAGAAGTCGAAGGTATTTAACAAAAACAAAAATGTGGTAGGAGACGGGATCACTTGATTCCAAATGTGTACAAGTGGTTCAAACTGGTCAACCTTTTAAACTGACCAAAGGACCCATTCAACCACCACCCAAGTGGAGAATGTTCACCCCCCTCAATGAACCTTTGTTAGTTATATTAAAACAATTAGATGCAGCTCACATGGTGACATATCCTACGACAAAACCATTTGATGACAATGCTCCAAAACCTGTCATGGTACAAGGAGCATGAATATTGTGAAATGCATCGTGTCAAGGGACATAAGATATAAAAATGTCTGTGACTCCATCACTATATCCAAGACCTCATCAACAATGGGGAGATAGAGGTGGACAACCCAGAGAAAACTCAAACACCCAACAAAAAGATGGGGATATATAAAGAGCCATTCCCCAAACATGATAAATCAAAAAATTCAAAGCCGGATCGGGAGAGTCATCCCAAGGATATAAAGCAGTGAATTAATTATACACCAAGAAATACAACAATCATTATGATTCGCTTATTGGATGTATTCGCTCTCCTACTAACCATGTCAACACCATCCAAATCAAGGGAAAGGATTGCACCATGGTAACAAGGCGTGCCCGCCTCATGATTCCGAAACCTTCTCCATCAACCCCACAAAATGGTAAATACAACCTCTTAGAGCAACTTGAGAAGACGTCTACTAAGATTTCAATCTTAGATCTTCTTAAAATATCAAATGTACACAAAGACATTCTATACCAAACTCTTCAGGGGTCAGGAGTGCCATTAGAGGTAGATCCTACACATCTTCAAGCCGCAGTAACAAACATCATACCAAATGAACACATTGCCTTCAATCATAGGGAGATCCCTACTAAAATCCAATGCATAATCTTCCTTTGTATATTGAGGTAGTAGTTACCCACAGGAAGATCAAACGAGTGCTTGTGGACAACGGATCGGGTTGAACATATGCACGCTAAAGTTGGTTAAGTAGCTAGGGCATACTTGAGGTAGATCTTGAGTCAAATATCATCACTATCACCGCTTACGACAACATGAAAAGGAGTCAACGCGGCACAATCACGTTTCCCATGGAGGTGGGTCCCACTTGCCATAAAACAAAGTTTCATGTCTGGACTTAGAACTTCTGTATAATATGCTTCTAGGCTAACCATGGATTCATGCCATATAGGCCGTACCATCGATGTTCCATCAGTGCATTAAATTGAAGCATGAGGGACACACCATTACAATACAAGGATATTTAGAGCCCTTCGCTCACTGCAGAGCTCTCAATAGTTTTACACGTAAGGGCACATATACATGTCCCTCCCCAATATAAGGCCTCCAATGAAATGGAATCTCGGATAGATTTTGATTCTCTCAATTCTTGTGCCCATGGTGCATCTACATCAACCTCTCCTTTTGATTCATGGGAGATGAAGGTTCTAGAATACGGTTGTGGAGAATATAATGTGCAACAAGCCCTCTTGGTTTCAGACCTCTCATTGTCACCCAAGACTAGAGGTCGACCCAACTATCACTTTAGAAGACCTAGAAATGAATGCACTATTGGTCATTCTTACCAGGAGGCTTGTTGGCTGAAGAAAAATTGTTGGACCCACCTACAACTTGGGTCCCAGAGGATACTCACCAACCTGTTATCAAACCCTTGAATATGAGAAATCTAGTAAAATGATGTACTCCATGGGCTACAAGGGCCTAGGATGTAGAAGAAATGAGCAAGGATAACGAGAACTAGTACCTCTCCCACATTTAAAAAAAAGAAATATATGGCATTGGAATTCACCCTTATGGGGCACACCCCAATGATCAAGATACTACTTGCTCTGAATGTGAGGATAGCTCTGACTATCTAGATAGCGATATAGATTCCCATTATAGCCAATATGAGGATCTTGCCTCCACGAACCTATTCATGAATACCGTTGTCCTAACCATAACCCCCACAGAACCAACCCTTGACCTTGTTTACCCTTCCCTTGTTGAATGGGACCAACAATGTCATATGTCACTAGATCTATTTGAGAATGATGAAGCTATCGCAGAGTTCATGGGCATTTGGGATACAATTCCCATTAGAGACCACAAAAAGGGCTTCTATATTGACTTGGATACCTGCGCTTACTTCGGTGAGGAGGTTGAGCTTCGTGGTCAACAAAACTTAAGAAAAAGCAAGGGAAAAAGTTCCAACATAAAGCCTCGGCAAAAATCAAAGTCCAAGTCACATAGTGAAAACCTCTTTGAGGCACTAACCGAAAACAGTGCAAAAATCAAAGGACAATAAAAGTGACCACACTAAGGATGAAAATCTCATGGAGACATCCTTGGATGAAGATCTCAACCTTCCTCTCGATCCTACGCGTATGGAGGACTTGTCAAAGTTACTAGTAGAGGAAACTATCGATGTAAACATTGGTATAGAAGAGGACCCAAAAATAGTCAAATTAGGAGCATCACTCTCGGCACGGGAACAAAAAACATTCACTATGCTACTATGGGAGTTTATAGATGTATTCACATGGTCCTATAAGGACATGCCAGGCTTAGATCCAACTTTGGTCATGCACAACTTAGTTGTACATGTAGATGCAAAGCCTATTAAAAAAAAGCTCAGAAAGATGCACCCAAGGGTGGCCCTACTGGTTAAAGAAGAATTAGAAAGATTGCTTGTAGTAGGATTCATTTGGCCCATCGATTATTCTAAATGGATATCCAACATTGTCCCTATCTAGAAGAAGCCCGTCAAGATCAGGATTTTCATGGATTTTAGAGAAATTAATAAAGCTTTCCCTAAGGATGATTTTCTACTACCAAATATTGATATGATTGTGGATTCACCAGCAGGATATGAGATGCTATCTTTTATGGATGGCTTTTCAAGATATAACCAAATCAAGATAACTAATGAAGATTAACACAAGACAACTTTTACAACTCCTTAGGGTACCTTCTATTATCAGGTAAAGCCGTTTGGGATTAAAAATGTAGGAGCTACTTATCAAAGTGCACTGACCATAATTTTCCATGATATGATTCATGATATCATGGAAGACTATGTGGATGACATCCTCGAAAAATATAAGACAAGAGAGGATCACCTTGTTATTTTACAGCGTATCTTTGAGCACCTATGAGAGTACAAGGTCAGGATGAACCCAAGGAAACGCGTGTTTGACATGCTATCAGGGAAACTATTGGGCTTCATTGTATCAAGAAGAGGAATTGAGGTAGACCTTGCTAAAGTGTTTGATATTACTGAGATGCCTCCTCCTAAGAAAATTAATCAAATGTGCAAATTACAGGGAAAATCTAGGCCATTCGCCGCTTCATCTCCCAACTTATAGATAAGTGTCATTCATTCACCCACCTACTTAAAAAGGATGTCACCTTTATTTGGGGACTAGAGCAGCAACAGACATTCTCCTTAAACAATACTTAGCCAATCCACCTATCCCCATGCCTCTAACTCCTGGAGAGCCGCTCTTGCTTTATATCTCTACTACAAAATTTGCTATTGGTGCATTGCTCACCTAATACAACCTTGGTCACAAAGAAAAAGTGGTGTACTACCTCAGTTGCACTCTCATCGCTTATGAGCTCAACTATCCCCAAATTGAAAAAGCTTGTTTGGTTATTGTCTTTACTTTTCAAAAACTTTACCATTATCTATTGAATACCAAAACCAAGCTTATATCTAAAGTGGACCCACTCAAGTACTTGCTATCAAAACCCACCCTCACAGGTAGAATGGCTAATTGGATCATCCTACTAAGTGAATTTGACATAGAATTTGTGCATCAAAAGTTGGTTAAGGGACAAGTACTCACAGATCAATTAGCAGAAGCACCTTTGCAAGGCACTAACCTTTGAATCTGGATCTGCCAGATGCCTCATTACTATACATTGAAGAATCTGTCGTATGGAAGATACACTTTGATGGGTCCTTTACTTTTCATGGTTTAGGAGTAGGTGTGGTCCTCATTACTCCTTCTAGCGACCCTATACCACAGGATTTTCACTGGGTTTTCCTTGCACAAACAATATCGTAGAGTATGAGGCACTTATCATAGGGATGAAGCTTGCTATCAAATGGGACATCCATCATGTCAAGGTTGTGGGTGATTCTCAGTTAATTATCAAGCAAGTTAATGATGAATACAAGGTTAAGGATGAAAATCTCATACCTTACAAAAATTTGGTAGAAACTCTAAAAGAGTACTTTGTGCATCACATTTGAATAGATCCCAAGAGCACAAAATAGATCAACAGATGCTATGGTGACAGTGGGTTCTATGCTTTGTATTCCGCCAGGGAATAATGACATGCCATTCTTTGTGGAAAATTTATGTCAACCCGCGTATGACATGCCAGAATCTGTTTGGCTTGTGATGTTGTTGGTCCCAATTCCCCATGGTATGAGCCCATCTTTACCTATCTCAAAGACAACATGTTCCCTCCTAACATCTCGTTCCAAGAAACAAATCCTAATTCACCAAATAGCCCACTATACCCTTTTAGGAGGTACGCTTTATCATCATGGCTATGATGGGAATTTGTTACGTTGTCTCGATATGACAGAGTCGATCCAAGTGATCAAAGAAGTACATGAAGGGGTGTGCGGAGCACATACTAATGGAATGGTTTTGGCCAAGAAATTGTTAAGAGTAGGCTACTATTGGCCTACCATGGAAATTGACTATTGCAACTATGTTAGAAAATGTGTACTTTGTCAGAAGTATGGAAATTTCATCCATGCTCCATCACAACCATTGCAACCCATCACTACCCCATGGCCATTTTCTAAATGGGGACTTGACTTGATAGGGAAGCTTACCCCTACCTCATCTAATGGTCATACCCACATCATCATGGCTATTGAATACTTTACCAAGTGGGTGGAAGTTGTCCCCTTAACCTATGTAATAGGAGCTTAGATTTCTAAATTCATCATGAATCATATCATTTGCTGGTATGGCATTCCTGCAACCATTGTTACTGATAATGGAAAGTCATTCAAGAATAAAACTGTAAAGGGTCTCTGTCAGCGGTTCCAAATCAGGTTAAAATGGTCTACACCATATTATCCCCAAGGTAATGGATAGGCCGAGGCCACAAATAAGACTTTGGTGTGAATAATGGAGAAAATGGTAAGTAAAACAGGTCATAATTGGCATTTACAAATCCACCCAACTCTTTGGGCTTACAAAACCTCCATTCACACTCCTACGGGTGTGACACCATATTCTCTAGTATTTGGGATGAAATCTATCATCCCACTAGAAATTGAACTTCCTTCCCTAAGAATCTCTCTTAGGGATTATTTGATAAAGATGAAGATTATCGGATAGCTAGACTAGGCCGAGTTAGAACTCCTAGACGAGAAGCACATCTGTGCCCTTAATCACCTCAAAGTGTATCAGAACAGAGTCTCCAGAAATTACAACAAGAGAATCATACCTCACCAGTTTGAGGTTGGTGATTTGGTCATGAAGGAGAATCAGTTCAACACAAGGGCAAAATGAGAAAAGAAAGGAAAGTTCGAACCACATTGGTTAGGACCCTATGTTATTGTGGCCAAGTACGACACAGGGGCATACAAACTTGCTCACCCCAATGGTGATGAGCTCCGTGAGCCCATGAATGCCATGCATCTTAAGTGGTTCTATGCTTAAACATGGTGCAAAATCAGAAAAGCAAAAAAAGTCAAAAACATGGTAAAATGATCAAAAATACAAAAAATCAAAAAGAGAGAAAAAAAAGAGAAAACAGGTCATCCACAAGTGAAAACCATGCAATTGTGGCACTTTGGATAAGTCCTTAGGTGAAAACTAGTTTCGGCACCTTGGGAAGATTCATTGTTCACAAACATCTATGCATCTGGAGGGTATTTCTACTTAGCCTAGGGCTAGTTCCACATCTACCTCTAAGATTCCCTGTGAGCCCAATCCTGTCAAGCCTTGATCCGGCTTTGTCTCCTTTTATTCGTCTGTGAGGGGCATGGTTTTGGCCTATTCCCCATCTTACACTGGGGGCATTTCTGTGACTTCACCTTCTTGTGTATAAGCGCGTGGCATCTGCCCTTGTATATTCCCCATCTAACGCTAGGGGCATCCACACTTTCTTGGTTACCTGTGCATAGCTCTGGAAAACCGTTAGAAAATGATGCAAAAAAATAGAAAATTGTTTCACAAAACACAAAAAAACAATAGAAAATTGTTAGAAAATCATAAAAACAATAGAAAATTGCTTCCCAAACACCCTAAACAATAGAAAATTATTTCACAAGATGTAAAAATAATAGAAAACTGTTTAAAAATCATAAAAACAATAGAAAATTATTTCACAAGACAAAAAAAAAAAAAAAAAGAAAATCTGTTAGAAAATCACAAAAACAATAGAAAATTGTTTCACAAATCGCAAAAACATTCAAAATATGAAAAAACAAAAACAATAGAAAATTACTTCCCAAACACCCTAAACAATAGAAAATTGTTTCACAAGATGCAAAAACAATAGAAAACTATTAGAAAATCACAAAAACAACAGAAATTTATTTCACAAATCGCAAAAACAATCAAAATATGAAAAACACAAAAACAATAGAAAATTACTTCACAAACACCCTAAACAATAGAAAATTGTTTCATAAAACAAACTTGCAAAAACATTTACTTTAGTTTACTTGCATTGTCTTGTTTCTTGCTTTGCTTGTTTGCTTGTATAGTTGCTTCGTGTTTGTACATTTGTGTTGTTTGTTGCTTGGACATACTTTATTAGGATTCATCTTTTCTTGGTTAGATTAGATTTATTCTTACTTGTGCATATTGAGGTATGTTTTTGCATGCTAGTGAATCATGGTACATTGTTGTATTTATGTTCTTTGTGGGAATTTGATTGTGTTTGCTTGTTGCATGTGCATTGTTTTGTTATCACATCATCACATTACCATCAATATCATCACATCTAACATCATCTATACATCATATATCAAGAAAAAGCTAAGTATACATCATACATGAATGCTAAGCTAATCATCACATATCATATCATCAAATGGGGGCAAGAGGGATCAAAAATATCAAAATCTATCCCCCACACCCATATCATCATATCATCCCATCCACTAAGTATGGCACATCATATAAGCAAATACATTTGGTATACTCTAACAAGATATATCATCTAGTAATCAAAACACATGCGATACATCAATAAATCATGATACATATACATGTGAAATCAAATCATCTAACATCATAAACACAACTATCTATCCATGTGCACCATCAGAAATAACAAATAATGTCCATCTCATAAACACATATGTCATGTCAAAAATGTCCATATAATACATGTGTGATGTATCTGTCTCAAAAAGGATAGATATACATAACTGCTATACATCAAAGAATAAATGCCTTCATCTGAGGCGTACAAAGGATGATACATCTATCAAAGAATAAAATGCCTTCATCAGAGGCATGTATCATCTGAGCCGTACAAAGGTGATAAATTGAATCACTAAATATAAAAGCCCTCATCAGAGGTATGTGTCAAAACTCTATACAAATATAAAATGGAATACATAAAGCACAATCTGCTCATAGCCTTCATCAAGAGGCGTATGTGAAAATAAAAACATCAGGACTGACTTGAGCCCTCTGATGGGGTAGCCGGTATGTCTCATGGAGGTGGCATGTCATGAGCATCATTGGCTCTCCCTAGTCGTGGCTACTCAACTGAGGCCTGTGGCCTCTTAGATCTAGTGCCTCTACTCGACTGCTGGCTATAGGAAGGTGCTTGCAGTCTGGTCAGTAGGAACCACCTTAAAATATAAGGACTTGTAATAATATGCTCGCCCTCCACCGTAGCTAGATCTCTATATGTCCAGAAGTCACCACTATACCCTCTATGCGCCAAGAAGATGCTATCTCTGCTGAAGCTCGAAAGCTCACCGCCCACTACGCACTCTCGCTCCGATCCTATCTCACTCTAATATCACGGCCGCAATTGGGCCTGTGTCTCTGCTGATATAGGCTCGTCAACCACCGAGTCATCTACGAGGCCATCTGTCAGATCTGCTAAAAGTGCACAAGACTCTCTCCTGGGCTAGCCTAGTCTTGAGCCTAATCTCACTCTACTGATACTTTCAAAATCTAAGTCTCGAGCTTGATCTCGCTCAACCAAGCCGCTATCACACTCAAGGCTCGGGCCTCGTCTCTCTCTGCTCTAGCCTTGATCTCTCTCTACTAGAGCCTACTCAGTAACTACTGCTGTAGGGTGGGTATCTCTGTGCCACTAGTTTTGCCACTGGACTGGTCCTTGTGGCACTCTGGATGATTGGCCTTGCTCTAGGACTCTAGCTCTAGGAAACTATGTTGGTGCCTGTCCTAAGACCATCTGGCCTCGGTCCCTATACTTGGGCGGTACCCTGCTCATCATGTGGTATCCCATCGAATGGGTCCTCTGGGTCATGAGCTGCTACATCTGCTCTCTGGTCACCACCATGCCAAATCTCTCTAGCAGTGGGCACCTGCTACCCAAGCCTCCTCCAGGATAGTTAGACACCGGGGTAAGATAGTGGCACACCAAGTCTAGTAATATGATGTGGTACTTGGATCCCTAACTCAAGTTATTTTTGGTCCCATGCCTATGGGACCACCTGAAAGAAACTCACCCTGGCTCAGGTCACCTATATGCATGGCCCCATAGTTTACCTCTTTGAGTCTTGGTGGGCATACCATATGTCTGGCATGCGGATACCTTGTACCATACCGAGTCGTCAACCGTTGGAACTCACAACCCCGTACAACTCGATGATATAGCCATGACTCGCCAAGGATAAAGTGCTCTACCATGCACACACTAAGCTCTACGGCATCCTCTAGCCATTGAATGTGCCTATAGGGTCTCCATATGATGTCTCTCTCTAGACAACTCATCAAACTCTCATTGGTACCTATATAGGCTACCTAGGTGGCCTCATACATCACCATCTACTGATACCCATGCCATGTAAGATGGCTCCTCCGGGGTCTTAGATGTGCGAGTGCCCACATGGCCCTTAATAGCAATGTGGTCCCATGAGCAAATCTGTGTAGTAGTAATGAGGCCGGCCCCACCGTCTTCTCGACAAAGGTAGGTGATCGATGTAAATCCCAAGATAAGTGCACCAATATGCATTGCCGCCCAACAATAATGATCATCACCGAAAATCCCATGCACTAGTGGTAGTAGCCCTCTCGGAAAGATGTCCTGCCTTATTAGTGAATAAAACCCATTGATAAGTGACATAATGTTACACCCTTAATTATATATCTTACATGGGATGGATATAGCTGACTTGTGGCTATCATAACTTCTTATCATGATGTATCTCTTTCATATATGATCTATTATCATTGGTTGGTCGGCCTTGTTGATGGCCATATCATAAGAATAGTATAAATAGGGGTTAAAGGTAGTGGATGATTATTATGTTGAGTATTTGAGTCTTATTATATGTTTTGGAGGTTGCCCCCTCGAAGTGGCCAAGCTATTCTACTTTCATATTGAGAGAACTTATCTGCAATATTTTGTTATTTGGTGTTCTATTGCTGGTGATAATCATAATTAATCAAGTAATTTCATTACAAGTGGTATCACAGCTTGATCTCACCAGACAACATCAAACCCTAATTTTGAAGGTTCGGCTATATCTCAAGATTGGTAGTGAATTTTTCTGCAATTTTTTTTGTGGTGTGGGAAATAAGTCAAGTAAGCTTCTCTCCAAATTTCAATCAGTTTTGACTTGGTTTGCAAAAGTTATTGCGGTTCTATATTTATTCATAATTTGGCTCCCTAGGGCGTAATTTTTGGAATTTTTTCAAATTTCTTATATTTTCGAAAACCCTCAAAAAAATAGCTAGGGTTTCTTTTTTATAAATTCCTATATTCAGCAAAAAAATTACAAAACCCTAAACCCTAAAATTATGCCCTATTAAGTCTACCCCTAGGCCCAAACCCTTCGTCATGGCTGGTAGATCTACCCGAGGCCAAGGAAAAGGACAAGCAACTCTAGGAATGACCCCAAATAAGGAAGATATTGCTTCAGAGTCTACTGGTTCGGGAGTATCTGAGGTGGTCATCCAACTTCAGGAAAGGGTTAACAATATGGTGAGTAAGGATGACCTTACTGTTGAGCTTCATCAACTGAAAGGTAGCCTTAGGAGTGAGATTCAAAAGGATTTTCATGCAATGCAGCAGGAGTTGTTGCATATTATTTCAAATACAACTTCTAATGCCAGTCATATGGGTTCCACTAGAAATGGTCACACAGATACAAATCACTCCAATCAGGGAGGATCCTTTAATCATTCAAGTGGATCTTCTCACCAATGGAGGGGCATGATTCCAAAAGTTGAAATGCGTAAATTTTATGGAAAGGATCCACTCAATTGGATTACCCAAATGGAAAATTTCTTTGATCTCCATTAGATCCTAGGAGGACAAAAGGTAACTATGGCATCCTTATACCTAGAACCTGATCAATTTGTTTGGTATCGTTGGTTATGTGCTCAAAGGTAGAAGAATGGCCTAAATGTCACCTAGATAATTTTCACTAAAGAGCTTCAATTACACTATAGTTCTAGTGTTTCTGAGAATTACTTCAGCCAATTAGCAAAGTTACGCCAAACTAGGTTCAGTTAAGGAGTATGTCCATCAATTCCAAAATTTTTCCTTGCGTGTGGAGGATATTACATAAGAGTATTTGAATGACCTATTTCTGGGGTCTTAAGGACTACATTGAGCATGCGATACGCATGTTTAACCCAATCAAGGTTTTTGATTCTATTATCATGGCACGTCGAGTAGAGGAAAAATTTCTTTCCAGTAGAAGGCAGTCCTTTTCTAGCATAAAAGATCATAACACCTTGTCTCCTTCTTACCCTCGGCCAATTCAGTTGACACCTCAACAAATTGAAGAAAAAAGAGCCAAAGGGTTATGCTTTAACTGTGATAGAAAATATGGGCCAAATCATAAATGTTCTGAGAAAAAAATTGTTCTACATTGAAGGATCTGGTGATGAGGAAGAATATGAGGCAACATCAATAGAGGAAGTGGAAAAATTAGAGGAAGAATCTAGAGATCCTTAGCCCACTATTTCATGTCATGCTCTATCAAGTATTAGTACTCCACAAACCCTTCAAGTTGTGGGTTATATTAAGAAGTAGAAGGTAACAATCTTGATTGATTCAGGGAGCACACATAATTTCATCAATCATAAATTGGCAGCAAGACTAAATTGTTTCATCTACCTAGCACTTGAATTTCAAGTAATGATTACAGATGGTGGCACAGTCCAATGTTTAGGTAAATGCCATAAAGTCAAAATCATGATGGGTGATTACACATTGGAATCTACAATGTTTGTTATTCCCATGGGAGGAGCTGATATTGTCTTAGGTGTTCAGTGGCTCACTACTTTGGGCACCATAGAGATAAATTTCCAGGAATTGTTCATGTGCTTTCATTCTGAGGGTAAAAAATTTGAACTTTGAGGTCTACAAGCTAAAGATCCTCTAGTGGTAAGTTCTCACCAAATGCAAAAGATTCTTAAAAAGGGTCTGAAGGTTTTGTAGCTTGATTATTCTCTATAGAAGTCCAACCACAAATGAAGGTATTGCATCCTGATCTTTAAAAGGTTATTAATCAACATGTAGTTGTCTTCAAGGAACCAAGAGGATTTCCACCTGAAAGAGAGCATGATCATGCTATTCAATTGATTCCAGGAAGCCAACCCCCCAACATCAGGCCTTATAGATATCCATATGTGCAAAAGAGTGAGATTGAGAAGATGGTGGAGGAAATTTTGGAAATGGGTATTATTCATCACAGTCAGAGTGCCTATTCTACTCCCGTGGTGATGGTGCATCACAAGGATGGAAGATGGCGCATGTGTCCAAATTATAGAGAGCTTAACAAGTTCACTATCAAAGATAATTTTCCTATTCTCATCATTGATGATTTATTAGATGAGTTACATGGTGCCATTTATTTTACAAAACTAGATCTACGTTCTGGGTATCACCAAATTAGAGTCAAGCAAGAAGATATTCATAAGACAGCCTTCAAAACTCATCAAGGCCATTATGAATTCCTAGTGATGCCATTTGGTCTTACCAATGCTCCCTCCACATTCCAAAGCTTGATGAATTTAGTATTTAGACCATTCCTAAGAAAGTTTGTCTTAGTATTTTTCGATGATATACTCATCTACAACAAATCATGGGAGAAACACTTACATCACATCAATATTGTCTTAGAAGTCTTAGAGCAACATCAACTTTATGCCAAGCCTTCGAAGTGTTCTTTTGGGGTACAAGAAGTGGAATACTTGGGCCATATTATTTCTCATGAAGGTGTTAAGGTGGACCCTCACAAGATCCAGGCCATGGTGGAATGGGAAACCCCAAGAACCCTCAAACAATTACGAGGTTTCTTAGGTCTCATAGGGTATTATCGCAGATTTGTCAAAAACTATGGTAGTATAGTAGCACCACTCACAAAATTATTGAAGAAGGACTCCTTTCAGTGGAATGAGGAAGCATCTAGGGCATTTGAAAAATTGAAGGCAACTATGTGCACCACTCCAGTATTGACAACCCTAGAACTTTCGTAGTTGAGTGTGATGCTTCAGGAAATGGAATCAGAGTAGTACTAATGCAAGAAGGACACCCCATTTCTTTTGAGAGCTGACATCTCAAAGGAAAGAATTTGTTAAAGCCCACCTATGAAAAGGAAATGATGGCAATACTACATGTAGTCAAACAATGGAGACCATACTTGATGGGTAGACATTTTAAGGTAAAAACTGATCATGATAGTTTGAAATATTTCTTAGAGCAACATCTATCTTCAGAAGAACAACAAAAATGGGTCACTAAGATGTTGGGATATGAATTTGAGATTGTTTATAAGAAAGGAAAGGAAAATTTGGTCACTGATGCTCTGTCTAGGAGGGATGAGTCTGCCGAAGCATTATTATGTGCCATATCTATACTAAATGCAGATTGGGTAGATCAAACATGTGAAGAATGGAAGAAAGATGCAACCACACATACTCTCATTCAAAATCTCTAGGTATACCCATCCATATCAACTCAATTTATATGGAAGGGGGATACATTGTGACATAAAGATCGGTTATATCTATGTAAGAACTCTACACTTAAACACCATGTTCTTTCAGAGCTACATTCTTCTCCAATAGGTGGCCATGCTGGGGTCTTGAAAACATATCATAGAGTTAAGAAGGATTTATTTTGGGAGGGGTTGAAAGGAGATGTTCAAAAATTTGTGGCAGAATGTTTGGTTTGCCAAAAAAATAAGGGCGAGACCATTAAGACACCTGGTCTTCTCCAACCTCTATCTATTCCTAGTGAGAGATGGGAAGAGGTATCAATGGATTTCATCATAGGATTACCTAAATCAGAAGGGAAAAGTGTCATCATGGTTGTGGTAGATAGACTTACCAAATATGCTCATTTTTGTGCCATGGCTCATCCTTTCACAACTAGTACAATTGCCATCTCTTTTATGGATACAATTCAAAAGCTCCATGGCACACCAAAAATTATAGTAAGTGATCGTGATCCAATATTTACAAGTAACTTTTGGACTGATTTGTTCTCTTGTCTAGGTACCCAACTAGCCCAGAGTTCCTCTTATCATCCCCAAACAGATGGGCAAACTAAGGTGGTAAATAAATGTTTAGAGGGATATCTTCGATGTTTTACTTTAGATAAACAAGAACATTGGGTGTAATGGTTACCACTAGCAGAATGGTGGTACAATACTTCATTTCATACCTCCTCCAAAATGTCTCCATTTCTGCACTTTATGGGTACCATCCTCTATCACTCATATCTAGCTTGAATGTCAAACCAAAGGTGAGTGTAGTCAAAGATCACATTCAACATCAACATGAGGTACTCTCTAGTCTTCGAGAAAATTTGGCACGGGCACAAAACCGTATGAAGCAATAGGTTGATCAACATAGAAGTGAGCGAAACTTTGAAGAGGGAGACTTTGTTTTTGTAAGGTTACAACCATATAAGCAGTTATCCTTAAAACAACAACAAAAGGATAATAAGATTACTCTTAAATACTATGGTCCTTACCGAGTTTTACAAAAATTGGTAGTGTGGCATATAAGCTAGAGCTCCCTCCAGGAAGTAGAATACATCCAATATTCCATGTTTCTTTCTTAAAGAAAGTTATTGGGCAGCACATTTCCACCCAATCAATGCTTCTAGAACTGAACGAGGAAGGAAGGATCATATTGGAACCTGAAGGAATTCTTCAGACACGCACCAAAATATTAAGGACCAGAGTCATTATCGAGTACTTGATCAAGTGGAAGAATATGAATATTGAGGATGCATCATGGGAAGATGAAGCATTCATGTAGCAACATCCAGGGCTTCCCAACATTGGGGACAATGTTTCTTTGAAGGGGAGGGGCATGTTACACCCTTAATTATATATCTTACATGGGATGGATATAGCCGACTTGTGGCTATCATAACTTCTTATCATGATGTATCTCTTTCATATATGATCTATTATCATTGGTTGGTTGGCCTTGTTGATGGCCATATCATAGGAATAGTATAAATAGGGGTTAAAGGTAGTGGATGATTATTATGTTGAGTATTTGAGTCTTATTATATGTTTTGGAGGTTGCCCCCTCGAAGTGGCCAAGCTATTCTACTTTCATATTGAGAGAACTTATCTACAATATTGTGTTATTTGGTTTTCTATTGCTGTTGATATTCATAATTAATCAAGTAATTTCATTACACATAATATATAGGGGCCTCCGGTGCGTTGTCGTCAGAAATATACTCATGCAATGCGATAGTCATACCATCATGCAAAGATGTCATCTCTCACAAACAAGTCGCCACATGCTGCCCTAATCGCCTTATATCGTAGGTGTACTCAATCAAGGAACCCATGATCGACACATAGAGAATCCGCCACACATCCTCCAAAGTAATAGTCATCTCCCTAGTAGGGAGTCTGAAACATTGTCTCTCACTATGCCACCACTCGGCCAGTGCAGTAAGTAAACCATGGTCTAAAATGATGGATGGCATACAAGCTACAGGGCCTAGCCCCACTGCCTCAAGAAGTATGGCCATAGCGCGCCGGTCTCGATGACGCATGCTCCCCTCTAGCTCGGCAATCTGGGAATGACGCTCCCGTGTCTGTAGCACTGGTAATCATCTCTACAAAAGTCAATCCACTCGTCAGTCACTAACATTTCTTCTAAAAATCTATCATTTTCTTCTAAGTGTCATATTTTGGCATTTTCTTGTCTATCCTCCATCGGAATGGTGCACTTGTGCACCCTTTTGGGCATGTGCACCCTCCTTTTGGCACATGCACATGCGCGCAACTATCTCAAAGCATGATTGCACCATCAATCATGTGCCTGCATGACCTTTTAGGCATGTGCGCCACTCTTTCGGCACTTGCACCATCAGTCGTATCCTTGCGCATGCTAACATGCATAAAACCTATGTGTGTGTGTGCTACCCTTTTAGTGTTTGCACGTGCAGTGCACATATGTGGCACATGCACGTGCGCGTGTGTGTGCTTAAGTGTACATGCGCATGCATGCATGCATCCCGAGGCACTTGCACTCCCAATGAGGCACCTATGCCACCTTTAGTGTGCCTGCACCTATGCGCGCGTGTGTCCTACATGCCTACTAACCCTAATTCCTAATTCTAGGAATTCATGACAAAATTGATGAAGAAGGTTCAAATACTCATAAAGGTGCCATCGTCGGTGTGCCGCTGGTACCCTCGGACCGTGTCTACTCGTCTCAATCGGTCCCGTGTGATCACCATCATCCTCATTCTTTGTTAGAGCCTCGTGGTAAAAAATCAATAGTGGTTAGTTAAAATGAACTAGTCACGGTGATTTACCCCCTCGGTGGGGTATATCAACCCGTTTTTCACCGCCGAGTGCCTAGAGGCTCGTTTTCTCCTATGTTCATTGTTGAATAATTATTTTAATTAAATAATTATTTTTCTCTTATTTTTCATCATGTTGGGGCATTTTTTGTTGTCTAATACCCCTTTCTTCTCACTAGGAAAATTTTTATTGCTCCTAGGTGATTTTTCTTCTTATCCACACTCTCGTAAATAATTATTTTAAAAATAATTATTTTATTAATTTTTCCACTGCACAAGGACATGATTTGTCGCTTGTTTCTTCTTTCTTCCACTTAGAGCATGTTTTGTTATGCATAGGCCCTTCATTATATTTCTTTTACTTTCTTCTACTGTCCATTGCATTTCAGAAAATAGAACACAAAAACATATATAAATCACTTCAAAATTCCAAAAACAGGCAATTTTTTCACAAAATCCCAAAAATTAAAAACCTATAAAAATAGGTAACCTTCTTATTACGGCTGAAACTTGTGTCTTGTGCATGGTATTCTCTCCATATCCTCCTGGTTTGTTTCACATTTTCCCGATTAATACGACTTGCAGATCACCGACACAACCATTCACAAAGCTAGCTATTTGCTTCATCTATACTCTGGGGCACATTTTTTTCTTGGTGTTGTTTCATTGCACAAAAAGATTTTTCCTTGGACCTAGTGTCCATTATCATTTCCCCTTGCATATATCCTTGCTCGGGGCATCATTTTTAACCCTTTTTGTCAATCACAAACATGTGGATCTCTTCAGTTTGATAACAAAACATTTGTACAACCTGTCCCGACCGTTGTTGGGTTGGATATGTGCATTTGTACTTGTTTTCCCTATTATATGAGTTTGTTTCCTTCTCATATTGCATTGCGTTTTTGTATGTTGCATGGAGTTGGTGTTTTTAGCAATGGAAAATTGTTTGTAGTATGGATTTTCATGTCATTTTTACTTTTGTCGTATGTTTATATATTTTTCATAAGGACCGATGACGTAGATCTCTTGGCAATATGATGACACCGAAATTGTTCCAATACGAGAGGATAGAGACTAATCTCTTCTCTCCACTCCTCCATATTTCTCCATCAATTTCCTCTCACCACTTTCCTTCTGCTTCACCGGGCATTCTGCCTTTGCCCATTTTTCTATCTATTTCTCACCTTTTTCAATCATCGATTGTCTTCCTTCATCACCCTATCGAAACTCAAGGGGGCATCTCTCACTTCTACTAATTTTTCTTCTACCTCTTCAAAATGTCACTGTCTACTATCTTTGAAGTGGCGTCACTTACGCCACCCCAAAGAGGGGCAAATGTAGACACCCATAATTACGCCCGAGCAATTTAAATACTTAAATTGCGCTAATTATCTCCCTTCTTGCAAATTGGCAACATATCGTCAAAAGTGCCCATCTTCGCTCTTATTGTCATTAATTAATTACACTATGCTAATTAATTAAGTCACATATCCAATGAATACCTAATTAACAACCTTCCATTAATAAATCCCCCTTCTATCTAGACTAATTAATTATTATTAATTAATTAGCTTCCCCTTTCATTTAACCAATAAATCAATATTCAATTGATTTAATCCCCTTCTATAGTCTAAATCATGCTAATATTCCTCTAAAAAGATTTTATAAGCTTGCACATCTATTAATTAAATCACCTTGATTAATTAAAAGGCCCCCTTTATCCACATGAGTCACTAAAGGACAAACAAACCCTCCTAAAGTTAACTCAACCCTATCTAAACCCCCCTTATCCATAACTAACTCAACATCCCTATTATCCCACATGCAAAGGGATGTAGTGATTCCTTTATCCATTGGGCTATATAAAGAGCCCTCCTCCTACCTTTACACTTACACCTAAACTTCTTGAGAAGACAAAAGCAAAGCATATAGCAAAATAGACTAAAAGCTTTCCTTTGTTTTCTTGAGAATTCACCATTTTGGAAGAGCTAAAGCCTCTTTTCTAGCCAAAGTGCTTAGGTCATATGGGAAGAGTCAAAAGGGTCTTGTAGCCCAATTTTGATAAGCTCCCATTCCTAGGTTCTTGGAATATCAAGAACAACCAATTTGATTTCCATGGAGCTTACATAGGTCCATTTAATTTTGTTGTTAAGAGAATAGAGGTTTTTAGAAAATTAGCATGTTAGTTTCAAAGTTCTAATATAATAGATTTTAGTGTCTAACCTTGTTTAGCTCTTATCTTGATGGTGCTTTAGACTTTTCTTTAACTTTGTTAATTAAAACTACTAGGTGTTAGTTTTTATTTTCATTAACTTAGTTGAGAAAATTTCATCTCTATTAATTTTTCTTTTACCTCTTCAAAATTTCACCCATCTACTATCCTTGAAGTGGCGTCACTTACGCCACCCCAAAGAGGGGCAAATGTAGACACCCATAATTACACCCAAGAAATTTAAATACTTAAATTGTGCTAATTATCTCCCTTCTTGCAAATTGGTGACATATCGTCAAAAGCACTCATCTTCGCTCTTATCGTCGTTAATTAATTACACTATGCTAATTAATTAAGTCATCTATCCAATGAATACCCTAATTAATGACCTTTCGTTAATAAATCCCCCCTTCTATCTAGACTAATTAATTATTATTAATTAATTAGCTTCCCCTTTCATTTAACCAATAAATCAATATTCAATTGATTTAATCCCCTTCTATAGTCTAAATCATGCTAATATTCCTCTAAAAGCTTTTATAAGCTTGCACATCTATTAATTAAATCACCTTGATTAATTAAAAGGCCCCCTTTATCCACATGAGTCACTAAAGGACAAACAAACCCTCCTAAAGTTAACTCAACCCTATCTAAACCCCCCTTATCCATAACTAACTCAACATCCCTATTATCCCACATGCAAAGGGATGTAGTGATTCCTTTATCCATTGGGCTATATAAAGAGCCCTCCTCCTACCTTTACACTTACACCTAAACTTCTTGAGAAGACAAAAGCAAAGCATATAGAAAAATAGACTAAAATCTTTCCTTTGTTTTCTTAAGAATTCACCATTTTGGAAGAGTTAAAGCCTCCTTTCTAGCCAAAGTGCTTAGGTCATATGGGAAGAGTCGAAGGGTCTTATAGCCCAATTTTGATAAGCTCCCATTCCTAGGTTCTTGGAATATCAAGAGAAACCAATTTGATTGCCATGGAGCTTACATAGGTCCATTTAATTTTGTTGTTAAGAGAATAGAGGTTTTTAGACAATTAGCATGTTAGTTTCTAAGTTATAATATAATAGATGTTAGTGTCTAACCTTGTTTGGTTCTTATCTTGATGGTGATTTTGAATTTTCTTTAAATTTTTGATTAAAAACTACTAGGTGTTAGTTTTTATTGTCATTAACTTAGTTGAGCAAACTATGCACATAGAAACCATTCTATGTGAAAATCAACCATGCTCGCACCACTTGTTGTAGGCAACATGTTGAATTTGTGATGCATTATGCTAAATTTTTACGTATTCATTCTAATTTTCATTATGAAACTATGTTATTAGAATGTGATGTTTAAGTTCCACCAATATCTTCCAGGATTTCATTCCTACGATATTTTGTGAAAAAGAAGTTAGACAATTTTTTATGGTCCTGGATTGTTCGGATGGAAGTTGGTACATGCGACGGATTACCTAAATTGGAAAGTTGTATCCATGAGAAAATTTAAGGTGCAATAGGACATAATTTAGTTGAGTTTAATAAATATAAATCAGTTGCATACTAGTTGAAAGAGGGAAAAGATTCTAAACAAAGTGAGCTAGATACGTAACATATGCATGTTTTTCAATTTATGAGAAAATTTAAGGATGCAATTTTTATGAGTATGCTAGGCATACACACAGAGCTTGATGGTTGGATAAAAATTCAAGATATGAAAGGACACATTTCCTATTGGTACTATTGTTTTAGTGGTCAATTTTGCAGAGAATTACACATCAGTAACCAAAAATGGAGGTTCAATCGCAATATTACAACTCAAAGTCAAGTTACCATTTTTGTGCATATAGCATTTATACATTCTCTTAACAGTATAAAGAATGATCAATTTTTTTAAAGAGAGTACCACTTTTATATCAGTGATGATCGTACTCAATCTACAAATTTGTGCAAGGGTGTTTCCAGTTATTTTATGGAAACTTGTCTGATAGGGACATCCACTTCAAACAACATTATATATGGTCAGATAATTACACGTCTCAGTTTAAGAATGAATGAATGTTTTATTGGATAAGTAGGATGCACGTCAAGATGGGTGTGTAACATATTTGGAGTTTCACCGAGGCTTTGGACATGGAAAAGAAGAGCATGACGGTGTAGGGGCATGTGTGAAAAGAGCTCTTGCAAAGAGAAGAGTCAAGTACAAAGATGGTGCTAAATTGAAATATACAAAGAGAATAGTGGAATGGTGTATCGACAACATGGCCCAAGGATCTCAAGAAAATTCTACGCTTTGTAGATATTTTTAGTTGATAGAGGAACAAAAAATTGATAACTATGAGGATTGTATGACACACTCACCGGGTCTAATGATATACACTCATTTTATAGCTTAGATGCTACTTCATGGGCCACATGGATAGGAAAGTTGACATGTTTTTGTGCATCTTGTATCAAATATTTCACTACCGAGTGTGATTCACAAGATTGGGTGGATGGATGGATTTGTAAGCCTTTAACTCCACTTCCTAGTTATCAACCTCCACAAGTATTACGACTTGTTTCTGCAGATAAAGTTACAACATCCAAGGACTTTGACGAAATTTTGATTTTGGTGTGACAAGGTATTTATGGTTATTTACAATTTTTGTATTGAGTTATGTCCATTGAAATTTTAATATGTAATTTAAATTTGAGTTGAAACCTTTATTTTTTTGTAGGACATGTGTTTGCAGTTATTGCAAGAGAAAGACAATGAAGAAGGAACAAACTATTTCTTATGTTGTTGCATCGAGGAAAGAAAGAAGTTAACTTCTCCTATTATAGATGGCAAAGATATTGAGTACCCTACAGGTCAGTGGTAGTTATTGGAACTTGGATTCGATGGTATCCATTAAAAATCTCCTTTGTTTGGGTGTTTGAAGACTTTGAGACACACAGGAAAATAGTCTTATATTCACATCTAGTTCTAGAGACAAATATTTAGCTGTATAGATATCGAGGAAGGCCTAATAACAAGATATTTTGGAAGGTTCGAGAGTCAGATCATGAAGTAATCCTGTCTGCTATTAAGAGTAGATTTGATCCTGATGGTTCATTGGAATGAATTTACAATGGTCATGTCTGGTATATATAATTTCTTTGGTATATATAAATTTTTAGTTAGATAGATTTAAGTTCATATATTTTATTAAATTTGTGTATTTTGTATATATCTAGTATGGTTTTGATTTGAAACTTAAATTTTTTTGACTAACACTTTTATGTGTAGGTTAGTGGTGCCAAAAAATATTCCACCTTCACGTGGTTGGCATCAAGTAGAGAAATTGTAAATGCTCGAAGCTAAGATAAGCTTTAATTATTTTACAAGAAAAAGAAGCAATTAACAACGATTTATGTACTGTGGAGGGGGTCTTGGCTTCGAGGAGGTAGCCTGTAAGCACCTAGATCTTAGAAAAATAAAAAAATGCCTCCCTAAGTGTTTACAAGACCATCCCTATGTGTGTGCAAGTCGGTTCAGTGCCACGACTAACCGTTTGTAAAATATGGCATTTGACAACCTTACACTAGCTTAAACTACACTATTTCATGCATTTACAAACAATAGGACAACAAGAGCACCAATTGGAGAAGGAAAAAATAGAGGTAGGATATTGTATAGGGTCCTTATGCTTTGAAGCTGTAGGATCAGATGAGACATCTCTAGGTGTCACAAAGTCCCCATAATCACCTGTCGAAGTTGAATGACTTTTTGGTCTCAGGGCTCTTAAGGGACTATGCATGAACGAAGTAGCCTGGAAGCAACGACTTTATTGTGCACAAAAATGATGCCTCCTCTAGCATTAACTTGGCCACCCAGATGTGTTAGGGTAGTCAATTCAAGTGCCATGACCCACCATTTCTAAAATATAGCATTTGACAACATTATACTGGCTTAAACTGCATTATTTCACGTGTTTACAAACAATAGGGCAGCGAGAGCACCAATTGGAGAAGGAAAAAATAGAGGTAGGATATTATAGAGGGTCCCTATGCTGAGGTGTAGGATCAAACGAGAGATATCTATAGGCATAACAGAGTCCGAGTAGTCACCCATCGAAGTTTATCAATTTTTTGGTCTTAGGGCTCTTAAGGAACTACGCCCAAATGAAGTAGCCTGAAGCAATGATGTTGTTGCACACTAAACGATGTTGTTGCACACCAAAATGATGCCTCCTATAGTGTTCACCAGCCACCCGGACACGACACCACGACCCATCGCTTGCAAAATATAGTGTTTGATCACTTACACTAGCTCAAACCGCACTATTTCAGCGTTTGCAAACAATAGGGCAGCGAGAGCACCAATTGTAGAAGGAAAAAATGGAGATATTCTATTGTAGAGGGTCCATATGATGAGGTGTAGGATTAGATGAGATGTTTGTAGGCTCCACAGAGTCCGTGTAGTCACACCCGTCGAAGTTGAACTATTTTTTGGTCTTAGGGCTCTTAAGGGACTACGCTCGAATAAACTAGCCCGTAAGCAATGAAGTTGTCGCACACCAAAATGATGTCTCCTCTAGTATTCACCTAGTCACCCAGATGTGTCGGCATATCGGTTGGGTGCCACGACTCACCATTTGAAAAATATAGCATTTGACAACCTTACACCGGCTCAAACTACACTAATTCGCGCATTTGCAAAACAATAGGGTAATAAGAGAACTGATTGAGAAGGAAAAAACAGAGGTAGGATATTGTAGAGGGTTCCTACACCGAGGTGTAGGATCGACGAGACATCTCTAGGTGCCACAGTAGTCCGCATAGTCACCGTCGTCGAAGTTGACCAATTTTTTTTTGTCTCGTGGCTCTTAAGGGACTATGCCCGAACGAAGTATCTCTAAGCAAGGATATTGTCACGCACTAAAATGATGCATGCTCTAGTGTTCACCTCACCACTCGAGATGTGTCGGTGCAGTCGGTTCGGTGCCATGACTCACCATTTACAAAATATAGCATTTGACACCTCGCACTAGATCAAACCGCACTATTTTACGCGTTTACAAATAATAGGGCAGCGAGAGCACCAATTGAAGAAGGAAAAATGGAGGAATAATATTGTATAGGGTCCCTACACCAAGGTGTGGGATCAAATGAGATGTCTCTAGGTGCTACATGTGTCCGCGTAGTCACCCATTGAAGTTGAACGATATTTTGGTCTCGTGGACTCTTAAGGGACTACGCTCGAATGAAGTAGGCAAGAAGCAATGACATTGTTACGCACCAAAATGACACCTCCTCTAGTGTTAACTTGGCCACCTAGACGTGTCGACGTAGTCAGTTTAGTGCCACGACCCACTGTTTGCAAAATATAGCATTTGACAACCTTATACGGCTTAAATTGCACTATTTCATTTCGTTTTGCAACCAATAGGGCAAGAGAGCACCGATTGGAGAAGTAAAAAGAGAAAGGATATTATAGAGGGTCCCTACATTGAGGTTTAGGATTAGACGAAACATCTCTAGGTGCCACGAGTCCGAGTAGTCACTCGTCAAAGTTGAATGATTTTTTTGGTCTCGGGCTCTTAAGGGACTATGCCCAAATGAAGTAGCCCTAAAAACGACCTCCACCCGGATGTGTCAAGGTAGCGGTTGGTTTAGTGCCACGACCCACGATTTGCAAAATATAGCATTCGACAACCTTACACTCGGCTTAAACTGTACTATTTTGCGCGTTTACAAAACAATAGGGAAGCGAGAGCACCATTTGGAGAAGGAAAAAAGAGGTAGGCTATTGTAGAGGGTCCCTACACCGAGGTGTAGGATCATACGAGACATCTCTAGGTGCCATAGAGTCCGCATAGTCACCCGTCAAAATTGAACGATGTTTTGGTCTCAGGGCTCTTAAGGGACTACGCCCGAACGAAGTAGGCGGAAGTAATGACATTGTTACGCATAAAAATGATGCCTCCTCTAGTGTTCACTTGGCCACTCATACATGTTGGTGTAGTTGGTTTGGTGCCACGACCTACTATTTGTAAAATATAACATTTGATAGCCTTACACTGGCTCAAACTGCACTATTTCACGCATTTACAAACAATAGGGCAATGAGAGCACCAATTGAGAAGGAAAAATAGAAATAAGCTATTATAGAGGATCCCTATGCCAGGTGTAGGATTGACGAGACATCTCTAGGTTCCACGGAGTTCACGCGTCACCCGTGGAAGTTGAACATTTTTTTGGTCTCAGGGATTTTAAGGGACTACACCCGAACAAAGTAGCCTGGAAGCAACAACGTTGTTGCACACCAAAATGATGCCTCCTATAGCATTCACCTAGCCACCCGAATGTGTCGGCACAATGTGTCGGTTTGGTGCCACGACCCACCGTTTGTAAAATATAGCATTTGACAACCTTACACTGGCTCAAACCGCACTATTTTCGTGCATTTACAAACAACAGGGAAACAAGAGCACCGATTGAGAAGCAAAAATTGAGACAGGATATTGTAGAGAGTCCCTACGCCGAGGTGTTGAATTAGATGAGATGTCTCTAGATGGCACGAAGTCCGAGTAGTCACCCATCAAGTTGAACTATTTTTCGCTCGGGCTCTTAAGGGACTATACCTGAACGAAGTAGCCTAAAAGCAACAACATTATCGTGCACCAAAATGACAGATCCTCTACATTGACCTAGCCACCTAAATGTGTTTCCATAGTTGGTTTGGTACCATGACCCACCATTTGCAAAATATAGCATTTGTGACCTTATTACACGCTCTCAAACTACACTATTTCGCGCATTTGCAAACAATAGGGTAGTGAGAGCACCGATAGAGAGAAGGAAAAACTAAGACATGCTATTGTAGAGGGTCCCTACACCGAGGTGTAGGATCGACAAGACTTCTCTAGGTGTCATGGAGTCTACCTAGTCACCCATCGAAGTTAAATTTTTTTGTCTTAGGGCTTTTAAGGGACTACACTCGAACGAAGTAGCTTGAAGTTGCACACCAAAATGATGCCTCTTATAGCATTCACCCGGTCACCTAGATGTGTCGGTGTAGTCAGTTTAGTGCCACGATGTCCCGAGGCATGATTTCTCACTACTCGCCTTCGTTCATTTCCTAGAACTGCTTAGAAAAGGTAGTTTGTAAACATTTATGTCACGAAGGCTCAAGGAATGCCAAGAAGGCTCTAGATCGGTGGTCTGACTCCAATCCAGGCCTCCTTAGATCCCTCCATAGAACTTGAAGGCATATCCCCCAATCGAATGCGTTGGCGGTGATAGTTTGCTGGACCACGACGTCCCGGGCATGACTTCTCATGCTACTCGGCTAACATCAATGAGATTGCAACAAGGTTAACACATTACCATGTAAATACTCTAATGATTGTTAAATGATCTCTTTTTAAGCATGTTAATACACAATAGAACTTGTTAAGAATATTTTTTGCATATCTTTTTCCAACTAAGTTAAGAACCTTCAATTTACCATTATATAACATATAACATCATATATGATATGTGTTGATTGTTATATCTTAGTTTCAAAATTAAATGTTAAACAAATAGATTTTTATTAGATGTTAGGGTTTCAAATAAATATGACAAGGATACCTGCTAGCATTTGAAATGCCTAAAAATTGTCAGTGTATCATCTTTAAAATGCAAGGATGTGAATTATTTGACAATATACATTACATACATATTTATGTGTTCTTATCTAGATTGATATGTCGTAACATATGTACAAACATCCTAAATAAATATGTAAAGAATGTTCACAAATTCCTTGATATATCATTTTAAAATTCATTGAAGAACCTTGAATTTTTTTCAAATACCTTGGAATGGTAAGGATGTGAATTAATTGACAAACCCCCTCATAAAAATGTGTATTTTGGACTAGAAGGATTGTAGGGTATACAAAAAATGGGGTTTTTAAAGTGTGTGCTTAAATACAAAAACATATAGGACTTAATAGGGAAGTGAATCTACTTATGATAATCAAATCATGTGTAACTTCTTAGTTGATTGGCATAACACCAAATTATAAAGAGATAAGGTGTATCTATTGATCAATGGGATAAGCCCTATTAATGGGATAATCTCTAAAACAATGTAAATGCTTCCCTTAATTTCTTAACAATTGTACCATGTAATGTTGCACCATAGTAACGTTATATTCATATAGTTCAAGATGAAATCTACCTCGCTTATTTCTAACAATGTTCGCATTAGTTGATATGCAATAGATGAGTGTTAGCTTTAAAAGAAAAAATGTTAGTTATAGAAATTCCCTCACAACCATTCTTTCAAAGATGTGCACATTGTTAGGAGGTGGGAAAATAATTAGAGTTGCACATACACCCTACGTAATTACTGTGAAAAAGTAATTACGTATTGCCCTTTTGTAGTTCACCTAGCATGGTTATCATAGGTTTTGCTTAATGGAATAGGTTTGCTTAACAATTGTACCATGTAGTGCTCCAGGACGTGGTTTTTTAATTTTAAATCAAACATACATATAGAACTAATATATGGTTATGAAAACATACATAGAAGGATATCATGTGCAATGAAATTGAATCAAACATAGAAGTAATATCGTTATGAAAACCAACACATGGATATATAATGTATCAAACTAAGTGTGCTGGACAAAAATATAAGTTCATAACATGTGTACATCTCAAACTAAGTGTTCTGGATGCACGTCTCTAAAAATATAAGTTCATAAAATGTGTACATCTCAAACTAAGTGTGTCATACATATAGGACCACATGCGGTCGCATAAGGCTATATATACAATGGACTATATGAAGAATCATGAACTAGGACTAGATGGCCCATATATATATCTATGTACATCTAGGTCCTATGAATCTAATCATGAAACATCTTCCCTCTCTTCACCCTGCTAGAAGTAGCATGTCCACGACCTGGGGATGTAGTGGAGGGAGATGCCACTATGGATTTCATCCATGTGGTCCTAGGCGTCTCTAAGCAGGCCTGCAACCTAACCTGCACATTCATAAACAAAAAGTTTTTAACACCCAAATTTTTAAAATACATTCAAAATTTAGAAACTTAGAATTTAGTTAAAATGCATGTGAAATCTTACCGCAATGTCATGATCCCTATCAATTTGTCATTGACGCATCGCAGGGACAACAATAGACTCACGAGGGTAAGATACATACAAATAATTAAATTTAAAATTAAATATTTCATGTAAAACATTTGATATTGTAGATTTAAGTAATAAGAAATAATTCCTCCAAAATTTAACAAATTTGAAAAATTGTACCTCAATTAGTGGATCTACAGATGCTATGGTAGTATCTACAATAGCCTCCATAGTCTGCATATATGGAGGGTCTCTTTGATGATCATAAGCTATACAAAAACATGTACAAATCAATAGTAATCTACATGACTGCCACATAACAGACCCAGAGCATAATCCACGTGAACTTCCATAATTAAAAACAAAGTGTAAAGAGAAACTAACCTACTTAAAACTCACATGACACATGCCAAGAGCCTCGCTCCCTGAGCAGATGATGACCCCAGTCTCTTATGTATAAAAGACAAACATATATTAATATGTACATGTACATGTGAAACATTATAATAATAAAATGAAATTTGAAATGTAAGTACAACTTGAAACTTATGTTTATAACATGCCCAACTATAGTAGCTAGCATGTTGATGCTGAATTCTTCCTTCATTGAATCTTGACATTTAAAATAAAATAAAAATTAGTTTTTACATGTATGTACATGACGCACAATCAAGTACATATATATTAGAATCTCAAACATGAATTAAAATATTGTATATATATAATATTTATTTGACATTTACCTATGAAAGACCATGATCATTTGTACCAAGTTCCAAAACATCTGCCATCATCTCATCTAGAGAAAATAAATCATGTGATACAACAAATGATGTGTCACCCGTAGTGCATATAACACTACATGATCCACACTAGTGTGGTGCACTAGAACTGGCGCCTCCACCAACATCACTAGATGCAATCTGGTCACTATGTTTGGGTTAGAGTGTCACTGAGCTCCCTCAATGCATGTAGTGTGTCAATCTCCATAACCTCCATCATTGTAGGAGGGATAACTGAAGGCAAGTGGGGTTTTGGGCATGGGTGATCCTTAGTTAACCTACGCGTGCACCAGGTCTACTCTGTGTAGAGCCACCTCCTCACCCATAAAACTCAAAAAATCTAAAATAATTTGGGACCTCATTAAGCACGAACTCACAATATAATTTCTTCAAAAAATAGAGAGGAACCTCATTATTGTTACATAGTGGATAATAAAAACCATCCACCATCGATCCCAAAAATTGTTCTTGATTCGGTCATCGGGGCACCAATAGATTGGGAACCATTTGCAAGTAGCTGCGAGAGGGGCATTGGTTCTCGGATCGGTAAATAATGCACAAATACGGTCTTTTCCAAATTTTTTTTAATCTTTTATGGCCGCATGGGATAATTTATCTACATTCCACCACCTACAATCACCTTTAAAGGTATTCCATTTGTCTATTTCGTTGGTTGCGGAGTTGACTTCACCAATCAATGTTTGCAATGTGTTGGCTAAAGTCATGTGAGACGAATTTGTGGCATGATTTTGTCTTATAGTCTAAATAAGGTTCTCAATGACAATTTTATTTTTTCAGATTCTTCTTATGATATCAACTTGTGTTTTTGCTTTGGTTCATGGGGAGAGAAGGATCCATAGGAGGTGGATCTATGTTTGGAGGAGGGTTTTGAGGAATGTTTAGAGGGTTTTGAGGAATATTTCGATGGTTTGCAGGATTATTACGAGCTTGAGAAACCGACAAAAAAAAAAATTTATACATAAACATAAAATTGAAAAACCCATGAAAATCACAAAAATAACTTAAAATGTAAAAAAATTGTTCAAAATCGAGGGCTTACCTCTTTGTTTTGATGACATAGTTGAAACTATCGCGATTCATAAGTTTGAAGAGCAATTTTTAGGGGGTATTCAAAGCGCGAGTGCCAAAGGTCTAGGAGAAATCATGGTTTGAAAGAGAAAATGGGGAAAATGAGGAGTTGTGGGTCTGTTTTCTTTTGTTTGAAAGGACTGCAATCACGGTTTAAAAATACAATCACGGTTTTAGGTTTAGAAATCACCAAACCTATAAAAAAATTCCATGAGTGCAGTTTAAAAACTATGATCGTGGTACCTAAATTTGGTTTTTATGTCCACTTAATTGTCCACCAACTTGCTGCACTTACCCAAGTATATAATGAAATAATAACACCCGTATGAGATGAATGCGGATGCCCCCAATGACCAACATAGTAAGGGTAGAAGGAGAACATCCATGCCACATGTAGAGTCCCGTATCTACGATCACACTAGAAAAAGGCATAGACGCACATGTGTGTATGATAATGACATATAGGAAAGCAAGCTAACATATGTAGTAAAGTGAACATGAAAACCACTAGTAAACAAAAGTAAATGCTACCAAGACAATGTTGTATGTTATGGATGGATGGAATGAAATGCAAGATAGAATGATAGGGGAAACATGCCCACCGAGTGTATGGAAGTGTATGTAGTGAGGTTTAATTTTTTTCCCCCTCAATAATAAAAATGAACCGTAAACAAGAGTGCATCATTGGGAAATGGTCGAGTAGGGTAGTTTGTGTCTAACGTCTTTGTGATGAGCGTATATATGTAATGGTGATGAGATGCAACATGTGGAGAGATGATGTGTGTGAACCCTATGTAGACGAAGTATATATAACAAATTTGTTGATTATAAAAGTGGTGATTCATCCCTAAGTGTATATCACTATAGAAGATAAGAGGATGGTGGTAAAATGTATAGAAATATTTGTGTGGACCCTACACCTAAGCGTAGACCATGATTTTTGTGAATGGGTGAGTGATGATTTATCCCTAAGCGTATATCACTATAAGATGAATGGATGGGAATGTGGCATGTGAAAAATATGTGTGTGGACCCTATAGCCTAAGTGTATACCATGACTTGGTTAAAGAAAGGAGTGATGATTTAGCTTTAAGCATATATCACTACTTGTTGATGCAAAATTACAACACCCCTGATTGCTTGTGATTTTGTGTTTGAGGCAACCAAGACAAATTGCATAACATGGGATTATCCTGCAGTGTGGAACCTTGCAAGTAGGATAATCCTCCAGAGAAATCTGGCTTCTTCCTCTAACCTAGTGCCAAATTCTCCAAAGTGTAGAAAATGGAAAGCTAGACTAACCCTATTCTAATGCTTTCTAAGGAGATATGGACAAAAAGATGCATGAAATAAAACTACTCTAAGTGAAGGTGATGCACCAAGAAAGGATGGGACAATCCCAGTGAGTGAAAAATAGGGAGAAATGGAGAAGGAGAGGGCTAGTAAAAATCCAAAGTCTAGGACAACAATCAATTCCCTAAATTCATAAAGTAGAACAAACTATGGGCCCTACAAAGAGATAGATGTATGAACAATATACTTATAAATGTAATGGAAGGTAGAAGATGTAATTCATACAAGTTAGGGAGAAAATGGACACAAAACACAAATTTTATTGCTCAAAACATGCACAATCCATCATACCATAAACACAAGAAAAAATATTTTACAATAAGCCGAAATTTGAGGCCTTTAGCTCGTAATAGCTCTAGAAATTTTTTGATAGATTTGTTTTTCCTTTTCGAAAAATCCCCACAAAATGAGGTGAATTTTCAATATATAGGGAAAAAGGGGGTCACCTATTGGCGGGATGCATTAAAGAGTTATGGGAAACTTTTCTTGCATTAGTACCATGTCTCATTAATCATTAATTGTTGAGATTTCATTCATTCACCTACCCTTGTGAGGCTTATAACCCATCCATCCATTTTGTACAACCATAAGCCGACCATATGAGTTGGCCATCAAACCCCGAGGGATTGGATGATGTCTATGTATGTTGACCATCTTATTTGTATGCAGTGTCTAATCATGACTTGACCAACCTGTGTGTCATGAAAATGTGAGGGGTGTGACAGGTGTCAAAATGTCCATACACATAAAAAAATGTGACCCGACCAACCCCTAGGCATCCAACCCCATGACCCGTCCAACTTGGGTGTCATGTAAGTGTGATGGGTGTCAAAAATGATCCTATGCATAAAAAAATGTGACTTTACCAAACCCTAGGCATCCAACCTCCAGGTTGACGAACCCCCATGAGTCCGACCCCATGACCCATCCAACCTGGCCGTATCATCTAACTTGTGTGTCGTGTAAGTGTGATAGGTGCGACGAGCATCAAAACTGATCCTACGTGTCAAAAATATGACCCGACCAAACCCCGGGCATCCAAGCTCTAGTTGACCAATCCCCGGTGTCCAACCTGCAGCCGTCTAACCTATCCGACCAACCCCACCCATCCAACTTGTCTTATGCGAGCAACCTTAGGAAGCCAACTTTTGAAGGCAATAACTTGAGCTCCTGGATGCGTTTTTGGGTGAAATTTTATATGATTTCAAATGGAAACAAAAATTTAATCTAATGGAGGTAGTATCAAGCTCCAATTTTGAATTTATAACCTAAAAAAACTCATTATTTCTCAGGATTTCTGTTGTGCGCTAGAAGAAAGAACTGCCTTGGGAAGTGTATGATGCTTCAAGATGTATCATCTTTTCCACCATGTAGGGCATGGAAAATGGATTCCATAGGAAATTTTTGGACTTATAATTCTTGACACAAATATCAGAATATTCTAGTTGAATCTCATGTCCTCTTTCACGCTGCAAACTCCTTAAGGCCCAAAAAAACCTACTTCTGATGGATGGCCCCAAGAACTCAAAATTCCCCTGAATCATTTAAAATGCTTCCCAAACCTGAAAACCAAAATGTATTATTCCATATTGATTAATTAATCACTATTCAGTTCCCAACCCATCCTCCCAAGTTGTCTATTTACCAGGGGATAAAAATAGATAACAATTGGTGATTTTGCGGGATGATCTGCCTACTTGATCTTGAAGACTAGTGACCTTAGGGGATCCATTAGGCATGGAGTCATATTGATTTATGGAACTAGCCTGTCACTTGAAAAAATAAATTCCAACCTTTGGGGTGCTACTGGATATTTTCATTTCAAAAGAAACCCCTGGTTGAGGACTAGTTGCTTTGTAACCAAACTCTGCCTAAAACTGGAAAGTACAAGAGCAACAAGGGCACAAATATTTACAAACACAAAAGGACATACACATTCCAAAAAGAATATGTAGAGAGCACACAAAAACTTATTACAAAAGTAACCTAAACTATAAGAAGGTGATGTCTTTATGAAGCACTTGGAGGAATTACAACTCTAAAACTAATATATACATGGGTGAAATTTTTCCTTTCGAAGAAGATGTTTAAGATAGATTCTGTTACCCAGAATCGGAAGCTCCTCTCCCTCCAAGGTATAAAATTGGAAGGCATTGCTACTTTTACATCCCATGACCATGTAGGGGCCACTCCAAATGGCATCAAACTTGGAATGCCTTCCTAGTTTTCCCGATCTACATCCCACTTTAGAACTAAGTCCCCTTCCTGAAAGGTCCTTGCTCTTGCTTTCTTATCAAACCATATTTTGACTAAGGCTTGATCTTTCTCCACCATTTGAACTACATGTTCTCTAATTTCTTCGAATTACATCAACTCAGCATACCTAACTTCCATGGGTTTGAACTTAGACAACTCCAACTACTTCATGAGCTCCAATGTAGGTAGTTCTAATGATATAGGAAACACTGCCTCTTTCCCGTAGACCATCTTGTAAGGGGAATTACCTATAGACCTCTTTGGTGTGATCCTGTCAACCCATAATGCTGATTTGAGCTTTGTATGCCATGTCCTTTGGTTTTCATCTAGAGTCCTCTTGACGATTCTTAGCAAATTATTATTTGTGGACTCTACCTGCCCATTACCCTGTGGGTAATAGTTTGAAGAGGTGCTCGAGTAGATTCCATTTTTTACTACCCATTTCATTATCTTGGTACCTAGGAATGCTAAAACATTATCTGATATAATGGTGGCTGGAACTCCGAACCTCATTACTATCCCTTCATAAAAATCTAGTATGTTGGCTTCCTTTTTTTCCTTGAGTGCAACTGCCTCCGTCCACTTGGTGAAATAATATGTGGTCATGAGGATCCATTTGTGGCTTAAGATGGAATTTGGATTGATGAATCCAATGAAGTCCAATCCCCATTGCATGAATGAATGGTTAACTAAAATTGGGTGCAATGGAAGTGTTGCTAGCCTTTCTTTTCCTGTGAAGAATGCACATTTTTACACTTTTTGATCCATGTGTAACAGTCACTAAACACTGTGGGCCAATAATAACCCACCTTCATTATCTTGAGAGTTATTACCCATGGATAAAAATGACCTCTCGATTGCTTTATCGTGAAACTCTTGTAACACCCTTTTGATTTTACCTATCCGAATGCATCTCAATACAATTCCATTGATGTCTTTCTTGAACAAAACACCATCAATGAGCACATATGGAATGAATTGTAGCCTAAAGTATCTCCTCTTTGCTTTGATCATTTACTGGGGGAAAGGTCTTTTATAGGAAGTGTATCATATTTTGAGTCCAACAAGGAGTGGGTACATCATTATTTTCCTACTCTTTACCATCTTGTAGTAATTCAACTTGTTTACTCAAGGCTAGCTACTCACACAATCCCTTTCCCTTGACCAACTTGGTTACCTTAATATCAATTTCATGTTCCATGACCTTGGTTACCCAACCAACCCTTTTTTCATTGAGGTCCTTGTTTAAAAGAAAATATTTTACACCAGCATGCATGACTAGTAGATGAATCATATTATTTGACACTAAATGTCTGAACTTATTCAAAATTCTAATCATGGCAAGGACATGCTTTTTAATGAATGAATATCTTACCTCATAGTCCATAAGGCCTGGTGAAGAATGCAATAGGCTACTCCAATCCTTCCTTACTCTACTACACCAATATCATGGAGATGGTGTCTAAACAACCAAATGCATATAGAAAGAACAACCAAATGCATATAGAAAGAATTCTTTGGAGAAGTCTAGATTAATGAGATTTGGAGCTTGAGATATGGCCTACTTGATAGCTTTGAAACTCTCCTTTCCCTCTGCTATCCATTTAAAAGCCAAATTATTTTTCAACATCATCGTTAATGGCTTCACAAGAGTGGAAAAATTCTGTACAAACCTATAAACAAAGTTTATCCTCCCCAAGAAGATTTGGAGAGCCTTCTTATGACTTGGTAATGGTAGAGCGCGGATGGCTTCTACCCTCTCCGGATCAATTGTCAGTCCTTCCTTTGACACAATATGGCCTAAAATTTTACCTTCATGTGCCATGAATATGCACTTTTTCAGGTTCAAGGACACTCCAAACCTCCTACACCTTTGGAAGACTTGTCTGAGGTGAAAGAGGTAACTTTATGAATTTTTAGAAAATACAGTGATGTCATCAAGATATACAAGCACTATTTTATTCAAAACCCCTTAAATGCCATATCCATTGCTCGTTGAAATGTTGCCCCAACATTTGATAATGAAAGGCATCTTCCTATATGCATAGGTGCCCCATTTTGTTGTAAAGTTTGTTTTGAATTGATCCTCCTCTATCGACATAATCGATTATAGCCCGATTATTTGTCTAAGAGGGAGAATATTTCTGAACCGGCCACTACACTAGAGAATCTACTCCATGGAGGGTAGGGGATAGTGATCCTTGAGGGAGGCCCTACTGTTTAAATCCCAAAATCCATGTACAACCTGATTTCCGCATTCATTTTCCTAAACGACACAAAATTTTCCACCCAACTTAAGTGTTTGATTGGGATAATGATACTTGCCTCAATGAGCTTATTCAACTCATTCTTCATGAGAGGACCTAAATGAGGGTTGACCGACCTTTATTTTCTCCTAACGGGCTTAGGCACCAGATGTAACTCAATGGTGTGTTGTGCCAATTTTGGGTTAAAACCATTCAAATCCTCATAGCTCCATGCGAAGACATCTGGGAATTCCTAGAAAAGCTGCACAAGGTCGTACTTTTCTTGTTCGTTGCTCATCTTGCCTATTTGGAGTGTCTTACCTTCTCCAACCAAAATGGGTTTAGAATCCTCCTTTTTGACTTGAATATTGGCCTTCTCTTTCTAGAATTGATCATTTGGGTTGAAATTGACTCTAAAGTCACTAAACCCTTTGGAAATTTGTTTGTCCATAGCTACACTATTTGCTCTTTGTATTGTTGCTCCAATTTCTCTTGATTTTTTATTGAGAACTCAACCTCCTCCTATAGAAATTTATGATCTTCTGATCATTCTCAAAAACTTTCTAGCTTGTGCTATTATCTAGTATAGTTGGCTTTAAAATAACATGAATATTTGGTTGTATTTATCTCTCTTGATATTGTCCACCACATCAAACGTCGCTCTAATTTATGTGATCTTGTCTACAGATTCATTTATTTTTTACAAGTATGGCCTGAATATTGAATGCTTCAAGGTCTTCAATCTGATCCCATACCCGATGCTTATAGGCTTTGAGCAGACCATTTTTAGCAGCATTTTTCCCCTGACTTGGTTGACGATTAACTCGCTATCACCAAATACTTACAGATTCTTTATGCCTCTTTTCCTGCCCAATGAAGTCCATGAATCAAAGCCTCATATTTAGTTGTGTTGTTTGAACAAGTGAACTAAAATCTGAAAGCTGAATAATACTTGATGTTTTGTGGTGAAACCAACATTGCACCACCTCCAACACCTTGTTTTCTTCTTGAACCATCGAAAAATAGTTTCCAAACTTCATTTTCATCCTTATTTTTTGGCTTGGTGATGTTAGGAATGGGTGAATTTTCTTCGTGTACACAATATACACCCAATTCAGATTCTTCCATTTCCTTAAATGGGTCAAATGCATGCCTTTTGTTTGCCCATTCATCTAGAGTCAAATCTGGAATACCCTCAACCTTGGTACTTGTTTCCAAATCATTTGAACACTCTTCTTGATCAAAGGCTGAGCAATTTGCATTGATAGGACTTGGCACATGAGGCTCAATGTGAAATTTTGTAATTGGTTTTGATCTGATGGTTGCCTTGGCTCCATACCTCATCTTGAAAATCATGTGTGACCAATCTGCAGATAGATACCCACCAATTTTTGTTGTGAATCCCTTGACAAACATAGTGCAAAGAGTGGTGGAAGGTCAATTACGGACACATCTTGTAGAACTATGACATTAGGACAAACATGTAGTGTAAGACTTAAACCTTTGATGATCCCAACCATTCCCACTTTGTTGTTCCATCTAGTTGCACCACTCCTTTCAACACTGGCTCATACTTTAGTCCCAATTGATTTGCTATTTATTTTGGCATTATTGAGCTACTTGCCCTTGAATCGATCATGCAGTTGTGTACCAAGTGGTTTCGACAATCAATGACACATAGAATGGTGGAGGATTCAAATTCTTATTTGGTTGACCCCACCATGTTGCCTTCTATTGGTGAGAACTTTCTCATGTCCTTGATTTGATCCATTCGAGACAGACCAATTGGCCATTGTAGCTTGCAACAAATCTCATTGTCTGGGATTTCCAGTGACTCCCACATGGAAATGTTCACATGTGTTTTCTTCATTTGGTCAATGATGTTAAAAGGGGATGAATTATCCTTTTGTTTCCCTTTACTTGGCATGATATTTTCTAGAGCTTGAACATGCACATGTGCTGCTACAATGGGTGCCTTAGGCTGATTTTGCACATTCGGTGCTGCATTTGATCTACTAACTCCTTGTTGTGTAGGATTGGGTTGAGAAACAACTGGATTAGATGGTTGCCCCTCCTCTATGTTCCTCTTCTTTGACCATGTGTTGGCAGCCACGCCTTGAAAAGGTGGTTGGTTAACTCCACAAAAGTCTTTTGTTTTCCAATTAACCAATGTAGTTTCTATTGGAGGTGCCTCTTGTTGGGTTTCTTGCTATTGATTTCCTTCTTGGTTTGGTTCTTGAGACACACCAATGGTCTGTACCATCAAGGCTTGGTTTAGTGCACCATTAAAACATGTTGATTGATTGTGAGGTAGATTGCAGGGGTAACACCAGTTGTACTCTTGTGCCATGTTGTTTTGTGTTAGAACCAAGGCTCTTGATGTTGAAGCCGCATTTGGATCATATGGTCGAGAATGGCCTAACAACTTGAGGTCTTCCTTGGTTGGAATTTTGATTTGCAACTTGAGCTAGTGGTATATTTTACTAGTATGGGGGCCTAGCTTGATATTGGGTTTGAGGCTGATACTGTCTAGAACTATGAGATTTCTATCTCTTGATAGTCACTAGCTCATTTCCTAGGTTCTATAGTTGCTTCATGACCTCCTGCAACTCTTTTGAAGTGCTTGAAGAATTAGAAGCCTCACTATTGCTTTGATTCTAGGGGTGGAATGGGATTCAACTCTAGTGTTTGACTAGTTGTAGGAGTTCCCATGTTTGGATAGAGAGGCATTGGTGGCCTTGGTGCTAGCTTACCAGCTTGAATCAAGTAGTTTTCAGCTCTAATAACAATGTTATAGGCTCCTGGAAACATTGTTCCTCCCATTGATTGGATCATCATGGCTATATTTGAATTTATAGCCTTCAAGAAATAAAGGAATGCTCCTTTCGGCAGTTGGTCTAATAATTATCGAGAATCCTGTCCCATGTTTGTTGGAAATAGAAATTGAAATATGTCATTTTCTCATTAGGAGCCCTCTTGATTGTTGTCAATTGTTCCAATAGGGAAAAATTATCTCCCTTTTCCCCAAATTGATTATGGAGGGTTGTGCATAGATGGTCCCAATTCTGGATAGATCCTGTTGTTAGACTTCTAAACCATTGCAAGGCTTTACCTTTAAAGGAGGATGCCAACAACTTAACAACAATGTCCATTTCAGCAATTTCATGAATTGCATAGACATTTACAATGTCTTGAATGTGGTCAATTAGAGTTGTTTGGTTCTCTCCAGTGAAATATGGAATGTTCTTCAATGCTTGCAACTGGAACAAGATTTTGTGTGTTGAGAGAAAGTGGACTGCTGCCCGTGAAGTTGACATAGGGATTGGGTTGCACCATCCTGATTGGTTAGAGAACTCTAGTTGATTGAATAAAAGGTCTACCAGGTGGAGGTGTTGATAAGGTTCTACTTGGTGGAGATGGAGACCTTTGTAATCTTCTTCCTCTCCTTCCTCTTTTTGGAGATAACTGCAAGTATTCAAAGATACCTTCTTATCTTTTTCTAGACCAGGTTTGAACTCTTCTCATGAACTTGATAAACTTAGGCTATTAGAACCAATGGATTTGAAAGATGGAGTCACCATATGTGTTGCCACAAAGCCTCTAAAGGCTGGAAATTAACCAAGAAACACACCTAAAATTGATAAAAGGTGAAAATATTGACTTAGGTCCCACCGAGCGTGTCAAAACTATTGATACAAAATTACAACACCCCTGCTCACTTGTGATTTTGTGTACGAGGCAACCAATACAACCTACATAACATGGCATTATCCTACGGTGTGGGACGTTGCAAGTAAGATAATACTCTAGAGAAAGCTAATTTCTTCCTCTAACCTAGTGCTAACTTCTCCAAAGTGTAGAGAATGGAAAGCTAGACTAACCCTATTCTAATGCTTTCCAAGGAGATAGGGATATAAAGATGCATGAAATAAAAATACTCTAAGTGAAGGTGATGCACTGAGAAAGGACAGGACAATCCCAAAGGTGAGTGAAAAATAGGGAGAGACTGAGAAGGAGAGGGCTGGTAAAAATCCACAGTCTAGGACAACAATAAATTCCCTAAATTCATAAAGTACAATAAACTATGGGCCATGCAAAGAGGTAGATATATGCACAATATACTTATAGATGTAATGGAAGGCATAAGATGTAATTTATACAAGTTAGGGTGAAAATAACCACAAAACAAGAATTTTATTGCTGAAAAACATGCACAATCCATCATACCATAAACACAAGATAAAATATTTTATAGTAAGCCCAAATTTGAGGCCTTTAGCTCACAATAGTTTTGGAACAATTTTGACAGAGTTCTTTTTCCTTTTGGAAAAATCCCACTCAAAATGAGGTGATTTTTTCAATATATAGGGAAAAGGGGGTCACCAACCATCGGGATGCATTAACGAGGTATGTGAAACCATCCGTTTTAGTACTTTTCCTACATGGGAGGTCATGGGTGTCATGCCTCATTAATTTGGGTTGTTTGGATTTCATTCATTCACCTACCCTTGTGAGGCTTATAACATGTCCATCCATGTCGTATAAACCGTAAATAGTGACCATATGAGTTGGAAATCAAACCACGAGGGATTGGAAAATGTCTATATATATGTTGACCAACTTAATTTTATGCTATCTAATCATGACCCAACCAACCTATGTGTCGTGTAAATGTGTGGGGTGTAATGAGTGTAAAAAACTATCCGTACACATAAAAAATGTGACCCGACCAACCCCGAGGCGTGCAACCCTATGACCAATCCAAACTGGCCATACCATCCAAATTAGGTGTTGTGAAAGTGTGACGGGCATAAAAACTAATCCTATGCAAAAAAACAATGTGACCCGACCAACCCCTAGGCATCCAACTTCTAGCCGACCAACCCCCATGAGACCAACCCCATGACCCATCCAACCTAGCCATACCATCCAACCTGGGTGTTGTGCAAGTGTGATAGGTGTGACAAGCATCAAAAATGATCCTACACATCAAAAAATGTGACCCAACCAATCCCCAAGCATTCAACTCCTAGTCATCCAACCCCAACTGTTTAACTTGTCCGACCAACTCCAAGAGGCCAACTTTCGAAGGTAATAACTTGAGCTCCCAGATGAGTTTCGGGTGAAATTTTATACGATTTCACTTAAAAACAACCCATTAAATCCAATGGAGGTGGTATAAAGATCCAATTTTGAATTTATAACCTCGAAAAGGCTCATTATTTCTTAGGATTTCTGGTTGTGCACTAGAAGAAAGAACTACCTTGGGAAGTGTATGATGCTTCAAGATGTCTCGTATTTTCCACCATGTAGGGAATGAAAAATGGATTCCATATGAAATTTTTGGACTTATAATTCCTGACACGAGATATCAGAATCTTCTATTGAATCTTAGGTCCTCTTTCACACTGTAAACTCCTTAAGGCCTAAAAAAACTACTTTTGATGGATGGCCCCAAGACCTTGAAACTTCCATGAATCATTTGAAATGCTTACCAAACCTGAAAACCCAACTGTATCATTCCATATTGGTTCATGAATCATTATCTAGTTCCCAACCCATCCTCCCAAGTTGTCTATTTTACCAGGGGTAAAAATAGATAACAACTACATGATGGTGGAAGAAGGTGATGATCTAGCCTATAGCATATGTCACTATGTCTTTGAACAAGGTGAGGGTAGTGATTTATCCTAAAGCGTATACCACTACACAATGAGTAGAAGGAATGGTGATGCAATATAATGATGTAGGATAGGATAGTAGAATAAGTGATGGTAAGATGTATGATGATAATGCGAATTGGATGAAGGGAGTGGTGATCTAACCTAAGGTGTATACCACTACGTGATAATTGAAGGTATGAGGATGTAATGGAATAGTTTTGAGAGTATAGGATGATATGATAGGATGTGATATAATGTAATATAATGATGTAGAATTTATGGGAAGGAGTGGTGATTTAACCTAAGGTGTATACCACTATGTGATGATGGGTGTGGGTGACGATATAGCCTAGAGTGTTGGTCACTAGTCCAAGGAATGTGGTATGAAGATATGTCACATGTAGGTAAGGTCCATTTGATTGGTAAACCCTCGGTAGTTGAGTATGGACCGAGGAACTAGAGTGCATCATAGGGTGGTGAGCGAAGGCCGTATAATAATGTAGTGTAGAGGACCAAGGTAGGTGAAGGTGCGGTGTAGGCAATGTAATGTAGAGTGTGTAGTGGGTATGGGATGTAATGTAATAAATGTGTAGATAGAAATAGAATGTGTAATGATGATAGATAAAACTAGACCCAACTATAAGATAATATAGTGTAGGATATAGAAGAGATAATATGTATGAATGTAATGATAACAATGTATATAAATGGCGAGATGGAACAATGATAGATGGAACTAGACCCGTGTATAATGGAATATAATGTAGTGTGTAGGATAGGTAGGGTTTATAAAAACAATGTGGGTGGGGAAGGTGTAATGCAATAAGTTTGTAGATAAAAATAGAATGTGTAATGATGATAGATAAAACTAGACCCAAGTATAAGGAAATCTAGTGTAGCATGTAGAATGTATAGGATGTATGGATGACATAGAAGACTAGACTCATATATGATGATGACTAGTGTAGTGTGGATGAGATAGATGAGGTAGAAATGACGAGTAGATGAGGTATGTATAGGATGATGTAGGATGTATACGTATGGGTCCAGTAGTGCAGTGTGTGGGGTTCAGTGTAATAATGATCCCTCAACAATCTAGTGTGAACCAAAGCACTAGGGTGCGTCATCGAGTAACGAGGGTGCTATGACATATGAGGTAGGATGTCTAGGGAAAGGATGAATATGTAGAGAAAATATGAAATGTAAGGTTATGAAAGTGTGAGAGGATAGAGAGGGAGGGGCGGGATATAATGTGCTATGCCCCTAAGTGTGTTGCAAGGAGAAATCAATCGATCAAGTCGAAAGAGGAAATTCCTTCAACTAAAGCATGTAATGAAGCCAATGGAGGGCCACGATCTACCAACGTAGGGATATGGTAGAGAGGGTCAATGCCGATGAGTGAGATTTATATACATGCGAAAGGATGGTGAAGTAGAGAATACTATGGTGTCACCCTTGAAGGAGGTTGGGAAGACGATGCTATAGATTGGTGGTGAGAGGTTACTGCGGGAGGTGAGCTTGATGTACACAAAGCTGGGTGAGCCCGAGGGGTTATACGTAGGATAGGAGGAGGTGGGGTGGTAAATGAGAGGAGGCCTAATCGTTGGACATATATGATAACACGGGTGAGTGAGTGGCAAAAAGGCGGTGATAATGATGAAATGGTCGGTCACGAATGTGGGTTAATTGCAAGTGAGGAGAAGAGCAAGTGGGTGGCAATGTAAGAAATTGGTGGTGAAGAAGGTGACCCAGAATGTGTTGCGGTGTAACATTAGAGGGAAGGATAATGGGTGAAGGAAATGGTGTAATTGGTGGATCAGGGAGGGGACTAGTAGGGGAGGTGGGTGGGTAGGATGAAGGGATGCAATTTTGGCTTCCATGGACTGACACTAAACTTGTAGCGCGTGTGTATAGCCTCCCATAAGGGTGCATTAGGAGAAGGATTACACGAGTGAAAGTTAGTAAGCATCACTGAGAGGAGGAAGAGAAGACAGTAGGAGAAGGTGAATGGGTGTTAACACATGAGGGTAAAGGTGAGGGAAGGTCTTCTAGAGAATAAAAAACATAGGTATCAAAATTATACTGGACAACACGAGAGACTTGATAATCAAGAGTATGTGGTTGGTCATCCAAACAACTGTAAATGTGAAAAATATGCATCACCATGACATATTGTTCATCAAGAAAGGGAGGCAATGGGCATCCTAAGGCATACCAAATAGTGTAGTTAGGTGAATGGCACAGAAAGGATCTGCTACAAATGTGGACATCACCAAATGGCATGGGAAAAGTGAGATCAACGTGGTTAGGATCAAGTGTTCCTCTGATATAATCTAACCAAGATTGTCAAAGAGTGAGTGGAGTAGTAATAGGAGTACGTGTAAGGTGAACTACAAGATGGAAAACATGTGGGCCATATGCAACAATGTAAGGATGACAGAACCATGATATAGATGTGGATCACATAAAGGAGAATGGAGATCATTATAGTCAAAACCTAGGCAAAGGATACCCTCATGGGAACATACAATAACAGTACAAGATGTGTTAAGTGGTATGTGTTCCTAATAAAAATTATTAATGAAGAGGGTGCAAGTGAATGGTAGATGCACGGAGGAAGGTGATAGTGGCGGAGAGGTTGAAATGAGATCCAGAGAGGGTATAGGGCCTCGGTATGGTACAATAACATGTAAAATGATGAGTAGGGATGGAATCCTAGTAATTGTATTGATGTTTAAGCAAATCAAACTTACAATGAAGTGATGCAATTCTTATAGGAATTGTACAACCAGTACATATAAATGGTATTTTTCAATAGTGCAGCAATATACAATCTCATGCACATATAATTGCAAATATATGGTTTTAAAAATATAACCATATAACAAATATAATAATGACAAAAGACTTCTATGGGAATACTATTCCCATTTACAAATAATAAATGGTTAATAATAACTTATCCCTAATTATTAATCAACTAAGGTAAATGCATAATTAACTTATGTAAACTAAATTTTACCTAACATTCCCCCTTAATTTTGCATTGCCTCAAGGGATGAGGAGAGGAACTCTCTGAACAACTCGAACTTGTCACATGCAAGTGACTTTGTGAAGATATCTTCTCATCATTTAGTTGTTGGACAAAAATGAAGAAATATATTGTGTTTCAAGACATGATCGCATATGAAATGTACTTGTACCTCAATGTGCTTTCTTCTTTCATGAATATATATATATATATATATATATATATATATATATATATATATATATATATATTGTGAAAAAGTTTGAGAACACCTTCATTTTCAACATACAAGGTGGTTGGTTTGTCCTTTGGTATTCTAAGTCCTTCAAGTATGCAACATAGCCATATTACTTCATAGATAAATTATCCTCTAGAATGATACTCGAATTACAGGAAGAGTGAGAAACAATGTGTTGTTTCTTGCTTCCCCATGATATCGGTCTAGATCCCAAAAAGAATAAAAACCATAAAGTGGATTTTCTGTCATCAATATTTCCTGCATGATCTGAATCCAAATATCTAGTCAAGAAGAATTGATCATTCTTCTTGTATTCTAGACCAAGATCCACTATTCCCTTGAGATATCTCAAGATGCACTTATTGCCTTCCAATGAAAAAAATTTAGATTCTTGCATGAACCTGGAATGATAGCTCACTACAAAGTTGATATCTGGTCTAGTGTATGTAAGGTAAATGATACTCCTAGTCAATTTCCAATAGAGAGTGGCATTTACCGTAGGATACGAATCTAAATGAGATTACCGAGTCTCGTCTCTATAGGTGTAGCAATAGGTGTGCAATCCATCATCCTGAATTTATTGAGCATTGTCTTGGTATATTTTAACTAAGAAACAAATATGTGATTCTCCTTTTTCCATACTTCTAATCTAAGGCCATAATGCATCAGCCTGAGATTTGTCATTTCAAACGATCTTTTAAGATATTTCTTTGTTGCATCAATCATCTTCACTAAACTACCAGTGATGACTAGATAGTTGACATAGACAACAATAATCACAATTCCGCCCCTTGTTTTTTAGGTAGATATTGGGATCGTATGGATTTCTAAAAAAACCATGTTGTATGAGATTCTCATCAATTTTGATTTACCATGCTCGGGGTGCCTGTTTAAGGCCATACAAAGATTTCTTGAGTATGTATACCTTTGCTTCTTGACCATGTACAATATATCCCTTAGAGTCACGTAGAATTCTTCTTGTAAATCTCCATTTAGTAAGGCACTTTATACATCCATCTGATGGAATTTCTAACCAAACTGTGTAGCTAGAGCAAAGATCATCCTCATCATCTTGATCTTAGTCATGGGAGAAATCTCTCCTTGTAGTCAATGCCTTATTTTTGTGCATAGCCCTTAGCTACTAGTCTTTATTTATACTTTTCTATGGTCCCATATGATTTCTACTTTATTTTCAATAGCCATAGGCATCGAATGGGTTTCTTTCTGGTGGAAGATCGACAAGTGCCAAGTGCTATTTTTCATCACCGAGTTGTAATCAACATCGATGTCATCTTTCCAAGATTTTGACTGTAGGGCTTCTTGGGTGTAGAGGGCTCATCAAACTCAACAACTCTACTCATCAAAGAAAAGTTTACTTCTTCTCTTGCTTTATTGCGAGTCCTTGGTCCAGTGGTGGATGTATCCAGTGGAGCATCCATTCTTGCATCTCATAGCATGCTAGTATACCACTTGGGCATATGTTGAACTACTCCCATGGGTCGTGGTTCTATCTAGATCATCACCATCATCCCCATCATCACTTTCATCATTTGCAAGAACATCAACTTCTATTTTTACAACTGGTGAAAAATCTACATCAGGTGAGTCTGGAGGAGGAGACTCTACTTCCTTCTAAAAAACTTAATATCTCTGCTGGTGTAGACTTTCTTAGTCTTTGGATCTATCAATTTGTATGCAAGAGTATCTTCACTGTACCCAATGAAGATGAGTTTTTGTGATTTCATATCCAATTTATTTCTATTTTGCTTGGGTATGTGCATACTTGCTTTGCACCCAAATACTATGAGGTGTGCAATAGATGAATTCATTTTTGAGCATTCTTTTTGTGGCATTAATCCATCAAGAGAAACTGTGGGCACTCTATTCAACAAATAAACTATTTTCTTTACTACTTCTACCTAGAATGTCCTTGCTAGTCCAGTAATCATTGATCATGCATCACACCATTTCCATGATAGTATGATTTCTTCTCTCAACAACACCATTCTGTTGTGGTGTGTGTGGAGGAGGCATTTGTCAATGAATCTTGTGATCTTAAAGGTAGGATTTGAAATCATCACTGGTGAATTCCCCCCCTCAATCTAAGTGGAGATTTCTGATGTGACAACCAATTTCATTCTCAACAGCCACTTTGAACTTCTTGAAGGTTTCAAAAGCTTCACTTTTCTTGTGAAGACAAAAAAATCCACATTTTCTCGAATATTCATCAACACAAAGCATGAAGTATTGAAATCCAAAATGACTCGGTTGCATCGGACCATAAAGATTGGTATGAACCATATCAAGCTTACCATGAGCTCGATAAGTACTCTTCTGGAATGAAGCTCTGTGTTGTTTTCCTACTAGGTAGTGAGGACACTTATCGGTATCCTTCTGGAGAGATGGTAATCCTTTTACCATATTGTGCCAATGAAGAGTTTTGAGATACTTGAAACCCGATATGACCAAGTCTCCATGCCGCAACTGCGAAGGTGGAGTTCTTAGACACAAGTTTCGATCATCTCTATGGAAAAAATCAAGCTGGAACATTTGTCCCACATTAGAGGCTTTTGTAAATATTTTTGAGCCTTGTGATTTGTCTCAAATTAAACACATTTTCTTGCCATAATGACTATCAAATTTAATTTTCAAGTTATGATCTAGGAGTTGGATAACGATATGATTATTATTTGTCAACCTAGGGACATATAGTACATCTAATAGTGTACAATTTCATGAACCAAGAGGTAGAGAAATGTTCCCAATCCCCTGTATTATGTATGAAGAATCATCATCACCTAACGAAACATGGTTTTTCGAAGGGATGTACCTCATTTTGGTAAACTATTTTCTATGGCTGTCATCATGTGTCGAGTGGCTCCCAAATCAACATACTAGACATCACTAGATGATGTGGAGGGTTCACTTGATCAAGTAGTGTACAAGTAAACTTTAATATTTGAATGTTCTTCTTGCTCAACAATATTTCCTTCACGATGGGGTTTTATTTTCCAGCTCCCCTTTTTCTACCATTGATTGTAGTTAGAATGTCCCTTGTGAAATTTCTGTGTTTTGAGATCCAATATTACTTGAACCTTTCTTGTATGTATTATACCAACAATATTTCAATTCATGTCCTTTTTACAGATTGGACATACTTCTTCTATTGTTTATCCCCTTGTTGATGTTGATTTTGATTTTGGGACTTTTGATAGGTTTTCCTTTCCATTTTTGATGAGAAGAAAGTGCCTACTCCTCTTCATCATCTTTATTGTACATGGCTTCCTCTTGTTGCAGTAGGTTTACCAGCTTTTCAAAACTAACTATCGTATCTAACAAGTTTAGTGTTGTCACAAAAATGTGGTATGAAGGAGGGAGGGCTCTTAGAACAATGGGAATGAGAGCTTCATCAATGGTGACCACTTCTCCTAGGGCTAGAAGTGAAGCCCTCAACTTTGCAACTCTTCTCAAGAAAGCTTCTATTTTTTCATTGTGTTTAAAATTTAATGTGTGTAATTGACTCTGCAAATTCAATATGACATTCTTGTTTTTGGCCTTGTACACTGTGCTCAACTTATCCCATGCTTCTTTGGCTATTTTGGCATCTTGAATGTGGGGTTACATGTCATCGAGACACACCAAACCAGATGATTAGCTTGGCCTTCTGATCAGATATATCAAACTATTTTTGTTGTGTTGTATCAATTGTTGATATGGTTATAATACCATTTACAATAGTCAAAATATCTTCAAACTCAAGTTTTGTCTTGACATTTTCTTCCATGATGCATAATTATTTCCTTTGAGTAGTCGTGAATATAGAAGAAAGAACTTGGAGGCTTGGTTCCCATTTTGCAAAATAAACTAACAAAGGGTAAGGCTCTTATCACTCCACATATACAGTCCCCATCTACATACCGTCAATTCGATATACCGAACCTTTCTATATACGTGCCCTTCCGATATACCCTTTGGTATGTGGAAGAAGCTTTCCCTTTCTATATACTTGGTAGTACATGAAAGAGGCATTAACGTACGTGAAAGAATTCAATATGTGGTACAAAGAAAATACTAAAAGGGTTACGTGCAATTATTGACACCACTCAAAGAAATATCCTCATATGCACGTGTAAGTTACGCTATATACTTGAATAATTTCTTAGTCCAGACTTAAGTCGAAATCATTCACAGATGGATGGGAGGGCTCAAAGTGTGTGCATTGTGTCCTTATTACTCCTTGTCAATTTAAAGGGTCGATGCCTAGACAACATTGTTGTAGCTATATTAGGCGTTAAGTGTAGTAGTAGTCGCGATGACTTTACTCATAAGCGCTTCCTAGAGGCACTATTTAACCGAATGCTGCAAATGAGATTTGAAGATCTCATGAGTGATTCAATTTTTTTAAAATTATTTTTGAGTACAAAAATATGCCGGTTTACAACATTTACAATGGTTTGCAGTTGAATATGGAAACCTGCAAATTAGTACAATACACTGAAATATACAATTACATTCAAAATTTTAAAAAATTGAATGACAGGATTTTTTTTTTTTTGGGCCCTGGTGGCCTCTGAAGCTCAATATGACTTCTTTGTGTTAAAAACTACTAAAAATAGCTAAAAAGTAGTTTTCAAATATCTTGCATTTGGAAATTTTTTCCCGGAATCAAAAAATAAGCAATTTGGGAGATTTTGTTTTTTGCCCTAAAATAGGTTTCTCTCCGCTAAAAATGGTGGCTTGTTTAGTTATTGCTAAGGGATTTAGTGAGGGTTTAGCCACTACATATGCCTCTAAATATGGTAGTTTTCCAAATCTCCTGCTAAAAGCAAACCTTAGAAAAAGTCATGTTTGGGGTGGGGTTTGAACCCTACACCTCTCACTACCAAATCATACACCACAACCAACTTAGCGCTCCAAGCTTCTACACAATGTAATGAAACAAATTATTTTTAATTTAGCACAAAAAAGTGCTGAAATTTTGAAATGTTGATGTGGCACCTACTATGGTTTATGTGGCATTTGATTTAGCTCCATGTGGCTAGGTAGATTTAGGGTTTTCCGTGAAAAAAGGATATGATATCCTTTTCTTGTTTTCCTCCACCATTTTATTTATCTCTACTTGATTTGATCGATGCTTTTTCTTCACTACCTAGGATTTTGATGCAATACCACTTCTATATTTTATTTATGGCTGATGCTTTATATATTATTCTCATTTTTGTTGATTTGTTATTATGCAGGGCATTTGAATTGATCTATTGTCTTGGGGATCTCGATCCATTGTAGAGCTCAAATGGCTCGGTTTTGAGTGAAAACACAAGTCAACTTGATTTTTTTATTGTTTGGCTTGGTCATTTGGAGTTGGCATAGAGGATTTGTGCATGTTGAGCACGAAGGATATCATTTGAATGAACACCTCACCGATGTGTATACACAGTCGGTTTGCACAATGGAGCGACTCAACCTGGCAACCTGTAATATTTACTCGACCCATATGAATATGAGGAGAACTCGATCTGCTCTAGAGAGGGATTGACTATTTGGTGTGTTAGGAGGTTTGCTCGTAGGCTTTGAGATAGGGTATGCCAAAACAACTTGGCTCTTGTATGACAGGTTTTCTATTGCCACCATTTGGAAATGAAAACATGTGTAAATAACTTGCTAACACAAAGGGAGAAAGGCTCTGACTCGGTTCTTTGAGCCAATTCAAAAATAACATGTTCAATCCCACTTAAAAGCCAATACAACTCAAAGGTTGGCTCGTCCAAGAGCTCATTTAGGATGTAAAGCACCTCGACTTGCGAGTAGTTTACGGACCTCCAAAAATAACACAGAGACCTCCAATTACAACAAACGATAGTATTAACTAAAGCTAATACTATCACCAAATTTAGTGACAAAACTCCTAATGAGGAAAAATTGATTTTTTTAAAATTCCTGAATATGATTATCTTCCAGAAGAACATTTTCTTGGTGCGAGAGAGCATCAAGGCAAAAAAATTGCTTTTCATTTACTGCGAGATCAAATAGGAGGTTGTGGGGAGGAAGGGATGGGGCTGGGAAGTTATAGGAGGCTGCACAGGCTCTCAATTACTGCAAATGCTTCTCCAAGATCCTCAATATTGTCTTCTCTCTCTCTCCAACCTTCTCTATCATAGGTCCAAATTATCCTGCTCTGGTACTAAATGTAAAATAATGAATATGGATGGAAGTCCGTAATTGTATTGATGTTCAATCAAATCAAACTTACAATGAAGTTCTGTAATTCTTATAGGAATTGTACAACTAGGTATAGATAAATGGGATGTTGCAATAGTGTAACAATATACAATCTCGTGCACATATAATTACAAATATATGGTTTTAAACAATATAACCATATAACAAATATAATAAAGACAAAATACTTATATGGGAATACTATTCCCAATTATAAACAATAAATGGTTAATAACAACTTACCACTAATTAATAATTAACTAAGGTAAATGCATAATTAACTTAGGTAAACTAAGTTTTACCTAACATAGCTATGGTAGGATCAAATGGTGGGGTAGAGACGATGCTTAAGCATGCGAGATAGTAGGCAAATGGAATCTCATAAAGAAAGGGTGACGATAGAGGAATATGGAAAGTAACTGAATAGTGCGGGGAAGGGTTTTAGTGGATGGTGTCGAAGTAACAATAGAGGTGGAAAGGAATAAATCAACCATGAAAAAAATAGGGATGAAGGTAGGTGGATGTGGTGAGGGAAGAGAATCAATGGTGGGTAGAAAATAAGGTGTACGGTTAGAGTCGGTTGTGTCAAGGCGGGGAGAGAGCGACATGATCGGAAGGAAGATCTTGAACTTTGACAACAAGTTAGGCTACAGATAACATGATTAATAGTGCATAAGTAAGAGGTAACAACATCTGTAATAGCACGAGGATCCATCCCAAAAGATGGAAGGTCAATAAAAAAGGACAAGGGTTAAAACTAGAAGAATCGGTGGGTGTATTGGTGAAAGCATGGCCATGGATATCAAATTTCAAAGTAATTGGAGACTTAGGAGAAGAGGGATTTCTAGAATGCTTACCCATGGTGGAAAGTGGGGATTCAAAACATGAAAAAGGGGCAAGAAGAGAGATAGAGAGAAAGGTCAGGTTCACTAAAATGATTAACAAAAATAAGTTCCTAAACCTAAAGGGAGGATTTAGGGCTCTAGTGTTAATCTAAATAGGAGGAATAAAACATAGTAAATAAAGTAAAGATATATGCAATAAATAGTAATAAATTATGCTAAATGAAATAGAAACCCTAATGGGAAGGAAGGAGAGGGAAGATGAATTAGTTGAATATTGTGATCATCATCACAGTTGTTACATATCTAAAAATATAATCTGGAAGTGTAGATGATCACTTAGGGACCCCGAAGGGGGTATATCTGGACTATCTAAAGTGACATAGGCACCTGGGAGTGTATTGGGGCACCACGTGGCAGCCCGGTCTAGATTTAAGGCATTGTGAACTATGCGGGGACTCGGGAACTGTGTTTGGCGCTTTGTGACTAGGTTTGAAACCCCGCCTGTCTGACGCACCTTGCTGGATTTGTTGGATGAACTGGATGATGTCCTGCACATGAAGAAGAAGAAAGGGTCAAACTAACCTCAACTACCAAAATGATAGATTTTTTGCTAAATGTTGCACTACATTACGAACTTTGATGTAGTTCTGGTGAGTGTGTGTATGTCGTGCTCTAGATGCTCTCGTGTTAGTTGCACTTTGTGAAATAGTGAGCTATGGTAGCTATAAAAGATGTAGATAGTAGAATAGAATGTATAAAATCCCTCCTCTAAGAATGTGTGTGATGTAGACTTCCTAGCTTGAATGTATGGTGCTATGTGGATGAAAGATGGTGCAATGGATGTAGCCCTAGATGGAGTGATAGTAGTGATAGGATGCAATGACCTAGGACCCTCATTATGTTCTTCTAAGATTTATATTTATAGGGCTCTCAAGTTTAATTTTTCAATTAATCCTGACAATTCTAACTGATGAAAAGATAGAGGATACCAACGACTAGAAGTGACCCAAAAAGGAGAGAAAGAGGTTAAACATAGAGAGGGGCACCCAGGGTGGGACCATGATGCTTTGGAGTACCCTAGTACAGGGGTAGGGAACCTAGAATGAGGGCTAGAATATCGAGGAAGTTGTAAAATGGGTGGATAGGCATTGGTAAATACACATAAAAGACGAAGTAAAACATAAAACAAAGATGGAAAAAGGTGGGATTAATTGGTACTTTGTACACTTGAGAACCTTCTAAATAGTAGTATAAGAGTGGGCTAAATATTGTCTAATGGGGAATATTCACGTCTACAACGTGATATGGTATGTTTATAGGAAGGAAGAGTGACATATGATGATGTGTTGGTGTTATAATGGGGGATGAGATGTCATTCCCCCAAGTGAGTATGAATGAACTAACCAATGAGGCTGAAGGACGTAGGTTAGTCAACCTATTCTTGTGATGATGAAAGCATAGGACCATGCTCAAGTAATGGTGGTATGGTAGAAAAATGTTGTGTAGAGGAATTTAGTCAATACACATGCGATGGATGGATATGAGACGAATATTGTGATGTACTAAAATGCGTTGGCGATGGAGATTTAGGCAATGTTTTGTGTGAAGGGGATGACGATCTACATGGAATAAAGTGAGGTGGTGATCGACGTGGAGAAGCAATAACTATCCTAGGAATAGGCCTATGCCAATGTGTAGGACTAGTGGAATGAGTTGTTTGTGTAGACAACACTCGAGTAGGAAAACTAGGAGCATAATGGGCTTTTAATAACATAGAATGAGATGTGTTATAAGAGGTGGATGACACATTTGTATGAGGAGATGAAAACAATGGAGGAGATGGAGGGACACCATTAATAGAAATAACTTGGGAATTGTGAATGAATTTAAGTCATAAGTGAGTCATAGATATGATATATTGAGAGCGACGAATTCAATCAAGGCCTAAAAGTAAGTCACATCCCTCAAGTGTGTTTCCAACAAGGAAAGTGAAAAACATAGTAAGAGGGCCAACTGTGATATAAAAATTAACAAAACCAAAGGGTTTGCAAAATGGATATTCAATTTGTGATGGAGAGTAACCAATAGCCCAAAGGATCGATATAGAACATGCACTAATGGTCCATGATGGATCAAACTTAATATTTTGATGGTGGTTGAGCCAATAGATGCTTTTATGCGTGAATGATTAGATGTAAATGCAGTGTGATAATTGGCGTTGGAAAAAGAAATGACAGGTGACACAACTTCAATGTTAGCAACTAAGAAATCAAGTGCTCCTGATTCTAGAGGTGATAGTGCATGATATGTATGATTAGTGGAAGAATCATGGTCTTTTTATCACATTGTTGGGAGTCATTATTAAAGATTTTGAATTTACCCTTGTCCTTAGTGGGAGCAGAGCTAGTAGATTCTGGGTGCACAACAAGGTGATCATTGATGGCTTTAAGGTGAGCTTCAGTAAATTCCTCATGAGAGTGGGCCATGGAAAAGGAAAGAAAGAAACCCTAGTTAGGTAAGAAAGAGGATTCTAGAAGAAAATATGGTCGGAGTTCACCAAAATGACTAACTAAAATTAACCTTCACTATGGAAAAGGATAAGAATAGTTAATCTAATATAGGAGGACCAAAACACTATAAAATATGCCAAGATAGTATGGAATGATTTTAAATAATTATACCAAATGAAAAAAACCCTAAATATGCAAAAATGTAAAAGGAAAGGACTTAGTTGATTGTTGGAGACTATCACAAGTTATTCTTTGTAGGTTTGACCAGTAGATTCCAGGAGTAGGAATGATTACTCGTGAGGTCTCGTAAATGCCGATTTGGAAGATATAAGGAGACTACAACACCCAAGAAGGTATTGGAGTGCCCTGGTCTATAGAATAGATGCTTTGTTCTTTGTAAAATCTCAGAATTTGATTTTGGCAATGTCACAAAATACCTTGGAATATTCTCTGCATCTCTGTTGGATCGGATCTACCGAATCGTGTCAGATGTACGAAATAATGCAAGATGAAAGAATAACCTACAAAAGACAAAGAAGTATCAAAACCCTAAAATAAAAATATGCAAAAGGAATGGGTCGGAATGACCTCAACTGCCACAATAATGGGCTTACTAATCGAGCGTTGCACTACATTTCAGACCCAAATGTAGTTCTAGTGTGTGTGTGTGTGTGTGTGCATGTCGTGCCCTAGGTGCTCTTATGCCAGTCACACTTTGTGAAGTAACGAGCAATAATAACTATAGAAAATGTAATAGCATGTGTGCATGGAAGAAAATGGAATCCACCCCCTATCTTTGTGTGTGTTGATGCAGATCTCTTAGCCTTGATGCATGACACAATGTGAATGCAAGTGATGCAATGGATGCAACTCTAGATGGAGTGATAGTAGTAAGTAATGCTAGGATACTCATTATGGTCTCATAACTTTATATTTATAGGGTCATATTACTCTAATTTTGTAATTAACCCGACATCGTTGACTATGAAAAAAATAAGGATGAAAAATGGCTAGAATAGGCATAAAAAGAGGCGGGAAAGTAAATCAAGGATCGGGGCACCCGTGGTGGGACCAGGGTGCCCTGGGGTGCCCGAGTATAGGCCTAGGAATCTCGGTTTAGGCTAAAATGATGGGATGGTGATGAAATAGCTGGGAATGCATAGGAAAATACATGGGAATGATGAAATAAAAGGTAAAAATAAGATGGCCAAAAGGTGGGATTAATTAGTACTTTCTTCACTTGAGAACCTTCTAAATAGTAGTATAAGACCGGGCTAAATAATGCCTAGTGCATGATTTTGTGACTACAGTTAGTGCTCTACTAAAATAGGGGTTGGTGCTCCTTATGGGGTTGGTGCCTCACTAAAATCAGAAACATATAGATATAATATTGTGTTTTAGTGGGTTTTCTTACCCTTGAGGGTTTCCTACTTATATCTTGTGTTCTTATGGTGTTTCTTTACTTTCATGGTTACATGCTTTATTGATGGTTACTTTATGCACACATTAAGAGTTGAATAAGTGGTTACTGTGATTGTATTATTATGGTATTTTGATTTTCAGATCTGAAATATAATTTGAAGTTTTTATAATGACTGATTCACCCCTCCCTCTCGGTCATTTTACTTCTAAAAAAATCCTAGGTGGGTTGTAGATTATGACTTGGGATGTGAGTGAGGTTGGAGTGTTGTTGACATTTGACACATTTCTTGATGTACTTACAACAATATTGATTAAGGGTAGGCTAGTAATATCCCATCCATAGGAAACATTTAGCAACAACCAAACCACTAAAGTGTCCACCACATATGCCATCATGGACTTCTTGGATAGATTTGGTGGATTCATGAGATTTGAGGCATTGAAGTAGGAGGCCATCAAACCCACATTTATAAAGGATGCCACCTAGGATGACAAAATAGTTTACGCATTGTAGAAAAAATCTTTTAGCATTATTAGATACATCATAGGGGATTTTAGTTTGTGAAAGATAGTCATATAATTGAGTGTACCAGAGATCTGATTGATTGTTTTCGACAAGATTAATAGAAGGGAGTTTATTGGTATGAGATGGTTGATCAATTCTATGCACAACAACGAAAAACTTGGAATATTTGGTTGATAAGGGGATGAGTGATGCAAGATAAGCCATGATGTCTATGAATTTTTTTGATGAGTAGGGAACTATTTAGATTGTTTACTGATTGAAGGCTTCTGAAGGAAGTCAACACAATTTTTGTATTTTTTTACAATTTCAATCTACATTGATAAGTTCCTTTGATTTGATTGATGATAAGTGGGAATCCCCATATATGTCAAGGATTTTAACACCAAGCATGACAGTGGTTTAGAGACCCATAATGAGAGCTTCATATTCAGCCATGTTGTTGGTGCACTCAAAATTTAGTTTGAAGGATAGAGGAATGGGAGTCCCCTAAGGAGGTATGATGAGAATAAAAACAGCTCTCCCCTACAAACTTAGAATCATCAAAGAAGAATGTCATTCTAAGGGGAGTATATTCTTGATTGATAGTGTTGATAGACTCATCAAGAAATTGTTCATGAGGTGGTTGATTATTAGGGAGGAAGATTATGTGAATTAGTCGGAGATGGATTATCCCTTGATAGATTTATGCAACATGAATCCTAGGTCAAATTTAGTCATAAGAATGAGATATCAAGTGATACAATCAATGTGATATGGTTTAGAATGCATAGATTTTATAGGATTAAAGTGGTGAAGACCACGGGGTTCATTAGCAAGGCAATATCCTAGCACGTGGGTTCATATTGAGGTAATTAAAATTAATAAAATTAAAGTCAATATACCGGTATGAGGGGGGGTGAAAGGGTTTAATTTATTAATGTTTTGAATTAGGTATTGGGGGTAGGTTAGAGAGGTGAGCCAAAGGAAAGGGAGGTTTGATTTTAATATAAAACTAAAACATTTGAACCATAGTTTTTAAAATTAAATACCTTAAAATTGAAAAAGTATCCGGTCATAAATTAAATTATACTCTCTTTATTAATAAAGAAATCTAGATTCTTAACCAAGAATAATAAGATGGTAGAAAACTAGGATTGAGTATGCTTTTCAACACAAGTGATATTATTTCACCATCTTAATTATTTTAAATGATTAAAGCTTAACATATATAAGGTGATCTCGTAATAGGTCTTGAATGGCTTCAAATTATCTTTCGAGAGGAAATGCATATTAAAAACATTGAGTGAAAAATATAATATATTTTTGTCTAATATATTAGGTAGAAATAAAAAGGGGTAAATAAAATTGTAATAAAAAAATGGGTAAGTAAGGTACATGGAAAAAATAGGGGTATTTTCATTCTAATAATATAACAGGGTATTAACAATTGAGTAATTAGAGGTAGAAACTAGAATTAAGGGTATTATTTAATACCCTTCGAACGCACGTGCTATACCATAATTTTACTAAGTGAACCCCCGTGGTGAAGACATAAGTCTTATGATTAAGGAGATAATGATGAATCTTATAAGTTTAAAAGTATAAGGCACAACATAACTTCTACTACTTCGGTGTAATGAGTTTGATATTTTTGAAGAGCATGGCTTACGTAATAGAAGACTTTCTCTCTACCCTTCTTATCTTTATGTGTTAGTATAATGCCCAGGTATGGTCAATAAAATATATATAGATAAAATGGCTCCCCTTGTGGAGGTGTGAGAACAGGTGGTGATAAGATATATTGTTTGAGCTCTTCAAAGGCCTTTTGATAGTTGTTATCCCCAAATAGATATCCTTTTGGAAGAGATGATGAAAAGATTGACAACGGTATGAAAGATGAGAAATAAAGTGATGGACTGATTAGCATCTACCTTGGAGACTAAGAAGTTGTTTAATATTTGAAGGAGGAGACATATTGATGATGGATTTGATTTTGGAAGGGTCTACTTTAATGCCCTTGATAGATATGATAAACCCTAAAAAATTTCCGATGATAATTCCAAATATGAATTTGGGTAGGTTAAGGTGGAGGAAGTATTGAATAAGGCGGGTAAAGATGACATCGAAGATGATGATATGGTACTCCCAAAAATTGGATTTATGGAAGAGATCATCAACACAATATTATAAGTTTTATGGATGAGATCATGGAATATATAAGTCGTGGCATGTTGATAAGTGGCCCCTATGTTCTTAAGTTTAAAGGACATGAATCAATAATAAAAAGGTCCCCCAAGGGGTAATGAAAGATGTCTTATGTTGGTCATCTAGTGCGATGAGGATTTGATTATACCTAGAAAAACCATCCATAAGAGATAGCATCTCATGGCCTGTCATGAGGTTGACAAGATGATCGATGTTAGGAAGAGGGAAGTCATCTTTAGGACAAACACAATTGAGATATCAAAAGTCTATACGAGATACATAAATTTCCAGTGGTTTTGGTGATGGGTACAATGTTAGTAACCCATTTCGATAATCGATGGGTAATATGAAATAATATAAAATAATATGTTGGAGTTCTACTTTGGCTAATAATGTGAAGTGAGGGTGTATCCTATGTAGCTTTTGATTAATGGGCTTGGATTTAGGAATTGTGACAATGTTGTGGACAACAATTTTAGGGTTGATACATGACATATCACGTTTGTATGACCATATAATAGAGAGTTTTTGCTTTGGAAATTTAACTTAATGAAATGAAATAACAAAAAAGCTGACCTCGAAAGATGACAGGGTTTACCAATACCCGTGGTGACCGATGATGATAATGACGGTTGATTCAATGTAAAAGGATCTAAGCAGTGCACCACTACTTCCTTATAATGGGATAGGTCACTTTCAATGCACAAACTCTCGATAAAGATAGATTTAGATAGACATATGGTGGATTTCCGGAAAAGGCTAGTTCCCAAAAGTCAATGGAATTCCTTACAAGGATGTCAATCGTGTTCAAGAAATCAATATGATAATGATAAGATAAAATGATAAAAATGATATAACCAACAATGCAAAGGTAAAGGGATTGATGTGGTCCATGAATATATGATGGTTTGATGGTGATACCTGATCCAAAGGGAGTCTAGGGATCACAAAATGGCTCAAAGGAGTAAGGATGTAGATAGTCATGTACTAAAAAGGATGATAGATTTGATTTAGATAATTGATAGAGTGCTAAAGATGGCTCAAAGGATCTTGATATGACTGGAAAAACACTTGAAGGGCCTTATGGTAATAAATGATGGGATTTGGATGTCTAAAAGCAAGATTAGGGGTCAAAAGACCTTTTAGACAAAGAACATCTATTATTCGGTGGATTGTTAGTGATCTTGATGGGTCGGTTGGCGATCTTGATGGGTCGTTAGGAATCTGTCACTAGCATGGGGAATTATCGTGGATTGCTCAAAATGTACAAAGTTGATAATAGACAGAGATAGAGCTCGAAAGGGATGTTAAAAGGTTGATTTAGGCCTAGATATGATGCATAAATACAATGATTAACTGAATGAAGATACATACCTTGTATATGTTGATAAATGATGACAAGAGGATGATTTTACCTAAGAAAGGAGGATTGTAGATGTAAGAATATTGTTGATTTGATTTGTATATGTTTAAAAGGCCGAAGAAGAGATTATTGATGTCTTGAATTTTTCTATGATGATCTCTAACTCTGTGACATATATGATACAAAAATATGCAATGTAAAGTCCTTAAGCAATTTATAGCTACAAGATAACCTGAAATGGAGGCTTGAGAATTGTTTATATAGGGTCACTAAGAATCAAGGATAATTTCTAGAGATTTGTTAGGATTGCTAGCGATTCAGGTTTTACAGGAAAAGGTTGAAAATACTTCCCAAATCGAGGTTTTTGTTTGTTTTAATGAAGGATATGTGTTGGAAAGAGGTTATGCAGGTTAGGGAGGTTGTTAAATGGTTGAGAAGTTGTTGATTTTGTTTTGTTTTATTTTATTTTGGTTTGTAAGTGGTTTGGGTGGTTTTAAGAGGAGGTCGAATAGTATTTTACAATTGTAGAAGTATATTTACGGGAGTAAATATGATGGGGGAGAAATAAGACTTAGGATAAGGGTTTAATAGATAATATTATAATGATGTGATAATGTTGAGTGACTAACAAATGTGGATATAGGAATTAGTGGGGATAATTTTAGGTGTCTACATTTACCCCTTGTTGTTGAGTGGTTTGCTAAAGGCAAGCTGCAATATAAAAATGATATGTGATAGATATTGATGTGAGATATAGAAACATATGATGAGGTGACCCCCTCAAACTAGGGATTGATGAAATAAAATGGAATAGATCATGAGTTTGAAAGAGGTAGATGGATGAAAGATGCAAAGATGAAAGGATGGGAAAATGAGATATGATGCCCTAGGGCAAGGTATAAAGACATGACTGGTGTCGCCATTGAACCAAGTGATAGGAAACCAAAGGGTTTTGTCATATATATATATATATTTATTTGTAGGAGATAAATGTGGACATACAGAGACCATGGAGCCAAGTGATAGGGGATCCAAAGGGCTCGTGTCCTATATAAATATGGCCTACCGATCTTGAGGAGGATAAAATGATGATTCGATAAGGTCAAAGGACCATAATTGATGCTGCCACAAAGGTGGGATTACAAAGCCATGAAGTAAAGTGATAGGGGAATGAAAGGGTCCGTGTCCTATAGACATGAATTAATAGAGATGCGGGAACATCAAAAAGATGTTAAGACAATGTCAAAGGATAGGAAATTGATGTTGCCATAAAGGTGGGCTTACGAGACTAGGAAGTCAAGTGATAAGGGGAACTAAAGGGTTTATGTCCTATAGACATATGAATTTAATGATGGAAAGATGATGGTTTGACAAGGTCAAAGGAATAAAATTAATTTTGCCACAAAGGTGGGCTTACGAGGCCAGGAAGTCAAGTGATATGGGAACCAAAGGGTTTGTGTCCAATTGATGATGGTTTACGGGAAGTGAAATGCGGTTACAAAAATACTAGGGAACCAAGTGATATGGGAGATAAAGGGATTGTGTCCTATTGACATATGGTCTACCAAAGTTGAGGGAGATAAACTGATGATTTGATGAGGTCAAAGAACTAGAAATTGATGTTTCCACAAAGGTAAGTTTACGAGGCCGGAAATCAAGTGATAGGGGAACCAACATATTTGTGTCTTACAAACATATGAATTAATGGTGATGGGGGATGAAATGAAAATTTTATGAGGTCAAAGGACTATAATTTGATGTTTCCACAAGGGTGGGATTATGAGGACTAGATGGTGGTCTTAACGGTGGTCGGGAAGTAACGTGCTCGAGGAGGCAACCAATTGACACACATCAACTTTAGTGAGTAGATGTGATGTTTTTAACACAATGTAATGCTGAGATGTGCTCAGGATTGTGTCGATATTGATAGATGTTGATATGATGATAGATATATTTATAGATGTCAATGTGGTAGGGTTGATAATGATAAAGTTATGTATTTGATATGATGTGTTATTTGATATTGATTTTAATACTTGTAAAAATGTGTCTTAACCATGGTTAAGAATAAAATGTGGAATTATTTCTTTATACTAGATTTGATGCATACGTGATGGGGAAAATCCGGTGAAGGCACTTGCACGCTTGGCCTTTACAAAAATGTTAACAAATTACTAACAATGAGTAGTCACATGTAGGATATTAGATATAGATGGAAGTGAAATGTATACCTTCTTAGAACATGAGAAGGGTTGAAACATGTAGGTTGTGTAGAGACAAGAGGCTCTCTTTTCAATGGTTTCATAGAGGGATGCCCCAACTATACATTTATTTTTACACAAACCGATTTATTTGGGAAGTTTACTTTAATGGGAAAAATGATTGATGCAGGAAGATTTCCTAGGATGCTTTTGATATTTGAATTTTAAGGGTTGATTGATGTAGGAATCCTTTTACATGGGTAGCCATCCTTCGAGGGATTTGTCTACAAATTTTGTTTTTTTCAACTTGCTTTTAGGATAGCCATCCTTCGAGGATCGGTCTATGATTGAAGGTTCATTGTATTCTCCAATCATTTAACTAACATGATATCATCTTAGTGTGATTATAAACCGTAGTGTGTCCTAGGCTATATGTAATGGAGATTTATGTAGCTAGTTCCAGTTGGAACTTATGTTGGGGGTGTTGTGTTGGTTACTAATCTACGGAAACCTAATGTAAATCTATGGAATTCATCTATTGTAATGAAATGAAGTCTAAAAATATACACTTCTAATTGAAATTGAAATACACACACAATACTCAAACAAATGAAACCACAATTGCACAATTAAAGCTATAACTTGGTAAAAGTAAGATTACATAAACTAGACTTTGCATAGAAGGAAACACATATTCTAGATGAAAGTGTTGGTAAGGAAAACAAATACATTCAACCTAAAATTACATGAAATATGCTAAAACAAGGATTGCAGTAAGATTTATCGTAAAACCAAAGATACATATGTGAACATAAAACAACCTCTTGTCTCCTCGGTTGAGTGGGCCCTTGCTCTCCCTTAGGATAGAGGAATTACTAGCAACTTTAGATCTTCAAAATGACGTTTACTTCTATTAATTCAAATAATTTCCATATCGTGTACAACATATGAAGTTGAAAGTTTTGAATACCATAGACAATATATTGCAAAGTATCTCCAAAAAATAACATCTAATCATGTTCTTAGGAAGGTGTCTTAATATAGACATAAATGGTTATAGTATTCGCCATAATAGGTGGCACTAACATCTTCCAATAATCAATATTAATTAAAACTCATAAATTCCTATGGGATAGTTAGAAACAAGTCCCATATTAATAGGTCGACCGGTGAAAAATTCTCTTGATCTCATATTCCAGCTCCAAACTCGGGCTTGTAATTACATCAACAACAAATGTTCATCATTTCTTTGCACACATCATCACATTTTCCTCACAAAGACAATTAGGAGGAATTTTATAAGGTAATCAATTTTTATGAACAAAAGTAAGGAAAATGCATCAAACTCACTATGATACAACTATATAGGGTTCATTTTAAGACACCTCTATAAAATTGTAGGCGGAAAATACCTGGTGAATATCCCTAGAACCAGTTTCAGCGAAAGGTGAATTTGACAGTATTCCAAAACCAAATTTTTGCCTGGTTTTTCCTAGCTGCATCATTGACGAGTGACAACAAGACGTCAATAATAATCCTTGACGCCACGTAGACGTCAATAGACTTGCTAATGCGCGACAACAAGACGTCAATAATCATTCTTGACACGCATTGATTAACGTCGTCAACCGATTCATTTGATGCGCGTCAATGTGCTCGGTTGTCACACATCAACTAAATCTCGACGCGACGTCAACGGTTTTATTGACGCGCGTCAACAGTTCATGTTGACGCGCATCAATAGAATCAATTGACGCGCGATTGGAGCCATTGACACACGCGTCAATTGAATCTCTTGACACGGGTCAATGTATTCAGTTGTCACACGTCAATTGAATCTATTGACGTGCGTCAACTGGAGCTGCTGACATGCGTCAATAGAACTAATTGACGTGCGACAACTGGAGTAATTGACGCGCATCAACTAAGACCATTGACGCATGATTTAGCCTATAAATACCCTTCGACCGGTCATTTTCTCGTTTACACCTTCCCGCTCTTGAATTTTTGTAGGTCTCAATCATTGTCAAAGAAGAGAATCCAAGCACAACTATAATGTCAACTTCACATGCTTCCCAACTGCAAGCTCGGAAAAAAATCAAGAAGAGAATCCAATTCAATCCATGGCCAAGATCATATACAGGAATCCCTTATGCCCTCACATCCATACTGTTTTAAAGATGTCTTCAGAATATAAAGATTTGATGGATGTGTGTGAATTTACAGGGCTCGTTAATATGCCCCATTTCGAAACAGATCCGGATATTTTGAATTACCTTCAGTCATCTTATAATTTAGAGGATGGCCTTTTTTATGTGACTTTGAACGATGGCCAAATGTTCCAATTCAGTATCGAAGCAAATGAAATCCATCGGTTTACGGGCCTTCCGTTTAGAAATTTACCAATTGTTACAACCAAGGCAACACTCCTGGAAGAAGACAAGAAATTTCTCGAATCAACGTTCGGTTTCCATGTTGATTGTAAGTATAATTCGTTTTAATTCATATTTTTTATTCTGATACAATTTTCACTGTTTATACTAATTTTCACTGTTTCGCATTTGCAGCCCATGTCAATAAATCCAGGCGTGGTGTGGATACGCAATCAATTGCACACCACTTTCTTGCTGCAGTTATTTCATTTTTTCAATCCAGAATTGTTTTGCAGGGTCGCCAAATAGATATACCAAATTGGGCCATTGCATACATTGTTGCCACTATCTCAAAACAAAAATTTGATTGGTGCACCTATCTATCCAAAAAAATAAGAACTGACCTAACAAATTCAAAACTTTCAGAAAAACCTGTCATTTATTCAACAAACTATCTCCTTGGCCTTTATTATGAGGCACTTTTAAATTTAAAAGATAAAAAAATTCCTACTTGCACTGATGAGGAGTTGATGAAGTTGTCAATTCCATTTGAAGAACAACAGGTATAAAGTATTTAGTTTGTATTTCAATTTTTGACATTACACTGCGTAGTTATTAACACTTAAATTTTAATTTTTTGCAGAGAAGATTTATTGAAGCCCTTCCCCGAAAAAAGGCGTTATCGAGAGGAAGAGGCCAACAACACGCTGAGGCTTTGGGGGACTCCCAATCTGAAATGGAAGCTCACTCCTCTCCAAACCCTCAATAGTTTGAACTCGTTAAATGCCAGAGAAGTAATACCTTCTCATATATTATTTACAAATTGTAAAGTTGCATATTTATTTTTCAATTTAAATTTTAACCAAATGAATTGACAACATTTAATATTGATGAATTGCAGGGACTTTGGAACATACACTTGTTTCAGAAACTCAACCTTCTTCCCCAACTCACTCCATACAGTCGCATGCATTCATATCTTCTGAACAAACCCTGAATACAACTCCTACAAGGCCACCCTTAGCACCGAGAAAAACTACCCCTCGACAAGAAGGTACAACTTTTCGATAGTACGTTTAATTTTGTAGTTTTTGCCTTTTTGAATTGTTTTCCTATTTTTCATTTTTTTGTACTTTTCAGCACATGTCAGTCCTGATCAAACCACGGCACCGACACCCACTCAACCAATAATTTTTAAAATGCCAACTAGAGGAACAGTGAAAAAGAACATTGGTAAACGCATGCCACTTGCTCCGGCCCCTAGTGGGACACTAAACATTGCCTCCTTTCGAATTCCAACTCTCTCACTCGGTGGCTTGCCCAGTGCAACGGGCATATTAGTTTTGAATAATATAAATTTAGATGAAGATTATTTGGGCATTGATAGCAATGACCCAACTGGTTTTTTCAATACCCACGAGATGATTCAAGGCCAACAGGTATACTTCAAATTTCAATTTAAATATGCTTTACAATTTTGAATTACATTTTGATTTAAATTTATTTATCTAAATCTTGATTTATTTTTTCACAAACAGGATCAGCCCACCCAAAGGTAGAAACAAGTAGCAGTTGATCTTGCTGAAAGCCCCCATACTTCTCCAGCAAGATCATCTTCATCAGATTCAGATAGTGAACAATTGCTACCTTTTCCTTTGGAGAACTTAATTGGTTATGATTGTCAATCCCATGTCAGTGAGTTTATTCTTCCTCATATCAATCAACTTATAGAATGGGAGAGAAGGGCTAAATTTCTTATCAATGAGATTATTAGTCATTATGAAAATTATTGGCAACGGGATAGTTTATACACTGCAGTCCAGAATCAACCTGCGAAGATGGATTCCTTACTTACCCAAGTAAGAAGTGGGACTATCACGTATAACAACAACTATAAAGATGAAATTTTAGATAAGTCATTAAACAAATTGGAAAATATTAGTGCCGAGGCCCAGGCATATTTTAACAAATGGTCCAAGGACAAGGATTTGGTGGGTAAGTGCACCAAGTTGGGGGACAATTAAGTGGACATCAAATCCTTTATTTTACATTAAAAACAACAAAACATCATCAAATTTAGTCTTCCGCGGACTTGAACCATGCCGAAAAGTAAAAAATATGTCATAAAAATGGTACCATTGTGTAGGGGAGACTGTTATCTTTGTAGAAATACTGATTTTAAAGTGAATAGAATAGGATAAATATCATTTTATAATTTTTTACTAATAGTAGGTCTTTAAGACAATTTTTCCCTTGAATGTTTATGTCTACGTTTAAGACTACAAATTTTGTTTCACTTATCAGAATGTGATAAAACTTATACCATCCCAACCATGGTGAAATTATATACATGTTCAAAATAATAATAATTTGATTTCAATATTTTTTGATGAAGTTATGGTGGGCAAACGGAAAGTGCTCTATTTTATTTATTTTTTCAAACGTCTTTCACGGAAAAAATCATAAAAATAAAATATTACTCAAAAAAATACAAAATAAAATCCATCCCAAGATAGATAGTGTCATCTAATTTCTCACCAAAGGAGAAAAATATATATTAATTTTTGTTCATCCAAATCGTGGGAAAACGGACTATAATCTTATAGGTGTTTTAAAAAAAAATACCAAGTCATTGAATTTTGAGTGTTTAATATAGCTAAACTTGTCCATTTTTTTAAAAATTAGTATTTTAGAAACTAGATTCTAGATGCTATGATTCATATTAATATAAGTTTTTCTAATTTTGAGTGTATGTATTGCTAATAATCCCTACAAGTTGATATTATGTTGTTATTTGCAATATGATGTCCACTTATGACCCCTTTTTGTCCCCCAACTCACTTGCTTTGCACTTACCACGGTAGCAATTGCAAATGCCGAAAGAGATAGAGCGGTTGTAAGTACTATTACATTCAAACAATCATTCTTGTTAATTTGAAATTTTCATTTTTTAGTAATATTTTGAATTGACATTACTCTTTTTGTGCAGTTGAAATATGAAAATTTGAAGAGTCAAAGCGAAGGTATTGCAAGTTCACTTGGAAACAACAAAAACAGTTTATCCGCATGAAAAAATTTGAAGCAAAATATTGTTTTGGTTAACAAACAAAACAATACACTAAAGCGGATAATTAAAGAGAACGGTTTCGAGCCTGACATATTATTCAAAGCTAAAGTAGCAGGCTGATCCAAATTTCTTTATCGCATGGAGATGCGAAAAATCAAGAAGAAATAATTTTAAAAAATGCGGACAGGTGCTACGGAAGATCTTATAAGTTCGGGGGTTATTTCTCATTGTTGGGGAAAAGGGTACAACCACGGTGGAAGAAGCCGTTGGGGAAGAGAGCAGAGGAGTACAATTGGATAAAGAAAAAGAGGGTTGAAAACTAGAAACTTTTATTATTGTGGAAACTTTAAATATTGAATTTGAAAACGTCTACTATTGAGTATGGTATTTGAATTTAATTATATGGATTTATATACAATCTTTAATTTTAATTGCATTAGATGGTGATTATCATGAATTATATGTATGTTTCTTGTTTACTTGCATCGTCATGAATTGTATGTGGACGTAGATGATGAATGATGATAATTGATAATTAATGATAGATGATGATGAAAGATGATGAATGACGATAATGATATGATATATATGGACGATGATCAATTTAATGTGGACATAGATTTATCATCAAGCACAATAATTCTTCTTCTCTAGACTTTTGAACTTGTTTTAAGGTAATTATTCTCTATACTTATAACGATATGATCATAATGTCATTAGAATGGATATAGATGACATTAATGATTAGAATGGATATAAATGACATTAGAATGAATATAATTGTAATGATATGATTATGAATTATTTTAAAAAAATGGAATTGTTTTAATAAATTCAAATTAGATAAATAATTGTGTTAATAATAATTGTAGTGTCAGGACTCAGGATATGATAATGATATGGTGATGATATGATATATATGGATGATGAGGAATTTTATGTGGACTTATATTTAAAATTGTATAATGTATTGTTTATCCCACAGTTAAAAAAATATATCAAAGGATTTTGCACATATAAAAAATAAATTAAATATAATTTTAAGAAATCAAGAAAGAATCATCACTGGTAAGAAATTAAACATAATTACAAATATGATAGGGTTTAGCTTACCTCTTGCGTATTAGATTGCTGTGAAATCATCAACGGTAACGTGCTAGATCTTTGTTTTACCTGACATTGTAGATAGAGGGGTGAGTTACCTGACATTGTCAATCCTGAGAAGTGCCAACAACATCTTTAAATATATAGACCAACAATATCTTTAAATAAATGTAAATATATAGAATTAGACACCGTAACATCTTTAATGATAACAAGATCGAAAAAATGTAAAGTAACAAACAATAAGATTATGTTGAAGAAGATACCTATTTAAAATTGAAATCATCACCGGTAATGTGCTAGATCTTTGTCTTAAAAAAATTCAACACAAAAATGGATTAGTAGATAGATGGGTGAGTTGCACGACATTGTTAGTCCCGAAGTAATGTGACTTCCTCGAGACGGATGTCAACCCACGTTTTCAAAAATAAAAATATTGTATTTAACTAAATGTAAATACATAGACACAGAACATCTTTAATGATAACCAGAGCTGAAAAAATGAATAATAACAAACAATAAGATTAAGGGAAAAAGATACCTCCTTAAAGTTGAAATCATCACTACCACTTTGGTAATGAGCTAGATCGTGTTTTAAGAAAACCCAACACGAGAAATGGATTAGTAGATAGATGGGTGAATTACGACATTTTTAGTATATAGACTGTAACATCTTTAATGATAAAGATAAAAGATAAAGAAGATACCTATTTAAATTTGAAACAATCCATTATCAATAAGCTTCATCAAACTCGATGTTGTCTTACGTAGAATGTGACGATGGGCCAATTACACTCTCAAGGTTGGGAATATTTGTACTTGTAGCTGTATTATTCACACCTCTTCTTTTGCAAAGGAATTTCGGTGCGCAATTGCTGCATCGAGCGGAAAGGTTTTGATGGAGTATCGAGAAACATAACACCTCATGCAACTTTATAGATTTTTATCCAACTTTGTTTCTCGGTTTTGATTTTATAAATGACAATGCACTGAAAACCCTTTCATCCTCCATAGACCCCAAAATCATTGTTTGGCATAACTCATATAATTTGAAATATTCACTGATATCTTCTTGTAAGATAGAACTTTGATAGATTCCTCGCCATAACCTTGTAATAGCACCACTTTTAGAAGGTTGATCTAAATTCTTACATTGGTTCCTCATTGTTGTTACAAAATTTGTTGATTGAAACTTTAATAAATTGACATTCAAGTATACCTTTGATTTCCATACCCTTGAGCTCGACGTCTTTGTAAATTGTTCCATTATTGTACCCATTGATTTATGGAAATGCTTTAAGCAAAGACTGCACGGCCACCTTCGATTTTCCAAAAATTAGGATTCATCACACCCATGGCTTCCAGAATTTTATCTTTACAGAAACGTTCCCTAATTTCTGATGACAAGGTTTCTGAATTTTTTTAAGCTTTATTCTTGTTTTAACTATAACAAACTCAAACAAATTACGTGTCACGGGAATATCTTCTCGTTAGATCTGTAATATCTTGATGTTTTTGTAAAATGTGCAGTGGTATTTCCCTCCCATTAATAGTGATGCAGAGGTGATCGTGGATATTAAATCTCAAAAAGGTGTTAGGATTTTTAAGATCTAATAAATCTTTCCAATTTTCAAAAACAGGTGCATCAAAACTATCATGGGAACAGTACAATATATCAAGACTTTGACATACCATTTTTCTCATCCGTATAAAATCCACAATATAGATTAATCTACCCTGTGCATGCTTCATCAGTGTATTGATCTCCTTTAACATTGGAAGAATACCAACCAATGTAAGCAATGTCTCCAAATCAATTAAACGGAACAACAAGTCCCTTGCCCTATCAACTTCATGACGGTATTTGTGCATGAAACGAACCAATGAAGGATACTCCTCATGAACTCTGCATGCAGGTTCATACAAAGAGATCCATCTAGTCTCCACATCCTTCAGAAGTTTTTGCCATATGTAATTCCAATTGCAAATTTTGGAACTCGAGAAATCACTTTGGGCTGCTTGACATATAGGCATGAAGTTCTCTTATAAGGTCGTCTAATTTAGCAACATTTTTGTGGTTGCTTAACATTTTATACGCTAAATTCATTACATGAGCCATACGGTGAATTGGTAGCATATATGGGGCCGCTATTATTTGTAATCTAACACAGAGCCCTATTTGGTGACGCCGCATGACGATGCACCATCTGCTCCAATGCATACCAACTTCGTAGCAATTTCATAATCAGTCATTCCAACAACATCTTTCAAATGAGAAACAACTATTTTATATAGGTTTTTGGCATTGCTTTTTTCAACCATTTTCATAACACCCAACAGATGAGGTGTCCTTATATGATTTTCTAAAGTATAGATGTGGATACATACCCATGCGGTGTTTTCGATTTGTTGTCACTTCATCAATTGAAAGAGAGATAAAGTTTGCTTTTTTACATTCTCTTTCAAATCTTTCTTCTCTATCATCGAGAGGCATTTTGCCATTTCCCATCCACTACTTTCAAACCAATGAAACCGAGGTACATTCAAAGATTCCGTTAAATTGATACAAAACTTTGAAATCGAGGAAATCAAATCGCTCTTCCTTTTTTAGTATTTGAAAAGAGTAGAGAATTGTATGAATTTTGCATGTAGATTTGTTTCTTTCATCTTACCAATATGCGATGTTATCGTTCCTCCATTTTCTAACAGAGATGTCTATGTTTTTACCTTTCTGCCTCATATTTCACTGCGTATCTAATATGCATGCATTCTTTTTAGTTTTCCACCTATGTGTTTTGATTTTCTAGCCATTCGCCCCATTACGCTTAAATATTGTTTTCCACAATGTTTTTCTATAGTGTCACGCTTGATTGCATTTTTGTTGCTTTCCCAATTTCCACGTACATATTGTACATGTACATTCGATGGGATCTCTTGAAATTAGATGATTGTACGGAGTTTAATAAATGGAAATTTAGCTACCTAATCAAATTTGTATGTCCCGCCAATGGTCCACATATTCTTGTTCGTTTTCAATGCTTTACTTTTTTGAGTAGAATTTTGAGCAATATCACAATCACCTGGTTTCCTCTTTCTTGGACCGGAGTTTGATTTTAATTTCTGTCTTCCATTTTGCTGAGTGTTTGTATCTGTGATATCTAGCTGCACTTCTGGTTGCACCCCAACAGGAACAATATCTTCAAGATCTGGCATATTATCATAGGTTTCATTTGTTTGACTTTGATACTGTGCAGAATGCATGTCCACCTCAATAATACCTTCCACACAGTCAGTATTCTAATTCTTTGTGGTGGCATCTATATAATTGGTATTTACAATATCTCATATCTGTAGAGTTTCCAAAATACTTGAAGAGCGATTTACGATATTTCTTACTTACTTTTAGGTTATTCGTATTCTTTGAGTGTCACCTTCCATTATTCTCAAGAGTCTGCGTCGACAAAAAGAACCAAGTAGTATTGTCCAGATGTAATCGAGGTCTTGTCATGCATCCCCTTTCTGAGGTCTTTGTCACGTGTCAACTCTGCACTTGTCACGCGTCAACAACCCATTTCCTATCGTGCGTCAACACTGCCCTTGTCGCGCGTCAACTTCTTTACCCAAGTCATGCGTCAACACTTCCTCTGTCGCGCGTCAATACAACTCTTATCGCGCATCAACAATGCCCTTGTTGTGCATCAACATAACATTTGTCACATGTCAACAATCACAGGCTAACAATAATCTGAATCTCTGGTGCTTAAGGGTATGCAAGTTCAAATTTCACAGTATTGGTAATTTGGTAAGCTACTTGAGGTATACTACCCAAGTGAATCACCTAGGTTTTTATAGGAGATGATTTCAAATGAAGGCGGCTTCCGACCCCCAAAATTTACTATATATTTTATGCAAACAGGACACCGACCCACTCCGAATAATTCACCTTTTCAAATTTTCCTAAAATGAAAATTTCACCATATTACGAATATTCGCCGCTAAAATTATCCCCGAACTTTATGCATTATCAAATCATATCTAAGTGGCAATTTCATGATAGTAGGAATGATATAAATGAGCCAAATAATGCACTCATCATTTCCCCTACTTTACCTATTGCATGTCCCAATGCAACCTATCTACGTCCTACTCTATGACCAAGCTACTGAGCCATGTCATATTCTTTGAACTGATTAGCATATTGCTTCCTTATACCTTTACATCCCTGAGTATTTGAAGTGACCTCGATCCAAGATGTAAAGCTCTTGTTTGATTGTGCAACATTGTTTTGCCAAGTGGTAATAGGACTCAAGAGGAGGGTGGATGTACTTGAAGTCCTGCCCATTCATCATTGTATTGCTTGCTGGTTTTTTCTGATGACTGTCTTATAATTGTAATGAGGGCATCACCCCGATGCATACTCCAACTCAAGTTTTGAGGGGAAATAACCTCCCTGTGTTTCAATGGAAAGCTCAAAGTGTCCCATCTCTTGTCATAAGCCTACCTGGCCATCCCAAAGTGCTGTTGACTATAGATTTTGAAATCCTCTACACATTTCAGTAGGATTTTTGAATTATTCTCTCCAATACCTGCTTGGTAGTAGAGAGATCTAAATTTTTTCTGCAAAGCCACATCAGTATGATGTGTAGGATGGATATAGAAACCTATTGTTTGAGCCGTGTGATTGAAAATATCCATTTTCTCACCCCATATGATCTGATTTCGCAACAAGGATTGAAAGGATTTTAATTGAAAATCCCCCACAAATAAGTTAAGTAAAAAGTCAGGGACATTGGTAACTAACATATTATGGAGGTAAAACTCACAGAGCAAGTTCTGAATTTTAGGTATACTGCACTTGTAAACAGATAAGAAAATATTTCCATCAGGAACTTCATAAGGTTCTTGACAACATAACTGAAACAACTACCAAGAATAAAACTGCTCCTGAATAAACATGCTATAAATTGAGGAGGGTTTCCTACAGGATAAGAGCTTAAAAGCCAAAAGACAGCAGACAAAGTCCAAAAGAGAGAAATTTATGTTTTTCATCTTAGCTAATTTCCATCTTCCCTTTTAACTTCTTATTTTCTTTGGTTAATGCTACATTGTTAAGAGATATTTGGTGGAAAGACTTCAAAATGCTAAGACCTTTATCCTTCTGTCACTTTAAGCTATTAACTTCAATTTGTAAAGTAGTTATTTCTCTAACTTTCTCCACTGTGCATTGGGTAAATTCAATTTGTAAAGACAAGTTTGTTTCCTCCATACCTTTCAATTGGGCCTTAAGGAGTGTGATTTCTTCCAAATAATTGTGAGGAGTGGCATCTTGACATGATCCAAGATGATCAATGTCCATTGTAGAAGTGCGAGCAATGATTCTCGGATTCAAGTACTAAAGTAGATTTTGGAGCTGCGGAGTGAACTTCTGAAGATGTAGGCATGGCTAAAGACTGGGAAAATGGTGAGTGACAATGAAGATGGTGTTTGGTGATTTGTCAGTGGGGACAACCTCATTGTCTCCCTCATTCCCAATTTCCCACATAGGGACATAAACATCAACGAATCTCTCGAACCCGGAGTTTCTAATTTTATGCAATACACAAGACCGACATGGTCAAGGGCAGATAGAAGAAGATGGAGTAGAAGTATTCTTACCCCTAGAACTAGAAGTGGTCAAAGATGGAATTACTTGGGCAACTGATTTGTCCACGTGCTCTAGAGCACCAAGTTCCTCCTTTTTCTTATGTACAGGGTAAGAGGCTGATGCGGGAATGGACCGAGGCATGGAAGATGGCCTTGATTTTAACTGCTTTGGCTTGGAACCCTACCCCATAATAATCCTTTTAAGCCTCTAGTTTGGCTAAAAAAATACTTGATGTGAGCATAAGAAATGAATTATCCCCGGTGTTTGAACACCGTTTTTCCCCCTCCAGACTTGTATTTTTGGCCAAATTTTATAACGGCATCCACCAAGTATTCGGGTAAATTTACCCTTAGGGTTGGGTTGATGCATCATTTCTTCAAATGAATAAGAATCTTGAGTGCATCACCACCCAACACAGAGAGCTATCCATCACATATAAAATACATGTTAACCCATTTGGCTATATCTCTCCAAATGCTAGGCAGGCTATCCTGCTTAATGCCTTTCTGAACACCCTGAGGGGTAAGGATAACCTTAGGGAATGCCTCACCCTCCTCATGAAACAGCAGTGAGAAATTCCTTGAGGGGAGCATTTTTCATCACTTTCAAACCAAAATCGACAAAATTTGGATAGTTCGAAACTACCCTGGCTGGTAATCTCAATTCATTTCCTTCCAACATGTGAACAGTAGCCTTAAAATTTTCCAAGAACTCCTCCACGATACCCTCATCAAAACCTTCAAATTTCTAGATGAATTCAAGCCAACCTGAATCATAAAACACCTGCAAAAGGAAGTGTTCTTGAGTAATGGGTCTAGAGAATCAGGCTCGTATTTCTTCTTTTGTCCCATGCTAAAGGTGAATGAATCCATATAGTAGAGAAACAAGAACAAGACGTGCTCGAATTCACTGTGTGATGGTAGGTAGAATGATATGCTCAATACTCATGAAGCAATGATAGGAAGTAGCTTGGAACTATTAATTTGAATTGCACTGAATCCTTGAATTACGTAAAATTAGAGTGAATTTGGTGGCGTAAAAAGGTGGGAAAGACCAGCCATTCGTGAGAGTTTATGATATGTGAGATGGTACACATCCCATTGTTTGAAACCCAATTGACACCTGACCTTCTTCGTAGAGTGTGATGCATACAATGTGTGCAAAAATCATGACTCATTACACCCTTATGCTATGATACCGTAGCATCGATTTGGAAAGATATCCATAATAAATTTATTGAACATTGCATGATGGATGTAATTATGACAAGTGCACGCATAGGGGAATTATTTATAAGTAAATATTCGTAGTGAGTTAGGATGTACTTACCCATGCCAAGTTCATCATCTGATATCCGTAGATTCCTACATCCTGTAGTTCGAGATTAAATGTGATTAGAGGTTTCAAATAATGAAAATTTCTACAATTATTGAAAACAAAACAATCTAGCTTAAGGGAAGAAGATCAAAGCATGACCATCCTCATTTATTCAAATTAACAGAAACAACTACTCTAAGCTCGAGGGGTGAATAGCCACCTCAACATGCATGTCTGTACTCAGCATAATGTCCTTGGTGAAATTTTCCTTATCAAGAGGTCATTGGTAAATCCTGAGTCTTTGTCCATTCATAAAAAGAGTTTGTTTGTCACCATCGATTGGTAATATCCGTATATATAGCCATTATCAAACACTCTGTCAATCTGATAGGGGCCCAACTAGTGTGTCCGTAACTTACCTTTAAACTATTGATATATGGAATCAAAGAGTAAGACCCAATCCCTTTCATGAAATGTCCTAGATTTGATATGAGTATCATGACAAGTATTCTCTGTTATTGAAGAATTTACATCTGCTCTTGTGCCTCCATCCACATTTCATCCAATTCATTCAAATTTGCATCACTCATTCACATTGTGCTTCATCCACATCAATGCCAAATTCTAGTGTTGTTCTCTAGGTGTGCAATTCAAATTCAACAGTAATGATGGCTTCTTCGCAAAAAACCAACTCATAGGGGAAAAAATAGTAGTGGTTTTCCAAGTCGTGTTATAGGCCCGAATGCTTGCTTCAAGAAGTTTTGGTACCCAATTATTTCTATAAACATTGACCTTTTTAGTCGAATATTCTCAAGTTCTCGATTGGTTACTTCCACCCACCCATTGGGTCAAAGGTGATAGGGTGACAATTTTCGGTGCTTGATTTGGTAGATTTCCAAAAGCCTCGATCATGTTTGAAATAAATTGAGAATCTTGATAAGATACAATGGCCTGGTGCACCAAATCATAGAAATATTTGATTGCATAGAAAATCAAGAATAACATCCTCATTGGTAGATGCCAATGCTTGAACTTCAACCCATTTAGTGACGTAGTCTGTGCATACCAAGAGGTATTATTTCCTGAAAGATGGGGGATCAAAAGGTCCAACAAAATCAATTCCCCATTTCTCAAATGGTCCTAAGACTAGCTAAGGATTAAGAGGCATTTCCATTGAAAGTGTGGGCTTCCCCATTCGTTGGCATGCATCACACTACCATACATACTTTTTGACAGTCCTATGGAGGGAAGGCCAATAGTACCCTACTCCAAGGACTTTGTGAATTGTCTATTTTACTGAATAATGTCTCGCCTCCTGGCTCATCATGACAAGCTCGCAATATGTCATGTACTTCATCTTCTCGAATGTACACTGTGAAGAACCATATCAGGACAACATTTGAATAAAATTCCATTACACCATTTATATGTTGCACTATTTTTAACCAATCTCCATTTCTCCTTATGAGTGAAATAGGTAGGAAACTTCCTGTTGTTAAATAATTCACAAGATTGGTGAACCATGGAGTCTTAGTTGATATAGAAAACAAATGTTTGTCGAGAAATTGATCCTGGACTGCTTCATCATTACTTGAAACATTCAATCTTGAAAGGAAATCAACAACAACGTTAGATTTTCCTAGCTTATCAATAATGGTAAGATTGAATTCCTGTAACAAGAGTAACCATTGAATAATCCTACCTCCAACCATTGGTTTATTCATCAAATATTGAATGGCAGAGTGGTCAGTGTAAACAAAGATTTTATACCTAGTGATGTAATGATAAAATTTATTCAAGGATTATACCATAACCAAGAATTCCTTTTCCGTAGTAGTGTAATTTATTTCCATAGGAGTCAAGTTCTTGCTGATAAAGTAAATGGAATACATGTGATCTTCTACATATTTTTTCCCAAGAACAACACCCATGGCTATATTGGAGGCATCAGTCTGGATATGGAAAGGTTATCCCCAATCAGGGCCTTGTAAGACTGGGGCAATGGTCAGCTTGTCTTTGATAGAATCAAATTCTTGCTGGCATTGAGGGGACCATTCAAAAACACAATCTTTTGTTAAGAATGAGAGCATAGGTATAGGAATTTTACTAAAACATTTTATGAACCACCAATAATACCTGCATGACCAAGGAAACTTATGATGTCGATCGATTAGTTGGTGTAGGTAATTGAGTGATGACCGATATGTTTTGGGGTCAACCTATATACCTTTGGTAGAAACATAGTGACCTAAGACAATTCCCGATCGACCATAATCACATATTTTTCATGAATCAGAGATAATTAGTGTTTCTCAAATCTACTTAATACTTTCTCAAGGTTATTAAGGGATTCGTCAAAAGTGGATCCATGGACAATGAAGTTGTCCATGTAAAATTCAACATAGTTGTTAGTGAGATCTGCAAAGATGGCCAAGAGTGCTCTCTACGAAATGTAGTGGGTGCATTACAAATTCAAAAAGGTAAGACTCAATAAGAAAATGTACCCCAGGGGAAAGTAAATGTAGTTTTATCTTAATCAATGAGAGGTAATACTAATTTGGTTATACCCACTAAACCCATCCAAGAAAGAAAAATATTTCTTACCAGCAAGATTGTCTAGAACCTAGTCAATAAAAGGTAGGGGAAAATAATATTTCTTGGTGGATTTGTTAAGTTCCCTGTAGTCAACACATATTCACCATTTACCATTTTTATTGGGAACTATAACTAATGGGGAGACCCACTGACTATCAGATATAGGGTAGATGAATCCTACCTTTAGCAATTTTTCTATCTCACCTTTGACTATGTCTCTGAGCACTTTGGGTTAATTCTCCATTGTGGCTGCCTTATAGGTTTGATGTCCTCAGTGTAGATATGGTGGGTAAAAATGTTAGGATGAATTCCCTTCATATCAGTGTAATCCTAGGCAAAAGTGTGGGAATGTTTCTTCAAAACTTCGAGAACCCTAGCTTCTTGATCAACCTCTAAATCATTACCAATGGTCAAATCTTTTCCTATGCCGATAGGAACTTGCTTGGTATCATTTAAAAGAGTGAGCTATACATGGGTGATTAAGGAATTCAATGGGAAAACATGGGGTTAAAGCATGTGTAGAATGGGTATATTGTCAAGAGACCAAATCTTGATCAAAGGAAAATAGAAATCAGGGACTGAATAATCTGAATTATAATAATAGATTTCTTTACAAGACTCATCAGAAGTATTACTTACCATGGAAATAACATTGGACATGTTTAGAGAAAATGGGTCTATAGTCAAAGTTTTGATTTCTGTAGTAAGAGTGCTGATTTATGTAGTCACGAGCCCTCCGCATCAGCCAGGTGTATGTTGTTGGTGCTTAAAATAGTCTCACCCCATTTTGCCTTTGAAAATCCATTGATTTACAGCCTCTATCACTTTTTATCCCCCGCATTGTGCCTGGGAAGTCTTTACTTTCCTTTGTTTCCATAATTAATCTTTCCTTGGACCGAAGATCACATGTGGATCTATATTTGTGTCCTTGTTTCTCTGTTTCTCTGAAGAGGTTTGAGATTTGGGTCTCCCATCCTCTATTCATTCAAAACATCGAGCTTTCATGTTCTTTCCATTTTTATTGTTGGGATTTGATGCCCTTGTTGTTTTTCCCCAAATACTTGATGAAAAATGAATGGATGCAGCTATGAAGAGCATGTTTGAGCCTTGTAACATTTCTAAATCCTCTTTCTTTGGAAAAACTTCATCCCAGGCTCGAATGGTTTTTTTGCATTTTACGGTTTGTGAGGCATTTCCCTCGGTCAAATTTGCATCCTTGCATTCAGCGGTCACATGGATTCTTTTGGTTGGTCGGGAATAGGCTGGCAAATGCTTTAAATTTTCACTTTTTAATTTTTGGCAAAAAGGAAAATTTGGTCTTGTGGCTTCACTCATTTCTGATTGGTTCTTTTGGTGCTTACGTGGCTTCTTCTAATTGGATGGGGCATGGCGGTTTTTTGAACTTGTTCCTTTTGGCTACTTTGGCAAAAGGTTTGAACTCACCCCGTGGCCCTGCCAGGATCTGATTAAAGAAAATTTTAAGTGGTAGGGAAAAAGTCTTACTTTGACCCCATAGGAGGACACGTGGCAAAGCTAATGGTGGAGATGCAGGCCTTTGGAGGTAAGTTGAATGTTTTTCCCTTTTGGAAAAATGGAATAAAATTCTAAAATGGAAGTGCACCCTCGCCAAATCATTTTGAAACCTTAAAGTTTTTGAAGTTGCACCATAACAACACGTGGCGAGCCCACACTCATTCAAGGTCTCAACCTTTGGGGATCATCTCAAGATGTGCCATTGTGACATGTGGCAGTTTGAAAAGTAAAAGGGGCGGGAAGTGGACCATCGAGGGTAAATTAGATTTTTACCTCTTATCATCAAAAGGATTAAAATCTCAAAATGGCCTCGCAAGCCCGACAAGAAGGAGGTCAAGGTTGGCTTTGAAAATGTTAAGAGGTGGGAGGTGGGCCATCGGGGCAACTTGGTTTTTTTCCCTTGATGTTTAAATGACTAAAATCATCAAAATGACCCGTGAGCCCAATGGAGAAAAGTCAAAACTTACTCCGATCAATGGTGGAGGTGCGGACCCTCGGAGGAAATTTGGAAAATTTTCCTTTTAGGTGAAAAGAGTTAAAAGAAAAAAAAGAAGCATGGTTTTGTTGGGACCCACATTGGGACACGTGTCAAGCCCATTTTTCAAGGGCAGAGTTGTGGGGAAAACTTGAAAATTTTTCCCTTTTCCAAAAAGGAGGTGAATTAGTAGAAATTGGCAGTGGTTCTTTTGGGACCCACCTTCGGACACGTTGTAGGATGATTTCTCGGGGCGGAGGTGCGGAGAAAATGTGAAAATTTAACATTTTTCCAAAAGTTGTAAGAAGTCAATGAAGAACCCTGGTCTTTCTTAAAATGAGTGGTCCATGTGGACAACCCAAATTCAAAGTAAAGATCAACGGAAACTGTGAGTCTGAATTTGATTTTCCCCCATTTTTTTGAAACACTCCTAGAAGTGTGAGTCTTCATGATTTCTTGGTATTTCCTACACACCAAATAGAGAGGAGAGTTAATTTTGATATCTAAGTTTGGTGGAGGAGATCTGGAGATGTCTTTCGCCATTAAAATGGTTTAACTCTCGAGCTCGATCTGATTTTCCATTTTTCTTCTCCCAAGCACACAAGGAACCAGATTTGATAGATTAGGGGTGGAAGTGGTTGGTGAGTTGAAGAAAGAGTGATCTACCAGAAGGAGGAGTTGAATGCGGGAGATATTTGAAGAGATTTTCCCCTTGAGCACCTGGTGACTTTTTACAGATTTGATTCTGAAATTACGATCGTGATCATGGCGAGCACTGGTAGTAATCAATGTCATGATTTTTGGGGAAAAAGGGGCTATGTTGTAAATGTTATAAATGGCACAAATTTTTGTGCAAATGGTTGGAGTGTTAGAGGTTGAAGAAAATTCCCAAGAGGAAAATTTGATAAAGCTTGTCTTTTGAGAAGTCATCTGAGAAACTTGGTTATCTCTTTTGTATTAAGTTTGATCATGTCAAGGTGGTTGTGAGTGTACAACCATTGAAAATATCTGAGATTGTTCTATAAACTTTCCCCTACTGATAAATTTAATCAACCTTGAGTTATTCTGTGTTGATCTTAAGCCAAATATGTTTGTTTTACTTCTGAATGTATGTAGATAGTTTTTCTTGTTCTTGTTGTAATCTTGTATCAAAATATATCTTAATCACATGGGTCTCAATCCTTGTGATAGTTTAGTGGCATCTAAAATTTCATTTCCTGGAAGATATTTCATCTAGGAATGAAATAAACAATTTAAAATCACTTTTCTTTCATTTGTTGACCACAGTTATGCAGTAAGCCTCTCGGTGTACCTCAAGCATGATTGGGTTTGGATCTCAATACTTTGTTGGGTTTTCTAACTCAATCCTTCATGTTAAAATCTCATAGATTATGTGAAAAAGTTCTAATTTGGGCCTCCATTGAAGCACATATTTTGGTTAGAGGAACATTTTAGCTATTCTGAAGAATTTTGTTGTCTAGACTTTCCATTTTGTAAGAGTTCTTAGAGACCTGGAAAATCAAGTTCATTTTGCCTTACCTCCCACCAAAAATTCATTTAAAACAACTAATCCTACCCATACTACCCTTGTTTGTCTTGTGTGTGCACAAAAACATAATTTCCATTACCAAAGCATGTAAAAACAATCAGGATTTAAAATGTCTTTAGTAGCCTGAACCTTGCCCATAAAATATCTCCACTATCTAGAGTGACAACTTGTGAGAGTTAGATTTTGTTGCATTGATCATTTTTTCTCCAAGGCCTCCTTAATAATTTCATTAGGAAGGATATCCCCTTCTCCTCCATAAACAAAAGGATACTAAAGGGTCCTCTTAACCTAGTTGAAAGGCACAACCTAAACTAGTGAGGATAGATCAAATCCTCTTAAGGTGCTACCCACTCCTTTTCAAAGCTTGAGTGTTAAAAATTCAGATAGATTGCTTCCCAGCTACAAAATGACATACATAATCATCTATCTACCTCTGAGTGTCATGTTAAATCCATGATGTTGCTCAGCCTTTGAAGGAGATTAAATTTGGGTACTAACATATGTGACCGAACAACTTCCACCATATGGTTTTGCAGACTGTAGTGGTGGCAAAATAAGAAAAAATAAGAGAGTTAGTATCCAAAGAATCTACCCATACATGGTCACAAGCACTCACATAAGGCTGGGAAGGAGGGTATAATGAAATATTTTTGGATTTATGCCCATTTAGAATGGTCATTTTTCCTGACCTACAGTCAATATATGCAGCAATAGTGGCTAACTAGGGTCACCCCAAGATAACCGGATATCCCAATTTCTAAGCTTTAGGCTGTAAGACCATAAAGTATACAGGATACTCCCAGGATTCAATGGTGACCATTATATCCTCGATCACACAATTTGGTATAGTAATGGATTGATCTGCTAGTTGAAGAACAATATTGGTAGGTTGCAGTCCTATTAAGGACAACATATTAAACATTTATGTTGTGATGAAATTAATGGCAGCACTAAGGTCCACCAAAACATTAGATATTGATTGATTGTTTATACAAATAGTAATAACTGGACTCCCAAGATCCCCACATTTTGGTGAAATAAGGTTGCTAGCTACTAAATTAGCCAAATTTCCCTCCACTTGAATAGTTTTTGGGTATTTCTTTTTCCTCCCTGGTGTTAGTATACACTCATTTCTAATGGTTTGGTTTAATTCAGGAATGTCCCTTATTGCTCACAGAAGTGGGGCCTCAATGTGCACTTTTTACAATTATTGTACTAACATTGTGTCATATGTAGTTTGAGTGTCTTATGCTTCGCTCACGGAGAGGAGCTTAAAGGGTATTCTCGTTAAGGTTTTGACCGCATTACGAGTGTTTTGTGTACATGGAGAAGGTGTAGGTCTTGTATTGTCCACAAGTGTCTCTTCTTTATCAGTGTCTACATGTATTTATGTGATAACGATAGGAGGATTTAATGTTTTTCCATACCTCGATTGCAAATTACCAATAATATTAACTTGCATTGTGTTACTTGGTCCTGCTTCATCAATTGAAGTTATGCATGTTGATTTTTAGGATTTGCTATCGATTTGGATGGAAGTTGTGTTTGTGTTGCTTGTCCTTATTGTTTATAGGCTTGTGGGGGTGCCATTAAAGCTTGTTGTGGTTGCTGAAATCTCATTGTTGATTAATGTTTTGTGGTGGTGTCCATGGCTGGTTTTGGTTAGGATTCTGTTGAGAACCCCACTATTGGTTGTGCCATGGACTTGCTAGGGTTGGTGGTGTCCAACCTGGCTGAGTGTAGGGATTCATCCAAGGTGGTGGATGTGGATAAGTCATCCAATTTGATGTTGTCCACTCAGGTTGTCCCCAAGTAGGTTGAGGGGCCTGATTAGGCCATGACATCCTCCAGGGGTTCTGAGCAGGCCGAGGTGGAAATCCAACCTGATTATTTGGCCTTTGAACAAATTTTAACTCTGCATCAGCTTGAGAGACAACATTCAAGCCTCCTTTCAATTGTGGTAAGAAGGTGCAATGCTTAGTGTCATGGTTAGCCACTTCACAGATTAAACACATGTCTGTGACATCCAAAGGACATTCTCTCAGGGGGTGTCTCTTCCTACACTTAGGGAAATATATGTCTAGAGGTTCTTTGGCAGGACTAGTTTTGGCCTTGAGTCCATCTATGGTTGATGTTAACTGTAGAAAAATGTCTATTTTCATGTTATTGTTATAACCCCTCGTGTTCTGGAGTAACTTCTACATAGCTCAGTGATTTTTTCCAAGGTAAGTTTATGCACATATCCTCCTCCCATGAGATGGAGGGAATCCTTAGTTTCCTTGTCAAGTCCTTTAAGAAAAATATTTTAGTAATGTCTACATGTAACTCATAACCACTTTGTCAGTGGAGAAAGAGAAATCTATCCAGATAATCCTCTATATTTTCATCTTCTTTTTACCGTATCTGGAAGAAATATTCTTTTCTATCCCTTCCTCTACGCTAGTCTTGATATTTATCCAAAATCCTATCTCCATGGCATCCCAAGAATTAATGGAGTAAGAGGTCAACCCCATGAACCATCTCATAGAAAAATATTTGAGAGTGGAAGGAAACAGTTTGAGTTTTTGATTATCCATGTATGTAGTCATATGTTTGACACAAGACTTTGAATTCAAACAAGAACTAATCAGGGTCTTCCCTAGACATGCCTCGAAATATATGGAGGATGGATGATGAGATATTTTTCATGGGTGCATCCTCATCAACATCTAAGACAATGGGGTGAGTAAAGGTCCGACACAGGGGGTGGTCTCCATTATTCCCATGGTCCCCATTTTTTAGCATTGGCGGGGGATACAAAAGGTGTAGAAATGATTCTAGGTGTTGTATTGGAGGTAATGTCACTCACGGTGGCTCTATGTGCTATAAATCTCCCTTGATCGTCCCGTGGCCTATGCATCAAAGGTGGTTATTGAAACAAGGCCCAAGACATCTACTAGTTGCACATATGAACTCTATTAACACCCATAACATGTGAAGTGATAGAATGGCGTAGTGTGCTTATGGTGTCCCAGGAAACAACGCCCAAAATGATGGGTCGTTGTATTCTCCAATCATTGAACTAACATGATCTCATGTTAGTGTCATTATAAACCAGGGTTGTGTCCTAGGCTATATGTAATGGAGCTTTATGTAACTAGTTCTAGTTGGGACTTCTATGGGGGTGTTGTGTTGGTTACTAATCTATGGAAACCTAATGTAAATCTATGGAATTCATCTATTGTAATGAAAGGAAGTCTAAAAACCTACACTTCTAATTGAAATTGAAATACACACACAATACTCAAACAAATGAAACTGCAACTGCACAATTGAAGCTAGAACTTAGTAAAAGTAAGATTACATGTTAACTAGACTTTGCATAAAAGGAAACACATATTCTAGATAAAAGTGTTGGTAAGGAAAACAAATACATTCAACCAAAGATTGCATGAAATATACTGAAACAAGGATTGCAGTAAGAGTTATCAGAAAACCATATGCATTTGTGAACATGAAACAACCTCTTGTCTCCTCGGTTGAGTGGGCCCTTTCTCAACCTTGGGACAGAGAAATTACCAACAGCTTTAGATATTCAAAATAATGTTTACTTCTATTAATTCACATAAGTTCCATATCATGTACAACATATGAAGTTGAAAGTTATGAATACCACAGACGATATATTGCAAAGTATCTCAAAAAAATAGCTAATCATGTTCTTAGGAAGGTGTCTTAATATAGACACAAAAGGTTACAGTATTCACCATAATAGGTGGCACTAACATCTTCCACTAATCAACATTAACTAAAACTCATAAATTCCTATGGGACAGTTAGAAAAAAGTCCCATATTAATAGCTTGACCGGTGGATAAAGTCTCATGCTCCCGTATTCTAACTCCAAAACAAGACTTCATAATTACATCAACAACAAACGTTCATCATTTCTCTGCACACATCATCACATCTTCCTTACAAAGACAATTAGTAGGAAGTTTATACGGTAATCAATTTTTATGAACAAATCAAGGAAAATGCATCAAAATAACTATGATATAACTATACAAAGCATCCCCATGCATTAGAAAATCATATCTAAGTTGTAATTTATTGATCGTAGGAATGATATAAATGAGCCAAATAATTCACTCATTAATGATTTTGATTGGTAGTTGTCCTTCGAGGATCAATCTAATTTTCTTTTGGATAATATGATTTTTATTTATGAATAGCTTTCCTTTGAGGGATTATTCTATTATTTTTAATAATATGCATCCATGAATATTTTGAATTTCTTTTGATATGAGGGTAGGCCCTACTAGAAAATTTCAAGGAGGGGACAAGATGAGTGCATAAACTACACATATGTGCCCTATGACATGTCTTCGGTTGGTATATAAGATGGATGGATGTAATAATTACAGGGTTCCTTTTAAGGGGAACTTTTCCATATGAAAGATGCAATGAACATAGTTGTGGTGCCCATCTTTAAGGTTCTTGAGGATAGTGATGGAAAAAACCACATAATTTCAAATCATTATGATGATAAGATGAATGGTTTGATGATGGAATAATCTTGTTGATGTGACTACTATTATGATGGTAATAGTGTTAACAATAGAAAGGCCGCAAGTGCAAGGCATTTAAAGTCTCATTTTTAGGTGTACCATCAAGGGAGGCTAGATGATATGCTCCCAACCCATACTATATGGACCAATCTAGCCATGGGAAAACTTTCCCTATTTACTCCTTTCCATAGTAGTGACATTTTAAGCTGGATTAAGAGGATAGGGTTGGTGAAGATTGAATAGGGGAGATATACAAGATAATACCTTCAAATTATCAGTAAAGAGGAGGCCCCATAGTGTGATGATGTGGATAGAGATAACATGTACTGAAGGGAATGATTCCTTTCAACTTAGGATGATGAAATATTTTATGTTGATTGATTGAGAATATGGTAAATAAAGGATGATGCAAAATATTTGACAAAGGAACCATTGAAAATATAGATAATATATGAGAAGATTATTTATGAGGAGGGCTAGATGACAAATCTTTGGTCTTGCCTTTTCTTCATGTATGAAGATCTCTGATTTGCGTAGGTGGGTGAACCGTATTGATTCTAGATGAGGTACCTTCAATGGAAGGTGATGAGAAGACATATGAGAAATGTTTGCTAAGATATGATTGAGGATGACCAACTCATCCCATATATGTTATTGACTTAGGTGTAGATGTTGATGAGATTGAGGTATTTTTAATGAAAGATAATGAAGAGATGTATGAAAGAGGTTTTATAATATGATATTGAGGATGTACCCCTTGTTTTGTAGACATCGTTGAGGACACTTTGGAAAGGGTGAAGGTGTAGATGATATCAATTATGTATTAGGATAATATTCTTCTGGGAGAAGATCATTGATGATGAAAAGTCATTGGATTATGGATTTAAGCACTTTACTGAACACTCTATATTATGACCCGTGGCTTCGATGGTAGGAACAAGTTTTATCTGGGTCATACCATGTAGGTTTTTGAGTATGTGGATTTAGTGTTTTGATGGGTGGTAATATGATAATAGAAGCCTTCATGAGCCTCTCGAGGATTTCAACGTAAGTCCCTTTTGGGGGATTTGTATTAATGAATTTTGATTTTGATTTATGAGAATGATTAGTAGGATGTGCCTTATTTTTTGATGGGGGTGGATTCATAGATGTTGTATGGTATTGAATCATCATAGGGATGTTGTGGGGTTGATGAGAAAGAGGATGTGATCTAAGGATGGGATACAATTTGGGATTTATAAAATTAGATGATGGATGAGGTCCCAAAATAGATGAGGGTGATAGTTTATGGATGAGATAGGGTTTCTCTATGTAATATGATATTGAGATAAAGGGTGGTGTCCCAAAATGGATGATGAGGGAAGAAATGTAGATGTGATATATTTGGATTGTGATGAAGGATGGTGTTAGAGTAGGTATTTACCTTAGCTCATGTTCACTTAGGTAATTTATTTACCTTTATTGTATTTATCCTCACCCACTTATGTGTGTGGATATTTCCTTTTATTTATTTAGATATTAGGGGGATATTATCTAGTTGTTAGGTATAGTTCTTTCCTTGATCTATGGTATTGACTAGATCCTTGATGTCTAGTTCTCTCATAAATCTATGGACTTAACTAGTTATTTCCATGATTTATGGCTTGATCTACGACCTTGACTGGTTCTTAGATTGTTATTCCTTACCTATATAAGCAAGGCCCATTCTCATTATATTTCATTGAGTTCCATAATAATATATGATATTGCTGCTCATTTGTTTGCAAAGGTTTTATGTAAAGTTATTCTGGAAAATTGATTTCATCTTATAGATCGTGGTGTTTGATTAGCATCTATGTTCTTGGCTTGGTACGATCTGGTTATCGTTCCTTTTATGGTATCAGAGTAGGAGATTGTTGTTGACATCCATTTGTAAGTTTTGTTTTGTAAGCATTTTTGTATATTCATATATTTAGGATTTTTTTGTATTTTGTTTCTGCATGCTTTTTTATGCAAAAAAGAGGCCACCATTGGATCTGTAAGGTGTGAAAACCCTAAGATCGACTGTAAACTTGGCCATTTGTGGAGGTAGTCATTTTTGGTGGTTGTAGAGAATTGCACTAGTTTGCCTCGGGATTCATGCTGCCAATGAAGAAAACCAAAAATTATTTTTCCGGTTTTGCTATGTTTTTGGAGATCGACCTAGGTATTTTTTTTTTTTTGTGGCGTAACATTTTCAGTTTGAGCACAAGAGGTATTTTTCGGAAAGACGTTTCTTTCCTTTTTTGGTAGGGGTCCACGGGTGGTTGTGCATGATTTGCTATTTCAGGAAATTTCACAAGCTCTTGTTTTGGGTGGCGAAACACCCATTGAAATCCTTAGCCCTGGTCATATGGTATGGTCATATGAGGGCTTAAAGATTGTGATTCCTAGTAGGTGCTTAACTCCAGCCCCTTTCATTTTATTTATGTGATGAAGGCAAGAGCATTTTATTCTATTCTAGTGGCAACTAAAATAAATATTAGAGCATAATATTGAAAAATTTATATCTTTTGATCGGTAACTCGGTTTTGAGTGTCGTTTTTTGCAAAAGTGCTTTTTTTAAAATTCTCTTTCCATTGGAAATATTTATTTAGAGAATCACACTATAATTATAAAGTGCCAAAATTTGGGGGGGCTCTTGTTGCATTACTTGGTTCTTGCATTTCTTTTGGTGATTTTTTAGGATGACGTCTTTATTTACTTCTGCATTAGATCATGTTTAGCCATTAACAACACATAATTACCACACATAGAAACCAAGAATGGAAACAATAATTAAGTGGAAAGGATTCTAGACTTTAACTTCTTCAGAACAACCAATGTTCACTAGAGAATATGAGAAATTTCAGTACCAGTGCAAATTTGATGAGTGTATGGGTTTGATAGGAACTTATGTAAGTGATAGTCTTTTGTTTCATTTGGAAAAGTGTGACTCTCCTTTCAAAATATGGGAGAAATTGGAGGGTTTATTTGGTAAGGTGGATCATATGAGAGCCATGCAACTTGAAATTGAGATCACCTCTCTTAATCCTAAAGATTTTCTAATAATTATAGACTATCTTACCAAGTTCAAGAATTTGTTGACATAATTGAAGGGGAGTGGAAGAGATAAGAAAGATGAAGAGTGTGTTTACTTGATTCTACCTTTTTATCTAGCATGGATGCCTTAGGAGACACATTCAAAATGCCTAACTTACAAATATTTTGTGAAAGAATTACTAGGAAGAATCCAAATTGTCTCACCTTGAGTCTTCCACCTATCAAAAGGCATTAGTTTCATCTAATCCTAAGGACAAGGGAAAACCAAATAGTAAAACCAAATCCACACCTTCTCCATATCAAAATGCTCCTAAACCCAAAGAAAAAAACTCAAAACCCAAGGAGTCTTCTAAATCCAAGAATAAGTCTAGTCATTCATGCTCTTTTTGTGGGGCTAGTAATCATGAAGAACATCGGTCTTATAAGAGAATGCAAGACTTAGAGGAAACAATCAAGAAACAAAAAATTTCTATCTCCACGCCATCTCCTTGTAATCGAATGGAAAAGCACTTAACATTTTTGGGAGATCTTAGTCACCACTTGCAGAAAATTGGGTTATAGATCTTGGTGCTTCTCATCACACCACTTCTTCCAAGGAGTCTTTTGTTTCTCTAAGTTTGAGTTCTACTTCCAAAATTGAGGTTGGAGATTCTTCATTTCTTTCTGTTAAAGGAAATGGTGATATACAACTTGATGGTGGTAGTATCCAAGATGCACTATATGTTCCTAACATCACTACAAATTTACTTTACTAGTATATCAAATTTGTCATTTTGGTCAAGGAAAAATAATGACTTTTACACCACATGGAGCGAAGTAAGAAATTTTTAGAGCCTTATTCACTTGCTTTGCTCGGGGTATTATTGATCATAGTTGTAGAACATATCACTTTGAGGGTTTTGATGATGCTTCTTCTATAGGGACAAGGTTAGTTTCTCATGCGATTCGAGAGTAATCTTTGGCATGAAAGATTTGGACATCTACATTATAGATATTTAAAGGAGTTGCGCACTCATGGTATAGTAGATGGTATTCATAGAGTTTCTTGTCTTGAGGAGTTTACTCTGGCTGTGCATTAGGAAGCAACACCAAGATCCATTTCCTAAGAATTTGTCTAAGAGAGAGATTCTTCACCACTTGAGTTTGTGTATAGTGACTTGATGGTTTTTCCAACCCCCTCTTTCAATGGAGCTAAGTATGCACTTACCTTTATTGATAATTTATTGAGGTGTACTTGGGTTTATTTTCTCAAGTAAAAAAGTGATGTTTTTTCACACTTCAAAGTCTTTAAGTATTTTGTCAAGAAACAATCTTCTAGTAGCATAAAGAACCTTCATACGATAATGGGGGAGTACTTCAGCAATGAATTTTCTAACTTTTTGGAAACTCAAGGCATTATTCACCAAAGATTCTGGTCCTCATACTCCACAAAAAAAATGGCTTAGTAGAAAGGAAGAATAGAAATTTGAAGGAAATGACTGATTTTATGATGCATTCTAGAGATATACCTCCTATCTATTGGCGAAGTAGTTAATTGTGCTAATTACATGTAGAATCGTAGACCCCACAGAGCACTTGAACATTTGACTCTAGAGGAAGCTTGGTCCAAAACTAAGCCCGATGTCTCATTTTTTCGAGTCTTTAGGAGACATGCTTGGGTCTTTGTGCCAAAGAAGAAAAGGAAAGCTTTGGATAAGAAGAGAGAACCCTTGATCTTTGTAGGGTATTGTGAGGACATGAGAGCTTATTATCTTTTATATCCCGATACACATGATGTTCTTTTTTGAACACATGTTCAGTTTGATGAGTGCTTTACTCCTTATGATTCTTAATTTTATTCATCTTGTGTTGAGGATCATTTCTTTGAGGAGATTGATGAGAAGGTTATCGATGCCGTTGATGATCCTATTCCCACTTTGATGTTGTCACAATGCCTAAGTGGGCTCATACTATAGTTTATGAGGAAGCACCTTTCATAGAGGATCTTCAACCCACTAGGCATCATCAAACACATTCTATATGTTCTAAAATTTTGTGTCAAGTAGTTTATGAGGATCCATAGTCTTTTCAAAGGCTCATGGGATACAAGAATGGGATGTCTGCGATGACAGTGAGTATTATTCTTTGATGAAGAATCATACTTGCAATTTGGTATCTCTTCCTAAAGGAAGAAAGATGGTTAGGTGTAAGTGGGTATACCAAACCAAATATGTAGCTGATGGGATCATTGAAAAGTATAAGGCTTATTTTGTTGCAAAGGGTTTTTCACAAGTTTAAGGTATTGATTACTTTGAGAATTTTGCACTGTTGCCAAGATGGATTTCGTACACCTTGTACTTTCTCTTGCTATATCACGGGGTAGCTTTGTATACCAGATGGACATGAAGAGTGCCTTCTTACATGGAGATCTACAAGAAAAAATATACATGGAGCAACCGAATAGATTTTTTCAGATTCTTCTCTTGTTTGTAGGCTCCAAAGGTCTCTCTATGGTCTCAAACAAGCCACTGTCGACACTAAAATTTTCCTCCATAATTTCTATTTCATTAATGTATGTATTAGGAATAGGATGTTGTTAAGTATAATTAGTAGTAGCGTCTGATAGAAGATAACAGCGCCGTCAGTATGGTGTCGCCAATAATGTGGAGTACGGTAACAGTCAAAGTACAATAGGAATGTTGTAAAAGTAAATATTTGTCGTAAGTGGTCCGGTAATGTTAAAATGTCAAAGTTTGGGTAATTAGAGAAGTAGGGTCTGCATGATTAGGAATTAGAATATTATATTGGTAATAAGGACAAGGAGTGAGGTCATAAATATTTTGTGTATTTTATTTGTAAAAAGTCTAAAAATGTGGAACCCATGTAAAATGATAAGGTTTATCTTATCTTAAGAGATAAGCTTACATGTACGAGATAAGAGTTAAGGTATGGAATATGATTCGTCGTAGTGGATTTCTTATCCTATCTTAGAGATAGGATGGATAAGCTTGGAATTTCTATAAATAGAGAGGCCACCCCCTCATTTAGCATAGAAGGAAGTAGTGAGAAATATTGTAGGAAGTGTGTGAAGGAAGCCATCGATTAAAGGTGTGTTGAAGAAGCCATTAAGAGGTGTAATTGTAAAGTTTCTCCCATAGTCTTGGTGAAAGTCAAGTGAAGTCAATAACACTTGAAGTACCTCATGGGTGAGATTATATGATTTCATGTTAATATTATAATTTATTTTGATATTTCAGATTTGTCATCATTACGTCTTATCATAGTCGATGGTATTCTTGTTTATGTTGTTGTTTTGTTTCTAGATTACATCCACCAAACTAAAGGTTGTGCATTAGTAAATAATCATAGCACGAGGAGTTCTCGGTGAAGAATTATCATAGTGCCGGATTGCGATGACAGCCCCTCGGGCTTGGTATGAGAATATGGATTCTTTTCTTTTATCTAATGGTTTTGTTTGTTTCCACTCCGATCATACAGTGTATCTCCAACATGTTGGTGAGGATATTGTGATACTTGTCTTGTATGTTGATGATCTGTTACTTATTGGTGACTCTTCTTCCCACATTTAGAGTATTCAGAGGGATCTTTCTACAAAGTTTGACATGATAGATCTTGGGCTATTGAATTATTTCCTTGGTTTGCAGATTTCTCAGATAGATTTAGGGATTCATTTGAGTCAGCAAAAGTACACCCATGATCTTCTTAGGCACTTTGATATGGCTGATTGTAAGCCAAGTCCATCTTCTTTTTAGTTTGGAGTTACTCTTACTTCCACATGTACTACACCACTTTTTGATCCTACATTATATAGGCATTTGGTTAGGAGTCTCATGTACTTGAACCATAATCACCCGATATTTCATTTACAATGGAGCTTGTATCTCGGTTTGCACATTCTCCTCATAGTAGTCAGCGACAGTGCTAAAAGGATTTTGCGCTATTTACATGCCACTTCCCACTTTGGTCTACACTACATTAGGGTTCTACTCGGTTGGTTGGGTATAAAAATTCAGATTGGGTAGTAACTATTGATGACAGGCATTCCACTTCTGGCTATCTTTTCTATCTTGGTTCTTCTCTTGTTGCTTGGGTGTGCAAAAAAAACAGGATATTGCACTTTCATCTTCAGAGGCGAGCGAGTACAAGGTAGCGATTATAGTGAGTCAACAAATTATTTGGCTTCACTAGTTATTGACAGAGTTTGGATTCCCATAGGATTCACTAACTATACTTTTGTGTGACAACCAAAGTGCAATTCACATTTCTTGTAACCCAATTGAGCACTAGATGACCAAGCATATTGAGATACACATCCACTTCATTTATCAAAACATTCAAGATGGAGTTCTTTTCTTGGAGTACCTTCTGACTCAGCAGTAGGTTGCAGACATCTTTACGAAGCCTTTTACATCACCTCACTACCTTGAGTTACGTGGAATGCTTGGGGTTTGAAGTTGTTCTTGGGGGTGTTCGTGAGAACATCTTCCTTTTTATTCTTTCTCTTTCCTTCTAGTAGGATTATTTCCTTCTTTTGGTTCAAGATTTCTTCATGGATATATTGTACATGAGTACCTCATCAGGCCTAGTTGTCGGGACTCATACTGTAGACATGCCACTTTTATTTTTGGCCCTAGCTTCACTTGAGGGGGTTTGGTCCTAAAATGGATGGTAAAGTTGAGACCTTAGATGATGTTTGTTTTGATTTTGTAACATTTTCTTTAGATAGGGAGATTGTCTCACGAAAGATGATGAGGATGAGGTGGTGGATGTGATAGGTTTTGATTTTATATAGTATTTGATTCAAGAGGATGTTCTAGAATATATGGAAAGTGAGGAGCCATGGATATCATTGATTCGATTCAAATGAGAGAGATATTTTTTCCGGACATGATTGAGGCGGGTTAGATTTATGTGAGATACTTAAGTATTTGATTTTTAAAAAGATGGTTGGGCGTCAAAATATTTGATTATAGGTACCCCCTTTGTAATGGTCTCCAAGGTGGCGTCTAAGGACTGCAAGGAGGTAGTAGGTGATTGGATAGTAGAAAAAGATGAAATTGATGTGCGAGGAATGACAAAAAAGAAGATATAGGGATTACGAGTTTTTAGGGCATCACTATTGATGAAGGGGTCTCGTTATGGGGAAGATCCTATGTAATATTATTGATGATATGAATCGAAGGATATGTAGTATCTATGTGGACTAAATATAATGAGGTTGTTTTATCGAAATATAAGAAATGGAAATATGTGTAATAGTTTCATTTGGTTTTTATGAAGACCTAGGGAATCAAATGGGACATGTGTAGATTGAGGATCAAGATGACCTTCTTTAAGGGATTGTATTTCTAATTTCTTGGCCATGGTGAAATATTCCGAAAATTCTGAAATGTGTGGATCTGAAGAGTGGATGAGATGCAATGGGAACATGATCAAGAAAAAAATTGATTAGTTCTGATTGAGGTAGTGATAAGGTCAATTGATTGATAATGCTTTTCCATTTAGTGAAAAAGTCAATAATGGATTCGTTTTCAGATTATTTTATGGTAGATACATCGAAATGGTGTTTTTACAAGTAATGTTGATGGAGAAGTGCTTGAGGAATGACATGGATAATTGCGTGAAAGAGAAAAAAGAGTGTCGAGGGAGGGAGTTATACCAAACCAAGGCGAGTCCCTCCAGTGACATAGGAAATGTTTTAAATAGAATATCTTGATCGCGGATGATGAGATAACATGAGTGTGTAAAGGAGAGTATGTGTTACAAAGGATCCTCCCGACCATGAAACATGGTATATTAAGGAAATTCCCAATGCAAAGGATAATACTTATATGATATTGAAGGATGGATGGGTTCATTACAAACCTTATCATAAGTGCGGGTGTGTTTGGGTCCCAAGGTAGTGGATTCCAAATTTTCTAATCTATTCGACATAGCTTGTATGGTATCATTTGTAGGATTATATGTGAAGGAATTAATATGTGAGTGTAGAAGAGAATGTGATTGACTTGATTGATGATGGGGAAGAGTAATATGGATATGTCATTTATGGGCTTGATGTGGAGGTTAATAAGGGGTAACCAACGAAGGTACATATTAGAAAGTAGGTTATGATAAAGGGATGTTGGAATATGTGTATATATGTTGGATAGGCTCATGTTTTTTGGATGAGAGGGTTGATTGTGATGGAGTAGGGATGTGTGTATGGATTTGGGATGTCTGAGGTATCGAGAGAGGTATTGAAGTTGAGATAGGTTGATTAGATAAAAGATGGGGACATTAAGATTTTGATGAGATTTTGATAAAGGAGGGGATGTAACGAGGATTGATTGATGGCATACACTTTCCATGGACTAGGGGTGATAGTTTGGAAGTAATTTAGATGTGAAGGATTTTTGTAGGGTCATTGGATGGTATTTTTGTAGGATGGGTTAAAAGGTAGAGGTTCTACAAGGAAAAAAGGTGATCTATATGGCTCTGGAAATGTGCAAAGCTAAGTGAATTTGAATAGGGTGTGATAGGTTGATGAGAATGATAAGGATTAGATCATGTGTAAGGTATTTTTGAGATTAATTGGGGTAAAAATATGTAGATGAAGTAATCAAAGATGATTGTAAAATGAAGCATAAGGGTAAAATAATGTGGTAACATGGAGGGTTGATCCATATAAAATGATAGTTAACGACGATGATACACCAAATCCCTAAGATAGATACAAATGTAATAGACAAGTCAAGTAGAAGAATTTTAATTATCTTGGTTAAAACTTAGATGTAGAGGAAGAGGCTCGGAGGAACCTAATGATATGGCCATTCTAAGGCTAGTTTCGAGTTTGTTTAAGGTGGACTCCTCGATCATAAATGATGGGATCTGGGTGTATAAAAGGAAGTTTAGGGGTCAAAATACCTTTTAGAAAGGGATCATCAATGATTCTGTAGATCATCAATGATCCGATGGGTCTTTAGAGATACTATGAGCAAGCCGGGAATCGTTAGTGATTTACGGGAAAATGTACATGCGAAAATGGACAGAGATAAGGCTCAAAAGGGATGTTAAAAAATCTTATTTAGGCTTAAATATGATGCATAAATACAATGATTAACTGAATGAAGATACATACCTTGCATATGTTGATAAATGATGACAAGAGGATGATTTTACATGAGAAAAGGAGGATTATAGGTGCAAGAATATCATTGATTCATTTCTGGATGTTTAAAAGGCTAAAGAAGAGATTATTGATGTCTTAAATGTTGTTATGATGATCTATAACTCTATGACATGGCTATGATATAAAAATATGTAATGTAAAGTCCTTAAGAAAATTCCATCTGCAAGCTAACCTCAAATGGGGGCTTGAGACTAGTTTATATAGGGTCATTAACAACCAAGGAGAATTACTAATGAATCATTAAGATTGCTAATGATTTGGGTTTTATGGGAAAAAGGTTGAAACTACTTCCCAAATCGAGGTTTTTGTTTGTTTTGATGAAGGATGTGTGTTGGAAATAGGTTATATGGGTTAGGGAGGTTGTTAAATGGTTGAGAAGTTGTTTATTTTATTTTGTTTTATTTTGATTTCGGTTTCTAAGTGGTTTTGGTGGTTTTAAAAGGAGGTAAAATATGATTTTACAAATTGTAGAATGATATTTATAGGGAGTAAAAGGGATGGGGGAATAAGACTTAGGATAAGGGTTTGATATATAATATGATGGTGATGCGATAATGTTGAGGTGCTAGCGAACATGGATATAGGAATTAACGGTGCTAATTTTAGGTTCCTATAGACCATGAAAGGCTTGACTATGTTTAGGTAGGAAGGCGGTGAATTCTTAGAGTTCATGTGGGTCTAAGGATCTTGGTCAATATTGATAATGTGAAGTTTTTTAAGTGTGCCAATATTAACATCGGTGGTTGATTTGTTAAGGTGTGTGGATGTGTCATAGGATAGGGATTTTTGAAAGCGATGATCATCGATCTCCATATAAGTTAGGATGACATCATCATGGCATTGAAGAAACTTGATGGTAGGGGATTCTTCCTCTACCATTTTGGGTAATACTAGCGGAAGGGTCTTAGTTCCGTCATTAATATGATAAGTGATTGGTCTTAAGTCGATCACATTGAAAAAGTTAAGAGGAATGGATATGATGTCGTTTGTGTATGTAGAGTTTTCGGTGAAGATGAAAAGGATGGCTCTATTTATGCAATAGATTTTTGTGTGGTGATTGTGGAAGTGTTCGAGGAAGGCTTGTTAAAGCCTAGTCTGAATTTCTCATGAGGCTTACGAGACTTATAAAATTCTAAGTCATGTATGCCCTATTCGTAATGTACCAAACCAAAAGCTTTCCATGCATAACGATGATGATAAATTTGGGAAAATGATTGATTGTATAAGAATGAGAAGTTAGATGTGAATGGTTTGGCATGATATTGATTTTCATGGTATGAGGAAGGATGATCAATCCCTTTATAAACAAGGTTGGTTTTCAAATGGGGAGGGTCAAAGAAGATAATATATCTAACATTTGGTTCATATATAGGTTGTTTTTCGAGTCTCCCATACGTTTTAGGTGTAGGGAGTGAGTTGAGGGCTAGAAGGTGGTACTCCCCTAACGAGAGATGTTGCATAACATCTTTGAAGGAGTTATCATCTGGTAGCTTAGATGCGAGGGATGTAAGATCTTGTTGAAGCTTGGTCTGAGGATGTAGAATTTTATAGTGGAAGTAACACATCATTGGGCTTGTAAGTCATGTGACAGGATTTGGGTTGGTGGGAACAGTAAAGGTTTTACCTTCATGTTCATACTTTAGACATCGATGTAATGTTGATGGGATACATATAACATGTATCCAAGGTCGTCCCAACAACATGTTATACTAGAAATATCCTTCTAAAAATATAAGAGCTCATGAAGGATTTTAAAACCTGCTCTGGGGTAAAATGACCATGCATAATGTAGGGGTGATGGTTTCATTAAAGTTTTGCAACATGGCGGTGGCCGGTGTTTAGCCTTTTTCTTAAATTGTTTCTTTGAATTGTTGACAAAACAGAGATAGGGTAACGGGCATAGGAGGAATACTGTTCAAATGTCAGTTGATGGGTTATTGCACGTGTATGACTTTCGAATCCAAAACTAACCGCGAGAGCTTCCTTTTGGCTAGGAGGAACTACCTGTAATGAAAACAAAACCACCGAAGGAATTAAACAATATGGGCGATGAATTACCTACAAGTGAGATAGATCCAGGAAGCATGGTACTTCCTAGATGGTTATCAGTCCACTCTTGTTTTAAACAAATTAGTGCTGAAAACAAGGTAAATCCTATTGTTATTTTAAAATGATTTAGGTATCTCACTTAAAAACACAATAAGAAATAGATCTAATCTAACAGGCTAAGCTAGAATAGAATCCAAGGTCAAGTGATAGGTTCTGGGTCTCTACAGGTCTGATAAAGGTCTTGGGTAGGTCACAAGTGAGTGAGGGTGAGGTAAAATTAGGTGGGTAGGTCTTTGTTTAAGGTTGTGTGGGAAAAAATAGAGACCAAGTGTCGGCTAGGGGTGATTGACCGCAGATAGGTATAACCGGTGCCAGTTACTGTGAGATCTGGAAATGTCACATAACAGGGTTTTGGTCTTCTTTGTGATTACACAAAGGATTTTGGTTGGTTGGGACGAGGTAATGGGTGACTGGAGTAGGATTTTGCAAGGTTTTGATGGGTCTATGGAGGTGAAAATGTTGGAGAAGGTCAATAGGGAGCAAGATAAACAATGGATGATAAAATAATGATGAAATGAAATAACTAGGAAAGTATGATGTTGTACTTACTTGGATTTCATTCTTGAAGGTCTATGTGTGAAGGATGGAGGTGCTGATGATGGGTTTGAAGGCTGCAAGTGATCACCAACTAAAGAAAAGCTTCTACATGGGCTGCATGCACACTCCTCTTTGCTTAGATAGATCAGAACGTGGCTGGGATGGCTATGTAGGAGAAGATCCTCAATCTCCTTCCTTGGATGTGAGTTCTTGCTAGAATTGGCTCTTTGAAGATGTGTTATCTCTCTAAGATTTGTTCTTGTTCATCAAATTTCTTGCTTCCAACTTCTAAGTTCCAAGTTCCAAGTTCCAAGTTCCAACCTTGAGAATAAGGTTGTTTTGGGTTAAAAGGGGTAACCGACGGCGGTCCGGCTTAACCGGTGACGGTTAGGGGTAACCGACGTCGGTCAAGGTGGGATTTCCTAGGTTTACTAAACTTAGGAGATCCTCCTGATTTCCTCGAGATCTCATGTCGTTATCCCATGATTAGACTTAGAGCCTCTTGTGAGCATGCAGGAATGTGGTTAGAGGGAATGTAGGCATTGATTTTTAGGGTTTGGGTAAGTCTTAGTTAGTTATGGTAACTTGCTAAGAATAGGTCTTAGGTTGAGTTAGCTTGGTGAGGTGTCTAAGTGAACTATATGTGTAGATATTATTTAAATAAGATATTTAAATAATAAATATAGTGAAGATAATGCATTAATTTAATTAAATTAATTAAATTAATATTAGTGGGGTGAAGGGGGTCATGGCTAGGTAAATGTAATAAAGGGGGCTTATATGTCGAGGGATAAAGGGGAGTGTGACCTAATTTTAGTGTCTACATTTTGCCCCTTTTTGTTGCGTAGCTTGTATTGGTAAGTGATGCTAACAAAAATAAGATGTGGTTGCCCCATGTGAGGGTGAAGGTGATCCCCCTCAAACCAAGAACTGACGAGGCAACAGGCTGAAGTGGTGAGTGGTTTGATAAAAGGTAAATGTGAAGAAAAGGCAAGTGGGTGCAGGGGAAAAGGGTGAAAGGTCTACTCAGGAAATCTAGGTAATGGGTCAGGGTCAAAGGTAGCAACAATCAAATACACGCACATGTATAAACTGTAACACACTACCGAGTTGAAGAGCAAGAAAACTCTACATCATCTAAGGTCGATAGGTTTATCCAAACAAGGTTAAAGTGAATCCAGATATCAAGGTATAGGATAAGGTCGGAAAGACAATGTAGGTTAGGTGTAGGAATGTTTAGGTTTGTTCTAGTACACCAAAGGTAGGGTGAGGATAGACAACATGGAAATAGGCAAGGTAAGGGCATGAGGTCAAATAACATAGGTAACGACATTGCAAGGTATAAGCGAGCACATTGGTTCAAAGGTCACAAATAGTTTTACTGGTCTAGGTAGATGTAGGGTGGGAAAAAGAAAGAAGAAGTAAGGAAAATGAGGTCAATGTGACAAGAATGAGTATGCGGGGTAACCGATAGCGGTCAATATGAGCCCGATGACGGTGGAGAGGAACCGACGATGGTTGGATAGGGCATTAGACCAGCATCGGTCAAGTGTGAACTGATGTTAGTTGAGTCGAGTAGGTGATAAAAGGCGAAAAACCCACATTTTGAAAATTTATTTGGTATTTGTGAAAAGGAGAAAAGGACAAGAAGAGAAAAAAGAGGAAGAGGACAAAAGAGAATGTCAGAGAGCTTGGTTGGCAAGCCACATAGGCAAGATTGATTAGGCGCGAGGTGGGGTTGCGAGATTGGATCGAGCGAGGCAATTGGTTGGGAGAGTGAGAGGTCATTCGAGGATGGCGGAGGCTAGAGAGGGATCGGGAGGAGCGGTGTGGAGGCTGGAGGTTCCACCATGATGGTGGCAGTGGGATGTGGTAAGTGCCGAACCTTGGTTATTGATTGTTTAATGAAATTGGTTAAAATATAAAAAATGTTAAAAATGGGGGTTGGGGGAGAAATTTGAAAATAAGGGAAAAGAAGGGGGAAATTGGAATGGGCAAGGGTAGGGTATATAGTAAAAGGGTAGTATAGGAATAATTAGGGGTGTAAGGAGGGGTTTAAGTGGGTAGAAGGAGTAGGAAGGGAAAAAGTAGGGTTGGGAAGTCGTAACGGGCGACACGCGGTGGCAAAGCGTTAGTCGACTTGTGGCGGCGTCGGTGGGTAGTGATCGGTATCGGTCATAAGAACAGTGACCGATGCTTGTGACAAGGAGACCATGGTTGGTCAAGGGATAATAGGGTTGGTCAACCTAAGGGTAAGTTGGGACAAAAAAAAAAGGAATATAGTAGGGCGGGGTGGGAAAGTAGGGTAGGTGGGAAAAGGGTTAAGGGAGACGGGAAGGGTTTAGGGTGGCTTGGGTGAGGGTAGGGTAGATAGGTAGGGTAGATGGGTTTGGGTAGGTTTGGGTGAGGGTTAGGGTAGATGGGTTTGGGTTGGTTGGATTAGCGACAAGACCAACGGGATAGGGGTGGGGAAAGACATTAGATCGGGATGTGAGGTGAAATAGGGTAAGTTGGGAAGGTGTACTAATACATTTCTCTTGTGGGATGTAGGCCGAGACGAATGCGGGAGATGAGGGCCCGAGTGCTGCCCTTATTATTAACAGTATGGGAAAACATGACATAGGAGGAGTGGTAGCTTGTTACGAGAGGTGGGGTTGATAGGGGTGAGGCTCTACCGGCATGTAGTCCAGGAGGCAAGTCTAATGGTTGCCCTCATCGATAGATGGGACTCGGTGACCAACACTTTCCATATGCCGACGTGAGATGACGATCACCCTGGAGGACATCTACAGGATCCTGTGGTTGCCCATATTGGGGGCCCAGTTTATTCTATCTCCTCAGAGGCGTCTGAGGAGCTACTAGCACCCATTTTTGGTGAGGGTGTAGTAGACCTGACATTCCATAGCACTAACATGAGCTATGGAGTGATGTATAGAGCTCATCTAGAGGAGATGAGGTTAGTGGTACTTTTGATGGAGGTAGTGTGCTGCTTTGCACTATCAGATGCAGAGGGTGGGAGATTCCCGAGGTCATTGATGGGAGTCCTTCATGACATGGTGATACAACAGACATGGTTTGCATGGGCACCTGCATTGCTGATGCAGTATATAGAGAGCTATGGGCCTATGGGAAACTATGGAGGTTTAGCATCTGCTGCATCGTACTATTGCATTGTTAGGCTTATGAGCACATTACTTATGTTTGACCAGTGGGGATGCCCTGAGCAGATGCATTCCCATAGAGAGTTGTGAGAGTCGGAGTACGGGCGGTGGGTGCGGCCATTGGAGAGGCTTGAGGTGACAAAGCTACTCATGATGTAGCTTATTACGAGGAGGTTGTTGGAGGGGGTTATGCAGGGTAGACATCATTTGGAGGCTATATGTGAGCTTCCCATATACTGACAGAGATGGACACGAGCTAGATGGGCTATAACTATATCTATGGATAGAGGAGAGAGAGCGAGAAGAGCATGAATGAATACCCATAGAGTAGGTTAGGTGCCGGTTTGGGTTAGTCCAGATGTACCACCTCTATTCCCACAAGTCAAGAGAGATGACGTGGAGGACCTATGTCTCCACCGTGACCCACCGTCTTTGAATGGACGAGAAGAGCAGCCAAAGTGGATTCATAGATTGATGATGCCGAGTGGCGAGATGGATATAGCGGTGGTGGGTAGCATAGCCGAGAGTGGTACCACCGAGGCCAGGACAACTAGACTTAGCCACCATCACGGTGCGAGGGACGCCCTACGAGGCGGTGGCTACCTTAATGATGTAACTTGGGATTATGTAGGGGTAGTTGATAAATCTGAGAGGCACAAGTTGCCACATTACAAGCTCGAGATAGTGACATTGCAGGCTCGGGCGGGCGAGGATAGAGTACCTACAGGTGGAGGTAGGGGAGATGGAGATGGAGAGGAGGTAGGCGGAGGGGGAGAGCAAATAGCCACCCTACGAGGCATAGGTGCAGGTACAGACTTACGAGGCCGATTGACCATAGCGCGAGGAGAGTTTACGGGTCTATAGAGCCATTTGTCAGCGGAGTAGCGAGAGATTACTAAGTTGTAGGCCCGATTCGAGCACGAGCACAACTCCCGGGAGTCGAGTCGAGCCATGGTACCAACATAGGGCACATGGCGAGATTTCGAGATAGGGCCCCATGGTATAGGCATCCACATAGGCAAGGAGACCCATAACACCCCCATAGACAGTGACCATGGTTAGATTCGAGACATTCCATAGTAGAGGCATGCTATTATCAGGATCATTTGTTAGCTACCGGGCTAGACGTGCCCTCCTATGCCGAGTATAGAGCACAACAGGCCTCTAGTGAGAGGACTAGATCCCGCACTCATAGGGTGGAGATTACGGTGACAAGCCTAGAGACAGGGTTGTGGTGAGGCCACTAGTGTGTAGAGGCCAGCCCCAAGTGAGGGGCCATTAGTAGGAGGTGAGGTAGGTGGTGGGCACCGAGACGGGTGCAGTAGAGGGGAGTCGGGAGAGACAAAGTCACATGGAACATTACGACATCGAGATGGGGAGATGATTGACCTGCTATGGACCGGCTTGCATGCCAAGTCATTTTTGTATGGATTATATATGAGACCGGCCTACGTGCCAAAGAGATTTTGTATTTATTATGATTTTTTGTACATGATACCGACACATGAGTTAAAGATATTTTGTATTAGATTACGGCTGCGAGTGGCGATGTATGAGAGACACATGTTTTTTTGAGATGAGTGTACATTATTGTGATGCACATGTATTTATATGATGAGATGTATGAGGTTCAGATGATTATGTGTTGTGATGTGTATTTTATTTTACTTTTGTTATGATATGAATGGATTAGGTGAGTTAGGCATGACAGAGTCAGGTCAGTTTAGGCATGGATCGAGTCAGGTCGGTTTAGGCATGGATCAAGTTAGGTCATTTTAGGCATGGATCGAGTCAGTCAGGGATCGAGTTTTAGGCATGGATCGAGTCGAGGTCGGTTTAGGTATGGATTGAGTCGGTCGGTTTAGGCATGGATCGAGTCATGTTAGTTTAGGTATGGATCGTGTACTTCGGTAATACATGTTAATACAAATGAATGTAATGGTGTTCAATGTTTAAATATGGGTTATAGATGAATATGGGAAATAATGGTAGTGGTAAAAGAGTATGTGAAACATGAGGAGTGTATGTAGGTCGAATGCTGTGGATATGGAATAGATTTCTAGGTTTTTGATATGAACATGAGATCAGGTAAAGTTGGGGAAAATGGTTAGGTTAAAGAGTGGCCGAGCTAACCTTCCAGGGCCCCATGCCCAGGAAGTGCTGCCTACATAGTCCTAGTGAAAAGGGACCTCAAAAAAATGTAGTTCTCCCATGAGCTAGGGAAGAAGATGAACATGAGTTGGTAGGTTTGTGGGCATGTAGTGGGTTTAGGTTTAATAGGTGTGGGTAGATGATAGTTAAAATGTTGCAGGTGAGGGTGATTATGGCGAAAGGGGAGGATGACCCACAAGGTGATCGTCGAGAGACCAAGTCCTGTATAAGGTAATCAAAATGAAAACAAAGATGGTTAAAAGATAAGAGGGGGTAATAAAGCCACTTGATTGGGTAGAATCATACCGAGTAGATCATACCTTGAAAAGGGGTGATGAATACAAGACCTAAAAGGCATTACATGATTAACTGTTCTACGGTGAAAGTAGTCACAGGATCACCAAATGTCAAAATTCCAAGATGTCCCTTAAGGTAATTTAGGAAATGAGAGTGGAAATGGTAAGGTGGGTGAAAGGTAGTTAATTGTATATGTTTTGAGTGACAGTCTTTTGGACAAGAGGTCTGAGGTCACAATGGGCAAGTCCATGAATAAAAAGCATTTTTGTTTTGATAGACTGATTGATGCGGGAAGTCTATATGGGATAAATAATATGGTACTCCTTGAGGTCTTCATGAAGTTGATCGATGCGGGAAGCTTCGTTTTCTCTCATTTTTTAAAACTTCACATAGCTATCCTTTATGGGAGAAATCTATTTATAGTAGCAATTTGGTCAAGAAGAAGATGTCCTTTTGAGGGAGTCATCATTTGTTATTATAAGTTTGACTCAAGGAGTATGGTCCCATTGGAGGTCTTTGAAATCATGGACAAGAACAAGGTGAAAGATAGGACTCTTGTTCAAAAGGTGAGGTGGAACGACCATGGGATCTCATCTAAAGGTAGATGAAAAGTATCCATGAGAATCATGCTATGTGTAGTGCCAAGGTACACATATTCAAGAGAAGATAACAAGTGACGGGTACTCACATGATTCTTGTTTAATTGTTAGGGAGGCGGATGGAGTGGATAGTGCTCAAGGGACGAGTGTGGAGAGAGACGAAGGGTGAGGTAGGACAACGAGTCAACAATAGAATGGTCAAAGATGCAATATGTTAAGGGACTCAGGTTTGGGTTTACCCTCAAGCAAGGACAAATGATAGGCACCTGATCCATAGGTATGAGTTACGATATATGGTCTAAGCTAATTAGGAGTGTATTTTCCCTGTTTAATTTTTACGCTTTGGTTATGTGTTGATTTTCTTTCAAAACAAGGTCACCAACTTGGAAGGTTCATTCATGAAGAGGTTTTTCATAAGCACGTTTGATCCGTTGTTGATAAACTTGAAGGTGATCCAGTGTTAAGGCGACGTTCATTTAATAACTCTAGTTGTGCTAAGTGGTCTGACAAAAGTCATCATCAATAAGCATTTCATGGAGAGAAATGCAAAGTGAGGGATCTAGACTTCGAGAGGCATAACAACCTTAGTATCGTAGACCGGTGAAAGGGTGTAGCCACGGTGGAAGTGCGAATACTAGTGTGGTATGACCATAGAGAAAAAGGAATGTGCGTATGCCAATCCTTCCCATATTGTCAACCACTTTCATGAGATTTTATTGAGGGTTTTGTTAGTGGATTCGGCTTGGTTGTTGGTATGTGGGTAATAATGTGAGGAGAAACTAACACGAATGTCGAACGTGTCGCAAAGTTTTGTAGTGTTTGTTTTTGAATTTTTTTCCATTGTCAATGATGAGGTGATGAGGACACCAAAGCAACAAATGATGTGATGGTTAATGAACTCACATATTTTCTCGGCTTTCATGGAGCTGAGTGGTATGGCTTCCACCAATTTTGTGTAGTATTCGGTAGTAGTTATGATCCATTGATGACGTTAGGAAGAATGAGGATTGATTTCTCCAATAAGATCCAAACCCCATTGAGAGAAGGGCCAAAGGTCACGAGCGACCTATAAGGCATGACTGAGTATATGATGAAGGTTGGAATGTTGTTGACATTTCACACAGTGTTTGACATAGTTCACAACAATCATGGTTAAGGGTCGGCCAGTAGTTGCCTAGGTGAAGAATACACTTAGCAATAGTAAGGCCACTAAAGTGACCTCCACATATGCCATCATGAACCTCCTTAATGGTATAAGGAATTTTAGAACTTTTTAGGCATCGTAAGAGAATACCATAAAATCCACACTTATAGAGGAGTCCCCCCAGGATAACGAAATGGGAGACCTTCTTAAGGAAGGCGCGTTGTCTGTTATGGGTGAGATCAAGAGGTAAGATGGAGAGGGAAAGGTAGTCAGAATATTGTTTATACCAAAGGTCACTCGGAGTCGGGGTGTCATTTCGATTGAGTAAACATCATGAGGTAAATACGAAGGTGAATGGAGGTGTTATATAGTGACAAATATTTTTGAATCGGTAGGGAAGTGGGTATTTGGGAAGCTAAGTAGGCCATGGTATCTGTAAATTTGTAGGTTGACCGTGGATGGTTTGAAGGGTAGAGAACGATCAAAGGTGGTCAAAAGTATGTCTACATGATGTTTATACTTCTCAAGTATCTTGTTACGACATTGGTACATACCATTGACTTCATTTATGACCAATTGTGAATCACCAAAGATGTGGATTGATTTGACATATAGGGCATAGGTGGTCTGAAGACCTAGTATGAGTGCTTCATACTCGAAATGTTGTTGGTGCATTCAAAGTCTAGTTTGAAAGAAAAAGGCATGGGTTCACCATCCAAAGGAACGAGGATAACACAAGCCCCACCCCACACTGACACTTGGAACCGTCGAAGAACAATGTCATTTGGTAAGGGGGTTTGTCCAGGGAAAGGGTAGTAATGGATTCATCGGGAAAGTCAAAATTAGAGGGTTGGTCCCCGGTAATAGGTGCATCAGCCAGTTGGTCGGTGATAGCCTAGCCCTTAATGGAATTTTGGTGAATGAATTTGAGGTCAAGATCAACTAAAAGCATAAGCCATTGTGTGGCATGCTAATTTTGATAAGGTTTGGCTTACATGAAGTGTAAAGGGTTAGTGTTGGTCACAACATAGGTTTTGTGGTTAAGTAGGTAATGGAAGAGTTTGGTGGAAATGAAAACTAAGGCTAATCAAAGCTTTTCTGGATGGTTGTATTGGGTTTCATAATCGAAAAGATTATGGCTTATGTAATAAACCACCTGCTCCCTATGTTTTTCATCGTGATGAGTGAGCATGGCTCCCAAGGAGTGATCGATAGCTGATATGTATAGGTAAAAAGGTTGATCATATTTTGGTGGAATTAGTACGGGTGGTTGGAGAAGGTATTGTTTTAGGGACTCAAAATCTTTGTGAGAGTCATCATCCCATTTAAAGGAGACATCTTTCCTAAGCAGATGATGAAATGGTTGACACCGATCAGATAGTTATGAAATGAAATAGCGAATGGACTGCAATTTACCTTGCAGGATATGGATTTGTTTAAGGTTAGTGAGCGGAGGCATTTCAAGAATGGTCTTGAATTTAGCAGGGTCAACTTCTATACCACAGAGGGAAACAATAAATCCCAGGAGTTTTCCTGAGAGAACTATGAAGACACACTTTTTAGGTTGAAGGCAGACGTAATATTTAATGAGGCGGTCAAAGATGGTTTTGAGGACAGTGAGGTGCTTGGCGCGACGTTTAGATTTGGCCAAGAGATCATCCATGTAATCTACTAATATACGGTGCATGATATCATGGAAGATGTAAGTCATAACACACTAATATGTAACACCAAAGCATTTTTAAGGCCAAAAGGCATGACTCGATAGCAAAGAGTTCCCCCGAGGGGTAATGAATGTAGTTTTGTGCTGATCTTACGGGGCAAGAAAAATTTGGTTATAACTGAGAAACTATCCATGAGTGAGAGCATCTCATGACCAACGGTAAGGTCAACCAGATTGATCATTACCGAGCAAGGGAAAGCCATCTTTTGGGCGAGGTGAGGTTGAGGTCACGGAAGTCCATGTAAATGCGGAGTCCCCTGTTACTTTAGTAATAGGGACAATGTTAGAAATCCAATGAGGATAATCAATGGGTAAGATGAAGGAAACATAAAGAAGGCACTTGAAGTTCCTCTTTGATGAGAAGAGAAATGCGAGGGTGCATTTTCCTCAGCTTTTGTTTGATAGGTTTGGCATCGGGAATGGTTACGATATTGTGGACCACTATGGTGGGGTCAATCTGGGCATATCTACGTAAGACTAAGCAAAAGCGTGGTTATGATCTCAGAGAAAAGAAGTGATGGATTCCTATTTAGCAGCATCTAAAGATTGTCTGATCTTTAGGATGTGTGGGTCGTCCTGAGTATGAATGTTGATCTCGATAGTCGATTCATTCAACATGGTTTGCATCTCAGAGGGTAATGACCGATGAATATATGAGTCTTCTACACCAAGGTAGGTGAGTATGGATTCATCATCCTAACATTGAACGATGTTAATGGTAGGTGTGTCATCATCAATCATCTCAGGATATAGGAATGGGAGAGTGGAAGGGGCCTCGCCTTTGCATTGATAAGTCAAAGGCCCCAAGGAAATGGTGTTTATGAAAAAAAAGTTAGGAGGGATAGATTCAGGATCCATCGACTCTGTCGATGAGGGTGGTGATGAAGGTGGAGAAGGGCTAGGGTCCTCAATGAGTTCAATGTAGGCCTATTTAGTAGAAGGGTTGGGGAAGCGATACCACTACAATCATTATGTTTGTGGGTGGCACATGGAATAATGATATGGTAGCCTTGCTCATAAAATCCAAAATCGAAACCGTTCTACGCACGGTGGTGCGGGAAGGTGTGGGTGAAACGGTGATTGGTAAGTGATTGGAAGTCGATGGAAAATGGGTGGGGTTGTGATGGTGGTTCAAGTGTGTAAGAGGTAGTATCAAGTCCCCCATAGGTGAAACTAGTATGAGGATGAGGAGGATGATAAAGGAGGTGTTATCCTATACGGTGATCATAGTTAGTGTGTTGGTGAGGGCTTCCATACTAGTGTGAAGTAAGGAATGTGTTGACACTATATAGGAAATACTCCCCCAGTGAGGTGTTGAAAAACACCTTCCAAGAGGATCGAGTGGTTGGTATGTGGGTAGCTGGTATGGACGATGTGTCGAGGTCGATGCGGAGGTGGAGTTGATGGATTGGGTAGATAATGGGTCGATTGTGGAGGTTATAGAAGTGGTAGGAATAAAGGAGGTATGTACGGTGAAAGCGGTGACTATACTAGTAGGCTGGGGTGTAGGTGAAGTGGTATTGGTTGTCCGAAGTAGATGGCTTGACAAGTATGAGCATATCGTTGGGTAAGTAAAGCATGTTGCATGTTTTGAAAGGTGATGGGTCAGCTAGAAAGGTATAAGCGTGTCCTTCATGTTCAAACTTTACACAACGATACAAAATGGAGGGAACACAATCCATGACATGGATCCGAGGTCTACTAAGCAACAAGTTATATTTGAATTCCCCCTCCAAAACATAAAACAATTTTGGAATAGTGTGGGGGCCCACACAAACGTGAAGGATGACAAGGTGCCTAGAGAGTGGAGGTGATAGAATCATTGAATGAATGCATCATGACTTGGAGGTTTATGCATGTAATTTTCAGGTATACACATTTGAGCAAATGCATGGGATGAAATGATGTTAATGTTAGCACCTCCATTAATAATCACATGGTGTACCCGTATGTCATCAATGTGGATAGAGATGAAGAGGGCTGGGTCCGGGTCATCGTTTTGGTATGGCATGATCTCTGCCTTTGAGAAGCTGAGGGAGGCCACTTGGTGAACAAGGTGAGGTGAGGATGAAGGTGGTAATTTGGTGAGAGAGGCTACATGATGGGGTGTGATAATGGAGGCTATAGGTGTAGGGTCATTGGGTAAAACCTCAATAGATTGAAGAACCTCCATGAGGGCTTGACGATGGGATTCCGAGGTTTGGATGAGGTCATATAAGGACATTTTGAGGGGAGATTGGTGTAGTTGTTTGAGCATGGTGCGATGTGTGATGCCATTAGAAATGGGGTATGTGGGGCCACAAATAGTTATTTTAGGTATGGGGGCAGATGGTATGTTGGGTATAGGATTGGTTGGTGGGTCAGCTACCTTTTCTTTACCCTTCTACACACACGTAGTGACGTGTACCATGTTGATTTGAGGGAAGTTGTCAAATGGAGAAGGTGTAGGGTAAGTGGTATAACGACATGAAGGGTAAAAACCTATTAGAGGAGAAAAGCCCTATGAGGTCGAGTTAGTCACAACGACATTTGGGTGGTGGCGTGGCAAGTTCTCGATGTGAACCATGTTAATATCAAATTTTGTGTGTGGTTAGGAGTGTGAGGGTGGAGGTTGTGGTTGTTGAGTGGGCGGTGTGGGAATGGGTGTTGGTGAAGCGGGATCCACGTCGAGAAGGTCGGCGTTGTCAAAGTTAGTTTCCGGTGGACACAATTGGATAATAACGGTTTTAAGGCCTTGCGATTCTCCACATCATGCCCGACACATGATGATATGCGTAAAATTTGGTATCATCAAACCCCGTGGCTTGGGTTTGAGGGGGTCGTAAGGTCGGAGTGATGGTAATGTGATAACATAAGTCTCGAGGAGGTTGGGTAAAATTTTGACATAGGACCACTGCTAGTGGATCACAATGGGAAGTGAATGTGGGTTTGGGTGTAGGTGTGGTTGGTTGTCGGGAATTGTTTTGGAAGTATAGGAATGGGTTGAGCTATGGGTTTGGCCTTGAGTGTGGTTTGAGGTATCAGTCGGGTTCATTTGGGTAGAGTCAATAGATGGATGGGTAGGAGGGTGTGGGGTTGTTTTGACTACCTTGTTGTGGGGTAGTGGGGTTTTCTTTTTGGGTAAAGGTGATGTGGGTGTATGAGGTGAAGAAGGAAAAACAAATGGAGGAAGAGGGTGATTTACCCATGGGGATAATAGGGGTGTTATGAAGGTATATGATGCGGGTCATGTTTGGGGTGTGAGGGATAATGATTGAAGTGTAGTGGGTAGTGAAGCAATGGTGAAGGTATTAGAGGTAATGGTGATAAAGAGACTACGATTGTGGGTATGAGTCATGTTGTGTGCCTAGGTAGGTAAGATATTTGTGAGGAAGGAATGGGTGGTTGTGTTATTGGTTTATGGATGGGTGAAGGGTGCTTGACCATCTTTGGGAAGCTAAGGTCTTAAGGTAGATGAGACAAGTGATCGGGAATCATTTTTAAAAGTTCCCTAAACATCCCTAAATGGTGTCGATATAGAAAACCATCTCGAGAGCTTTCCAACGACCGTGAGAACGCGACAAAAGCAGACATCGGCAGCTCTAGATATGTCTAGTCAAAGTTCAGACATCGAGAAAGTCAACTCTAGTCAACTGGTCAATATTGGACCAATCGCACTGTGACACGTGGCTTGCCACCACTCGTCGAATTCGCTCGATTTTCCTATCAAGGGACGACATCGAGCTATTTAGCTGAGTCATGCAAGGACCGAGTTAATTATTTCTACACACATTGTATGGGTCGAAATTATATTATCTTGGTAAATCCACTTTCCAAATGCCACGCATATATGCCAAACCGCTATATATATTAATGTTTATACATTAGTATTAAACCATACAAACTTGCCAACCGCCAAACATGCCAAGAATCCATGTAGTGGATAAGCGGTGGAAGCTACCACATGGAAGGAGGTGAAGCGGTGTAGGGGGGCTAACCCATGTGTGGAGATGCACGTGAATGAAGGGGTGGCTAAGGTTTAATGAAACCTTAGCAAAAATAAAGAGGGCGCCTAATGTGGATATACCCACTTAACTAAGTAATTTGCCACTATGGGATTTTTATTCCATTAAATATACAACGCCACCCAATTTCGATTAAACATGCTAATCCGCCATTATGGGATTTTTATCCCTTATCAAATACTATGCCACCCTATTTGGGATTTAATCCCATCAACTATGCTACGGGCTATGGTATTTTTAGCCTAAGGATAATATGTATTGCATTTTTAAAGGGCCTAATTTTGTATAAATAGGAACCCATTTGCATTGTAACACACACGGATCCCAAGCTTATTATTTGTTAAGCTTATTGTCGGGACACACAACTCAAGCTTATTATTTGATAAGATTTTTTATGAGATGTGTCAACAAGTATTGTCTATTGGCCTATTATTTTAGGCAATAGTAGATGAAATATTTGTGATTGGGAGTAAATTATTCTACTAATAGGCCCATTGAGCCACACCAATTACTTACGCAAATCACGGATTGTCGGCCGGAGTGCTAGTGTCGCATTGATAGCATCGGGAAGGCCAATCGAAGCCGAAGGAGATTGTGCATCAGGAAGGTGAAGAAAAATTTGATTGATCATCAGGAATTTTTTGAAGAACTGGTGTATTGATAGGCAAGTAAAATTCCATTAGGTTTTCTTGTGAAAGTACTATTGTAACTTACAAGTTTTGACTAGTGGAATGGTTCACCATGAACCCGAGAGGCGTGGCAATTACGAACTCCGTAATCAATCTTTGTGTAATTGTCTTATTGTCTTGCATTTTATTTTTAATTGATTACTTAAAAGGAGAAAATCATCAGCAAATATTTGAAGCCTACAAGGGTCCGAGACCGGTAGTAATAATCGATTATTTTGGGATCAACAATGCTGGTGTGATTGGTGTAGTTGGGGTATGAGGCCGATGAGTTTTTATTTGGTTTGGGTGTTGGGGTAGGTGTAGTATTGACGTTGGAGGATGTAGCTAAATTCAATTTAATAGGTGGATGAGTAAGGCTAGTGATCGGGGTGACCGCTAAAGTGGTAATAGGTTTGGTGGGGGCAAATCTTATGGGTATGGGTTTGGGTTTAGATATAGGTCGGGTTATGGGTAAGGGTGTGGTGTGAGTGCTAACAGGTATCGTGGAAGGGGTTGCGAAAACAGTGGTTGTATGTGGTTTGATGGGTGGAAATGTGTTTGGGTAGATGGTGGAGGTGTCATCGAGGGATCTCTGCATCTGTTTTGAGACAAGGAGTAATAGGCACCCCCATAATAAAGCCCTATCAACATAATCTAAGTGATCGACCAAATGTGAGAATGACATGTCTATGGGTGGAGTTGGTGAGGACCTAACGGTATTCTTATAAATGCATCTTAGAGATGGGGAATTGGCTAGCTTCAAACTTAGTGGGTAAGAGAGATGAAAGTAGGTTTGTTGGATGTTGGGTAGCTGATGGAGAATGCTTGCCAAGAGGTAAAGGTATCTCCAAGGGTCTATGATGGGTGGAAGAGATGATGGGAGTTCCTCTATAAGTGGAGGAATGGATAGGTGCTCCTCTGTGGGTGGAGGAGGTAATGGGTGCTCCTCTGCGGGGAGAAGATAATAGGTGCTCCTCTGTGGGTGGAGGAGGTAATGGGTGCTCCTCTATAGGTGGAGGAGGTAATGTGAGATCCTCTATGGGTTGAGGAGGTATGGTAGGTAAAGGTTCTCTAAGTGGAGAAGCTAGGGGTGAGATGGTCTTAATGTTAGCAGAATACTCCTCTGTAAGTGATGAAGGAGATGAAAGGTGCTCTTCTATTGGTGAAGGAATAGTGACGGTTGGTTCCAATGTGGAAGGAGGATTTCGGGCTAGGATTTCCTCTATGGAAGGGATGTGAGGTAATTGAGAGGTGATAGGTACCTTGTTAAAGATTGCGTGAACCTCATGGGTATGGGTATCTGTTGGTCTGAAAAAATGCTGCGCACGGACGAGATCTATGGATAGACGAGCCAACGGTGTGCGGGGCTTAGCCCCTCTTTGAGTCAAAGCGAAACTGTTTATTATTATTCTACCAGGCGAGGAATCTATGCAAGTCTCACAGATTACGCCTTTGGGGTTTGGGATCTCATCCCGGTAGAGTGTTCGAGCTGCGAAAAGAAAGGAATAAAAGAGGAAAAAGAGAAAGAACAGATCCGAAGGAAGAAAAGAAATGAATTCCAAAGCGAGAAGGTCGGAAGATTTATGTTTTTGGGTTGGTAGTAAACAGAGCCAAACCTACTTGCGTAAATAAACAAAGCAATCTTGATGAGCAAATGACGAGAAAAGTAGATATGAATCCAACAGATTAAACACATACGAGATCTAACGTAAGGAAGATCTAATGCATAACACACTATTGAGCACAAAGTCTTAATATTTGTATTCTTGTTTTCTTACATTACTGAAAAGCTCAAAGTCTTTCTCTCCTCACTTCTATTTTCATCTAAAAATGTTCACACCGAATACAACAAGTATTCCGGTATTTATAGAAGAGAGAGAGAAGGAAAGAAGGCAAAAAGGAGCCAACCACCTATTTACAAAGATATTTACAAAATATCTAAAAGTCATGTTGACTTTTGACAACTTGATGGATGACATCATCCCATGATGCAACATGGATGATGTCATCATTTGTGCTAACACACTTTAGACATTTCAACAAGAAAGTCGAGAATAGAGAAGAAGAAGAAGAAGAAGAAGAAGAAGAAGAAGAAGAAGAAGAAGAAGAAAAAAGCAGCTACTCGTCATCGTCATCCTGCGCTGGCTGAAAGGGGTTGCCTACTTACGATCTTTTTCGAGAGATGATATGTGGAACCCAGGCGTGGTATTCCAAAAACTTGTTAATCATGGGCCCAATTGATCCTGTGATGGATCCTTGTGCCGTTCTTGATTGCTTCGCAAGTCTCCCGCTTCGTCTATGAGCTTTTACGGGAGTTTAGAATAATCTTTCTCCGCCTCGATGAGGAACCCGGTAAGTCCCTACAGGCCAGCAGGTTGTTGATAGATTCAGTGTCAAATGTGACCTCTGGCCCCGTTCCTTGAGAAGCGATCTCCTTGAAGATCCGGATAGTTTCATCAGCTGATCTCATGATAAAGGAAGGAGTGAGCAGCCCTGGAGACATGTTAAGAACAATTCGCTCCATTTGATGCATCGCATCCAGGGCCTCTTCCTTCACCTTGTCTATTTTTTCCAGAACAAATTCCAGCTGATCTATCCGATAGTCCAGAGTGGACATGGTTTTGTTGAGGGCCCTTGGATGGCCGAAAACTCTGAACTTGACTAGATCTTCGACTGAACAGTCGAACATTTGTTGAAAGGTCTCATGTTGGAGTCTAGCATGTTCTAGCTCTTCTGATATGGGACCCGCTAATGCTTGGAGTTCCTTGTTCGCCTTTCTGATGTTTAGATATGAATTGATATACTCGCGATCACTCTTTCACCATCCTTGAGGATTTGGCTCCTCCAGCGAAAGCCATACCACTGCTTGCCGATCTTTGAATATTCATTGATTTTCTCTGGTGAGAAGCTCGAAGTCTCGGTGGCGATCGTGGGAGGTGCACTACCCATCTTCTGTAAGGCTTGAAGCAGATATTTTTTCTGCTCCTTCAGTAGCCTTTTCTCTTCTTTTATTTCTTGAAGCTTTTTGCAGAGGGCATCGACTGCGGAAAGAGCTTCCCCCTGGAGACTTTCAGAAGACGTCCCCATTGTGACTTGAGTCACAGTAAAATCTATCGGAGACAGATCTTTTTTCTCCTTGAGGGGATCAGGGTATGCTATTTCCATAACTCTCTCACCTGCAGCACTTTGAGAGAAGCGTGTTACAGGCTTTTGCTTCTTTGCCCCTTTGGCTGGAATTACTGAAAAGTCCATCGGAGTGATGGGAACTTTCCTCTTTTGCTGGCCCAGCTGCTGAGAGATCCAGGCTGGTCCCATAGAAGAAGGACCAGAGACAGAGGAGGAGGGAGCAACAGTAGAAGAGGGGAAAAACGTGGAGACACGCGGCGGTGGCATTGAAAGCATAGCCGAAGAAGTGTCCACGGGAGGAAGGGAAACCGCAACTGCAGAAGACATAGGAAGGGAAGGGAGCCCGGAAATGAGGGAAGAAATGGAAGAAGATAAATCAGCGAGGAGGAGAAGATGAGCGAAGAGGTGGGGAAAGAGTAGAAGAATGGACGAGAGGACGCGACCAAAGGGGTGGTCGCGTGAGTCACTGAGGAGGAAGGAAGAGAAGAAGAAGGGATAGAAGGGACTTACGTGGTTGTAGCAATGCCGACATCCCGAGTGGATGGGCGTATGGGACTATCCTCTGTTAATTCTTCCTCCCGAGTTATAACTTTGTGTACGCGCTGGGAAGGAGGACATTCGAGGGCTTCTTCTGAATGGTGCTAGATTCACCTTCTACACCTTTGCCCTTAAGTTGCTTCTTGGACCTTGGAGGTGCATTGCCCAATGGGGAGGTTGTGAAATCTACCCCGAGGTAGATCAGCCCATTCATGCGACACCGGTGCTGCATTTACTGCGCATAGTCTCCTTGACCCTCTCCTCGGTTGTTTGAGGAGCCTTGCTTCTCAATGGCCGGAAGGGCCAATCATCCCCTTCCGTGTCATTATACACCTTTTCTACTTCATCTTCCGTAGTTTGGAAGCCTTTGGGGACAATGGCCACTCCATATTGGATAATTTCCGCCAATGCTAGCGAGAATGATCATTTCTTCGAGTTCCACCTCGTGGATGACGTCAATGTAAATATCCTCAATTTGAGGGACATGGATCGGATCAAGCTTAGCTCTTGGCAGGCAGCCCTTGGGTCAAAGGTAGGCCTGGCTGGGAAGTCATGTTTCAAATTGAGCAACTCCAGCTCTGCGAACATTTCCTTCACCTTGTGATGGGTGGAGCATGTGTATCGGCCCACTGTGAGGGGGAAAGGAGTTCCGCCCTTCTTTCTTTTGAGGCATTTCTCATGGTATGTGACCAGCTGCCTTGATAGCTCTAGTAGAATCAGCTTAGGTCCAGCATACCTCGGTAGCCTGGTTGGCTCGCCCAAGAAGTTGACCACCCTCAGATAGGTAAATGTGGGAAACTGGGTGAACAGGGCCCCCCACTTCTCCACGGTTGACACAATGTTTTTTGGTCATGCGACCATGAGTTAGATTTGGCCTCAACGGCAAATGATGTGATAGAAAAAGCATCATTAATTTTGGCGAATTGAGGATGCTTTATTCTCGACCTCGATTACGGATAATATTCATATATTTTGACACGAGGCCAAATTCCACTTCGGTTTAGCCACAGGATAATCCCTCTCCGACAACCTTTGCAGCGTAGACTACGTAGGAGTTCATATGGAACACTCTGTTGTGGCGAATTGTTGTAGGCTTGCTCGGAGATGGTGCTTTGCTTATTATTTCCCCCCAGCAAAAGCGCTGATCGGGCAAATTTTTATTCATTGTCTCCAAGTACCTCAGCATCCATTTATGGAAGTAGTGGGCGTCAGAAAGTCCGAAGACTCTGCTCAGGAAAGTAATAGTATCACTGAGCTCTTCTGAGAAATCACTGCGGTGGATAATCTGGGGCCACCGGGTTACCACCTTCTTGTTTTTCAAGTATACCTCGTTCATCAGTTGCATGCATTGGTCTTCATCGTCTTCCCAGGCCTTGATGCACTCTTCTTGGGCGGCCACAAAGTGCCGAGTGGTGGGGGGATGCCGAGCATTATCTCAAAATGATGGGCAGTGAGGTTTATGACTACCTCGCCCTTGCTGTTTTCGACACATCTTGTGTCCTTGTTGTAAGATTGTGCAATCACCATCATGAATTCATTGTTGGCCAGATGCGCGGGGATTCCTCCGGCGAAGTGCAGGGCAATGCCTATTAATTTTTCCATCCATGGACTTCTTGTAACCTTCTGAGTTCTAACCCAGAATTCTTCCATGTCAATGTGACCCAATTCTGAGTCTCTGACATCCATACTGCATTCAGCCTGTGATTCGGGCATCCTGACCCTTTGATATTTGTACTTCATCTCTTCCTCTGTAAGCTTAGCCTTTCCTCTTGGTTTGGTGGGTCTCTTGCTGGATGTAGACATATGTTCTTTCAAACTCAGTTGCTGATCTGCATGAAGAAGAAGCGAGACCCAATCCAAAAAGGTTGAATTAGCCATTTGATCTTCCATTGGAATGTCAGCAGAAGAAAGAGTTAGAGATTTTAAGGCTCAGGGCGCAGGGCGCATGAAAATTGCAACTTACAGGCCAAATAGATAAGGCGCATGGTGCATGGATGTTGCAGATTGCATTTTATAAAGGGCACATGGAATTTTCATGTTGCATTGGGATTTGGTGCGCCCTTCGGCACATGGATGGATCGTGTAACATTGACTTTTCGTGCGCCAAAGGGATATGGCACGGCGCATGAAGAGTTTACACAACATAATGTTATTGCAATCGGGGATGCGCCTGCGCCTTTATAGCTTCATACTTGCGCAGATAAAGCTTGTGTTGCATGGAAGTTGGGTGCGCCAAGGGCGCATGGAAACGTGATGCAGCACAAAAGGATGGTGTGCCAAAGGGGCGCAAGATTTGACACTTGTAGCATGTGAAAGAGGCGCGCCAAAGGGCGCAGAGGTTAATGATGCAACAAGCAGGCTGGGTACGCCTCTGGCGCAGGGATGTTGCAGATTACAAGGCATCGAGATGCGCCAAAGGGGTGCAAATGTTCATGATGTTGCAGGGGTGACAGATGCGCCAAGGAGGAAAACAGAGAACTAAACTCTCAAAGGGGGTTTTACATGATGTAGGTTCCTTCTACTCCTTCGTTCCTATTTGAAAGGCTCAGTGGGGTAGATAAAATGATCTAGATCAGGAGGGCCACAACCACTGTTTCAAGAAAACGTCCTTCTCCAGCAGATCCGGAAAGAGGAAGGATAGCATGGGGGGGGGCAGATGGCAAACGAGGAGGCTAGGCCAACACATTTATATTTCAAAACCAACTAGTAAGCTAAAACCGGACTAAGAACACACCAAGAATTGAAAACACAAAACACACGAGAGAGAAAGACACCTCATACCTGGATAAATAGCAAAATCTCGGGAACGGGTCCACAAGGCGATGAAAACGACGAGGCAGGGGCTGACAGGCTCAGAAAAATCACGTGCTCAGTGAAAAGTGAAAATGACATTTGGGCGCATGAAACACATATATAGGCAAGCTGGTCATAAATGCGCCACCCACTTTTTAAAAGGTGCATGAGAGTTGCTGTCGACAGGAGAAAGCGTGCGCCCTTTGGCGCACGAAAGTATTTGACAACAGGAGACAAAGCGCGCCTTTGGCGCACCAAAAGCATTGTCGACATAAAGTTATGTGCGCCCTTTGGCGCACCAAAACGTTTTTGTTGCACTAAGATTATGTGCGCCCTTCGGCGCACCAAAGAGTGGCGCAACAAAAGTTGTACCAACACAAGCGCATGCGCCTTGGCGCACGCAGGGAAGGTTCAACATTCTTTGGCGCATGAAAAGTTGTGTTGACATTGAAAACCATGCGCCAAAGGCTTTTAAGGGGGCGCATCAAAAGTTAGTGTTGCAAAGCAATTTCATGCGCCCAGCCAAAAAAGGCTCAAAAAGACTAAGTTCGAAAACTAGATTTCCCGGGAAGGGATTTTACAACATTTCGAACACAAGGGATCCCTAACGAGGGATCGAAACAAAATTTTTGTATGGTCATCGGTAAAATTGCCCTTGTCAATTTTACGGGATAACAGTATCATGAGTGGATGTCTCACCAATTTGATTGAATGAAGGGGGATGATTGGGAAATGGTTTTTTAAAGATTTGTAGATTTTGGTTGGGGGTGGCATTGGGATTATCCACAGTCAAATCACCTTTCTTGAGCATTTCTTGGACAATATTCTTAAAAGTGATGTAGTTGTTGTCACTATGACCCTTCACTTGATGATAGTTAGAAAAATCTTGTTCCTTATACCACGCGGGCATGGGGTGAGCAGGGTCAAAACCAGTGTGTGGTTTTATGGGTGGAAGGGTGATGGTGCTAGCTTTGATAAGCTTTTCTAAGACAAAAGAGTAAGGTTCCCCAATTGGGGTATATTTTCGCTACTCTTGTCTAAATCAAAAAGCCAGACAGTGATAGATTAGATGAGGGTGCTTTGATTGGATGGGCCAGTGGGCCGGCCTTGAGTACCACCGCCTTCGTAGTACCCTTAGCCTTTGAATAATTAGTTGGTGGTTTGGAAGAAGAAGAGGTTTCATTCCACTTGAATGCCGAATTCTTATTTCGTAATTGGATTTTCTTCTCTTGAATGGCCCGAATCTCTAATTTTCATGCCATAGTGAATGCCTCATCGAATGTTTGAAAAGTTTGAATATGTAAGGTCGGAGATATGTCCAGTGCAATCTTGGGTGAAGATCTTAATGAGTTCGGTTTGTGGCGGTTGAAAGGTAAGTTGATTGATTAGGCTACGTTAGCAAGTGAAAAAATCTGCGATAGATTCATCCTCGTGACTTGACATGTGGAATATAGATCGGCGATGGTAAATTTCTTAGCGATATTGATAGAGAAATGATCCAAGAAAGATTGAGCTACTTGATTGAATGAAAATATAGAGGGTTTGGGTAACCCACTATACCAATCTAATGTAGGTCCAAGTGAGGGACATGGGAAAGGTTTTCAAAAGCAAGACATCATCATGAGTAATCGATAACACCCATTTTTAAACGAGCGCAAATGCTGTTGTTGTGGGTCTTCCTTGCTATTGAAGTGGTTGAATTTTGGCATTTTCCAATGCACAAGTTATGAACAGATGGGTGAATAGGCTCGTTGCAAATCTCATTGTAAGTGAGAGTGTTGCGGGAGCCGAAATTAATGCTTCTAGTGTTTGTATCTTGTCCATCATCAATTTAATTAGGTCGTTGGTGGGTTATGATGATTAGATGCCTCCTATAGTGTGAGGAGGTTGGTTTTGGACATATAATGGGTGTGGCATTCTAGTGTATGGGGCTGCCATGTAAGGTGGTGGAGAAGAAGGTAATGAAATAGGGGATACATACCCGAATGAATAATAGATGAAACAGGCGAAATGTTGGTAGTATGTATATGGGGAGGAAGGGTCATGGTAACCCTAATGGCAATAGGGGCTAATGATTGTGGAATGGAAAGAACCACGTTCTAAAATGGGGTAGGGGTCACCAACACTTGGAGGTGGGAATGTAGCTATAGGTATGTGTGAGACATGAGGGGTGGATGAGGTTGTGTTTGGGGTAATCGTCGAGGGTATGGTGGATGTAATGGGTGCCACAGAGATAATAGACGCAGTAGTCATGGCGGGTATAGAACCTAACTGTGAAATGACTGGGGGTAAGGTGGATGTGGGTAGCACAGAGCTAGATGGGGCTGATGTGGAAGTGGGTACGAGAGTTAGGGGGATAGATACGGGCATGTCAGTATATCAACTGACCCGAGGTGTCTCGAGTGGATGAGTGGGAGAGGTAAAATTGCAAGGCGGCAGGGTTTTGGTCAAGGAGTCATGTGAACTCCTCATCTCTAGTAGCGATATTAGTAGGCTAGATAGGATCCATGGCTGGTGATAAAATAGAAGGTGGTGAAGGACTAGGTGGGAGCGGTTGGCAACTGGCGTGGAACATGAGGGTGTTCACTTGTCTTTGGGTCAGTACCATGTGAACCAATATTGATCGTAGGGATGCTTCTCTATAAATGATATAGAGAACAACAGGAACAGTGAATCTGGTGATAAAAAAATGGATGAAGTAACAAATGGTGGGTGGAATATGAAACAGGCTAACCGATGCTGGTTAGGGAAAACTCGACATCGGTCGGGTAATAAGCTTTGCCGTCACTATAAAAAAATGGACAGTGAGTAAACAATGAGGTAGAAGGCAAGATCTGACAAGTATGCCAAATCTGGGGATGTGTAAAACGTCAATGGAAGAAGTGATAGTGATAGAGACTGTAGAAAGTGAAGTGAAAATGTCCTTTTGAGTAGGTTAGAAAAAGGACCTGGAACCAAGTGCGGTAGTGTATAATCGATGCTACCAAGGATAACCGATGACGGTTACTATGAAATTGAAATAGTGATGAAAGAAAGTGGTTGTGAATTAAAATCTGATGTAGAATCAGACCCAGAATTTTGGAAATGATGATGATATGGCCCAGAACACTTAGGTGAAGCCGGAATACACTAGCTATGATGAGGAGTGTGCAAGGATGAACAAAAAAGTGATGAATGTGATCTTTCACCTCAAAATGCAAGCCAAGCAGAAACACTAAGAAAATGTAATCCTAAGAGTGCCCTTTTCTATTATGTTTTTTTAGCTTATGCTATTTAGGGACTGACACATGAATTGTGAAATAGAGTTTTTGGTGAGGATGGTTTCCTACAAAGAAGGAGATCTAAAGGGTGAGGTTTCAGGTATGTTATGGTGGGGGTGGGCTTCGCTTTGAAGTATGACTCGACAGAGCAGTGAGCTGGGTGCCCACTATGCCGTGATCATGTGATCACCTACAACTTCTTCCAAGTAAGATGTTGTTTAAGAATGTATGTATTTGAATTTTTGTGTGGTTTGGTAAGACTCAGAGAAAGAGAAAAGGATAGAAGTGCTTTTCTATGATTTGTTTGTCAACCATTAGCTGGTCATGACCTCCAACATATAGGTTTCCCTCATTTAATGTGAGCTAATGCAATAAATCAAAATGAAATGCGATTGTTTTTAAACCCAAATCGAAAATGTGAAATTGGATGACACAATAAGATGAAGAGGAAGAGGGATGCTCTTTCACTACAATGTAGAAAACATGAAGAAATGATTCTTTTTAAATACACCAAAAGAAAAGTTTCCTTTAGAGAAAATAGAAAGAAGAAGTGGATTACCAAGGAAGAAAATTAGTGTGTACGCTTTTTTTAGAAAGGAAACAAACACACAATTTTTTCCTAGGAATGAATGAAATGCAAGGAACCCCGGATGGGTCCCACTAGGCATGCCAAAATGTTTCACCTTTTTCTTAGATTGTTTCTTTGAATTGTTGACAAAACAGATAGGGTAATGGGTGTAGGAGGAATACTTGTTCAAATGTCGGTTGATGGGTTGTTGTACGCGTATGACTTCCGAATCCACATCTGACCATGAGAGCTTCCTTTTGGCTAGGAGGAACTACCTGTAATGAAAACAAAACCACCAGAAGGAATTAAACAATATGGGCAGTGAACTGCCTAGCGTGAGCTAGATTTGGGAAGCATAGTACTTCCTGATGATGGCATCAGTCCACTATTTTAAACAGATTACTGCTAAAAACAAGGTAAATCCTATTGTTATTTTAAAATGATTTAGGTTTCTCACTTAAAAACACAATAAGAAATAGATCTAATCTAACAGATAAGCTAGAATAGAATCCAAGGTCAAGTGATAGGTTCTAGGTCTCTACAGGTCTGATAAGGTCTCGGGTAGGTCACAGGTGAGTGAGGGTGAGGTAAAATTAGGTGGGTAGGTCTCTGTTTAAGGCTATGTGGGAAAAGATAGAGACCGGCGTCGGTCAGGGGTGACTGACCGCGGATAGGTATAATCGGCACTAATTACTGTGAGATTTGGAAACATCACAAAACAGGGGTTTGGTCTCCTTTGTGATTGCATAAAGGATATTGGTTGGTCAGGATGAGGTAATGGGTGACTGGAGTAGGCTTTTGTGAGGTTTCGATGGGTCTATGGATGTGAAAATTTTGGAGAAGGTCAATAGGGAGCAAGATAAACAATGGATGATAAAATAATGATGAAATGGAATAACCAGGAAAGTATGATGTTGTACTTACTTGGATTTCATTCCTGAAGGTCTATGTGTGAAGGATGGAGGTGCTAATGATGGGTTTGAAGGCTACAAGTGATCACCAACTGAAGAAAATCTTCTGCATGGGATGCAAGCACACTCCTCTTTGCTTAGATATATCAGAAGGTGGCTGGGATGGCTGTGCAGGAGAAGATCCTCAATCTCCTTCCTTGGATGTGAGTTCTTGCTGGAATTGGCTCTTTGAAGATGCATTATCTCTATGAGATTTGTTCTTGTTTGTCAACTTTCTTGCTTCTAAATTCTAAGTTCTAAGTTCCAAGTTCCAACCTTGAGAATAAGGTTGTTTTGGGTTAAAAGGGTAATCGACGGTGGTCTAGCTTAACCAGTGATGGTTAGGGGTAATCGACGTCGGTCAAGGTGGGATTTCCTAGGTTTACTAAACTTAGGGAGATCCTCCTGATTTCCTTAGATCTCATGTCGTTATCCCATGGATTAGACTTAAAGCCTCTTGTGAGCATGCGAGAATGTGGTTAGAGGGAATGTAGGCATTGATTTTTAGGGTTTGGGTAAGTCTTAGTTAGTTATGGTAACTTGCTAAGAATAGGTCTTAGGTTGAGTTAGCTTGGTGAGGTGTCTAAGTGAACTATATGTGTAGATATTATTTAAATAAGATATTTAAATAATAAATATAGTGAAGATAATGCATTAATTTAATTAAATTAATTAAATTAATATTAGTGGGGTGAAGGGGGTCATGGCTAGGTAAATGTAATAAAGGGGGCTTATACGTCGAGGGACAAAAGGGGAGTGTGACCTAATTTTATTGTCTACAACTAGGAAAAGATGGTATCGCTTAACTAGAGATCCTTGAAGGTGTGAGAGGATATGGTGTTGATACTGGCACTTTTGTTAATCATAAATATCTTGATGAGAGTATTATTGATTTGTGGAGTGATAAAGAGTGGAAGATCGTGGTCTTCAAGCTATAATGATGGGATTTCAAAATCATCAAAGGTGATAGTGGAAAACATTTTAAGAGCACCAAAATATTGGTGAATGGTTGAGGGTCGTTTGAGGGTATTGAGATGGATTAGAGAGCCTCAATCATTGTTTGTTGGTGCTGTGGAGAAGTTTAAACAAGCTCATAGAGAGAAATTTTCACAAGAGCTTGGTGGAGTTGTTTAATGACAATGTTTTGTAAGGATGTGGTAGATTGGGTGTGTGGAGTAGAGAGGATAAACACCTTGTCCTTAGAAAATGATAAGTTAGGTGATTTAGGGGGAGAAAGGGAGATAGAGAATTTGGGTCCATTTTGGTTTAAGGCCTTTGAGTCTTTTGCGGATGCTCTTTTAGTTATATGAATGTTATCTATTTGATGAAGTTTAGTCTTATTGGTAGAAGCCCTACTTTTTTTTTGATGTGGATGTGGTGTTGAGTAATGGTTTAGAAGTAGTTAATTTAATCATTTGACAAGTTGGTTTGATTTGATCTGGATGTTTTGGATCTATGGGAAGAAGTCCTTTGCTAACAAGGATTTGAATTGTAACATGGAGGGATTTACAATCCTCAATGGAGTTTCTTGGTATCTTATGGTATGTACAAAATGCTTCATAATCATACCAAGAGGGCTTCCACCCCTAGGAGTTAGATTAATTAATAGGGGTAGTGCTTTATGGTAGATGATTAGATACACTTTTCTATGATTCTAGTATAATATCCTATCCTAGCATGCGGGATGATGGTGAGGGAAGGTAGCTATATATCATTTGATGATTTAGAGACTTGAGATAATGGGGTTGTGTTCTATGCGACATGTTTAGGTTCTAGTCAAGTAATGACCCTAGGTTCCATAATGGTAATCGTGAGCTTAGACGAGGGACGAGGCCCTAAGATGAAAGGCAAGGGCTCCTATTTCATGGTAAGGTTGTATGAATATTGTGTGGTATAATTTCTATTTTTCTAGATGAATGATTTGTGGATTGTGTAGTGGGATTATTGATTATTGATGTGGTTTTGAGTGACGTGGTCTTTGAAATAGATTTTTAAAATTTCTATGACATGTTTATTTTCTAGGGCTTTCAAAGAGACAATAGATGGATCTAAAGAGGATGTGATAGGTGTAAGAGGATTCGTGATATTAGTAGTGACAAAAATGGAATATTCAAATGATTCATATGGTGTCTCTATCACGAAAATTGGGTGTTGAGGGTGTAAGTGGGAGGTCTTTTACAATATTAATAATATGATGAGAAGTAATGACATTAATCTAGGGTTGAATGGTATACGGGGGATGATTGAGAAAAGGTTTTATAAACATGTCTAAGTTTTGATTTGGAGGTGTGTTCATATTGTTAAGTTGCAAGTCACCTCGCTTAATGAGATCTTGAAAGACGTTTTTGAATGAATGTTTGATGTGAATTCAATTTATTACTATTATATTGAAATAACAAAAAATCTAAAAGTAGTAGGATTTAACGATACCTACGCCAAAAACACAATCTTGAGATGAGTGGATGCACTAACAATGCATAAGACTCTTACTTTCACCAAGCGAGAGGACCTTTATGTAAAGACAACTAAACAAGACAGATATTAGATAATGATTAAATGAGTTGTTCGAAACAAATGATCCCAAGAACCAATGGGATTCCTCGAGGGATGTCAAATCATGTTTACAATCAAGTGATTTGATATGAAATAAGATAATAAAAATATGATTATAATTCAAGAGGGATGGAGATATCCTATTCTTCTTGATAGGTGATGCACGCTTGGGCTATGACGAGCTTGAAGTCAAAGCGAAGTCGAACAAAAAAATTTCCACAACACCCCGTTTTCTTGTATCACTTCAATTTCATCCTCAATATATTTGATTTTGGGTGTGAGGGAAATGAAACATAATCTAAATTTGTGGATGATATTTAATTTCTCCCACATAATGGGATGTTGCATAATTGAGAGATCCTAGATGCATGTAATGAATGGTCAGTACTTGTCCCGGAATAATCATCTAAAGAAAAGAGATGATTACAAAGCTATTTGTTAGGAAAATTAGATGATAAGATGTAACTATAAGGATAAGAGTCAACGATTGATGATGATTAGGGATCAACAACGATCAAGGGAAAAATGGTCTATTTCAACAAAGATAGTAAGACAAATTATGTTTGATGCGGGTTATATGTTGGTAATGCGAAGGTGGGATATAGAGGATGAGGAGATAAAATGGATAAAAAAGATGAGATTGCAATCAGTATAAATAAATAAATAAATTGTAAAAGGATCGATTGATGATGATCCGGTAAATTGGTGGTGATCCTTGTAAAAATTAGTTGATATGCTTAAAAGTTAGACCAATGGCTAATTGAAGGGAAAAATATATGATGTTTGTATAGGAGAGTAAGGACGAGTGTATGTAAACCATAAATAATATAAATCAAGACTAAAATGACATATATAAGGGTGTTATGCCATCGATTGATAAAATAAGTGATAGAGCTTGAATGGATACTTGGAGGCTTGAGGGGACTCCCGATGGACGGTAGTAAGTTGTGAGAAATCCTTCCCATGTCACCGGTAGGTAGAATCTTTACAATTTGTCAACATATCCAACCTCTCTGGTCTCTAACTTAGAAATGAGGCATGATGGTGTTTAAATAGGATTGACCATGTCCGTAACAATCACCACCGATCATGGATCATCATCAATTTGATCAAGATGGTTAAAAAATCAAATGAGGAAGGATGGAAATTTGTTAAAACCACTTGCCATATGAGGTTTGTAGTTTGTTTGGTAATGGTGGGGGTTAAGGATTCAAGTAAGAAGAGGTTAAAAGGTTAGGATGGTTAGGGTAAATTAGGTTAGGGTTGTTTTAGGTGGTTAAGAAGGGTAAATGGACTTAGACATGGGTAAATGGGTGTTTATGATGGTAAATTATACTAAGGGATAATGGAATTAAGTTAGAACTAATTATATAAATAATGATAATGTGATTAATATGTGTAGGGTCACCTAAGGGTGAAAAAATGGTGTTTACACCTAATACCCTAGTTTTTCCTTCAACACAATTGGGGACCGATCACCCCTAATCCTTCGAAAAGCTCAACAACACTATATAAATCTCAAAGTAAAAGTAAATAATGAGATATATTCTCTCCATATAATAAATAGGTGGGTACCTACTATTTTTACATATCTTTATTTCCCATTATGTAATTTCAAATTCTACATTTACATTTGAGTTACAATTCAATTTCTACTATGAACATTGACTAAAGTGTGTGTTTTAGGCTTCTCCATGTGCATGAAAACACCAATACATTTACAAAAAAATTATGAGAAAAGAAAAGAGTGGCTACACACTTAGGTAGATTTTCCTTTAACCCTGTAATTTTCATTTCATACTTAAGGGCTGAAAATGTAGACACTCAAATTTGCTAATTTATCATTTGACACAATTAGTTGTGACAATGCTCCTTTACTAAGACAAATATCCACATTCTATCCCCACTCAGTACATCTTACTTTCTCTCTCCCAACTTGATTATTTTTACACACTCGATGTGTTGTCACATTTGATATATAAATGAATAAAATTAGTATTTCACCTCTACATATCATGATACATCTTTCAAAGTGCATGCACCATAACCCTATCCAACATTATATAGTCACATGGAGTTCACTTATTATAAGTATGACATAGAATGTTTGTTTGAAGGGTATTAAAGAATACACTTAATGTTAGTTTTTACCTCTAAGTATTCAATTGATGTGATGTGACAAAATTCCCTAGAACGAAAAGATTGAACACTATTTATTTAATGAGAAGAAAATAATTATTTCTAAAGTATTTATCCAAAGGTTGAATTCTAAAGTGGAATAAAAACATATTGAATACCCCTTTAAAATAGGGTGGAATGATATGTACATAAAGACCCCTTTAAAATAGGGAGGAATAAAAGAATTAAAAATAAAGGCTTCTCAAACTCCTTTTAAAGGAGGGATTAAGAATAATATTGTGGACCCCATTTATCGGCGGATATTAATTAATTTGTAAAAGTGTTGTTATGAACAGGTGTGTTGGTTACCAAACCACCAAAGGAAACATATTATTTATCTTATAAACTTGGACACTTAGAGGGGGGGTGAATAAATGTCAATTCAACCTTTGTACTACAATTAAGCTCCAATAATATTATTTAGCCTTAAAATGAGATTGTAACAACACAATTCACATGTAATTAAGAAGCACACACATAAAGTGACAAATTTTTTGTGGGAAATCCAAACTAGGAGAAAACCCATTGAACCAATGGACTATGCTCACAAAGGTTACAAATTAGTTGAGCTAAAACTCAACATGAAGCATCAAATTCAAACATCAAGCACCAACTTTAATTTTTGCAAGCAAAAATTGTAGGAAAGCACCAAATTTCAAGGTTTGTTGAGCTACAACTCATATTTTGCTATAATTTTGATCACTCACTTCATCTGGTTGCTAAGACAACAAATAGTGATCCTAAATAATCACATACATCTCCGGACACCACTTATGATTGCATTTTTATTTAATACACATTAGCTCACTCTCACTTGGCTCGGATAAATTTCAACAACCACCTCCATACAAAAATGATATTTTTATAAATAAAAATATTTACTGACATGAAATTTTATCTTCAATTTACTCTCTTGTCCATCTTTAAAAGGAGATGAGAAGGCCTTTTTAAAACAAAAACTTTCTAAATGAGTCATTATAGCAAATGATTAGGTTCGATTATAAGAATGACTTGTGAGGTCTGTTTGGATTCAATTAAATTAACTAATGTCCTATGAGAAATCCAAAACTCATTTTTCAACCGATTTTTTTTTTGACCCCCAGCATAGTGCCATCTTAGTAACTATCAAGTCTTGACCGACATCGATTTGATAAGTACATTCATTTGATGCATATTTATGACTTTTAAACAAGTGTCATTTTCATGTAGAACAATTACAATATATTATCATATGTTTTATATCCTATTAGGACCCTTCATAACTCGTAACATGACCTTCAATCTTGATTTGATCACCTATATGTGCATTTGAAGCTTAAACAACCTATGTGTGCATGTGAGCACCTATGTTATAGTATCTAGACTCTAGAACTTCTTGACACACCGGTTTCTTCAAATAGTTTAGGCAATTTGGTAGATTTATTACTCAATTTTATTTTTCTTAGTGTTGATCAACTATTTAAAATATTCTAGAGTGGTTGCATACCTTGGGTCTGTATTGCATAGTTACTTGGTTCTTGTTTCAAGTCTTCTAGCCCTAAAACTCAACTCTATTAGGCCCTTTTGCTTTGAAAAATTAAAAAAAAAAGAATAATTTTTCCACCCTTTATCCCTGTTAAGATTTACATGAAGTTTCAATCCTTCATAGATAGTGAAGAGCACAAATCTCTCTTACCTACCCAATTGAAATAGGCATCAAATTGTCACAAGAAGACTGCCATGAAGAACTAAAGAAATACGTTATGGTTTGAAATAAAAATTGAAAAATATTTGAGATGACCATAGGATAAAGAAATCTTCAATTTTTGAGTTAATTTACTTGGTTCATTTTCAAGTTAAGAGGGATTCTTCTAGCGAAACCCTAGCCTAAGGGTTTTCATACAAGACCTAGCCCAAGAGGCACAAAAATTATTTCTTGATCTTGACTCAATATTTTTCAAAGAGACCAACTTACAAAAGACTGTGAAAACTTAAGGAAACTTTCCCATGCCCATACTCACCTTGAAACTATGAACTTCATTTCTAAAGCAACTAGAAAATGACAGATAAAGGGTACTTACAATGATTTGTATCAAAATGAAATTGAATTTGGGTTTGATTTGAGGCTTTTCATAGCTTGGAAAGATCATTGAAGGACCCTAAACCTTATTTCAATACCAAACAACTTCATAAGGATCCATTTTCCATATTTTCTTGAGAAACTATGACCAACCTTAAGCTTCACCATATTCAACTTAGATCACTATACTATTCCAAAATTTTAAAGGAATGTATTATGAAGTGGATACCACCGTATTATCTTCAACATTGTGAAATCATATATTATGAGGTAGGGACCACACTTGCAACTCAGGCTACATACTTCATGATTGGGCCTATGAGGAAGTTTAAGAGAAATGAAGAACTCCGAAAAGTTAATATCATAATTGCATAAAGAAAATTCGAAATCTTACTCTTTATTCTTTCTCAATACATAGGAAGTATTACATCCATTTAAATAGGAGATGTTGTTCCTATATTTAAGGAGATATAATCTCCATAAATATCTCCACACATAACTCCTAAAACAACTCCATGCTATTATACGTGAGATTTTGTTTTCTCACAAAACTAATATTGTTAATGATTTGTTTACTCAACAACTCATAACAATATTTACTCACCCACTCATAATTACATTTACAATAATGTAATTAATTATTACAACACATATTATATTATCCTAGATAATATAATCACTTACATAATATTCTATGTTCACACTACAACATAGATATTCCTAACATTCGCCCCCTTAGTGTGAACATGGGGTAAGAGCTCCTGGAAACATCAACCTTGTCGGAGTATTCATTGCTACTGGATCTTGCTATCTGGATCTTGCTGCTAATGATCATCCTTGTCGTATGAACATCTTCATCGACTGATCACCTTCCACCGAAGTACCTTCCACCGAAGTATGGCAGTCAGAGGACCGTACGACAGTCAGAGGACCGTACGTAGATGATTTTCCCCTGTAAGCTGAGTCATGCAGTTTGCTTCTTCCACACCAAATAGACACTCAGGAACTGTTGTTAGTCTATGTGAACACATTAAAATCAAAACATGAAACTAGTTTCACCCCCTTGTGTATAAACACACCACATAACTGAAATAAAATATCACCACATCTGTCTGCGACCCCATCGTTGGTGAATGACGAGAGGACGCTGATTTTCCTCCTTCCTCCATTGCCTCCTTCCTCCAACAAGAAAAGAGTCTACCATAGGAAATCCTCATCACTAGGACATGAAAGTTCTTCATCAGTTGAGTAGACTTCCCAATCAGTTTCTACTTCAGCTAGAAGGGCTTTCTGATCTATCTTGTCATCAAGAAGATCCTGAGCTCTCTTTTTACAGTTCAATATTACATGCCCAATCTCATTACAATAAAAGCATTTTATTTTTCCATGTGAAGGAACCTTCTTTGGTTTATGTTTTTCCTTCTTAGATGAGGAGCTCGGTTTGTTTCCTACATATAGTACTTCTTCATGTTCTTCATGATTGCTTTGTTCTAACAATGTAGAAATCACTCCTTCTAGACTAATAGTAATTTTACTCAAAGTAAATACAATATTTGAGTAACTCTTAGGCATGCTATTAAGAAGAATAGCTTTAGCATCATCATCTTTTACATGTTCTTTAATTCCAACTAGTTGATTTAGCAAAGAACGAAACTTACTTATATGATCTGCCATTTTTGAGTTCTCTTCCATCTTCAACTGTACATAAGCGTTGCTTCAATGTAGTCTTTGCCATTTCAGCTTCAGAACCAAACAATTTGTTAAGAGACTCCCAAATTTCTTTTGCAGATTTTGTGAAATCCACATGATGTAGATAGGCTTTTGATAAGCCCAGACCAATGGTACCCAATGCTCTCTGATCTTTTGCATTCCATTTTGCCAATTCATTTCCTCCAGTGGGTGGAGTTGAATTAGACTTCACCACATCCCATAGATCCTTTTCTATTAAATGTAATTGCATCTGTAGTTGCCATGTATGGAAATCTTGTCCTTCAAACTTTTCAATCAAATTTAGTTTCTCCATTATTTTGTACAATACTGATAAAAAATACAAAATTGAATCAAGTACTTTAAAATTTTATATTGAATACCTTTTAACCTCCAAGCAAGTCAAGAACTTGTATTAACAATTCAACATTATTGAAAATTGGAGAAAACTTTCAGTAGAAGAATTGATGTGCTTAATTTGATAGCTGCATAGTAAAATCCATATTTCTTCCAAACTACGTTCTGGGTTCTTCTGAAATTTCTTCTGTAGTTTCTTGACCAGCACGTGATTCTGCACAAAAATTATAGAAAAACCCACATCTGGAAACGAAAAATATGATATATTCTTTGAGACGGATCTGATCATGAAAGCACTGAAATTTCTTGCATCAAACACCTCTCATTACCAAATGAAAAATTAATATCATAATTGCATAAAGAAAATTCGAAATCTTACTCTTTATTCTTTCTCAATACATAGGAAGTATTACATCCATTTAAATAGGAGATGTTGTTCCTATATTTAAGGAGATAATCTCCATAAATATCTCCACACATAACTCCTAAATCAACTCCATGCTATTATACGTGAGATTTTGTTTTCTCACAAAACTAATATTGTTAATGATTTGTTTACTCAACAACTCATAACAATATTTACTCACCCACTCATAATTACATTTACAATAATGTAATTAATTATTACAACACATATTATATTATCCTAGATAATATAATCACTTACATAATATTCTATGTTCACACTACAACATAGATATTCCTAACAGTAACCGTGGCTTCAAACTAATTAACATGCCATTTTGATATTTAAACATTCACCATGCAATTTTAGAATGTGTCTATTAATGAAAATCTATAACACCCCTAAATGACCTTGAGATATGCGAGTCTAGAATTGGGTCATTTAGTGTGATTACACAAAATTGAGTTTTCTCAAGGTGTGGGACCTTGCAAGGTGAGAAAACTCTTTAGAGAAAGCTGGTTCTTACTCCTCTGTTTAGTTGTATGCATGAATTTGCAGAGGTTCAATACTAATTCCTACTCTAAATTCTAAGGAGACATAGTTGAAGATGCAAAAAGGGGAAACAAAACTAAGCTAAAATGGTGATACACCAAAGGAGTGATCAAATTCTGTTTTGCAAATAAACATAGATCATAAGAATGTAACAACAGAACATGCACAAATTGCCAAGATATAATGAAGGATTAGAAGACAATAATAACACATGAAAGGATTGAAAAATCATTCACAGAGCATGCATTATCATTCCCAGTTTTTAATACGATGCATTACAATGGAAAGGAGGCAAAAATATGTGTTGTAGCCTGTATGAGAGGTCTAAAACTCCACGAATCCACTTGCTAAGGAGAAAAGGGGAGCCTACAAGAGAAAATGTCCAACAAAACAAAGGATTGAATCCTTTCCATTTATAACTGAAGCAAAGAGAGAGAAAGTAGAAGAGGGAGAAAATCAGATCATTTAACTCAACCATCCACCATTAATCCCTTTCAAATTGGCCTCTGAAACCCGTCAAATCGATTCCTCTATTTTTGTTTTGCGTGTTAGAAGAAAAATGATGAATTTTAGCAAAACGCAACTCTCAAAGCAATCTGATCTTGGTTTAATGGTGTGAGAAGACATTTTAGGGTTTTTTCCCATCAAATCAAGTTGATTCTTCATCCTTGGCATGTGGGAGAAGGCAACCATGGTGGATTGAGAAAAAATGACTCATTCGAAGCAATCTGGTTCGCATTAAAGGCATGAAAGACATTTCTAGATTTTTCTTCCTTGAAACCTACAAAAATGATGTTTTATGCCTCCAATGCATAGAGGAGATCAAGATCTTTCCAATGAGTCGATTTTTCCCAAATCTGATCTCTGGATCGAAAGATATGCCCATCTGAAGATTTAGGGAAAAATCAGGGCATAAATTCGGGCACAAATTTCAAGGCATGAATTAGGTCAAAAATGGCGGCAAATCAGATTTGAAAATGGGTCCATGGGCCCAAATTTTACTTTTGCACTTTTGCAAAAATTTCCCAAAACACTCCGCATCTCCGCACTTCTGCTGGTTACGTGGCACCTATTGGGGTCGGCGGAGTCAAACTTTAAATTTTTCCCTTTTAGAAAATTTTTCCTAAAAATCTCCATGGCCCCTTAGGTCCACATGACACGTGTCGAATTCTTATTGGCATGGAGGTGTGCTTTTTTCTTCCTTCACATGCCCATGGCCTCAACTTCACCTTTTGCCCCTTTTTTATATTGGGAAAATTTCCCAAAAATATCTCGCACATCGCTCTCCCGGATGACACGTGGCACCATCCGATTCGACACGGAGGTGTGGCCCAAATTTTCATCTTCTCCTTTACAGGCTAGTGGGCCTATTTTTGAGTTTGATTTTTTAGCCAAAAAGGCTAAGTGTTGCAAATTCCTCCTTGGTCCCGCGAGTCCGTTTCCTTCCTTCATCAGGCCCGCGGGCCAAAATTTTCCTTTGTGCCTTTTTTACACAACAAGGGCTAAGTGAACAAATTTTCTCCTTGTCTCTTCCAAGCCACCAATTCCTTTGGAAAATTTTCCAACTCCACTCTGCCAGCTCGAGACTCCCTGGCAAATTTTCCTCCTTACCTTTGCAGACCCACCCATGGAAAATTTTCACTGTAAAATCTGTTGAGCCATAACTAAAAAAGTATAAGGAGTTAGAAGGACTTCTTTACCTTTCTAGAAAGGGGAAGAAACATCCTATCTAATGAAGCCATCTCTAGGAACTTTTGAGTTCTTTAAAGTTATAAAAATATGTGTGCAGCAAAAGGAAGGAAGAATGAAGGCAAGTTAACCAAAACAAGCATGGGCTTATTTTGGATAACAATTTTGGCGACTCAGAGGGGTCATCTGCCTGCTAGATGAAGTGACTAGCTACCTGAAGCAATCCATTGGGAATGGAGTCATGAACTCAACTACTTGTTACTCTCAATTCATTAGAAAATATCTAAGATGAAGATTGTGAGAGTAGAAAATTACTTTGACCTGGAACATGATCTGCAAAAGATGCATCCTTGGGAAACAAAACCTGTGCCAAAGCACTTAGGGAAATGTAAATCTAAGCTACAACAAAACAATGTGCATAAGCACTTGGAGGAATGAAAAATATAAGCTAATATGTACAAGGTGAGAAGTTTCCCTTCTAGTAGAAATGCTTTAGATGGATTCCATTAACTGGAATTTGCAGTTCCTCACCATCCAATGTAGACAATTAGAAGGCATTGCTATTTTTTCATTTTGTGACCATGTAGGGGCCACTCCAAATGGCATCAAATTTTGAATTCCTTCTTGGCTTTTCTCGGTCTACATCCCATTTCAACACTAAATCTCCAACTTGGAAAGTTCTAGCCTTAGCTTTCTTATCAAATCTTCTCTTGATCAATGCTTGGTCATTTTCCATTGTTTGGGTTACATGCTCTCTAGTTTCTTGGAGTTCCATCAATTCTGCATATCTAACCTCCATGGGCTCACACTCCAACAATTCCAATTGCTTCATGAGTTCCAATGTTGGCAAATCAAGTGATATAGGCAAGACTGCCTCTTTCCCATAAAAAAAACTATGAATGGAGAGTTACCTGTGGATCTCTTGGGAGTTATCCTATCAACCCATAGAGCTGATTTGAGCTTAGTGTGCCAAGTACTCGATTTTCGTCAAGAGTCCTCTTGATGATCCTTAAAAGATTCTTGTTTGTGGACTCGGCTTGGCCATTACCTTGAGGGTAATAATTTGATGAAGTTCTCAAATAGATCCCATTTCTAACAACCCATACAGTTACCTTTGATCCTATGATTTCCAATACATTATCTGATATTATAGTGGTAGGTATACCAAATCTGGTTGTTATCCCCTCATAGAAGTCTAGAATGCTAGATTCATTTTCCTCTTTGAGTGCCACCGCCTCAATCCATTTGGTGAAGTAGTCTATTGTTTGTTAGAATCCATTTGTGCCCTTGGCTTGAGTTTGGATTAATGACTCCAATGAAGTCCAAACCCCATTACATGAATGGCTGGTCAACTGATATTGGGTGCAATGGAAGTGCTACTAACCTTAATGACTCAATGAATTCCACACCCCATTGCATGAATGGCTGGTCAACTGAGATTGGGTGTAATGGAAGTGCTGCTAACCTCTCTTTTCCTATGAAGAATGCACAATTCTTACACCTCTTGATCCATGCATAACAATCACTAAACACTTTGGGCCAATAATAACCAGCCTTCATGATCTTGAGAGTTGTCACTCTTGGAGAAAAATGACCCCAACTGATCCATTATGGAACTCTTCTAACATTTTCTCAATCTGATTTGTCCCAATGCACCTTAGCAACACTCCATTGATATCTTTTTTGAACAAGATGCCATCAAAAAGTACATACGAAATAGCTTGCAATCTGAAGTGTCTTCTTTTGGATTTGTTCATCTCTGGAGGGCATAGGCCTATTTGTAAGAAGTGCATTATGTCTTGGGTTCAACAAGGAGTGAGCACACCACCATTTTCTTCTTGAACATCTCTTTGTTCTTGGCTATCTTACAACACTAAAACAACATTGTTCTCTTTGCTTGCTTCAATTGGTTGACTCAAGGCCAATTTCTCACACAATCCCTTTCCTTGGACCAGCTTGGTGACTTTGATCTCAATGTCATACTCCATGACACAAGTAATACACCATGCACATTTTTTATTTAGATCTTTGTTGAGGAGGAAGTCCTTAAATCCCACATGAGAAACCAGCAGTTGAACCTTGTTGTTTGAAACTAGATTCTTAAATTTCTTTAAGATCCTAATCACTGCAAGAACATGCTTCTCAATAAAGGAATATCTTACTTCATAGTCCTCCAAGATTTGGCTAAAGAAGGAAATTAAGCGCTCTGCATTTTCTTCGTTTTGCTTTGTACAAAATTGCGAAAGTGTATCACCACCACCAAATGCATAAAGGATGAAGTCTTTGGGGAAATCTAGGTTAATGAGAGTTGGAGCTCGTGAGATATCTTCTTTGATTTCCTAAAAACTTGCCTTACCTTCAAATTTGTCTATTTGAATGCCACACTTTTTTTCAACATCATATTTATTGGCTTGACAAGGGTTGCAAAGTTTAGAACAAACCTTTGAACAAAATTGATTCTTCCCAAGAAACTTTGAAGAGCCTTCTTATGACTTGGCAATGGTAGTGCTCTTATTGCTTCAACCCTCTTTGGATCAATTGCTAACCCTTCTTTGGAAACAATGTGGCCTAGGAGCTTGCCTTCATGAGCTAGGAATATGCATTTTTGGGATTCAAGGATACTCCAAATCTTCTACATCTTTGGAACACTTGTCTCAAATGAAAGAGATGGTCTGCTACACTTTTAGAAAATACAGTAATATCATCTAGGTATATCAGCACTATTTTGTTGATCAATCCCTTGAATGCCATATCCATTTCCCTTTAGAAAGTAGCTCCGACGTTAGACAACCCAAATGACATTTTTCTATATGCATAGGTTCCCTATTTGGTGGTGAAGGTTGTTTTGAACTAATCATCTTCCTTTACCATGATCTGATTATACCCTGAATAACCATCTAGTAATGAAAACCTCTCAGAGCTAGTAACAACTTGCAAAATCTGCTCCATAGAAGGAAGTGGGTAGTGGTCCTTAAGGGATGCATTGTTCAAATCTCTAAAGTCTACACACAACCTGATTTTTGCACTCTTCTTTCTAACTGGAACCAAGTTTACAATCCAACTTGAATGCTTGATGGGGAATATGATACTTGCCTTTATTAACTTATTCAATTCCTTCTTCATGAGAGGCTCAATGTGTGGATTGACTGGTCTCGATTTTTCTTGATGGGCTTAACACTTGGATCTAGTTCAATTATGTGTTGAGCTAGCTTGGGATTGAAACCTCTCAAGTATTCATAGCTCCAAGTGAATACATACAGGAACTCTTGGCAAAGTTGCATGAATTCATACCTTTCTTGCTCGGTTACCACTTTACCAGTTTAAAGTGACTCGCCTTCTCCAACTGAGATGGGCTTTGAATCCTCTCCCTTGACTTGGATGTTTTCTTTCTCCTTCCTAAATTGATCATTAGGATTGAAGATAGACTCTAAAGTCACAAGTACTTTTGGAAGTTTGTTAGTTATTAGCTATAGCACTTGATCACCGTCTTTGCTGTCCCACTTTTCTGATTTTTGGCGAGAGAACTCAGCTTCCTCTTGTAAGAAATTAATGATTCATTGGTCACTCTCAAACACTTGCCAACTTGAATTATTGTCTGACACTGATGGCATCACAATCACATGGATGTTTGGCTGCATTTTATCTCTTTTGATACTCTCCACAACATCAAAAGTTGCTCCAATTGCTGCAATTCTATCAACAGCTTGCTTCTCTTTCCTAGGGATGGAGTTGATGCAAAAACCCTCAAAATCCTCAATGAGATCCCACACCCTATTCTTATAACTTTTGAGTAGGTCATTCTTGGCAGCATGTTTTCCTTTAACTTGATTAACAATCAGCTCACTATCACCAAATAATTGTAAGTTTTTGATGCCTCTTCCTTGACCAATGTAATCCATGTATCAAAGCTTCATATTCAACAGTGTTGTTAGAACATGCAAAATGAAATCTAAAAGCTGAATAATACTTAATTCCTTGAGGTGAAAAAAGCATAGCCCCTCCTCCTACACCTTGTCTACTTCTTGATCCATCAAAGAACAACTGCCACACGTCATTGTCATCTCTATGGTTTGGCTTGGTGATGCTAGGAAGAGATTGAATTTCTTCATGCATGTAATAGACTCCTAGTTCAGATTCCTCTATTTCCTTGTAGGGATCAAAAGCATATACCTTACTTGCCCATTCGTCAAGAGTCAAATCTGGAATGCTTCCAACTTTTGTGTCAGCTTCATGTGTGCTTGGATAATCCTCTTGATCAAACGCTGAACAGTTGGCATTGATTGGGCTTGGAGTACGAGGTTCAATGTGAAAGTTTGTAATAGGTTCGAACTGATTGTAGCCTTGGCTCCATACCTTGTCCTAAACAACATGTGTGACCAATTAATGCTTAAATATATGGCAAAAGAGTAGTGGAAAATCTATCATCGACACATATTGCAAAAAAATGACATTGGGGCATGCATGCAAAGTAATGCTCCATACCTTGTCCTAGCTGTGAAATCCCTTGATAAACATATGGCAAAAGAGTAGTGGCAAATCTATCACCGACACATATTGCAAAACAATGACATTGGGGCATGCATGCAAAGTAATGCTCAAATATTTAATTATCCCAATGTTCTATTTCTTTGTCCCATCTAATTACACCACCCCTTGGATATGACTTCATATTGAAGGCCCAAATGATCAGCTATTTTCTTGGGCATCACAAAACTACTTGCCCAAGAATCAATCATACATTTATGTACTATTTTATCTCTCAATGATCAATGAAAAATAGAATGCGGGGGCTTCCAATTTTTACCTTGTTGTTTTCCATGATTTCCCTCAAAATGAGTAGCATTTGTGAGTACCTTCTCTTGCATATGAGCTAGCTAATTTGAGGTTGACCAATTCTTCATGGCAGCTTGTAATAGATCCCTTTGTCTGGGATGGATAGTGACTCCCACATAGATATGTTCACATTGGTCTTCTTCATTTGTTCAATGATGTTAAATGGGGATGAACCATCTCTTTGCTTCCCTTTAGTCTACATTATTTTCTTTTACATGGGCTACAACAACTAGCATTTGAGCTGGTCTAGAAGGTGGCTTGGGCTGTCCTTGCACATTTGGAACTGCATTTTGCTTGCCAACACCTTGTGGAGTGATGGAAGGTTGTGAATCACTTGGGCCTAATGACTTCCCTTCACCAATATTCCTCTTCTTTGACTATGTGTTAGCTTGCTACACTCTGAGAAGGTGTTTGATTCATACCACAAAAATATTTAGCCTGCCAATTCACAAGTGTAGTCTCATTTGGAGTTGTATCTTGTTGAAATATCCCTTGTTGTTGGTTTTCTTCTTGACTCGTGTCAATCTCTACACTAGTTGTTGTCACCATCAAAGCTTGGTTCAAAGAACCATTGAAGCACATAGATTGGTTGTGAGGTTCATTACATGGGTTACACCAATCATACTCTTGAGCTATACTATTTTACACTGGCACTAAGGATTTAGAGGTAGATGCAACATTGAGATTATAGGGCTAAAATGGTCTATTGGTAGGAGGCCTTAATTGATTTTGATTTACAACTGGGTTGGGTGGCGTATTAGGCTGATATGGTTGTCTATTAGGCTGAGTTTGAGGCTGATAAGAAGGCCTAAAACTTTAAGCTTGCTACCTCTTGAGTGTAACCAACTCATTTCCCAAATTTTGCAATTGTTTCATAACTTCTTGAAACTCATTTGAGGCACTAGAGGATGAAGTAGAAGTTTCATTTGAACTCTGATTTCTAGGAGTGGGAATGAGAGCTAAAGTAGGTGCTTGAATAATACTTGGGCTTCCCAACTTTGGATATAAAGGCATAAGATGCCTAGGTGTAAGTTTACTAGCTTGGATCAAACAATTATTAGCCCTAATGGCAATGTTGTAAGCTGTAGGTATAGTTGCACCTCCCATGGATTGGATCAACATAGAAATGTCAGAATTTAAAGCCTTGAGAAAGTATAAGAAAGCACCTTGAGCTGTTGGCCTCACTACCAATGGGATTCTATCCCATATTCTTTGAAATCTGAAATTGAAGTCTGTTAGCTACTCATTGGGAGCTCTCTTGATAGTTGTTAGTTGCTCCAATAGAGACAAGTTGTCCCCTTTCTCTCCAAATTGGTTATGGAGGGTTGTGCACAACTGGTTCCAATTTTGGATAGAGCCTGTTTTCAGCTTTCGAACCATTGCAAGGATTTCCATTTGAATGAAGATGCCAACAATTTGACAGTAATCTCCATCTCAACAATTGAACAATCTCATGGATTACACAAACATTAGCAATATCTTTGACATGATCACCAGGAATGGTTTGATTTTATCCAGTAAAGTATGGGATGTTCTTCAATGTCTTTAAATTGGGCTGGGTTTTATGCATTGAGAGCAAGTGGGATGCTGCCAGTAAAGTTGACATAAGGATTGGGTTGTGTCATTTTGATTGGCCTGAGAACCCTTGTTGATTGGATGAAAGGTCTACCAGGTGGAGGAGTTGATAGAGTTATGTTTGGTGGAGATGGAGACCTTTGAATCCTTCTTCCTCTTTCTCCTCTTTCTGGGGATAATTACAGATAGTTAAACAATCCCTCTTCTCTAGTCCTTGACCTTGTTTGGATCCTTCTCATGAATCTTCAAGCTTGGATTGCTGAAACCAGTTGATTCTATCCTTTTGGAGTCACTAGATGTGCAAATCAAGGCTCTTTCAAGCAAGAAACTTACAAAAATTACACATCAACTTTGTTGCAATGAAGATGAAGACCTCTAAGGTCCCACCGGGCATGCCAAAAATATTAGTGCAAATCTACAACACCCCCTAAATGACCTTGATCTGCAGTCCAGAATTGGGTCATTTAGTGTGATTGCACAACATTGAGTTTTCTCCAAGGTGTGGGACCTTGTAAGGTGAGAAAAATCTCTAGAGAAATTTGGTTCTTACTCCTTTGTTTAGGTGTATGCATGAATTTGTAGAGGTTCAATACTAATTCCTACTCTAAATTCCAAGGAGACAGAGTTGAAGATGCAAAAAAGGGGAAACAAAACTAAGCTAAAACGGTGATACACCAAAGGAGTGATGAACTTCTATTTTGAAAATAAACACAGATCATAAGAATGTAACACAGAACATGCACAAATTGCCAAGATATAATGAAGGATCAAAAGACAATAATAACACATGAAAGGATTGAAAAATCATTCACAGAGCATGCATTATCATTCCCAATTTTTAATACGATGCATTACAATGGCAAGGAGGAAAAATATGTGTTGCAACCTATATGAGAGGTCTGAAACTCCACAAATCCACTTGCTAAGGAGAAAAGGGGAGCCTGTAAGAGAAAAACGTCCAACAAAACAAAGGATCAAATCCTTTCCATTTATAACTGAAGCAAAGAGAGAGAAAGTAGAAGAGGGAGAAAATCAGATCATTTAACTCAACCATCTGCCATTAATCCCTTTCAAATCAGCCTGAAAACCTATCAAATTGATTCCTTTGTTTCTGTTTTGTGTTAGAAGAAAAATGATGAATTTTAGCAAAACGCAGCTCTCAAAGCAATCTGATCTTGGTTTAATGGTGTGAGAAGACATTTTAGGGTTTTTCCCATCAAATTGAGTTGATTCTTCATCCTTGGTGTGTGGGAGAAAGAAACCATGGCGGATTGAGAAAAAAATGACTCATTCGAAGTAATCTGGTTCACATTAAAGGAATGAAAGATGTTTTTGTATTTTTCTTCCTTGAAACCTTAAAAATGATGTTTTTATGCCTCTAATGCATAGAGGAGATCAAGATCTTTCCAATGAGTCTAATTTTTCCCAAATCTAATCTCTGGATCGAAAGATATGCCCATATGAAGATTTAGGGCAAAATCAGGGCATAAATTTGGGCACAAATTTCAACGCACGAATTAGGTTGAAAAATAACGATGAATCAGATTTGAAAATGGGTCCACGGGCCCAAATTTTACTTTTTGCACTTTTGCAAAAATTCCCAAAACACTCCGCATCTCCGCACTTCTGCTGGTTAGGTGGCACCTATTGGGGTTGGCAGAGTCAAACTTTAAATTTTTCCCTTTTGGAAAATTTTTCCCAAAATCTCCGCGGCCCCTCAGGTTTGCATGACACGTGTCGAATTCTTATTGGCATGGATGTGTGCTTTGTTTCCTTCCTTCATGGGCTGCGGCCTCAACTTCACCTTTTGCCCCTTTTTTAAATTTGGAAAATTTCCCAAAAATATCTGCGCCCCACTCTCCCGATGACACGTGGCGCCTTATGATTCGGCATGGAGGTGCAGCCCAAATTTTCCTCTTCTCCTTCACGGGCTCGTGGGATGATTTTTGACTTTGATTTTTAGCCAAAAAGGCTAAGTGTCGCAAATTCCTCCCTGGCCCCGTGAGTCCGTTTCCTTCCTTCATTGGGCCCACAAGCCAAAATTTTCCTTTGTGCCTTTTTCCCGCAACAAAGGCTAAGTGCCCAATTTTTCTCCTTGTCTTCACCAAGCTGCCAATTCCTTTAGCAAATTTTCCAACTCTACTCCAGCGGCCCGAGAATCCTTGGCAAATTTTCCTCCTTACCTCCACGAGCCTCGCCCAGGGAAAATTTTCACTGTAAACTCTGCCGAGCCATAACTCAAAAAATACAAAGAGTTAAGAGGACTTCTTTACCTTTTTGGAAAGGGGAAGAAAAATCCTATCTGATGAATCCATCTCTAGGAAATTTTGAGTGCTTTAAAGTTGCAAAAATCTACCTGTAGAAAAAGGAAGGAAGAATGAAGGCAAGTTAACCAAAACAAGCATGGGCTTATTTTGGATAATAGTGTCTACTTATTTTTCAACCTATTTCAAGACTGCACCTTTCACACATCATAAATGTAAGTACAAAACTTGTCAAACATTAAATAAAACTTGTAAAAAATAGTTATGCTTGAAGGGCACCAATGGTATTATTTGACTGGAGAGATCCTTAATAAACCTTGATAAATTTAATAAACTCACAAAATTGGTTTGGAGATGATAGACAAACTCACTTTATTCCCATTCATTCAAGAAGAAGGTTTGGAGAGAGAATAAACAACGTTAGAGAAAAAGAGAACTTTCTTGTTCTTCCACATTTGGTCCTAAATTATTTTGAAAAATATCGAGATTGGATTTATCTTGAAAAATTCCTTCTATGATTTATCTGAAGGAGGCTTTATAATTTTGTTTGGATGCTAAGAAGACAAGGTGCTTAGTTTTCCTTTTTCAAGAAACCGGTTTTGGTAAAAATTGAATAACTTCAAAATTCCTCTTTAAAATTTGATGAAATTTGACCCGAGCACCTCAACACATCCCTATACACAATCCATAGCTCGGTTTCTAATAAATGAGCTTGTACGGTTAGGGCCAATTTCATTTAACTAAGCCTCCACTCTTAGTTCTCAAGGGCGAGTTTAGTGAGAACTTGAATTTTACCTCCAAGGGATAAATTAAGCCCTATAAATGCTCCTACATACTCTAGAAAGTGTTCCTAGGCTCCTACCATGCTTACTCCAGATTTTCATGACCCGATTTGTTCCCATGCACGTCATTAGGCTCTAGAACTAGACTTGAATGAGCTAGTTTCTATTAATACTTCCAACATCTGACTTGGTGATCACTCTAGAAGCTCTTGAAAATACTATAAACATCATTTCTGACCTATAGGACACATGATCTAAGCACACCAACCATTTCCATAGCTCTAGTGGGCACCAACCTCATTGGTCGAGCCCAGTAGTACCACTGAAACCATCCTGAATGTTCAATAAACCATCTTGAGACCACTAAAAACCATTGATAAGGCACCAAAATTCATGACATGTCGCTCCTCCTTTTCCATAAATGCCATGTGACATCAATGACAACACATACCAATGCAAAAGGTTAAAAAATTTAAACATGTGGTGAGGGGGTCTCTCTCACATATGAAAATTTTGATCAAGTATTTTTATGTGGTTCCAAGTGAAGGAAAGTGGTGGGCATTGGAGAGGGGAACTTTAGGGTGTCCTAATTGGGGTACACTAAGTATAACCCAAGATGGTTCCTAGTCGGGAAAGAAGATCATATAAATAATCATTTCCTCCTGATAATGTGGCCATAGCTTGAGGTGTTGAATCTCGGTTATCACCTAAGAATTTTTAAACACACACAATCCTCAAAGAACCCATAGAAAACTATGTAGTTAAGTTTGTAACTAATATTTTATTAAATAAATTTACATTTCCATGATTCACAATTAATCTCATAAATGCCTTAATTTTTGAATGCTTTAAATTTTATTTCGACGTTTAAACTACAAGTAAATGTTTATATATTATAAAGTATATCATAAACAAATAAGTTATAAATTGGGAAAAATAAAAAATAAAATTGATAATACCCCCTCCCATAATATTATTAGAATGAAAATACCCCATATTTTTTCCATATACCTTACTTACCCATTTTCCATTACAATTTTATTTACCCCTTTTTATTTATACCCTAATATATCAAACAAAAAATATATCATGTTTCCCAATCAATTATTATTTTCTTAATATGCATTTTCTCTATGGTGAAATAATATCATTTGTGTTGAAAACATACTCAATCCTAGTTTTCTACCATCTTATTATTTCTTTCTTAAGAATCTCCTAATTCAGATTTCCTTATTCAAAAAGAGATTATAATATAACTTTATGACCACAATTTTTTTGCAATTTTAAGGTATTTAGCTTTAAAAACTAGGGTTCAAATGTTTTAGTTTTATATTAAAATTAACCCTACCTCTTCTCTAGCCCACCTCTCTAACCTACCCCCAATACCTAATTCAAAATATTAATAAATTAAACCCTTCCACCCTTAATGTCTACTGGTATATTGAATTTGATTTTATCAATTTTAATTACCTCAATATGAATGAATGTGCTAGGATATTGCCTTGCTAATGAACCCCCTGTATATACAATCTAACTTTAGGATGTGGAACCCATTCATGGTTGAATTGTACTATCTAGAACAACACATCCTCAAACTTTTCTTTCAATTCGAATATGTTTGTTGGATCATTTCATCCTCTTGGAGTCAACATTGTCAAAAAAATTAGTTTGGAAACCTGTATAAGAACATTAAAATCACTTAATTTATTTACATGTTGTTTGTTATGGGCTCTAATTGCAAATACTAATATTAGCGAGAACTCAAAAATACCTAAATCTAACCAAAGATGATGCACACCCATTAAGGAAATCACTTACTATAGTTATAAAGCACTTAAATAGGTCAAGGATTTCAACTTCCCTCATTTCCAAGCATCTAAATATCTCAATTAAATGTATTAGCAATAAAAATATCACCCTAAAGCTTTGTCAACATGGTTTAAGTTGCCAAACTAGTTGGATCCATATAGATGTCACAACTTCAACTCAACACTAATTTTGTTGTAGGGTCTTCCACCATGGTTAGGGTTTGAGTTTGATTTAAATTATTTTTATGGTTTCACAATTGTGGGAATCTTAGGGTTTGAAATCGACATACATTTACAGAAATAGAATGGCACAAGAAGTCACAGAGCCACTCTTTAAGCATGTTCAAAACTGTACATTAATCTCAAGATCGTACGGATGTTCCTAACAACATTGTATGATTTCATACCACGACATTTTCTATCTATAATATCAATCATGAATCATCTTTAGGTGGATTACTCTTACATTCTTTAGAGTTTATGCACCTAGATCTCTCCTATGTCACTTTGTATAGCTAATTGAACCTCTCACATGTTCTTGATCTTTTTACATATCACTATCAATAATTGTAAGTATTAGTGTGTTGTTTTGATATTGCATAATTTATGTTATAAGTTGATTAATTAGAATAACCCCTATAACAAACCTTACATCCTCTTTTAGTGCATTCATAACATTATTAATTTAATTAGGATGTAAACAACTAGAGGTCTAAGTGACCCAAGTCATTGTCTTTGGACTGATTGATTGTTGATTGTATGTTTACTAATCTAGAAAGCACGCGGAAAGCACACTTCAATTGCATAAGAAATTGGGCCCAAAATTGCACATAGAATCGTGCATTAGTCGCATGAGTGACTAACACTTGTATGGAAATTCTACAAAATTCTTGTGTTGCGGGCTTGTGATGTTTAATGTGATTCGCCTTTTCCTTTAAAAATATTTACAAACAAATATACATGCGCACGAGAGCCAAAAGTGTGATCCACAAGTCAAAAGATGGACAATCGGTGGGATTTATGAATACATAGTGTATTAGAGATCATGTAAATTATTAATTGATGGTGTTTATATGATGATTAAATGTTTGTGGTGTCTTTAGATAGGTGTGACATGATTTAATGTTGGTGGATGAGTGAATATTGCTAAATGTTATGTGGTGTTTTTATCAACCTTTGTTTAAGTTTTATGATTTTCAATTGTTTTTAGGTGTTTTTTTTTGGTTGGGGGTGGGGGATGGGGAGATTTTAGAATTTTTATAGTGTTCTTGTATTTTATTAATGTAACCTTAAATAAAATGTGTTTTTATAGTGTTAACATTTACTAATCATTATAATGGTCCAATTTGATGTTTCATTTTCTCTTTTGTATATTAATTCATTCTTCTATTCTTTAAATGAATTATAAGTTGTAAAGAATATGTAGACATCCCACATTCTCTTGGATCTTATATAAGACTTTGTATAAAATAACATTGCAATTAAATTTCTACATCTAATATCAATTGTCTTCATTATTCTTTCATTATTACATTAAGAACTTTGATATATCCTTTAACTTCATAACCTAAATATAATTATAACCTAATAATTCCACTCATAACTTAAATATAATTATAACTGAAAATTTTAAATTAATAAAATCTAACAAACCATGATAATTATATTTTAAAAATCACTAAAAATCATATTCTAAACAATCGAGACAATTTCAAAAATCCAACAAACCATTGTGGCTAAGTTTGTGATGAGTTCCACAAACCATTCTTGAATATTTCAACAAATCATATATTGATATGTTGAAAAGTTTCTATCAAGACAAATGGACAATTGAAAAACGATGGTCCAATATTATAAATTAAACAAATATATATATATATATATATATAGTTGTTTAATTATATATATATATATATATTGGAGATGCTAATCTCGTTGAAGGCTGACCGTAAGTTCCTCGTTGAATGTTCATAAATCTTGTGTATAAACATGATAGAGATGCTTCATTCGGTTTCGAATTTCGTTGCTGAATCTATTCTAAATCAATAATTAATCAACAAAAATGAATCCAACGGCTAAATGCAATAGGAAACCAAGAAAACTTGAGAAGGAATATCCCCACCTACTCTAATAAAGTAATAGTTAGATATGATCCGCCGTGGTATTATGTTTGTGGAAAATGGCATCAATATAAGACACCAAAATGAAGCAGGTGGAATCGTCGAATTCAAAGTATTCCAAGAAGACGGTGGCAGGTATAATATATTTTTCTTGCATAACAAATACCAACTATTTGTGTGTCAATATAAAGAACATCCTTCGAATAGACTTGTGTGGTATATTAAGAAATGAGCTTATTCAATGGATGAAGATTGCAGGTAGAATGTGATAATGGTTCGGATCAGCCATATCCAACCATTTACAGTTGGGTTGACGGGGTTGAGCCGAACCAATATCACATTTTATCTCCTTTTCAAGGTTCAACCCCCAATTGTCAATTTGTCTCATTTTTCAATGAATATTATTGTCTTTGATGGTGTAGAGGTAGGGGTGCGGTGTTATTGTGGAAAATCTTTCTTATTTTTTTGGGAGGGATGTGATGCAGTGATCGTTTATGAGAGTCTTCACAAATTTATAGAGCTGGTGTTTTTTTGTTGACTGAGGGGTATGTGTATAAACTGAACGGTATGTGTGATGTAAGTTGTTGACAAGTTCAGTCAGTCAATACATCATATAGACCATCATTTATATTGCAAACATGTAAATGTAGTAAAGAATAAGTATATTTCGTCACTCAACAATGAATGTACTGGTGATTTATTTGAGAGGAGAGTCTTGTTGGTATCATGTAATGATTCAATTTTCTGTAGGGACTCTCTACTAGACCCACCATCATGGATGCAAGATTTGAAGCCAGTAATACTATGCGTCAAGGTTCTTTATTTGAGAGCAAACTATTGTGGATGCAACTGCATGTTGATTGATTTTTCTGATTTTGAAAGTAGAGTTTTGAGGGTACAATTGTTGGGCAATTGAGTCTTCTCTAGAGAGTCTCTGTTAGAACCCATTATCAAGGATAGAAAGATTTGAAGTCAGTAAGTAATATTTTTTGTTCGAATTTAGAACTGAACTCTTGGGAAAAAAGAGCCTATATATTTTCTACATCTTGGTTAGTAACAGACTATTTAACATTATTTAGGTGTTATTTTTTCATTGGTTGATGAAATTTTCAACCCCCAAATGTAAAGTTTAAGTAGAAAACTATTGAATAATTCTTTTTCATGTTCCTGCATCAATTTTGAAAATATAGGGACTTCCCTTTATGTTCACATTTTTAATTTGATATTACAGGACGTTGTTTGTCAATTGGCCGCACTGTTGTCCATACTTGTAAAGTATGATGGCCAATTTCATCAATTTCTGCCTTAATTACCTCTTCTATGAACTTCAACGCTCCACCACTCTTTCCAAGGCGTTAATGATGAATTTCCAATGTTTTAATTAGGTCTCAGTTTTTCATGCTCCTATGCAGATTTGTTTTTAATTTGTTCACTCTGTCCAGCGTCCAGACAAAAGGATGAATGTTCAAAACAAAAATTTCACTTTTGCATACCGCTTCTTCACACTCCTCATGGCTCGTCCACTTTACTTCCTCCTCCTGGATCAACGGTCACCATTGGCTATGATACTACTATTCGGTATTATCACATGAAAGAAAAAGAATATGGAAGATCTAACTATATTTTGTTTACGGTAAAAACTCAAACAATGGCAAAAATGCTTTGTTAATTTCTTTTACAACGCTTTAAGCTTATATCCGTTTTTACGAGTGGTTTGCCTACGGGACCAAACTTATTTATGGGTTTAACTACCTTTAATAACTTATTAGTAGTAGTTGTTCTCCGAGGAGCAAGTCTACGCTGTGAAGGTTTTAGTGAGTTTGTCTGCAAATAAAGCATGTGTGGAATATTCTTGTGAACCATATAAAACATCCTCCATGCATGTGCACCCTCCATATATGTGATGGTTTTGTATTTATATTTGTCTTGTAGATAATAAGAGCTGTAGCTATAAAACTCACTAACGTCCATCCTCTTCTATCACATATCATCATTTGTGAAATGAATTCACTATGTAAAGAAATTTGATGGCACATTATTCTAAACATCGTTAGATGTATTCTTAATTTTATATGAAATTTTCTAAACTTATAGCACCAAGTTTTTAGTGTCATAGAAATGTACTTGTATTTGGACATTTATACCTGTGTGTTTAGTAATATTATAAAAATTCAAAAAATTGACATATAAACAATTCATAGTACCTAGGAGGATGGTCTTTGGGAGGCACATACATCATCCCGATCACAAGGAGAGTCAAATCAATTGCCATAAAAGCTTGCCTGATTCCTACCTCTTTGGTTTGCCAATGACTGAGAGAATTCAAATATAAGGAATGCAGAGTCTGGGGAAATGTTCTTTGGAATGGAATTAACAAGGATAAGGTAAAGAACAATAGTTCAGATTGGTGGTATCAAGATATCATTATAAGACAATAATATCCACAATGGAAATACAAAGGAATAAAATAAGAAAGCATCACTGGAGCTCTAATATTCCATTAGAAATTTGGTACTTACATTTTTTTGCCCATCTTCATTAGTGTTGTCTTATTCTTTCTTTCTATTTATTCACAAGAACCTAGTGTCCATCCTATGCTCTTATAGTCATTTTCATCAAGAGGATATGTTCCAAAATGAGCAAGAAAATCACTTATTTCCGTTGTCTTACATTTTGGCCATGTTCTGAGAAGTAAGGGCTTAAGAAAGTTAATTACTTGGATAACATGTATAAAATCTATCAAGGTATTAGACATATGTTTTAATGATAGGAACAAATATTATTAATATCCCAACATATTGATCACCACCTCCAAACCAAATTTTTTTACTGAAATTGATCAAATTAAAAATACAACAACTACTTGAGACATAATGGGTGCAATGAACGTTTACCTATTCCATGCATTCATTTTGTTCCCCTCTTCTTACATGACATATTTCATTAAATTGATATCCCAATCCAAGAGGGATTTTTTTGTTGGGGGAGAAGCTTAACCAGTTCGATGCATTGTTCCTCTATATTACATTGTAATACTTAATCAGATGTGATTGAGTCTAGCACACTTGAAGGAAGTTCACTAAACAATGAATGGATTAAACTATAGGATAAACATTTAGTGCCACCATTAGCGGAGGAAAAACCCTCAAAGATTATTATTTAGGTCATAAATTACAACATAGTCATTACATTTTCTTACAAACATTGGCCTAACAGAGGATGAAGTTATGAACTTTGATGAACACTTATATGAGAGTCATAAGGCACATAATAAATACCATCACCAATGAGTTGGACATGACCATCTGCATCACTCCTCTTATTTAGGGAATTTTTTTCGATGATCAATCTTTTTGATATAATATCCTCACTTGCTACATCAATAGCTTTTCGAAGAGTATCCCATCCTTGCATTTTCCTATGGAGAACCCATAGGGTGTATTTCCCTGCAATTGACAATCAGAAATTTAGTTGGTTGTGTTAATTTATGAAAACATGTGCTTCTTCTGGTGTAAATGGATTGTTAAGTTCCGTCTACTATTAAATGTAAGTCATGATATCAAAACCTAGGAGTTCAAAATTTGAATAGTGTATCAAGTAAATGGAAAAACAATATTTCCACAAGGGAGGTCTAGAACATCAAATTGTTAGTCTAATTAGCACTAAATTTTAAAACAACCTTTACCATCTTACTACCACAAGAAAGAAATTTAGAATGAATTGTGATCCCCAATCCTTAAATCAAAAGCCACATTTGTATATGCATGGGATATAATGTTAAAGGCCCACGTATTTTCCTTTGATTGAGAAACATTTTTTCCTTCCCTAATACCCCGATAAAATCTCTTGAAGCCCGGTTTTGATGTTCAAATAAGTGTTAGGAAATAAGGGATAAAATATGTGGAACAATCCCACACGAATCACAATAGTAGAAACTAATATGTAGAATAATATCACAAATCTGAAATAAAAGTGCAGAAAATAAAAGAACACAACATAGAGACAATATTTAACGTGGTTCACCCAATTAGGCTACGTCCACTAAGAATCACTTGCTTATATTTTTATTACAAGACACCTATTTCTCTCAATACAATACCCAGGATCTGTTTGTAGCTATGCTTTACAAACTCTCTTGAATTGACACTCGAACTCACACACATCTACAATGATGTCTACCCTATCAAAAGCACATCAATAGGAAACTTCTTAAGTAATTTTATAATACTTTGGGTACAAAACCATGGGAAAAAACCACCCCATAAACCTATGGGTCAAAAATCTCTCACATATGAGAAGAGCATGTTTCCGGAGATATCGGGCACATTTTTTGAGGCCAAAATAAAATTCTTAGGGGCTACGCTCCCGAACCCCTGTTACTGTGGATGCCACCTCGAACCCCGCTCGGGGCTGTCTCGGCTCGACTCCAAACCTCGGCGAGAAAACTGTGGAGAGTGTACAATAATTTTAGTGTATAGTCTTCAACACTTCCACACATGAAAATAGGCTCCACAACATAACAATCTCCCACTTGGAGACTAGTTTTCCTCTGAGAAATCTTCTCAACCCTTCACTGTTGTTTGTGAAGAAAAATCAAAGATGAACACAACTTCAGTTTGTACCTTGCGACCACCTTGGTCATCATGTCTACATGATTCTGATTGGTATGAATTTTCTCCAGCTTCAACTTCTCTTCCTTCAAAGTTGTCCTAATGAAATGGTATCTTAACTGTATATACTTTGTCCTAACGTGGAAATAAGAGTTCTTAGCTAGGTGAATAACACTCTAAATATTACTATGCATCTTCCCTTCCTCCTGCTTATGCCCCAACTCCTCAAGAAATTTTTGTAACCAAATCATCTCTTTTCTTTCCTTTGTGGCAACAACATACTCAACATCCGTGGTTGAAAAAGTCACAAAATTCTATAGTCGTGAAATCCAACTCATTGTTGTCCCACCTACAGTGAAAATATAACATGTTGTGCTCCTCCCGATGTCTACTTCTCCAGCCATGTCGAATCTAAATAACCATGCAAAGTGGTGTGTTCGATTGACTATAGCAAAAATTATCTCCATGGTCCCTCTCAAGTACCAAAGAATCCATTTTATTGCTGCTAGTGATCTTTACATGGATCACACATAAATCTACTCACCGCTCCCCTACATGGGAAATATGAGGCCTAGTGCACACCATGGAATACATCAAATGGCCAACCACCGACGAGTAATGCACCTTAGACATTCGGTTTCTCTCCATCCTGTCTTGGGACACAAATCCTTTAATAACTTTGAAATGGCTCGCCAAAAGAGTCCCAATCAGTGTAACATCCTGTATATTAAACATATCCAATACCTTCTTAATGTACTCTTCCTAAGATAAATTCAACTTCCATTCCTTCCTATCCCAAGACATCCTCATGCCAAGGATTTATTTGGCTTCCCAAAATATTTCATAACAAAGGAGTCACTTAGTCAGCTTCTTGAGTACTTTAATTTCCTACATGTTTTTACCTCCAACAAACATGTCATCCACATACAAGCACATGATAATGTAACTCCCATCCTGAAATTTCTTTATATACATGCAATGGTTAGAATAGAATCTAATATAACCTTGCTCTATCATGAAGCTATCAAATTTATTATACAATTGACGTGGAGCTTTGAAATATCCCTTATGGGATACTACTTAAAAATGCACAAAATATTGAAAATTTGCAGACCAAATAAAATACTAATTTTTACAATAAGGACAACAGACTAAAGAAAATTAAAATCTCCCAAAATATCCACTCGAATTACTTTAAAATTTAAAGAGGGATTGCTAATATTATGAAGGACATAATAAAACTATTTTTGGAATTTTACACAAATTAAAATGCTGCCAGAAAAAGCACAGCGTGCCCTAGACAATTGGAAAACTTCAGAGGTTCGTAACTCTCCAAATATAAGAGAAAAAATTAAGGGTCTTTGGAAATAACATTAACAGGTATAGGAAATGACATTTCAACCTCCAGATCTGAAGGGAAACAACTGGAAAACCCTCCAAATAAGGCTACATGTCGCCTCACTTGGAAAGGGGTTGGAAATTGATGGAGGCACCTTCAAAGTGATGCTAAGCCCAACCCAAATGGCTGCCGTAAGTCTAATCTGGAAGCCCTCTGATTATCCTCCCCAAATGCCCCCAAAAATCCTCAAAACCCTTCCTCTAAACCCTCTGATAATATCTCGGTAACACATCCCTGAAATTGGCTTCAAAATGATAGACTAGGGTAGATCTCTCACTACCAAAGAATGCCTGCTAGCTAGAGATGGGTCTCTCACCACCGAAGCTAGGGTCCCTGTGGGATTTGACTCCACAAGCTGTAGATGTGCAAACAACAGTTGCACGTGAAGGGTCAATAAAATGTATGCCAAAAATTGCCTTTCCTTTCTCTCCCAGCTCCTTATATAATTCTTCTCAGCAAACGAGCCCTAATAACCCTAGGCACATTTCATTCCATGGAGGGGCCAATAAAATAAAAGTAGCTAAAGTTACTTTTTCCTTTTTGAGTCGTTTGTTGGTGTGTATGACATGCCTAGTCATCGTCCACATCACCTGGTGAGTCATCTCACCTTGTGAGAGTCATAGGTCTTAGAAAGTCAAATGACAAGTGTCAGATTCTATCATAGAATCTGTCATTGTCATTTGCATCAGTGTGTCATAGGAGTTACATTCCTTATTTGGAATTGTAACTCCTCCTTTAGTGGCATCATATGTGTCAGTCATGTCATATGCGTCAGTGGCGTCATTGATATTATTTCCTTGTTTAGGCATGGGGGTTACACAACACCCCTATTTGTACTTCCTTTTTTGATCTATGAGCATGAGCATACTTGTTTTCTTATTTGCATATTCTTTCCATTGTTTGAATCTTGCTTATTGCATTGGAGATTGATGTTACCTTCGGAGTGCAACTTCATTGTGGTGCATTATTTTCGACATCGATTCGTGAATCCCTCTTTCATGGTATCGTGAGCTGGTTTCGGTAAAACGTGCATTCTTCGTTTATCAAGTTGTTTATTACTTCTGGTTTCTTCTTATTTCCTCGTGTAAGTTTTTTCGATTATTATTTTGGAATTGTATTGCTCACCTTGGGTTGAGGTTTCAATAATTTGCAACTTTGAGGTATTTGGTTAGTTTGATTTATCCTCGGTTCTTTGAGTTCATGGTTAATTCTATTCTCGTGAGCTCGGTTTTTGCTTTGCATGAACCGTGGTTCATTCTTGGCTCGTGGTTCCTTGTTGGCTTGTGGTTCCTTATTGGCTCGTGTTTTGTTCCCGCTCGTGTTTAACTCATTGATTGGTTGTTGCATGGTTTGGATTGACAACTCATTTATGCTCCTACATGGACATGTTTACATTGGATTCTTGGGTTTTTACATTGTGGCTTGATCCACAACCATAGGCTCGATTATCATTTCTACCATGCTTTTGGACCTTATATCACTATTTTTCGGGTACTGTATTACATCTGACTCCACCATTTGGCTCGGCCTTCTTTTTTTGGTGCTTGGCTCTATGTAGTTGTATCGAATTGTGCTTGGACGTGTTTACATTGGATTCTCGTGTTTTACATTGTGGCTTGATCCATGACCAAAGGCTCGATTATCATTTCTACCGTGCTTTTGGACCTTGTATCGCTATTTTGCCGACTTTGTATTACATCCGACTCGACCATTTGGCTCGGCCTTCTCTTTTTGGTGCTCGGCTCTACGTAGTTGTATCGACTTGTGTTTGGATGGGAGGACCCTTGCTACAATTTTGAAGCCTAGTCCTTGGATCTACGTGGAGTATATGCTTTGAGTTTGCATCGTGCCCGTGTATCATGTTTTCACTAGTGTATCCTCAGACTAAGGTTCGCCTGGTTCGCATTATTTTTGGCTTCTAACTGGTCGCTCCCGGTGTTTCCTTGGTTCTGCATGATGTTCTCTTGCATGTTTGTGTTTGGATTCAACGTTGGGCACTCTATTTGTGCCTTTGACAATGTTAAAACCTACAGTATTTCTCAACGTCGGTTAGTGCTCCATTGACGGCTTCCTCCTTGCTCTACTCACAGGTTTCTTCGTTGAAACCAACTATGGTTCTACGTCAACATTACATTCTACATGCTTAGATGCACCTTCTGTGCTTGGTGTCAGTTACACTGCATAAATCTCGGTGGTTGCAATCAAACATGTGGTATTTTGCTTAGTATTGGAATTTTCATTCGGGTTTCCTGGTGTCTGCAACACCTCTATCCTCCCTATCTACATGACACGTGGACCACCTGCGTTGAACACAACACATTCAGGTTTCTCAACACAACTCTCCCACAACCTGGCTCGGTCAATTTCCACCAGTGGTTTTTCAATCTCTCCAAGCTTGGTCAACGTGGGCCCCTTATCCATCTATTAGGATTGATCATTGGTAAATCAATCTTTCCTTTTAAATATTTTAAGGTTAAAAACTTTGAATTCATTAGCATTGTAAATTTTTGGGTATTTTTCTTGTTTTATTCAACCTTCCTTCAAGTGTCAAAGATGGAGGGTGAGGTCCGGGGTTGGTAGGAGGCTAATCCCCCTTGCAATTAAAACAAACCCTATTTAAAATTCGATGCCATTTCCAATGAGCATACATATGACACCCTTTGCATGCGTTTAGGGCACCTTTTTAATCCATTTGTAGGCTTATTAGCATTTTTCCATCAGTTGACGAGGAATTGTTTTTTGCTATAACTTTTGACTCGTTGCTCGGTTTTGAGCACTTATTTAGTCAAAGTTACATGTTTTTTCACACTCTAGATGATGGGATTATCAGTTTTGTAAATGAACTATTTTATAAAGTGTCACATTCTAGGGGTGTCTTTGTATTACTTAATTCAACTCATTTCGAATCATCTTGAGCTTTGTTCTATCCCTTTTATTGCTTGTGGACTTGTGAGTGCGTCCACCACAGTCTTACAACAAAGGGATTCTTTCGTGTGATGTGAGACACTATTTCTCACAAGGATTTCTCTTCCCCTTCTTGTTTTCACTCATTCTTGTGCTTGCTTATGGTGTCGAACTGTTACACCCAACAAACCTTGATTTTTGTCTCCACTCTTGCGTGTTATTATGTTGATTGCAAGGTGAGTGACAGACTGGTTCTCGACACACAGTCGCATCTGGTTGTAATCAACACACTAAACTAAAGTGCCAAACTCGGTTGGTGTGATATTGTTATGGGGTGGTTATTTCCTTTCTCTCTCCTTCCTTCATTGGTTCTATCTCTTCATTATGGATATCTCTAAAGTACTGGTACTCACACCTTTTAATTTCTTCAAATGGAAATCTAAAATTATATTGGTTTTGTGAAGTAAAGGGTTATACCATGTCACCATGGGGTTAGAGACCGAACCTAATGATGAACCCAAAAGGTTCAACCATTGTGATGAAGCCTTAGGTCTTCTTTGTATGTCCGTCTCTTCTAACTTGCTCTTCCACATCGAAACTTCCTCGAATCCTGATGCAGCGTGGAAAATGCTCAATGATATGTTTGGGAAGCAAGATGACATGAGAGCACATGAGTTGGAGAAAAAACTACTAGGGTTAAATCCTTGTGACTTTGAAAACCTGTAGGCTTCTTCTCAAAGTTTGTCCACACCAGACTGCTTCTAAAGGAATGTTAAGTGGAAAAGAAAGACTCTCAATTGATCTTGTTCATTATTTTTAAGCTAGGTCCTGAATACTCTGTCTTCGTTTCAAATTTCCACGCCATAAAAGCTGCCTTGGGTAGTGCTTGGAAAATGCCCTCCTTTGACAGTTTTTCATCCCAACTCATTCGAGAATAGGAAAAACTCATTCAAATGGGGACTCTAAAATCTAAGTCACATGCCCTTGTGGTAAATAAGGGCAAGAAAAATGAAAAGAAGAAATAAACAAAGGACCAACTTAAGAAAGAAACCAAGACCAACTAACCCCAACTAAGCCCAACACTGACACTTCGACTTCCGAGCCTAAAGTGAAGAAGGAAAAGTTTAAATGCTCCTATTGTAAGAATTCGGACATGATGAGCATCATTGTTTTCAAAAAAAAATGCTCACTTAACTCATTTGCTTGAGAATAATAAAATAAGTGTTCTGAATCCGTTAAAAAAATGCTCGGAAGGGCGAGTCTTCTAAATCAAAGGAGTCTAAAAATGAAAAGAAGAAAGGTAAGGCCCTCGTAGCTAGATAAGCTCCACCATCAACTTGAATTGTTGATTCCGATGCCTTACACCACATGGCTTCTTCGAGAGGTTGAATTCTCTAGCATTGAACCATGTGGCATGTCCCAAATCACATTGGGTGATGACACTCATGTGTCAATTTCCGGTAGTGGATCGGTAGAGATAGAAGATGGAACATTTAACCAAGTGTTGAGTGTTCCCAATCTCTCTACAATATCCTATCGGTTTATCAAATCACCCATCTTGGTGAAGGAATGCTTGTGGAATTTGGTCCTAACTCGGTGATCATTCACGAGCTTAACTCGATCGCACTTTGTGGGTGAGGAAAGGCGGATCACCATTCACGGTTGTATACCTTTTCCCACTTCTCTTCTGATTTGATGCCCAATGCCTTGCTCACTCATGAAAATGAGGTTAGCAAGCTATGGCATGAGCGTTTTGGGCATCTAAATTATCGTTACCTTGAACAATTGAGCCAAAATGAAATGGTCAACGGGTTACCTCGAGTTAAATTTTCTAAAGGTCTTTGTGAGGGTAGTACCCTCGAAAGCACCCTAAAAAAATTTGATAAGGGAAAATCCTGGAGAGCTACTCGTCCCTTGGATCTTGTTCATAGTGATGTTTCTAGCCCCTTTCCATCTCCTTCTTTCACTATACCTCTCTATATACTAACCTTTGTTGATGAATTTTTGTGTTATACTTGGGTATATTTTCTTAAGCTTAAGTTTGAAGTCTTTGAGCATTTTCAAAACTTTAAGGCTCTTGCTGAGAAACAAGTGGAACGGTCTATCAAGGTTCTTCGAACCGACAATGGAGGCGAGTATGTGAGCAATAGGTTTGAGGATTTCGCACTTCTGAGGGGATTGCTTTGCGGTATCTACGATTCTTACAACCCTTCCCAAAATGGATTTGTAGAAAGAAAGAACCAAACTCTAAAGGAGATGGCTACTTGTATGGTTCACTCAAAGTCCCTTCCTCCGTAGTATTGGGCTGAAGTAGTGAATTGTGCTTGTTACATTTAGAATTGTGTTCCACACAAGGCAGTAAGAGGGATGACACCCTTTGAAGCCTGGTTTGGACACAAGCCTGATGTTGAGAAATTTCGAGTCTTTGGATCCAAGCTATGGCTCGAGATTCCCAAAAAGAAAAGCAAGGCATTAGATCCACAATCCAAACCTTGTATCTTTGTGGCATGAAGGGATATTGATTGTTGAACCCTATTACCCATGAGCTCTATATTGAGAGGAGTGTGAAGTTTGATGAGTCTTCCTTGAATTTTACTTCCCCGAGGTTCTTTTGCCCACCGATTCAAATTCTGACTCATCAGATGATGATGTTGTTGAGCGAGTTCCTCCTCTTCTTCTCCTCCCGATCCTCAAACTTCGAGTCTTCTGATTTTGACAATAGTGATGATGTTGACTATGTCCCTTCTCACTTGAGTGAAGAATCTTCCGACTCTAAGCTTGAACCTTTGAGACATCTTTGGGCCATGAAAAATTTACAAAGTGTTGGAGATTTAGTTGGAGATCCTTTAGATGAGAGATGTACGTGCTTGAGTTTCATTGGACCCCACTCCTTCTTTGCCTCTACTTATGATCCACCTTCTTTCTAGGAAGCTTCTGGGATTTTGGAGTGGGATTTTACTATGGATGAAGAGTATTCCTTACTCATAAAGAATGAAACTTGGGATCTTACCCTCTTCTAAAAAGGAAGAAAATTCATTTAGTGTAGGTGGATATATCAAAAAAATATGGATAAAATGGAGAATTCGAGAAGTATAAAGAAAAACTTATAGCTAAGGGTTTCTCCCAGGTAGCTGGGGTTGATTACTCGGAAACCTTTGCTCTGGTTGTGAAGATGACTTCCATTCGAATGACCCTTGCCATTCTTGCTCGCTATCGCTAATAGATGGGAAGTCCACCAAATGGATGTTAAGAGTGCCTTCCTTCATGGGGACCTAGAGGAAGATATCTATATGGAACAACCTCCGGGTTATGTCCATGATCCATCCCTTGTTTGCAAGTTAAAGAAGTCTCTCTACGTCCTTAAACAAGCCCCTCGGGCTTGGTATGACAAGATGGACTCCTTTCTACTTGTATCAGGGTTCACTCAGTGTCACTCTAACCCAAATGTGTATATTCTGCGGCAAGATGACTCCATGCTTATTCTTGTTCTCTATGTTGATGACTTGTTGATCATGGGTAGCTCTTCCTCTATCATTGATTCTATGAAGATCTCCTTGGCCAACAAGTTCTCCATGTTTGACTTAGGATTGCTTCATTACTTTCTTAGGATCCAAATTTCACAATCTGACTTAGGAATTATGATCTCACAGCCTAAGTACTCTCTTGATTTGCTTGCTTGGCTTTACATGTTTGATTGCAAGTCCTCACCTACTCCTTTTCTTTCTGGGGTCAAGTTGGTTTCTGATTGCTCTTCCCCCTTAGTTGACGGTACCCTTTATCAGTAGTTGGTGGGGAACTTGATCTACCTTACTCACACTCGGCTAGATCTATAGTATGATGTTGGGATCATGTCTATATTTATGCAGAAGCCTCATGAGCTGCATTTAAAAGTAACAAAGTGGATCCTTCACTATGTTCATGGTACTCACATAGATGGTATTCATTACTTAGGAGGGACTGAGATTGACTTGGTTAGATTTACAGACTCAGATTGGGCGATGATCTAGATCATCGAAGTCTACCTCAGGCTATAGTTTCACTCTTAGTTCAGGTCTTGTTAGTTGGTCTAGCAAGAAGCAGAACACCATTGCCATATCATCAACAGAAGAAGAATACAGAGGAGTAGTTAATGCTGCCACAGAAGTTGTTTGGTTACAGGGTATCTTGATAGAGTTTGGCATCCACTTTCGGTAGCCTACCATTATCTACTGTGACAACATGAGCACTATCTTGATTTATAGAAATCTAGTTCAACATCAACGGATGAAGCACATTGAAATTCACATGCACTTCATATAGGAGCTGATACATGAAAACATCATCGACATACAATATGTTCAGACAACTGATTAGGTTGCAGACATATTCACCAAGCCCTTCACCGAGGTAAAATTTCTTCACTTGTGGTCTCTTCTTAGGGTGAGGTCTCTGCAGCCGCCCATCTTCTCTGGGCAATATAGTCCCCCTTCTTCTCCTCTTCTTCTCCGTAAAGATGTTGTTTGTATATGGGGACCTTATCAGGCCTTTAGTTATCGGGCCCCATTGACACATCTTTCTTAGTTTTCTAGGGGAGTCTTCTTTTTGTTATGGCTTGCCATGACCTCTTCCTCGGCTTCAATGAAGGGGGTTGTTGGTGTGTGTGACATGCCTATTCATCATCCACATCACTTGGTGAGTCATCTCGCCTTGCGAGAGTCATAGATCTTAGGAAGTCAAATGATAATTGTCAAATTCTATCATAGAATATGTCATTTTCATTTGTGTCAGTGCGTCATAGGAGTTACATTCCTTATTTGGAATTGTACCTCCTCCTTTAGTGGCATTATATGCGTCAATTACGTCATATGCATTAGTGGCCTCATTGATATTCTTTCCTTGTTTAGGCATGGGGGTTACATAGTACCCCTATTTGTACTTCCTTTTTCAATCTATGAGAATGAGTAGACCTATTTTCTTATTTACATATTCTTTCCATTGTTTGAATCTTGCTTATTGCATTGGAGCTTGACGTTACCTTTAGAAATCAACTTTGTCATGGTGCATTGTTTTCGACATCGGTTCTTGTGAATCCCTCTTTCATCGCCATGGTCCAAAAGTGACCCCCAAATGTAAAACTTGGATATTAGAATCATAGGGCCCCTTCTCAAAGGCTCCTAGCATCCCCAGCCCCTTGGGTATGACCATAGTTACGAATCGACTTGGCCCTTGGGCCTTTTGGCGTAGGAAAGGGGAAATTACAGTCCTTCCTTCCCAAATTTTTCTTGTCCTCAAGTAAATGCAAATTAGGATGTTGCAAAATCTCCTCTCCCTCCCAAGTAGCATCCTTAAGTGGCAGTCCCTTCCATCACACCAAATACTTGGTGATTACTCGATCCTGAGCCCCTCTATCTCTCTTCAATAATGGATTCTGGTTCCAACACCAACTTCCCTTCCTCATCTAGTGGCGGTAACTCTGTAGATGGTACAATATGTGGTCTGAGTGCCTTCTTAAGGCATGAAACATGGAAGATATTATGTATCTTATTATGCTCTGGTAGCTCTAGCTCATATGCAACTACCCCAACTCGACGAACTACCCTGGTACGGACCATAAAATTGTGGTTTCAATTTCTCTGCACCCTTCTGCTTCAGTGAGGACTGCCTATATGGTTGTAAACGTAGGAATACTAGATCCCCAACCTCAAAAGACCTCTCTATCCTGTGCCGATCTGCATATACCTTCTGTTGATTTTGTGCCTTCTGAAGATTCTCTTTAAGAGCCTTCAGAATATCTTGGTTCTCCTATAACCAATCTCGAGCTTTGGGAGCTCAGCTATCTAGTAATACCAAATCTACAAATGTCCTGGCGTCGTACCCATACAAGGATTGGAAAGGAGTCATACCTATACTCATCTCGGTAGGAATACTCCCCATGCGTAACCATTTAATCCATGCCCGCTAGTGTCCTGTCACATAAATATGCAAGTAGCCTTCTATCCACTTATTAACTATCTCTGTTTGCCCATCTGTCTGTGGGTGGTAGCTAGTGCTAGGAGTCAACTTCGTACCTGCTAGTCTAAAGATATCCTGCCAAAAGGTTCTCATGAAGATCTTGTCCCTATCACTGGCAATATTTTTAAGCAACCCATGTAGCCTAAAAGTACTAGTATAGAAGATCTAGGCCACATCCATTGCCTCGTGCCCCTTGTGTAGGGAAAAGAAACGAGCATACTTAGTTAACCGATCAACTACAAAATAAATGAAACTATGCCCATGCACCAAGGGAAGCCCTATGATAAAGTCCATAGATATGATTTCCCATTTCTATTCGGGAATGGGAGAGGCTGAAGTAATCCTGCTGGAAAGAATGCTTGGATTTGGTTTGTTGGAAAACCATACACTCTTTGACATGATTAAGGACATCGTCCTTCATCCCCTTCCATGAAAATCTCTCCCTGATGAACCTGTATGTTTTGAAATACCCAAGATGTCTAGCTAGTGGTGTATCATGTACTACTCGAAGGATATTATCCTTCATTTTGGATCCTGGTACAAGGAAAATCCTATCCTTGTAGAAAATGAGATCATCCACTACTCTGTATCGGTCATCCTGTATAATAACATACATGATCTCACATGCAAACTAATTTTGGAATACTCAACAAGTATACCAAATTTCTTCCAATCTGCTGAAATATCAGACATAGAACTAAGCATAGAAGTGAGGTAAGGCCTCCTAGATAAAACTTCAACAAAAATATTATTCTTACCTCTAGTGTACTCTATGTCAAAGTCATATGTTTGCACCTTGTTCACCCATATTTGCTGGTGATCGTTGAGCTCTTTCTATCCCAAGAAGAACCTCAAACTGTTGTGATCCGTATGAACCACAAATTTTCTACCCACAAGGTATTGTCTAAATTTGGCCAAAGCATGCATAATGGCCAACATCTCCTTGTCATAAATTGAATACCCTCTCTCCATGGATTTCAATTTCTGACTCTCATAGGCAATGGGATACCTATCGTACATGAGAACTTCCCCAACACCCTCTCCTGATGCATCACACTCTAGAATGAATGGGTGGGAGAAGTTTGGTAATGTGAGGATGGGACACGAACTCATCACCTCCTTGAGGTGATCAAAAACCTATTGTGCTACGTCTAACCAAGCAAAATCCCCCTTCTTGGTCAAATCGAGTCAATGGAGTAGTCAACTAAGAGAAATTCTTCATGAACCTTTGGTAGTATGTGCACAACCCCACGAATCCTCTCAATTGTGTCAATTTCCTAGGTGGCGGCCAATCTAGGATTGCCCATATCTTCTCTCTATCCACCTTCATTGTACCCCCACTAATTACATATCCCAAGTATAGAAGTTCGGTCATGCCGAACTCACACTTAGAGGCTTTCGTATATAACAAATTAGTTTCTAATACACCCAATATCTCACCCAGGTGTTTGATATGGTCCTCCCAAGTCTTGTTGTAGACTAAAATATCATCAAAGAAAACCAATACAAAATTCCACAAGTGGCAGTTGAACACATGATTCATGCAAGATTGGAATGTAGCTGGAGCATTAGACAATCCGAAAGGCATCACCAAGAACTCAAAGTGACCGTAATGGCATTTGAAAGATGTATTATGCACATCCTGCTCCCTGAATTTGATCTGATGATATCCAGAACATAAATCTATTTTTGAAAAATAGATTGCACCATTTATCTCGTCAAACAACTGATCAATGTGTGGTACATGATACTTATTCTTTATTGTCTTCTTATTCAAGGCACGGTAGTTCATACACATCCGTAGGGTCCCATTCATCTTCTTCACCAATACCACCGAAGAAGCAAAAGGGATGGAACTCGGTCTAATATGCCCCATATCAATGAGCTCCTGTATAGTCTTCTCGATCTCATCCTTAAACCGTTTGGGGTGACGGTAAGGAGAAGTAACCACCGATCTAGCATCCTCAAGCTCAATCACATGCTCAAATCCCCTATCTGGAGGTATGCCTAGAGGTATGTCACCAAACACTGCACTATGTCTATCCCATAAGCTATGTATATCCATATAGTACTCATGCTATCCATCCTCTGATTTCTTTGTCAAAACCAAACAATGTACTGCCCAATCCACCCCATCGTGCCTATAGATCCTCTCAATCCTCTTGGCCATAACAACTTGGGGTGCCCCTAAAGATAAGCCCCTCAAGATCACATTCCTCCCTTCGGACTTAAACTTCAACTCCATCATCTAGAAGTTAGTCCAAAACTCACCAAGGGAATGGAGCCACTATACCCCAAGCACTATGTTGGTCTCTCCAATACCAACAATATAGAAATCATTGGTAACTATATAGTTACCCATCATGATGCTCAATTGGGGAACCCATTGTGTGCATCTCATAGAATCTCCATTGGCTACAACCACATTGAAGCCCTCAAATTCCTCATCTGTAACCCTCGCATCTCAACCAATGAGGCATCAATAAATTTGTGGGTTGCCCCACTATCAATGAGTACCACCACTCGTTGTCCCTACAAAACTCCCCTAACTCTGAATGCCTTGTACCTCGGGGTACTATACTGGTGGCGATAGTATCCGGGAAAAGTATTGCTATCCTACTCAACACCCACACTATCTAATGCCTCATCATCCTCATCCTCTAATCCCTGTGTGTCCAAATCCTCGTCACCATCACTCTCCTCAAATACCTCTATGAATTTGGCCCTCCCTCTACCATTGCAATCATGTCCTGGGACCCAAGGTGTGTGGAAATTGAAATATATTTTCTTTCACCTCAATTCCTCCTTGTCCTCTCTAGATCCGAATGGTCTCCAGGTTGTATCTTTCCTAGGTGGAGGTACCTTCGGCTACGAACCCTCGGTTCTAGAAGGGAAACCCTTAGGCTGCACTCGAGGTGGAAACCTTGACTTAGGAGTGGATAACTCCAAGTCACGAGCTCTCCTAATAGCCTCATGCAATGAAGAAGGCTCAAATGCCCTCACAAATCTAGCGAGAGTGTCTGTCAAACCTGTTGTGAATAGGGAAATCAACCTCATCTCTGTAACATTAGGTACCATGATGATAGTCTCTGAAAATATGTGATATACTGATCCACAGAACCAACCTTGCCTCAAATGAGTCAACTCTCTAAAATACCTATCGGGTCCCTCTTATCAAATCTACTCACTAGCCTCTTTGTGAACTTTGCATAAGTCGTGATGTATATGTGTCCTGTGTAATCAACCCATGATGCCACCAATCATGAGCGTCTCCCTCTAGATGTAAGATTGTAAACTTAATTACATCTTCCTCACGCATAGGATTCAAGTCAAAGTATGTCTTCAACTTCTACACCCAAGACATGCGTGTACACTTCTTAGAACCATCAAAATGTGGAACAAAAATATGTCCCAACCTCCTTTGCATCTCTGGTACCTATACTTGGTAATCTCTCCTAGGCCTGTTACCAATCTTCATTTTGTAATATTCCTAGAATGGCATGTTGTCACGAAAGCCATCACTTAAGGTCTGTACCTTTCCCAACAAGAATCCTCATCTATAATATCCCCTAGCTGCCGTACCTATGAAACTTCCATATCCTTCAAGAAAGAAGGTTCGAGAAACCCCAGAGGCCTGGTAGAAGAATGGGGGGACCGCTGTCCTAAATATCCACCCTCACCTATTTGACATATTTTCCCCTATTTATATTTTATCCTCTTTCCGTGTGAGTATCAAACATGTCCTGTGCTAATCTCTCAGTGAGCTAGCTCAAATAGACATTGGTAGTTTCTTGTTGCTTTACCATGTTGGTAAACAATTGTTTCATTAGATTTACCCCTATATCCTCACTATCTCTATCCCCCATTTTTCAATCCCAATAAATTTGGAGAAACAACTGATGCGATACCCTTTGAAATATCCCTTATGGGATACTACTTAAAAATGCACAAAATATTGAAAATTTGCAGCCAAATAAAATACTATTTTTGTAGATTTTTACAATAAGGACAACGGACTAAAGAAAATTAAAATCTCCCAAAATATCCACTCGAATTACTTTAAAATTTAAAGAGGGCTTGCTAATATTATGAAGGACATAATAAAACTATTTTTTGGAATTTTACACAAATTAAAATGCTTCCAGAAAAAGCACAGCGTGCCCTAGATAGTTGGAAAACTTCAAAGGTTCATAACTCTCCAAATACAAGAGAAAAATTAAGGGTCTTTGGAAATAACATTAATAGGTATAGGAAATGACATTTCAACCTTCAGATCTGAAGGGAACCAACTGGAAAACCCTCCAAATAAGGCTATATGTCACCTCGCTTGGAAAGGGATTGGAAACTGATGGAGGCACCTTCAAAGTGATGCTAAGCCCAACCCAAATGGATGCCGTAAGTCTGATCTGGAAGCCCTCTGATTATCTCCCCAATTGCCTCCAAAAATCCTCAAAACCCTTCCTCTGAACCCTCTGATAATATCTAGGTAACATAGCCCTGAAAGCGGATCCAAAAATGATAGACTAGGGTAGATCTCTCACTACCAAAGAATTCCCTGCTAGTTAGGAACATGTCTCTCACCACTGAAGCTAGGGTCCCTGTGGGATTTCACTCCACAAGATGTAGATGTGCAAATAATAGTTACACGTGAAGGGTTGATAAAATGTATGCCAAAAATTTCCTTTCCTTTCTCTGCCTGCTCCTTACATACTTCTCCTCGGAAAATGAGCCCTAATAACCTTAGGTGCATTTCATTCCATGGAGGGGCCAATAAAATAAAAGTAACTAAAGTTAATTTTTCCTTTTTGAGTCGCCATGGTCCAAAAGTGACCCCCAAATGCAAAACTTGGATATTAGAATCATGGGGCCCCTTCTCAAAAGCTCCCAACATCCACAACCCCTTGGGTATGACCACGGTTAGGACTCGACTTGTCCCTTGGGCCTTTTGGCATAGGAAAGGGGACATTAAAAGCTTGTTTAAGGCCATACAAGCTCTTGTTTAGTTTGCACACCATCTCCTCTTTACCTTTGACCTCATATCCCTCTCAAGTTGCTACATATATATATATATATATATATATATATATATATATATATATATATATATATATATACTCTCCTCTAAATCACCATGGAGGAATGCGAGTATTTACATCTAGCTTCTCTAAGTGTAAGTATTATGCTCCCACTATTACAAGAATAGTTCTAATAGAAGTCATTTTTACTACAAGAGAAAAAATATCATCAAAATCTATAAATTGTTTATGTGCAAACCTCTTGACCACCAACCGGGCCTTGTATATTTTCTTTCCTCCTTCTTCCTCTTTAACTCTATACACCCACTTGTTCTGTAATGCTTTTTTCTCTTTGGGTAGCTTCACCAAATCCCAATTCTAGTTCTCCATGAGATCTTGATGCTCCTCATCCATGGCTTACTCCCACTTCTTCCTGACATCTACCTGCATCGCTTCATCAAATCTCTCTAGCTCTCCACTATCAGTGAGTGATAAATAATAAAGAGAAGGAGAAAAACTTTCAAGTGCCCTTCTTTCCCTAGAAGTCCTCCTCAATATAGGAGTTTTTGGTTCTTATTGAGTAGGTTCCTAAACTGATTCATGTGTCACTTTCCCATCCGGAAGATCCTCTACCACTGCATATTCTTTCCTAGGTTATTCCTTGGTTTCTTACAACTGTTGCTTATACATAACTTTATCATTAAAGACCGCATCCTTAGATCAAATTATTTTCTTGTCATTAATACTCAAAAATTTATATCCAAAGTCATCACCACCATAACCAATGAAAGAGCATTCTTCCGACTTAGCCTCTAACTTGCCCTCTCATCCTTATGAATATGGAAAAACACCACACATTCAAATACTCTAAGAAATGAGTAATCAAATTTCTTACTGGACCAAGCCTCCTCGGGTATACCTCCATCCAAGGCACTTGAGGGTTCTCTATCTATCAAGTACAAAGATGTGCTCACCACTTCTTCTAAACAAGAAAGAGGCAGTCCTACATATAACCTCATGCTCCTAGCTCGTTCCATTATTTTCTTGTTTATCCTTTACGACACCCTATTTTGTTGTAGAGTTCCTCAAATCGTATTTTACATGTGGATTCCATTATTAGAAAAATAATCATCAAACTCATTCTTTGAATACTCCCCTCCATTATCGACTTGAGACATTTTACTTTAAGATAATTTCATTCTCTACCGAGGTTTTCCATTTTAAAAAAGTGTTACATATATAATAGTTATTTATAATACAATATAGCCGAAATTTCCTTGTTCTTTGTACACAAAAATCATGCACTTTAGACAATATTTAGTCCTAGTGTGATACTACTATTTAGAAATTTTTTGAGTGAAGAAAGTACTAATCAACCCCATCTTTTGGCCATATTACTTTATTTTCTTTCGTCATCCCCGAACTCTTACATCCACATGCCTAGTCATCTTTTGTCGTTTCACGTTATTTTATCTTTAGATCAGGGCACCTAAGCTAGTACTAGGCGCCTGTGGGTGACCTGGTCCCATGAAGGGCACCCCGATCCTTTTTGAACTTTCTTGCCACTTTTTGGGCACTTTCTAGCCATTTTAGCTTCTTATCTTTTTGGTGGTCGGCCATTTCGGGTTAATTACAAAATTAGATCAAGAGAACCCTATAAATATAAAGTTATGAGACCATAATGAGGGACCAAGCACTAGTCACTACTATCATCCACCTAGGGTTACATTCATCTAAGGCATTTGGAGATCATTTGCATACATTTATCTCCATCACAAAGGACAAGGCTGGTTCATCTGCATCACATAAGCATAGGAGGGGATTCTATTCTATTCCATCCACCATTCTACTACATTTTTACATCTAGTTATTGCTTGTTACTTCACAAAGTGTGACTGGCATAAGAGCACCTAGGGCACATGATGCACACACACACACACACCAAAACTACATTTGGGTTTGAAATGTAGTGCAACTCTCGATTAGTGAGATCACTATTGTGGCAAGCCGGTCAATCGACCCATTTATTTACATTCTTATTTTTAGGGTTTTGATACTTCTTGTGGTTTCTTACAGGTCTTTCTTTCATCTTGGATTATCAGTGACACCTAGAGTAGTGCATCAAAGTTAATGTGACACACAACGAGGGTTTCAAAATACCCACAAAACCTATAAAAATCAATTTTGGACATTACTGCATAGACTAGAGCGCCCATATTGCAAATCAGGGTGCCCATTGGCTCCCCATTCTTCTCCAGGTGCCCTAGTCAAGAGAATCAGTCCAAATCGAGTCCTTTTTAGGACCTCTACACAGTCTTTCTTACTTCTAGATTTTTTTATTACGCATCACGGTCCCAATGATCTCCTCTTACCAATGAGTCACTTCCTCACTCTTCTTGAATATTAGGGTTTCTATTTACATTAGCTTAGTTGTTTGGGTCATTTTCCATAGTTTATTACATTTATTTATTGTATTTACATGTTGTTCTAGATCAGATTAACTATCATATATTCTACATTTTTAGTTAATCATTTTGGTGAACCCAATCTTTGAATCCACCTTCGGTTTATGGATTTTCTCATCTTTTCTATCATGGATTATGTTTTTATCAAGTCTCCTTGGTTTAATTGATTCAAATTCACCCATCTTGTAAAGACAGTCTTAAAAAAACTGTAGAGACTATGCGTCACTTTATCAACATATTTCCTACCCAAGTAAATGATTTTTTTGGTCTTCTTTTTGAAGACTGCCTAGATTTCAAATCCAATCAATATATTTGAAAATCCATTCAAGATCTTCATTCTTTATTTCAAGATAAATTTCAGTCTATGGAATCCACAATTACATCTCTCAAATCTAAAATCCAACATCTTAAGGACACTTCTCAGGCTCACGTTTGTTCTCCTTCTACATCACATCTTGAGTCTATGTCTACTACATGTGCTCACATCAGTGAACCTCAAGTCATACCATTACTAGAGCCTCTCATCTTTGACCATACTACTAAACAACATGACATTCTTATTGAGATCCTTGGTCAATTGATTGCTTTACCGCCTTACTCATTACTATCCTCCTTATCGGCTAGAAAAATATCAAGGTCGTCCATATTTCCATTATCATCGACTCAATGGGCATAATGAAAATGATTGTTATGCTTTACAATGAATAATTAAACATCTTGAGTGTCAGGGATTTATCTCATTCAATTCACAACATTCTATTGGATGCCCATCTACAAATGTTACATCTCAATGGGTTCCTAAATCTGATTTGTCTATGTCTAATGAGCATCATGCCATAATTTCTAAGGAAATTCAAGAACCACATAAGAAACCACCTCGAGTCATCTACATCATTGCCAAGTTAACCAAAGCAACCTCTTTTAAAACTCAGTGCAACTTGGCCTCCTCTTAAGTCATCCACAACATCACCAAGTGAAATTACGCAACCATCTCTCAAAATCAGTCCACCTTCTTCTCCTATCAAGTCTTTTGCAGTGTCATCAACCCCACATAAGCTAAAACCAATCACTTTTGTCAAAGATACTACTCCTACTGATGAACAAGACACATCTCAAATTCCGCCACCATCGCATGGTCTTACTTATTACTTCGGCCTACCATTGTGTTGGCCCTTTCTCTTATCATGACATATACCACACTCTCCCGTAATGGCATGGCACCTCTCGTGTCGGTGCATAGATCTCCATCATCATAGTACACTTGGGGGCATTGCACTTATTCCCCCTCCTCATATTCGCATAGGATTATCTCTCATCTTTGCATTATTGTACATTCATATCCTCGCATAGGCATATTCATCACACGTTTTAGCATCGTCATTACCCGATGACATACTCTTATGCTTTGGTTCACACTTGAATGTTGAGGGATTACTACACATGAACCCCAAACACTACACTATAAATATTACACACCGCATCTATTCACACATTATGTGTCATACACCATAATATCTACATTTATTTTGAAATTCGTGCATTTATACATCATCCATCATACTCACCTAGCATTGCATCCTACATACTATACACTCTTAGGCACACTACACATATTGCATTGAAAACTATGCATTACATAGACATCACATGGTCATTTACCATCTTCAATACATATGCCACATCATCTTATATGTGCTACACTCACTACCCTATGAAAAACTTTAGTTCCTTGGTCCATACTTGATTTGCAGAGGATTTTCAAATTAAATGGACCTTATCATACTTACACATTCGTAATTCACCCAGTCTATCATGTGACATTACTAGGATAGTGACATACGATATAGGCTAAATAGTCACCTACCCTATCACCTTATAGTGGTATATGCTCTTAGGCTACATCACCACTCTCTTTATTCATCTTGTAGTGGTATATGCTTTAGGCTACATCATCACTCTACATTCATCTTGTCGTGATATACACTTCGGATATAAGGGTGACACACACATAATATGTAGGTTGCATATCGTCACAACACATATAGACACTCATCACAATGCGTTAGAAACAACACACATTTTGGCCACTTCCTATGAAGCACTCTCATTTATGATTCATTCTTGATCACGACGGGAAAACCAAATGAACCTCACTGCATACACTTCCATTCACTTGGGGGGCATGTGGCTCCTATCACTCCATTTTTCATTCCATTCCATCCATCCACAAAGATATCTTATATTATGGTTGTTTTTACTCTTTCTTACTTTTGTTTTTTCATGGTTAGTTTATTACACATGTTAGTTAGGTTATTGTATTTAATTTATCTATATCATCCACACATGCGCGTTCACACATTTTTCTAGTTGTAATCACAGTTACATGTATCTTTCATGTGGCATGGATGCTTGCCTTCTACCCTTCTTACATTGGTCACCGAGAGCATCCACATTCATCTCTCACAGGTGCTATTGTTTCATTTATACTTAGCAATTTACGTTCATTGGTTATACACACTTTTGACATACTAGTTATCTTTATAACTTGCTAATGGGTGCTTCATATGAAACATTTTTATAAAGGGATATTTGTTTACATACTTGTTTGTTACATTGTCTATTATTATTTTCTATTGTATGTAGGATTTTCTCTATGTTTGGTGTGCACACTATTTTTTTGTATGTGGCCATTATGGCCTTGCGAGATTATGAGTGGTGTCCCATGTTTGCAACACACTTTGTGCAGTTTAATTTTTCTTCTTGCATGTTTACATTACTATATTGCTTGGTAGTTTACACATTGCTTTATACATGCATACTTGTTTGTAATAACACTTTTCTTTGGATAGCCTTCTTGTTTGTGCGTGCCTTGGTTTCTACCAAGCACATTCCTTTCCCCATACAGGGAATAGATACAAAGTTCATGCGGCTCATCCTCTTTTGGGGGTGTATTATCCTATCAATGACATCAAATGTGCCACTAAAGAGGGAAACATCATTTGGGGTTTTACATACTACATGACACTTCTACCTGGTTGATTTAGTGCACCCTTGGCATTATGGGTTACATATAGTGAGTGGGTTCATACCAGTCTACGAACCTCGTACACAATGGATTTTATAGGACATGGTTTTCCTTATCACTCTAGGAAGCAGTTAAAGGTTGGAAGATAAATAGGAATTCCTCCCTATACTTCTTCGTCCGGTGGCGCCGGATCACCAAAAAACCCAGGACGTACAGAGATATCTTCACACACATTCAAGGAAACAATTATAGGTAGGAGGATATAGTAGAATTCCTCCCTAAACTTCTTCAGCCTATGGCATCGGATCACCCAAAAAACCTTGGCAGTACAGGATATCCTTCTACAATCTCTTTCTCGACATGGATTAGGTGCACATGTTCCATTTGCATATTTTACATTCACATGATTTTTACATTTATATACATGTGTCTTTTACATTGTATTTTTACACATACATACATATATATTTGACTACTTGATCATTTTCTCCTTACATGTTTGGTCATATGAGAAATAAGTAGTCAAATGGGGGCAACAACAATACCAATAATTGTGGCAGCACATACCATACTAACCATGCGATTCGTTACGCACATCAAAAACTACACACGCATTTCCACCCTAGGTTCACTCTCATCACTTTTTTACACTTTTACATCTTTATTTTCCATGCTCCATTATATTTTTGTCATTCCACACTTTGTCTATTTCTTCAATGTGTTTCTACATCACTCTACATCGGAATTAGGTACGCATCTCTATCTTACGCATGTTACCAAGCTTTCCTCTCACCAACATAAAGTGGGGGAAAATGTAGACACAACATCATGCACTTTAGACACTACTTAGTCCCAGTCTCATAATACTATTTAGAAGGTTTTTTAGTGAATAAAGTACTAATTAACCCCATCTTTTGGTAATCTTAATTTGTTTTCTTTCATCATCCCGACTTCTTACATCTGCATGCCCAGGTCATATTTTATTATTTTGTGTTATTTTAGCTTTGAATGGGGTGCCCATGGGCACCTTCGTCCCCACCAGGCTCCCAATCCTTTTCAAACTTTACCACAATTTTTATGGAATTTTCTATCCATTTTAGCTTCTTATCTTTTTGGTGGTCAGCCATTTTAGGGTTAATTACGAAATTAGATCAAGAGAACCCTATAAATATAAAGTTATGAGACCATAATGAGGGACCAAACACTAGTCACTACTATCATCCACCTAGGGTTGCATTCATCTAAGGCATTTGGAGATCATTTACATACATTTAGCTCCATCACAAAGGACAAGGTTGGTTCATCTACATCACACAAGTATAGGAGGGGATTCTATTCTATTCCATCCACCATTCTACTACATTTTTACATCTAGTTATTGCTCGCTACTTCACAAAGTGCAACTAGAACAAGAGCACCTAGGGCACATGATGAACACACACACACACAAGAACTACATTTGGGTCTGAAATGTAGTGCAACACTCAGTTAGTAAGCCCACTATTGTGGCAAATTTGAGGTCAATCGACCCATTCATTTTTAGTCTTCTTTTTTAGGGTTATGATACTTCTTGTGGAATATTACATGTCTTTATTTCATCTTGGGTTATCGGTGACACTTGGAGCAGTGCATTGAAGTTAATGAGACACAAAATGAGGGTTTGAACTATGTTTTGAACTTAGAAAACTCAATTTTGGACCTCCTGCATAGACCAAACTCCCCATATTGTAGACTAGGGAACCCATGGGCACCCCGGTCCTTCTCTGGGACCCCAAGTCTAAATTTTTTTCCAGATCTGTCCTTTTTAGGGCCTCTGCAAAAATGTTCCCGATTTCAAATTCCTCTATTTATTCTGCGACACATTCCAATGAGCTCCTCTTATCAGTTGAGTCACTTCCTCACTCTTCTTGCATATTAGGGTTTCTATTTACATTAGCTTAGTTGCTTGGGTCATTTTCCATAGTTATTTATTACATTTATTTACTATATTTACATGTTGTTCTAGATTAGATTAACTATCATATATTCTACATTTCTAGTTAATCGGTTGCATCATCAATAAAAGTGACAAAATTATTTGAACCCCAAGAGATGATACCTAATCCAGGACCCCACACATCAAATTGTACCAAATCTAACTTACTCTCTCTCTTCATAGGTAAAAACTTGAGAAAATTTACATGCTTCGGTTTCCCATATACGTAGTTCTCACAAAACTCCAAACATTTTCTATATATCTAAAAAAATTATTCTTTATGATCTCCATGCCCTTATGGCTCATATGAATGAGCTTATAGTGCCAAAATGTTGTATCTGCATCTGAAGCCACAAGATTAAAAGCATTAGTGCTATTAGTGGTTAAATACAAGGTTCTAACCTTCTTACCTCTTGCCACCACAAGAGCACCCTTAATAAACTTCCAAGAGTCCACTATAAATATCAAAGAACAACCATCATTTCCCAACTTCCCAAAACTCGATACTAAGTTTCGTCTCAATGTAGGCACATGTCGACATCCTTTAATAGCCATGTATTCCCATTCTACATCTTAACACGAGCAGAACCTTTTCCAACTATCATCATCACTAAGAAAAACATGCCCAAAAATCCCCTTGAACATAATCAACAAAATAATGCCTATGTAGAGTAGCATGGAAAGAAGCCCCTAAATCTAAAACCAAATATTCGGTAATATCATGCAAAGAAAGAATAAAAACATCTTGGTAGATATTACCTATTTCCACATTCACCTCCTTGTTTTCTTCCTGTTGTTTCTTCTTGTCCCGAAGCTCTCAACAATACTTCTTTGCATGCCTAGACTTTCCACAGTGCCAACATACCATTTTTCTTTTGGATTTTGACCTTGTCGGATCTTTCAATTTTCCACAACTTCTTCTATTCTTCTGTCTCCCTCTAGTTTCCACCGTCAAAGAATTCCATGAAGTAGAATATTCCCTAGAAATTTTTGTTTGCATTTCCTTGCTTACATTTTGAGTTAAATGGAACCGAGTTGCTTACCACCATTACCATGCTATTCCAACTCTCGAGTAAAGAACACAAAATTAATAAAGCCCTAACTTCTTCATCAAATTCTATTGTAACCAAATATAGTTTATTCACAACCGTATTAAAATCATTTAAATGTTATGTTCTTGCACTATTCTCGGACATCCTCATATTAAACAAAATTTTCATCAAAAATATCTTATTAGAGGTAGATAATTTTTCATTTAACTTCCTACTACATCTATAAGTTCTTTTGTAGTCTTTTCCTTTGAAACATTCAATAATATAGAAGATGCAAGACATAGCAGTTGTTCCAAGTGCCTTTCTATACAAAGAAATCCCATTACGCATCTGTCATGCTTGAGTGTTTGTTCCCTTTTTCAAACAATGGAATATAAAGATCCTTCTGATAAAGGTAATCTTCCATCTACATCTTCCAAAGACTAAAATTTTTCCCATTGAATTTATCAACCTTTGATCTTCCATCATTTGCCATAGCTCCCACTCAAGCTAAAACTTTCCCTATGATTCAACACTTTAGAAAACCAAACCAGGATTTGATACCAATTATTATGAAATAAGGGATAAAATATGTGGAACAATCCCACACATAATCGCAACAGTAGAAACTAATATGAAGAATAATATTACAAATCTGAAATAAAAGTACAAAAATAAAAGAACACAACATAGAGATAATATTTAACGTGGTTCACCCAATTTGGGATACATCCACTAAGAATCACTTGCTCATATTTTTATTACAAGCTACCTCTTTCTTTCAATACAATACCTAGATCTGTTTGTAGCTAGGATCAACAAAATCTCCCGAATTCACACTCAAACTCACACACATGTACAATGATATGTCTACTCTATCAAAAGCCCAAAAGGCCATCAATATGTAACTCCTTAAGTAGTTTTACAATACCATGGGTACCAAAACCATGGGCCAAAACTTCCCCATAAACCTATGGGTTAAAAATCACACACTTATGAGAAGAACATGTTTCGTGAGATATCGGGCATGTTTTTCAAGGACAATTTTTTTCTTGGAAGTTGCGCCCTAGACCCACGCTTGGGACCCGACGACCTTGAACCCCAGTGAGAAAATTTTGGAGAGTGTACACTACTTTTATTGTACAGTCTTCAAAACTTCCACACATGAAAACATGCTCCACAACATATCAATAAGGTCATATCTAGTCCACCTTAAGTAAAGAAAAACTTGTAAATGTACCTATCATTGTTTTACATAGAAAATTATAACATAATCCTCAACAAAGGGATTGTAACAATCATTATTCATTCTAGTGTTTACATGAGGGATGGGTTGTAAAGAAATGCATTCCAATCCACCATTTTGAGGTAACTTGGATAATCGCCTACCATCTATTGTCTCACAAAGTAGGACATATTCCATCTACCCCAAGTAAATTCTTAGCTCCAAATATGTGAATTATATTTCCACATCTAAAACAGATATCAACACTTCCCTGTAGTTCTGAGATAACAAAATACTTTTACCATAAGTTAATAGTGATCCGTAAACTAGTAAAAATATTTCACTCAACCAAGGGATCCTTATTGGTAAATTATTTTCATCTTGAATATAAACCCAAAAATAAAATCAACTTAAATAAAATGAAATTCAAGAAAGAATCACACTACACGAAGTTGATAACAAAGTTTGGAAAATTCTTACATATTTGGGTTCGTTAATTGAAAAACCGATTCATTATAAAGTTTCGAATATAAGTACAAATAAAATTACAATACTATAATGAATTTTACTGAGTCCACCACGAAATCATTGCCAATCGGCCCAGTAAACCCAACTATTCTTGGAAATATTTCTCAGGTGTTTCATCACATCTTCCTAGCTTTACGCTTCTGTAGACTTCCCATCTACTACACGGCCTCCGAGTCTCTACGAGCTAAGTTGGATAGTGTTAGTTGTAAAAATACCCTCTTGTAGACTTCCCTCTCTTTGCATGATATTCAATATTTACACAGAGCTAAGTTAGATCTAGTGTCTTTGTGAGCTCAACAATGAGATCCTCCTCCGCGGTCTCCAAGCAACACGAACTTGGATTAATAATGCCCAACGTATGAAGAATTAGAGCTCTCACAATATGGTTCTCTAGTGGTTGAAAATTTCCCTTTAGCTTTACTCTAAGCTTCGGGACTTGTATAAGAAAGTAAGGCTTAAATATAACCTTTTACAAGATAATGATGAGTTAACATTAATCGGGTCATAAAATGATAGTGCCTAAAATAGGTCTTATATGCCTTAACAATATTTTAAGGCTCTCTTCCTTCACAACAAGCTTTTGACTTAATCTTGAATGGTTTTTAAATGGGCCTCGACCCCCTTTTATACACTAGGGTCAGCCCGAGTTTGTTGCATATAAGACTTATTGGCTTATTCTTTGGCATGCCAACTCGATTGGCCAAGTTGGTTGGGTGTGTCATTACATGTAGGAAGGTTAGCAATTAGAATCACCTTACCCTTTTTGTCTCATTTTTGGACTATCCCGCTGGCCATGTCGACCACTCCACACTTTTGATTCGGTCTCCATCCAACATGTTTTCCCCATCCTTTCACCGAGCTTCCACGATTCTTGTCTCAACTTGTTAGTACCATGTGCTTTCCATCTATGCTTTCCATGTCGCCATGCTAGTCTAGGTTGCCAATGACTTGGTTGTTTTCTCTCTTGAGTTGTTTTGTGGGTTAGTGGGGTTTATCTCACATGTGGAAAGTAGTTGCTTGGTAAGGGATTAATATAGCCCAAGACCATATTTTTCCCTCACGGATTCAACCATGCTTACCAATTTTTTCTCACCATTTGGCTCACCGGGTATGTGTGGCATGTTGGTTTGAATGCCACATAAGTTTTTGTGTTTAAAAGGTTGGCTTGTCCACCGATCTTGATACTTAACTCGCCGGATATCTCACCATGAACTTGACCCCAACTCGGCCATCAACACGGCCATGAAATGGATGCCTAACTCATTTCTCATCTTGGTTTATAGCTCAATGAAATACTTGTAGTATCATAGTGGTGGGTCCCCCTCCGAAAGAAGATTGGACCCCACTTGAAAAACCTTTTATGAAATGTCAAAGAGTGGTGGTGAAAACACAATATTATTTTTGATGCATGCCACTTTTTGACGTCACGATGACCCATTTTCTAATTTACAACATGCGCGATCCGCTGCGTCATTTGTGCTCTGGATTTTTCCCACAAAATCCCATTCTTGTGTTGATTGTATCTGGAGCATATAATGTACATTTTCAACGTTCAATATAATATCGTAAAAATCTTGACTGCTCTTCTACGCAAGGAATAAGTTATGGGAGATCATGGGAAATTCGATGCCCAATGTTGAATCGCAGATCACACCTCCACACTAAGGAGTCTTTTAGTCCAACAAAATATTCTTTTTCTCTACTTTGGATCTAGAAGTCTGTGTTGTCTCGAAGAGATCTCTACATTTGAGTCGATGGGCTTCAAATTGCTACTCCTTTAATAGGAAAATAAGCATATGGTTTGATCCTAAGACCTTTGGGACATGAGACTACTACCTTTTCTTTGCACCAATTTCTAATGTTGAAAATGCCAAATCAGGCTAGAAAATCTCCATTTTGTCTTTTATAAGGATTTCATAATAATAGAGCTTTAAAGTACCAATTTTGTTAGAAAAATAGTACCAATTTTGTAAGAAAAACACTAAGCATGATAAACCTATTGTGAAATATTTTCTTACTTGGTAGCTCTAGTCTTGCGTTATCTTCTTTGTAATGATTAAGATAAGGTATATTTGTCCACGTCTTCATTAGAGATAACCCTCTTGGCATGTTTCTTTTATTTTCCACACAAAATTGTACAATGGCTATTGGATCCACAATAAGCACATGGATATATCCACAATAGCTTTGGGGTTATTATAAGCTCTTTCTTGTAATCAAAGAAGAAATGATCATACCTCTTAGGGATATCAACTTTGCATGACTTATGGGGAGAAATTGAGCCTTTGTTTCTTGTCTTGGCTTTGGGATATTTCTTGCTTTCCTTAATAGTCTTCTTCTCCGGACTAGATGATCTCTCCCTTGGAACTTTAGACTTGCCTTTGCTCTTACAATTTTTTGAAGAATATGGTCTATACCCTACCATATGATGCTTTAGGAGGACTAGAGGTGTGGGATCTATGGTTGATGATTTTATCACTTCGGCTGCCTTGGAACATTCTCCTTTGTCATTTTTTCTACTTGTAACCTAGAACTACATATCGAGGTTTTCCTTTGCATGGATAGGATTAGTTATACCTTGGATATTTACACCAAGGCCTTTTCCTTCATATCTCATTTTAAAAAGAAAATTTTATCCAATACCTCTAGTGTGCTTTTCAAAATCACCAAAAGTAGGATTTGTAGCTTAATGGTAAGGAACGTTCATGAATCACTTACAATGTTTTTATTAGTGGGTGTATCTTTCTTCACCACCTCTTCACCATCCCACAATTTTTATAGGAGCTATTCCTTGGCCTATAGTTCACTCTATAATTCTACGATTACCCCTCAAATGAAATTAAATCTGAGACTCAAACTTGTCTTCCAAACTTTGCTTCTTTGATTCCACGAGCTATAGACGTTTACTTAATTTAGAATCCTTGTTTGGACTACATGGCATGTTCTCGAGTTATAGCTACAATAGGTTGGATGATACAGGTCTTTATTGGTGCATTTCTACATTCCATCATTTTATGTTAGTGTAGACACCCTATTCCTCCTACGCACATTACCCTTATTTGTTTTATCACATACTTTGAGGTGAAACAGCTTAGATTAGAACCACCATGGTACTTGATATGGGGAAAAATAAAAACATTGCTCCATACCATGCCTAGTCATAAGGTAATGTGAACATGGCTAAGAATCCTCCCGTTCTTCTTGGGTCCCTTGGTGTCAACATTTTTTGTGCAACACGGACTATAGGAATTCCATTTATGTCTCAATTTAACATTCTATCATGCACCGATAAATATGATGTAGAATCACCATGTGTATTATAGTACCTATAATGGTGAACATAATGGGCCATTGAATGAATTGGTACAAATCTATTTCACTCCAACACGCTTATTGCGGGAGATAAACCAGCTCTAATACCAAACTTGATCCGTAAAGTGGTCAAACATTTTTACTTAATCAACAGATCCTTATAGGAAAATAATTTTGATGCTTTGAATATAACCCCAAAAATAAAATAAACTCAAAGAAAATGCAATGTAAGAAAAAATGACACTTGCATAGAAGTTGATAGTGGAGTTCGACAAATGCCTATGTCTCTGGGTTTGTTAATTGATGAACTGATTCATTATAAAGTTTTGACTATAAGTATAAAGAAACTTACAATACTATAATGAAGTTTACGGTCCACCACAAACTCATTGCCTATCGGTCTAGCGAGAACCTAGATTGGTCTTAGAAACATTTCTCGGTGATTCGACACAACTTCCCAACTTTACGCTTCTGTAGACTTCCCTCTATTACATGGCCTCCAACCTCTACATAGAGCTAAGTCAGATAGTGTTAGTTGTCAAAAATATCCTCATGTAGACTTTCCTCTCATTACACAACCTCCGGTCTCTACACGAGATAAGGCAAATCCAGTGTTGTCAATGATCTTAGTAATAAGATTCTCCTCCATGATTAAGTTAAATATGAAAATAAATGCCCAATATAATGCTAATAAATAAATAAATAAATGAAATACTAAAAATATCCAAGCAACTAAGTAAGTGAAATATAAAACCCTAATGTGTAAAGAGGGTTAGAAAATCATTGTCTAATTCATTGAGGTTGCGATACTCTATCACATAGGAGACCAACCGAATAGGAGGAGGAAAAAGTTACATAAGATCATGAGAAAATGCAGATTCAAGATATTTGGCTAGACTAAGGTGCTTAGAAAGAGGGTTAGGGTAGCTAGGGCATCTTGGTCTACAATTTGGGTTACGTAATCTATGTGGAAGGTCCAAGCAAACTTTAGAGTGTCACGAGATGATGTGAAGCCTTCACTTTGCTTATAACGTGTATGTCACAACTAGTTCGTTGATGTCGTCAAAAACACTGTAGTGAAGAATCATATGCAAAATTGAGAAAAAGCATCAAACCCTAAAAAAGAAAGATGCAAATGAATGGATCAGACTATACTCAGCTACCAAAATGATGGACTTATAACTAAGCACTACACTACATCTTAGACCCAATGTAGTTTTGTGTGTGTGTTTGTGTTTGGAATTTTCCTAGGTTATTTTATGCGTGTCACACTTTGTTAGTAATAAGAAATAACTAGATGTAGAATGTAAATAATGTGTGCATGGAATATAATAAACTCCCCTCTTATGAAGTGTAATACGAAAAATAGCCTTTTTCCCTTGTGATGGAGCTAGATGGATGTAAATGGAGCAATAGAAGCCTTGATGGATGTAACCTTAGGTGGTGATAGCTAGTGCTTAGTTCTTGGTCCCTTATTATGATCACATAACTTTATATTTATATGGTTCCTTTTCTTGAATTTCATAATTAACCCCGAAAAGGTTGACTACCAAAAAGATAGAATTCTCAAATGACTAGAAAGGACCCAAAAAGTGAGAGTAAAGTGTAAAGAGGATAGGGGTGCCTAGAGGGGATGAGGGTGCCCGAATTTGGCATTATTGTTGGGTGCTCTAATACAAAAATGTTAAAAATGAAGTATGAGAAGACAAACTATGAAAATAAAGGTGTAATACCTAAATAAGAAACATAAAACAATGAAAGGTGGCCAAAGACATGGGTTAATTATTACTTTTCAAACTTAGGAACCATGTAAATATTAGTATGTAATCGATACTAGATGATTACCCAAAGTGCGTGATTTTGTGTCTACATTTCCCCCCACTTTATATTGGTGAGCAAAATGCTTGGTAACATAAAGTAGATGGAGATGTGTACTTTATATCCATGTAGATCGATGTAGAAGGAGTGCTTGAGGGACTAGACAAAGTGTGGAGTGATAAAAAGGTGGAGCATGGAGACTAAAGATGTAAAAGTGTAAAAAGTGATGAGAGTGAACCTAGGGAAAAAGCACATGTGTAGATGCTGATGTATGTGATGTACATGCATGTTAGTGTCAATGTGTGTGATGTTGTTGTTGATGTTGACTGCTTGCTTCCCATATGGATAGACCTACAAAAGAGAAGATGATCAAGTAGTCAAATACACATGTATATGTGTAAAAATGTGTGTAAAGACACATGTATATATGTAAAAAGTGTGTAATGAAAGTATGAAAATGAAAAAGGAACATGTGCACCTAATTTGTGATGAGAAAAAAGGTGTAGAAAGGATCTTGTCGATGAAGTGCAAGTTTTTGGGTGATCTCATGCCACTATATGAAGAAGTGTAGGGAGGAAATTATGATTTATCCTCCAACCTGTAACCACTTCCCAAAACTAAAGATATCTTTGTATTGTCTAGTTTTTGGGTGATCCGATGCCACTAGCCGAAGTAGTGTAAAGAGGAAGGTCTAGTTTATCCTCTAACTTGTAACTACTCCCCATAATGCTAAGGGCAATCTGCCTTATAAAAGATGTTGTGTATGGATTTATGTAGACTAAGCTAAACCCACTCATAGTGTCATGGAAAAATATTGAAAACTCGAACTGTACTAGTATTGTGTCATGTACTATGTGTAAACCTAAATGATGTCCACCCTCTTTGGGGGCACATGCGACATCTCTGTAGGAGTATGTGGCCCAAAAGAGAGGACCAACTACCGAAACTTAAACTCTACCCTACAAGGGGGTGTGCTTGGTAGAAACCAAGGTACATGTAAAACAAGTGGCTAGGAAACACATGTTAGTATGAACAAGCATGCATGTAGAAGACAAGTTTAAGATACAAAGACCATGTGTAAGCTATGATGTAAGTAAACATGCAAGTAAGGCAACATAAACTATGAAAATTAGGTTGCAAACATGGGACACCACTCACAATGTTGCAAGACACTTAAGGCCATAATGGCCTCAAAAAAAAAAAAAAAGAAATTGTGCTAACAAACAAAGGGAAAATCCCACATACAATGGCAAACAAAGACAAGCAATAACAAACAATGTAACAGACAACCATGGTGGTAGGTGATCTTTCCAAACAAATGATACATATGAAGTACCCGTTAGTATGATAAAATGTACATGTCAAAAAAGTGTATAACCAATAAAGTAAAGTGTTAAGTAAAATATGAAACAATAACACATGTAGTGTATGAAAGTGGATGCCCCAGTAGTAGGTATTGCTGACAAGCATCCATGCTGTGTTTAATGGACATGTATAATCTACGATCACAACTAGAAAGAAAGTGAACACACATGTGTGTATGATAAAGATAATAACACAAAAGATATCTATTTAGCATGTAGAATAATACAAACATGTACACGTAAATGCAAGTAAGAGTAAAAACCACCAAGATATGCAATATGTTTGTTGATGGGTGGAATGGAATGCATAATGAAATCTAGGAGCTGCGTGCCCCGAGTGAATGGAATTGTATGCAACGAGATTCATTTATTTATACCCCTCAGTAGTCAAGAATGAACTGTAAATGAGAGTGCATCATTGGGAAATGGTCAAACTATGTGTTGTGCGTAACAAGATAAATGTATATGTGTGGTGATGATATGCGACCGAGAGATGATGTATGAAGACGCATGATGATTTATCCTAAACCATGTATCACGATGAGATGATCAAAAGAGGTGGTGATGTAGCCTACAACATATATCACTAACCTAGGAATTTCACATGATAGAAGGTTGAATGATGAATGTGTGAATGTGATAAGGTCCATATGTGATGTATACCCTCAACACTTCAATATGGACCATGAGACTAGAGTGTGTCATAGGGTAGTGAGTGCAACGCATAGAGGAATATGTATGTAGTATATGTGATGATGAGAGACTACTATCCTGATGTGTAAAATGTGCAATGTGCGATGTATAATATGTGATACAAGACATGTAGGTAGCATAAGGGTGTGAAATTCTCGCTATGTGTGAGTGTAGTCTATATAATGAGTAGTATACGATGAAAGACATATAGAAAATATGAGTGTGACATATGTGTGATAAAAATATTATGGTGTGTATAATATGTAGATGCACAAAGGTTGAAATACGAATGATATGGAGTAAATGTAAGATGTAGTATGCAAGATGTGTGAAGATACATGTCGTGTAGTGTCTAATGTGCACTTTGTGTGAGGTTTATGTGTATAGTATTCCCTTGACAATCAAGTGTGAATCAAAGCATAAGAGCATTTCATCGGGTAGTGATGATGCGTGTGTATGTCAAGTATGAGTGTAATGAACGGATGTTGGATTGTTATGTAATGAAAATTTAATACACATGTTTGTTGTTTAGAAGAGGGAGGGGATGATAATATTCATGCCCCCAAGTCTATAAGTAATGGAGATTTTTTCAAAATACGCTAAATGGATCAATGTAAGGAGTAGTTTCTTTGAAAAAAGTGATTGGATGCTAGAGTGAGGAATGGATAGGGTCTTTAAGTTGCGAGAGTAAAATTATGTAAGCTAGAGTGTACTTGTCTTGTGTAAAAATGGTTTCTTGTTGACCGCTGATGACTTGAGAGGTGGAGGAGCTTCATTGATCTTTAGAGGGAGTTTCTTAGTTTGGCTCGTGTAATCTGTAGGTTACTTGTTAGACTAATTCAAAGAGGTGGTTACTTAACTTGAGTAGACTGCATAAGTGGCACTTGAGCACGATGGAAGAAGGAACACTAGAATTGATGCTCATTAGACTAAGATGAATCAGATTTAGGAACCCATTGAGATGTAACATTTGTAGATGGGCATGCAATAGAATGTTGTGCAGTGAATGAGATAAATCCTTGATGCTTGAGATGTTTGATTCTTCATTTTAAAGTATAACAATAATTGTTGTTATGGCCATTAATTCAATGATAACTACAATATGGATGACCTTGATATTTTATAGTCGATAAGGAGGATATTAATGAGTAGGTGGTAAAGTGATCAATTGATGACGAAGGAGCTCAATAATAATGTCATGTTTCTTAGTTTTGCGACAAATGGAAGAGGATTTGGTAATGGTATAACTTGAGGTTCACCGATATGAGTACATGTAGTGAGACAAAATAAAGATGAGATGGAGAGGGAGAATAAACATGATCCTGAGAATCATCCTTAAGATGTTGGATTTCAGATTTGAGAGATGTAATAGCGATTCCATAGCCTTAAACTTGTCTTGAAAAAAATGTAAATCTTGAATTGAGTCCAACATGGATTTATTAGATGGGGGATCACAAGGACTAGGGTCATCAAATAGATGATTGAAAATAAGGCTTATTTCATGTGTCGAGTATCTTTAGGAATATACATGGTATCTAGGGGATTTTGCATAACAACTTTGATAATTAGGATGAATCTTAAGCAAATCGGACAAAAGTTTTTGAGAAATTTTAGGATCCATGATAAAGAATATGTTATGCCAAAGAAGGACCCGAAAGATTGTTCATGAGTGGGGTTCACCAAAATGATTAAGCTAAATATGAAAATAAATGCCTAATATGATGTTATAGAAGCAATAAATAAATAAATAAATGCAATACTAAAAATAACCAAACAACTAAGTAAATGAAATATAAAACCCTAATGTGCAAAGAGGGTTAGAAAAGCCTTAGCTGATTCATCAAGGTTGCGAGACTATGTCATAGAGGAGACTAGCTGAATAGGAGGAGGAAAGTGTCACACAAGAGCCTGAGAAAATGCATATCCGAGATATCTAGTTGGATCGGGAACACTGGAAAAGGGATTAGGGAACACGGGGTGCCACTGGTATGCAGTCTGGGCACCCTAGTCTATGTAGAAGGTCTAGAAGCCAACGTTAAAGTGTCGCCGGATGTTACGAAGCCTTCATTTATTTTCACGTGTATGTCACACCTAGTTTGTTGATGTCACCATAAACATGCAATGAAGAATCACCTACAAAACCCTAGACAAAGTATCAAACCCAACAAAGATGCAAATGAAGGGGTCGAGATAGTCCTGAGCTACCACAATGGTGGACTTATCACTGAGCATTGCACTACATTTCAGACCCAATATAGTTTTGTGTGTGTTTGTGGAATTACATCCTAGGTACTCTTGTGTGTGTCGCACTTTGTGAGTAGCGAGAAATAGCTAGATGTAAAATGTAAATAATGTGTGCATGGAATAGAATAAACTCCCCTCCTATGAAGTGTGATGCAGAAAACTAACCTTTTTCCCTTGTGATGGAGCTAGATGGATGCAAATGGAGCAATAGAAGCCTTGATGGATGTAACCTTAGGTGGTGATAGCTAGTGTTTGGTCCCTTATTATGATCACATAACTTTATATTTATATCGTTCCTTTGCTTAAATTTCATAATTAATTTCGAAAAGGTTGGCTACTAAAAAGATAGAATGCTCAAATGGCTAAAAATGACCCAAAAAGTGAGAGTAAAGTGTAAAGAGGATAGGGGCACCCAAAGGGGATGAGGGTGCACGACGCCTGGTGTCTGGCTAGGTGCTCCACCAAAAAGGTAAAACTAAAGTATGAGAAGAGATATCTTGGGCCAATAAAGGTGTAAAACTTAAAGTAGCAAAAAAAAGCAATGAAAGGTTGCCAAAGACATGGGTTGATTATTAATTTTCAAACTTACGAACCATGTAAATAGTAATATGTACTTGGGACTAGATAATTACCCAAAGTGCACGATTTTGTGCCTACACTCCGCGACCTCCAAGAAACATAAATTCATTAACAAAACCCAACGTATGAAGAATTAGAGCTCCCATAATATGGTTCTCCAAAGTGCTTGAAAAATTCCATTTGGCTCCACAACCGAGCTCTAGGCCCCACATGAGAAACTAAGGCTTAAATATAGCCTTTTAAAAGATAATGATGAGTTAAAAAACAATTAACTCATAAAATGATATTAGCTAAAAATAGGTCTTATACGCCTCAATAATATTCTAAGGCTCTCCTCCTTTGCACTAATCTTTTAATTTAAGCTTGAGTGGTTTGCAAATGGGCCTTGACCCCCTTTTATACACTAGGGTCGGCTCAATTTTGTTGCATATAAGCCTTATCGGCTTATTTCTTAGAATGCCAAATTGGTTGGTTGAGTTGGTTGGGTGTGTTTGTTATGCGCAGGAAGGTCGAGTTGTTTGAGACGACCTTACCATTTAGACTATCCTGTTGGCCATTTTGACCGATCCACACTTGTCACTCGGTCATGTCCACCATGTTTTCCCCATCTTGTCATCGAGCTACCACGATTTTTGTCTCGACCACATCCCCACCATCCACATTTTCCACGTCGCCATCTTGCTTTAGGTTTCTGCCGAGTTGGTCGCCTGGTCTCTTGGCTTATTTTGTGGTTTAGTGGGGTTTATCCCACATGCGGTGGGTAGTTGTTTGGTAAGGGCTTAATATATCCCAAGCCCAATATTTAACCTCGTGGCTTTAGCCATGCTTATTAGTTTTTCCTCACCATTGGGCTTGTTAGGTATGTGTGGCATGTTGGTTTGAATGCCACGTAGTTTTTGTGCTTAGTAAGGTTAGATCGTCCATTGAGCTCAATCGTTAACTCGCCACTCACTCACCATGAACTTGACCCCAACTCAATCAATCAACTCAAACATCAATAAGTCCACGAGCTTGATTCCCGAATTGGTTTTCAACTCAATTTTTAGCTCGATGAGCTATTTGTAGTATACGGCTATTGGTTCCCCCTGAAACAAGAGTGGACCCCATTGTTGAAAAACCTTTTATTGATCGTCAAAGATAGATGGTGAAAACATGACATTATTTTTATTCCATGCCACTTGTCGATGTCACGATGACCCATTTTACAATTTATAATGTACCCGATCATTTGCAAGTCGCTTGTTCTATGGATTTATCTCGCGAACTCCTATTCTTGCGCGCGAACTATATATAGAGCATAAAATTTCTATTTTCGAGTTCAATATATCGTTGGAAAAATCTTGACCTGCTCTTCCATAAGGAAAACGTTTGAAGAGATCTTGTGAACTTCTAATACCTAATGTTGACGTCTATATCAATTAGAATCTTACGTAAAGTGTAGCTACTAATATCAACAAATAGAAAGATATAGACCTTACAAGGTGGTAACTTATGAGTTTGTGGGAGAAGAAAATTCTCTTATTATCAACTAATATTGATATAGTCCTTTGAGTAGTGATGTCATTAGGACCAATGTCAATTACACTTTGGTTGAGCTAAGTCTCGCCAAGCCTCCACCTGTAATTAACAAGAACTAACTTGTTTCTGTTGGGATAAGCTCGTAAAATTCTGTTGAATAATAAAATAGCCAACAAAAATAAAAATATGTATATGAGATCTATCCCAACTGTAGACACACATTTAGTGTAACTAAAGAGTATTTTTAACATTTTTAACTAATCTAAAATTAAGAGAAATTTATCTACATTAATTAATTATAGAACAAAATATTTTATATTAAATGACTCAACATCTAACTTTTTGGCCATGATAATGTCTCCGATTTTCTCTACCATTATATATGCGATGATAAATACACCTCATGATTGGTTCATTTATATGACGATGTCCAATGTGGGAATTATTAATAAGGCTTTTGGTAAATTTCTACAAGATAAATATCCCATCCCAAACTCCACGTAGCATCTTAATAAGGCTTTATGTAGATCAAAATGTGGGATTATAATTCCATATCAATGCGTGGATTTTTGATAAAGTAAACCACCTTTAGAATTTCATTTGGTATATTTAATTCCACCACCATATCATATGAACCATTAAAAATATCCATTTTAAGGTGGGTAAAATCCCACATTCATGGGAGATAAGTTAGAAAAATGGTTTATTAAGAACCTTTCCCACCTTCTAAAGTGGTTAAAGGACCACTTAATATTTGATTTGAATATTACATTAGCTTTGACATGCTCTATGCGGCCCCTCCCTTGCACTTCGTTAGCGGGTTGGTTAACCTCGCAAGCTATTGAGTGATTGGAATTAGATGCATAGTTGCAATGTATGATTGGTGGGCATATGAACATTAGTTTAACCATACATCTTGGTAAACAAGTTGTGAATGCGTTCGGTTGCATTCACTTGACAATGAATAATGAGCTCAAATTTGGCTCTCTTTATCTCAATCATGTGCATACCCATGCAAATTTCTCAACTTGATCCTACCAAATTGGTATCTAACTCGGTAGAGTGAGTTGAATAATAACATCGGTTGGGTCCCCTTCCAAAATAAAATTGGACCCCATATTTTTCTTCACCTTGACCGTCAAAGATTAGAGGCCTAGACCAAACCCCAATTTTTCCTTCGATAACATTTCATTTATCACCACTTGTTGAATCTCGATAGGACAATTGGTGATCTTACCTAGTTTCATTATACTACTGCACTTGTGCCCTTAGTTCTTCCTATTGACACCGGATCTCATGTGGTTAATATCTTCCACATACGGTGTTTGTTTTGACCCATTCAAAATGCGTTAGAAATATGAATATGAGATATTCTATAAGAAATAGGTGTTGAGATATATTTGGAACATCCACATCATAATTTTAACTTTGGATCACTCCTCCCCACTAAGATAATTTTGGTCAAACAAAATCCTCCTTCTCGAGAAAATGAATGTACACCATCATCATTTCTAACTTCCATCGAACACCAAATCTTCCTTTCACACTAATCTTATAACTCAAGGGAAAAATCTAAAGAGTTATTTATTTTGATGAAGACACATGACACCCATCTACCAAAATCTCCTAATCCATTATCAAAGGAGGTGATTTGTCCCGATATAGAACTTCAGGCTCTCACATCATCGGAGATGATTTGTCTTCTCCCTACACAATCAAAACATAAGGAAATACAAACACACAATATTACTTCTAAAGTAGTGTTATAATAGGGCACCACTTGTACAATGTTCCTTGGTTGGGGTCTTACAATTTAATGCAATATATAAAAAAATTGAAAACAATAATTCCATTTCAAATGTTTCCCAAATTTGGGTCTTACACAATGTGCATATAAACACACAAAACAACAATGATAGAAATCAAATACAACTTACTCAAGCTAAACTTTCTTTGTTGACCCTAACCACATTGTCTTCCCTTGGAAGAACACTTTGCTCACCTGGAATCCCATAAGTGATGATCAATGTGTGATGATTCTAAACACATTGCATTTTCTTGGAAGATCATTTAAGACTATGATCAACATCTCCACTGCTATTGAATTTGGAGAACTTAATTGAAATTCCCTTTAATGGAGTATCACATTACCATTTCTTCCATAAAAGTGGTAATCAAAAACCTAAATGGTTACTCCACATTTCACTCTCCACGAGCTATTCACTTCCCCACTTACTCAAAAATATGGGGGTGATTGATTGGTTTTTCATGTGTTCTCCATGGAACCATTATAGTACCTGATCTAGAAACACGACCATCACTACTCCGCATCATGTGTTCCTCTAGAGCAATGAGCACCAATCTAGATTTTTGAGTTATTTACTGCTACAAGCATGTTTCCCTTGACTCTACAAAATAATTACCGGAAGAATTTCACACTTTGTGGAATTGGTGTTAGCGAAAATTTCTAGCCAAACCAAATCTGATACTAAACATGATCTGAAAATTGAGGCTATAAAAAATATTAAGTTTACTCATTCCTTTGGATACTTAAAATTGTCTCGATTATGTGATTAATGGTTTAATTAATTACAACCAAATAGATAAAAGAAAAACCAAAAATCATGACAACAATAAACATCAGGATAATAATGGAGTTTTTCCCAAAATAGATTATGTCTCCAGGTCTGTTCAAAAGATGAACTAATATATAAATGATGCCAAAAATATAATTCTTACATCACCCATCTATTCCCAGTCTGTAGTGTTTGATGACATGGATCCAACTTCTAGATATTGTATTTGGCTCAAGATCTTACTGTCAAGACAACCTATAGCTTCATTTTATGGGCAATTCGGCACTCGGCACAACCGATATTCTATGATTTAACAGTTCTTTATCTACAACATCAAACAATCTAGATCTGACTACTAGTTCTATGACACTATCTCAGGCTACTAACACTAGCTACTAGCTGTTCAACGTTGGATCTGGTTCCTGGAATTCAATAATGCCATTTACAAATTTAAATCTCCCAGTGAAATGACAATAATGCATCGATGTCTCTATAATGGCACTTCGTGCCTCTGAGATGATAATTTTGATGTAATATGGGATATAATTGCCTCTTTGCAATAATGTGATCACATGTTCTCTGGCCTCCTCGGAAGAATAATTCCATAATTAGTGGTTCTATGGAATCTAGAAATGATAATGATATAATAATGGGCTCTCCAGCCAATGTGTTGATTAATGGGCTCTGACGGTCTCCTGACAAGTTGTTGATTAATGGTATTTTTGTTAACTTTATTAGTTACAATGGTGTATTACACTGAAAATGACTATAATGTAATTACAATGCGCTCTTACAACCTCTTTTGACAATGTCGTTACAAATTAATAGCTCTTTAGCCAAAACAACAGTAATTCCTTAAAAATGGGTTTTACGGGCGATAATTTCCATCCATGGGCTCTACGAGTGATCATATCCATTCTCGCAGTCTATGAGTGATAATATCCATTTTGAGATTTGCGGGTGATCATCTCCGTTCTCGATCTCTTCAGTGAGGGAATCTGATAAAATCTCTGTCTTGACTCCTACAGGATCTTTGCAATGTCTCCATGATCTACTCCATGTGCTTTGCTCTAAACCCTTCTCTGTGAGCTTCTTGTGCTACTCCATGTGCATCGTGATTTAGTCGACACCTGAATTGATCTCATTTCATCTCCTTGCACTTCTTGTGAGCTCCACAAGCTCTTCACGCTCCTCCTCAATCTCCTCAACAAATAACTCGAGAGGCTTGGAGTTGTGCTTTCAAATGAAATTGTGAGGGTCATATATACTCCTCACGGACCAAAAATACATGGATATTTTAATTTTCCATTGTTTTATAAAAATTCCACTAATCCCATATCAACATGATATAAATAAAATTATATCCTTAATAAGGCTTTTAGAAAATATCTACGGAATAAATATCGTATACTAAATTATAGGTAGCATCTTAGCCTATTAATAAGGCTTTAGGTGGACCATAACGTGGGATTATAATTCCATCTCCATATGTGGATTCATCAATAAACTAAAAAAACTTTAAGGTTTATGTTATCCAATTTTGCACAGATGGAAAAATTGGACAACGGGGTCTTATTACGATTAAATTACGACATTGATTAAAATAATTAATAAATTAATAAGTGAGCTCACCTAGCCCAACTCGGGCTCAATTAAGTGTTAGCTCATGGAGGTACTCGGTTACAACAAGTCGAGCGAATCGATGGGAGCTCGACGAAAGAAAGGTAAGGTAGGGAGTTTTGGACCTTTATTGCCACGGGGCACAACTTGAAGACCATGAGATGGGGCACAACTTAAAGACCATAGTAGCTCAAGGTTGGAGCCCAACTCGATGGGTTGAGTCGATCCAAACATTGGAAGGAGCTCAGTCGAGTTGTTAAATGAGGGAGGGTCAAGTTTTTTTGAACTAAGTCACAAGTTATACATAGGCAAGTCAGGTTGTAAGGTTTCAAGCTCATCAATTGGAGCGGTAAGCCATACTTGGCCGTTTGGGTTTTATCAACATACCAACAAGTAGGTTGGGAGCTATTAGGAAGGAATGCACAGCTCAGTTGAACACGGGAAAGCTCGAGGAATCTGTTAAGTTCAACTTTAGGACGGAACTTGGGAATTTTATTGATCACAACATGGAGTGCACGAGCTAGCTCATTGAAGGAGCTTGGTGATCCTTAAGATGGAATCCAGATGACTCAGCAGTGAAGTGTAATGGTGAAATAACATAGCTTGACGATGAAGCTAAATGAGTGCGACTTGACAGTGAGCTTGGGATCGATTGGTGGTGTTGTATTGAAAGTTTAAAGTATGATATAAGCTTAGAGCTCTATTAATCGATGCTTAAAATGAATTAAATGTTAGATTTCGAAGAGGTAAGTTCGATGCTGCAACAATATTGGGCCAAGTTGAGTGTAAGACAGGTAAAAGAGTCGAGCCACCTCAGCCAAGTCATAGAGGAGGTGTTTGGGGAACATGATTTTGAGAAATCACAGAGCGCCAGGAATATTTTGAGCCAACACGTGCCTAATAAAAGATAAACGAATTGAATCATGAGTATGAGGTCGGTATAGAGGAGAAAGATCTTGTAGTAGTTCAGCAGGTTCGTGGTGTGGGAGCTAGCTTGACCATGACACAACTTGCAAACACTCAGCCAATATCACTTTCCTGACTCAGCCAGTATGCTCGCGTGATGGAAATGGGTATGGGCAAGTTATTTATCAAATGGAAGGTTTGAGCTTGGAGTTCAAGATCATGCGAAGTGTAGAACTATGACATTTGATCGATGAATCACTTGTCAAGGTGAAGAAATCGCCCTCTGCTAGATTTGGAAATAGCCACATTGTACAAATTATTAGAAATGTTGCCCGAATACAAGAGAGATCAGTCAGAGAAAAGAAGAAGGTTTGATGGGAAAAATCAGTGAGATTTAGCTCACTCGATCGAGCTAAGCCGAACGTGGAACAACAGGCTTCCTGGGAATTTGCATTTTTATTTCCCAATCAAGTGTGAAGAATGATACTTAGATCCCACACAACTGACCTCGACATGGGGAGTTTTGGTCCCATTCATGGAAATTCAGGGATCGAGAGCCATCTGGCCAAGTTGATGCACATATTAGAAGGCATCCAAGTCTGGGATCCCCACTTTGGGCTTGCGAGATTTTTTGGAATGAAAGCCATACAAAGATTGGTGTGACAAGACAGTGTTCAGGCCATGAATATAAAACCATTAAGGAAAAAGTGGAGTTAATCTCTGATCTGACCAGGTCATAGGCCAACACATTTAGTGGATGCACGTAGAGAAACTGCCGAGTTATTCTTGGAGCATCTTAATTCATTCAATCCCAATGATGTGGTGGAACGTAGGGGATGGAGCAAGACCCAGTCACCCGATGAATGCGAGGGACCACAACTCCTCGAGTATAGCATGAAATAAAGGTGAGTTCAGGGAGATGGTTCCAGTTATGGCATGAACACGAGAAAATGGGTTCTTTGAGATATTTTATGGATCATGCTGAAGCGAGCCATAATGGCTCAATGAGATGTTTTTGATCGCAAGGTCATTGACATATGACCAAATTCATAAGTAACCGAGTTGAGTGCAATAGGGTTCACAAGATGAATGAGCTGGCGATTCACTTAGGCCTGACGTTGAACTCGACGAGTCATAGAAATGAGCTCGGTTGATATGGAGGAGATCTTGATCTGTGATCCGGCTTTGTGAATGCATGCATGGCACCGAAGATGAGCTCAACGCATCTGCAGCAGGGGCACCAAGGTGATTGTTTGAAGGAGCTTACAGTTGAAGCCGAGTAGAGTCAATGGAACATGTAAGCAAGTTCAGCTTTGTGAATGCAAGGGAGCTCATACTTAGAGGCAAGTTCAACATTGAGCGAGATGAAGATTCGATGGTGCATAGGAATCACGTAGCTCGGGAATTTGGTGTGGAACATGACTAGGAAGTTTGGCTCGGTGAGATCAAGCATTGGTAAAGATGATTTGGTGAGCTAATTTGAAGTATCGCAAATGGTGTTGCGTGATTGTAAACCCCTCGGCATTGGGATATCTTGGTGAGCCATGTACAATTTCTTGCATTGTTAGATGAGCTAAACTTGTCATTATAAATAAGAATAGAGAAATTCATCATTTCGAGAATGAGCCCATAGGTGAGGAGGTGACTCGGTGGGATTTTGAGCTTAGGTTGATTGTGTCGAGCTAAGAGGAAGACGTTACTTGCCATGCATGCGAATAACTATTTCCATGACAACTTGGTTTTGGAAAGCAATGGGAAAAGGGCTCGACACAGGTTTAGTAACACAACTCGGTTGGAAAGTGATTAAGCTTGGTTAAATGTTGAGATCAACGTACATGTGTGCACGAGTTGAGGCCGAGTTGTATGAGTTTGGAGGAACTCAAAATCGATCGACAAGCTTTGAGGAGAACCGGGCTATGTGGGCCAAATTACATCGGGTGAATTCGTGGATCAATGCATGACGAAGGTAGCTTGTGGAGTGGAGAGCTGATAAGGAATATGAAGAGCTTGAACCGTTTGAGCTAGGCCAAATGGAGCTCAGTGGGAATGGAGCTTGGTAAGAATAGGAAGAGCTTGGCGGAGAGCTCGTTTTGGGAGCTCAACATGGCGATGAGCATTGGAAGCGGTTGAGGAGCCATGTTGCAAGATTGAGCCGGTCAAGAGGTGCTCAAAGCAAGGGAGATCGGCTGTGGTGAAGACTAGAGGAGCTTGATACCAACTCGGTGGGTTGGCTCAGCAAGCCAACCATTGAGTTGGGCTATTTTTTGCCTTTTCCTCATGATTCCCTCTTCAACACAAACCAGTCAATAGGGAAGCCCACCAAACATAGCAATTAAATTAATTTTTTATTTTTACTATTTGTTATTATTATTTAAATACTTTATTTAAATATTCTTTTAATTAATTGAGAAGAACTAGGTTAATTGGGCATTAATAACACATGATAGAAGCTTCTCAAAATGGGTCAACCAACTATAATAAATACATCATGTGCCTTCAATTTAGGAAGGGAATTTATGACTCATTTTCTCCTCTCTCTAAAATTCTTCTATAAATTTAAGTTGGAAGCTCATTCAAATAGGTTCCAACAAGTCAGATAGGTTGGACAGCTAGATATCTGAGACAAGTGCAAAATTTTCAAGAGTCCTCTCTCTTATGCAAGTTGTCCTAGTATGTTGAGGGAACTTTCAAGCCTCCTTTTCAAGACTGTAATGGAAAACATTGCCTCTTCTGAATGTATGATGCATTGTGCACGTTATTGAAGTAATAAAAGTGTGTGTTTTGTGAAAAATATCGGTCCTTTTATCCTTCTATACTTCTTTGTGCCTTTTCTCATGCTTACAGGTACACTGTGTAAGTTCACATTTTTACTATAGGTTCTTGGAGTTAAGTGCTTATCAAGTGGTGGATTATTGCATGTAGTTTAGTTGTGGTGCTTATTCACCCTTCTCAAGTTCATCCTTATTCACTGGAAGACTATGTTGTCATGAAAATGTGCAACAGGGAAATTGGAAGTTTCTAAGCATGAAAACTATACCCGTGTGTCGAAAGTTTCATGTTTTATCATTCCCATGCACCCCAAGCTGAATCCGCCAGTTTGGTCACCCACTATTTGATGTCAAATTGGTCCCCTAGGTGATTTGGGAAAGTCTATTCACTCCCCTAGGTGATTTTAGGGAGTTATGAAAAGATGCTATCTTCTGGCAGTATTGGGAAGGGCTATCATTGGCCTTCCTAGGATAGGATCAAACCCTCTGGAGCGGAATGGAAGAGCCAAATTCAACATGGAGGTGAATGGAATACCTTAGAATATCATGGAAATAATTTTGGAAGCCTTGGGGAAGTTCTGAAAGACTTGGAGCAGTCTGAGTAAAAAATAGGGTTCACAAGCCTAGGCAGTTCACAGGCCTAAAAAAGCTGTTGGGCTTCAAAAGAAGATTCCAAGAGCTCCAGATGGAGTTAGAAGTTAAAAAAATAATGGAAAGCTAATTCCAAGACCTACATTATGATGAAATAATATTTTTCACAACACCTTGGCGCATAGGATTGGAAGGCAGTTTTTCTCAGGCATAAGTAGAGTCTCAAATCAAAAATTCATTTTTAGGGATCAGATGGTTGAATCAAGAAATGATAACCCCACCATTGGATAAAAATTCCATTTCTAGTCAGGATCATATAACATTTTACCAAGAAATTCCACCGGGAGCTCAAGTTATCATCGTTCCAAGTTACCCTCTCAAAGGCAGTTCAAGACTTAGTCATTTTTGGGAGGACACGTGTTAGCACCAGGAGCCTGGTGGGATTTCATGTCCCCAAATTCCCTAAGGTCAGGTACACCAACCATTTAAAAATTCACCTAGCCCCCATGTGACCTCTTGGACCCTCATGTGACCTCTAGACTTGACAGTTTAGCCCCCAGGTGCATTTTTGGAGCATCCATTTCCTACCTCTCGATCAGCGTCACATGTTAGCTCTAGTTACACCATGGAAAATGATGTCCCTTATGTCCCTAAGGTGAAGGACATTAGACCTTGAAATATGTGCCCATACCCATATGGGGAGCCTTTTGGACATCCATGTGATCGACTTTAAGTCCCCATCTACATTTTTGGAGCATTCATTCCCTATCGTCGAATCCACATGTCAACCCCATGACCACCATGGAAACTGATGTCCCTTATGTCCCCCGAGGTGAGGGACGTCAATCATGGAAATTTTTTCCCATCCCCTTATGGGGAGCCTTTTGGACATCCATGTGACCTCCGGACTTGATAGTTCAGCCCCAGTGCATTTTATGAGCACCCATTCCATGTCGTTGGATCAAGCGCCACGTGTCAACTCCAGGACACCCGTGGAAACTGATGTACCTTATTTCCATAAGGTGAGGGACATAAGACATGGAAAAATGTTCCCAACCTCATATAGGGAGCCTTTTGGACATCCATGTGACCAATTTTTAGCTCCAAGTGCTTTAAAGTAGCTTTTCTCACCTTCATTCCCTGTCATCGGATCGCCACCACATGTCGTCCTCTTGACCACCATGGAATTTGATGTCCCTCATGTCCTTGAGGTCAGGGAAATCAAGAGTGGAAAATTTTACCCAAGATTCCCCTCTCATAATTTCAAAAATCTAACTGTTGCTCAGTGCTTCTTAGTGCTTCCAGCTGCTTCCACTCCAGTGCACAGACAAACTTCATCCTTCCTCTGCAACTTGCTTCCATCACTCCGCCATTGCAAAAATACGAAAACATCAACCAAGGAACTGAAATACCTTTCCCATGGTGATACGTAGGTCTCAGAAGGAATTCTCATCAAGCTAAGAAGGAGAAACGAAGAACAACGAAGAAGAAAACAATACAAATCTCCATAGCCAAAAATGGAAATCTGAAAAAAGCTTGCAAACCAATGCACAAATAAATGAACCATTTGTTTCTATTTGTTCCTCTATCCAAGACCATAAAAACATAACCTCAAACTCTCCTCTTGTGTGATAGAGCATCCACAATGAAGAAATCTCCTTTCCAGCTCAACGAAGAAAGAAGTGGGATTTCCCGTCAAACCAGTTTCCAGATTGAAGTAAGATCACACGTGAAGCACCAGAAGAAAAAACCCACATCAAAAATATAATTTTCTTCGCAAATGGAGGAGAAAACCAGACCTACAATTTTGAGGTCCATTAATGGTTGCCGCATCTAGAAGCACTGCCAGTCCAAAATTTGAAACTTTAAAATCTCCTGGACTATTAAGCGGGAAGGCTCGAAATTTTAGAGGGGAAATATTGGGAAAAAAACCATATCAAAAAAACTTCATTACGTGTCAATCCGACCTCCAGAAGCTAAATTTATAAAAATAGTAGGTCTACTACATAGGGATTACTATTTTGGGAAAGCCATCGATAAAAGGACTTGCGAAGGAGGCAAAGACATTAGGGGTGCACTACAGCTGAGAATTCACTAGAATAGAAATTTTTGGCACTTACTAAAAATATTAAGTGGGTCCATAAGTACCTGCTAAAAATAGAAAGTTGATCTAGAAGGAATGAGGAACGCAGGGAGAAAGAGGAAAACTAAGCCGCAAAATCCAGTTGAAGAGAGGGGACTTGATTTTTCACACTTACTAAAAATAGGAAGTTGATTTTTCTAAGGGAGACATGTAGCCAAAATGGAAGGGTCGGGTTTCCACACAACCCTTTTCCTATGAGTATGATGTGGAAGACAATGATGTCTTGTACATGGACTTGAATGACCTTAAGACTCACATGACTTCCAAGGAACAAAGTAGGATCAAAGACTAAATATTCACAAGTGGCTTGTTATGGCAGTAAGACACCCAGTGTCAGTGCAGAGTCTCGAGCTAGTCTTAACTTGCTCTTTCCACTACGAGCCCAAGACACGAACCATCCAATCTGAAAATGGTACCATAATTGCAATCATCAACGGAACAATTCACTCAACTTAGAGAGTGATTTGTGATCCAATTTGAAAGATTTTTATAGTGTGCAAGGAATTCAAAGATTCAGAGTTTCACTGCATTTGGAGCTTTCCATCAACGAGGATCAACAAACTTCATTGGGAATGACATCTCCTCTTCTTCTTCTCTCTCTCTTTCTCTCTCCTCTTCTCCCCCAACTTTCTCTCACTTTCCAATATTCTAATTTCACGTTGGGGTTGCACTTTTTCATATGTCCTAATGTTCCTAATGTAATAAGTCACCTTTATGTTATAAAAAGGGACTTAATATTCTCCTAGGAATTCAAAAAGTTTCAAGTTGCACAAGGACATATGAAAATCCATTGGGGGTAGACGATAAGTCACCTCTCACTCTATAAATTGTAATGCCATTCCCATTTCAAAGGGTTGGCGATTGATCTTGTAAACTCAAGAGTGCATTGTACCTAGAGAAAGAAAAGGAGATAGCCATTTTCTTCTACTATCCTCTACTCTCAAATTTCCTCCATTCCCACATTATGTACAACTTTGATTTGAGAAATCAATACAAGGAGTTTCTATATTTTTTTAACTAAGGGATTTCTTAATACTTGGTGATCAAAGTGAATTCTATTTGGTCTTGTTGATATTCACAGTCTTTTCTTCCCATAAATGCATATGTTGAAGTTTCTAGCTACTTTGTGTGCGGAATATGATTTTCTACTGTAGGATTAGTTCTCCTACCTCTTTTTCACTCCCCCTCCCTACTCTTTAGACAAAATCTTCCTAGCAAGAGATTACTAGCTTTTCATCACTCGGGTTAGTGGAGTGCCCCAATTGGATCCCCGGTTGAAAGGCCACCACAGAAATCTAAATTTTCTCACGCATGCATAAATGGTAGCTACTTTGGTTAAGTAGAGGGACTTAGATTCCTAGATCGTTGGAAAAAAATCAACAAGTTTTTCCACTTGACAAATTTTCTTGCCAATATTTTTGGCACCCACCGTAAGGGAGACTTGGTAAAGATCTCGCACCAATATACGACTAAGGTTTGAAAAGTAAAAAAAAAAAATATTGAAAAAAGAGTTCATGAAAGTAAATTGCCGAGAGATACACTCTTAATTCTTGGAAGTGACCTTTCATATTCCATAATGTCTTTTCATATTCCCACTTCAAGAATTTCCAAAATTTGGCTGAAGGAAGATACTATAGGTTGAGCAGGTCGAGAGGCATTGTTGATTCCAATTTCAAGGCTTTGCAAAATCAACAAGAATGAATTAGAGATAATCCATTCTTCTTCTCTTAAGCCTCCTCTCCATCTGGAACTTTGAGTAGTTCACTTGGCAATACTATCAAAACTCCTGTTGATACTTCCCCTTCAAATCCTCCCATTTTTCAACCACCATTGAACATCAAGTTCGTGGAAGAAGAAGAATTTGTAGAAGCAAGGACTGAAGAAGAAATAGAGACAACAATGGAAAATGAAGTAGAAATACCTCAACCCATTGTTCAATGGAGAAAGAATACATGCCCACTTGCTATTGAACCTCCTCTTCATGATCTACCAACAAGTTCCCGCAAGAACTTGCCAAATTTCAAAGGTGACAAAACACAACATCCCGAAGAACACATCACTGCCTTCGTGACATCATGTGGAATTCTTGGTGTCCAACATGAAGATGATGTTGTAAGAATGTTCGTGATTCCCTCCAAGAAAAAGTAGCGAGAATGGCTCTACGTCTTGCCTCGCGATCCGTCACTAGTTGGAATGTCATCAAGGATGCCTTCAAGAGAGGTTTAAATCAACTGAATATTGTCAGGACCTTCTGGTGTAATTAGCTAAAATAAAGAAATGAGAAAAACAAACCATGAGAGACTTCGTGGCTCATTTCGAACAGTTGCTTCGTAAGATACCCGAAGAGGATTCACTATCTCAAAACAATTTCAAGAGATTCTTCATCAATTCTCAATCACCAGAGGTAGGTTTTCTCCTATGAAGAGTTCAACCAAGGGATATTGTAGAAACACAAACATCTACCATTGAACTTTATGATGATCTCATCCTCTCTAGGAAAGATCAAGAATCCATCAAAGGGAAAGGCCCAACATCCTAGAGATGAGAGAACCAATCCATCACTGCAAAAGTTGGCGAATGAGATGGAATATTTGAAGAGGGAATTATTTGAATGAGTATCTTCTCAAAGAAGTAACATAAATCAGATTGTAGGAGCACCCCAAAGGCTTGCCTTGGAGGCCCCACCCATGAACGTAAATTACAGATTTCAAGAAAGTGAAGAAGAGCTTGAACAAGAAAGTGAAGGTGGTAATTTCCTAGAAAGTGATGAGTTTGAGAATGATACACAAATCAGATTCTATGAGTATTCTAGATGTGATGAAGAAGATGAAAAGGATGCACCCACTTTCTCAAAGAGTTCAAATATTGAAAAAAAAAGAGTTCACGAAAGTCCGCTGCTGAGAGATACACTCTCAGTTCTTGCAAGTGACCTTTCATATTCCACAGTGTATTTTCATATTCCCACTTCAAGAATTTCTAAAAGCTAGTTGAAGGAAGATACACTAGGTTGAGCAAGTCAAGAGGCCTGATTCCAATTTTGAGGCTTTGCAAAATCAGCAAGAAAAAATTAGAGATAATCCATACTTCTTCTCTCAAGCCTCCTCTCCATCTGGCACTTTGAGCAGTTCACTTAGCAATACTATCAAAACTCCTGTTGATAATTCCCCTTCAAATCCTCCCATTTTTCAACTACCATTGAACATCAAGTTCGGAAAAGAATAAGAATTTATAGAAGCAAGGGCTAAAGCGAAGAAGAGAAAATGATGGCGGACAAAGTAGAAAGACCTTAACCCATTGTTCATGGGAAAGAATACAAACCTCGCTTGCTCTTGAACCTCCTCTTCATGATCTAACAACAAGTTCCCGTAAGAAATTTCCAAAGTTCAAAGGTGACAAAACACAACATCCTGAACAACACATCGCTACCTTTATGAAATCATGTGGAATTCTTGGTGTCCAACATGAAGCTTTTATTGTAAGATTGTTTGTGGAGTCTCTCCAAGAAAAAAAAAAGAGAATGGTTCTACCTCTTGCCTACCCTATCATCACAGGTTGGAATGAAATCAAGGATGCCTTCGAAGAGAGGTTTAAATCAACTGAAGACTATCAGGACCTTTTGGTGCAATTGGCTCAAATAAAGAAAGGAGAAAATGAAACCATGAGAGACTTCGTGGCTCATTTCAAATGGTTTCTTCGCATGATACTTGAAGAGGATTCACCATCTCAAAAAAATGTCAAGAGATTCTTCATCAATGCTCAATCAATGGAGGTAGGATTTCTCCTACAAATAGTTCAACCAAGGGATATTGTAGAAGCACAAAGATTGGCCATTGAACTTGATGACAATCTCATCCTCTATGGAAAGATCAAGAATCCATCAAAGGGCAAGGCCCAACATCCTGGAGATGAGAGAACCAATCCATCGCTACAAAATTTGGTGAATGAGATGGCATCTTTGAAGAGGGAATTATTTGAACGAGTATTTTCTCAAAGAAACAACCTAAATCGAGTGTTATGTTTGTGGAGCCTGTTTTCATGTTAGAGTGTGGTACACCTTCTATGTGTTACACTCGGGTATTTTTACGAAGTAAATTTTCATGGGTGGTTTATTAACCCATGGGTAATGGGTAACTGTTATGGGCTATTTTTGGGCCCATGGTTTTTCGGTACCCATTGTTTTGATACCCACGGTTTTGTATCAAACTACTTAAGCAATTGTCTATTTATATGGTCTTATGCATATGATAGATATACAAGCAAATGTATTGCAGATGTGCTTTGAATTTCGGTTGTGAATTCTATAGAGTTTGTTGAGCATAGCTCCAAACGGATCTAGGTATTGTATTGAGAGAGTGGAGGCTTGTAATAAAATATGAGCAAGTGATTCTTGGTGGACGTAGCCCAAATTGGGTGAACCATGTTAAATCTTGTCTCTCTGTGTTGTGTTATTTATTCTGCACTTTTATTTGAGATCTGTAATATTTTTTTGCATATTAGTTTCTACTGTTGCGATTCTGTAAGGGATTATTCCACATATTTTATCTCTTATTCCCTAACAATTGGTATCAGAGCCTGGTTTGGTTTGTTGAAGTGTTGAATCGTAGGGAAAGTTTTTAGCTTGAGTGGGAGCTATGGCAGATGATGGAAGATCTAGGGTTGATAAATTCAACGGGAAGAATTTCAGTCTTTGGAAGATGCAGATGGAAGATTACCTTTATCAGAAGGATCTTTATACTCCACTTTATCTGAGAAGGTGAACAAACCCTTAAGTATGATAGATGTGGAATGAGATTTGTTGGATCAGAAGGCACTTGGAATGATTTGGCATGTCTTGCATCTTCGGTATTATTTAATGTTTCAAAGGAAAAGACTACAAAAGAACTGATGGATGCATTAGGGAAGTTGTATGAAAAACCTCTGCCTCTAATAAGATATTTTTAATGAAAAAATTGTTTAATATGAAGATGTCTGAGAATGGTTTAGTAGCAGATCATTTAAATGATTTCAATACGATTGTGAATATGCTAGCTTCGGTTACAATAGAATTTGATGAAGAAGTTAGGGATTTATTAATTCTGTGCTCTTTACCTGAAAGTTGGAATAGCCTGGTAATGGTGGTAAGCAACTCGGTTCCAGCTAACTCGAAGTTGAAGTTTGAGGATGTTGTAGGGGTGATTCTAAGTGAGGAAATGTGAAGAAAAATCTTTGGTGAATCTTCTACTTCAGGGAATGATTTGACAATGGAAACTAGAGGGAGACAGAAGAATAAAGGAAATCATGGAAAATAAAAGGATCGGGCAAGGTTAAAATCCAAAAGCAAGATAATATGTTGGCATTGTGGAAAGTCTAGGCATGCAAAGAAGGACTATTGGGAGCTTTCGGGATAAGAAGAAACAACAAGAAGAAAACAAGGAGGCAAATGTGGCATCGGGTAATGTATGCCAGGATGCTTTGATTCTTTCTTTGCATAATATTAATGAATCTTGGGTTTTAGATTCAGGGGCTTCTTTTCATGCTACTCCACATAGGCATTATTTTGTTAATTATGTTCAAGGGGATTTTGGGCATGTTTTTCTTGGTGATGATGAGCCTTGCAGTATAGTTGGAAAAGGTTCTGTTCAGGTTAAGATGTAGAATGAGAATACATGGCTATTGAAGGATGTCAGACATGTGCCTACATTAAGGATAAATTTGATATCGGTGGGGCAATTGGGAAGTGATGGTTACACTGTGATATTTAGAGCTGACTCTCGGAAGGTCACCAAGGGTGCTCTTGTGGTGGCAAGAGGTAAGAAGGTTGGAACCTTGTATTTAACCACCGATAGTACTAATGATTGTAATCTTGTGGCTTCGGATGCGATATACAACATTATGGCACCATAGGCTAGGTCATATGAGCCATAAGGGCATGGACATCATAAAAATAATTTTCTTGGATATACAGAAACAGGTTTGGATTTATGTGAGAATTGTATATATGGGAAACAAAAGCAAGTAAGGTTTCTCAAGGTTGGACCTACGAAGAAAGAGAGTAAGTTAGAGCTGGTACATTCTGATGTGTGGGGGCCAGCTCAGGTATCATCTCTTGGGGGTTCAAGTTATTATGTTACTTTTATTGATGATGCAACAAGGAAAGTTTGGGTTTATTGTATTAGAAAAAAATCTGATGTATTTGATACTTTTGTTAAATGGAAAGCCTTGGTAGAGAATGAAACATGCCTTAAGTTAAAATGTCTCAGGTCAGATAATGGAGGGGAGTATTGCAACAATGAATTTGATGATTATTGTTCTAAGAATGGAATCCGCAGGAAAGAGACGATTCCAAGAACCCAAGCAGTTGAGAATGGGGTGTCGAAAGGATGAACATAACAATAATGGAACGTCTTTGGAGAATGAGGATACATGCAGGACTGCCTCTTTATTTTTGGGTAGAAGAGGTGAGCACAACTGTGTACTGATAAATAAAGGACCCTCAAGTGCCTTGGATGGAGGCATACCTGAGGAGGCTTGGTATGGTAAGAAAGTTGATTACTCATTTCTTAGAGTATTTGGATGTGAGGTGTTTGTTCATATTGACAAGGATGATAGGACCAAGCTAGAGGCTAAATCAGAAAAATGCACTTTTATTGGTTATGGTGGTGATGACTTTGGATTTAAATGTTGGAGTATTAAAGACAAGAAAATCATTCGGTCTAGGGATGTGGTCTTTAATGAGAAAGTCATGTATAAGCAACAATTGCAGGAAAAAAGGAAGAATCCAAGAAAGAATATGTAGTGGTAGAGGATCTTCCGGATGGGAAAGTGACCCATGAATTAGTTCAGGAACCTACTCAATAGGAACCCCAAACTCCTACAATGAGGAGGTCTTCTAGGGTAAGAAAAGAACTTGAACGTTTTTCTCCTTCTCTTTATTATTTATTACTCACTGATAGTGGAGATCCAGAGAGCTTTGATGAAGCAATGCAGGTAGATGTCAATAAGAAGTGGGAGCAAGCCATGGATGAGGAGCATAATTCTCTCATGGAGAACCAGACTTGGGATTTGGTGAAGCTACCGGAAGGAAAAAGAGCATTGTAGAACAAGTGGGTGTACAGAGTTAAAGATGAAGGAGGAAATAAAAGATATAAGGCCCGGTTGGTGGTCAAGGGGTTTACACAGAAACAAGGTATAGATTTTGATGAGATTTTTTCTCCTGTAGTAAAAGTGACTTCTATCAGAACCGTTCTTGGAATAGTGGCAACAGAAGACTTACACTTAGAATAGTTAGATGTAAAGACTGCAGATTCTCCATGGTGATTTGGAGGAGGATCTATATATGCAGCAGAATTAAGGATATGAATTCAAAGGTAAAGAGGAGATGGTGTGCAAACTAAAGAAGAGGTTGTATGGCACAAAACAAGCTCCACGTCAATGGTATAAGAATTTTTATAGCTTCATGATGGAGCAAGGTTATATTAAATGTCATTCTGACCATTGCGTGTATACAAAGAAATTTGAGGATGGAAGTTATATTATCCTGTGTTTGTATGTTGATGACATGTTGGTTGCAGGTAAAAACATGCAAGAAATAAAAGTACTCAAGAAATAGCTAAGTGAATCCTTTGATATGAAGGATTTGGGGGTAGCCAGACAAATCCTTGGTATGAGGATAACTTGGGATAGGAAGGAATGGAAGCTGACTTTATCTCAGGAAGAGTACATTAAGAAGGTATTAGATAGGTTTAACATGCAGGATGCTAAATCGGTTGGGACTCCTTTGGCAGGCCATTTTAAGTTATCAAAGGAGTAGTGTCCCAAGACAGAGCAAGAAAGAAACCAGATGTCCAAGGTACCTTATTCATCAGTGGTTGGTAGTTTGATGTATGATATGGTGTGCACTAGGCTTGATATTGCCCATATAGTGGGGGGGAGCTGTGAGTAAATTTATGAGTGATCCGGTAAAGAGAATTGACAAGCAAGAAAGTGGATCCTTCGGTATTTGAGAGAGGACCATGGGGACAGCTTTTGTGCTATAGTGGATCAAACACCACTTTACGTGGTTATGTAGATTCCGACATGGCTAGAGATGTTGACGGCGGGAGGATCACGACGACAGTTATATTTACATTGTAGGTGGGACAATAGTGAGTTGGATTTTATGACTACACAAGTGGTGGCTTTATCAACCACAGAGGTGAGTATGTTGCTGCCACCGAGGCAAGCAAATAGATGATTTGGTTACAACAATTGATTGAGGAGTTGGGGAATAAGTAGAAGGAATGTAAGCTACACAGGATAGTCATAGTGCTATACACCTAGCTAAGAACTCTGCTTTCCACTCCAGGATGAAACATATATAGTTGAGATATCACTTCATCAGGACAACTTTGGAAGAAAATAAGTTGAAGTTGGAGAAGATTCATACCACTCGAATCCTCAGACATAATGACCAAGGTGGTCACAAGGATAAACTAAAGTTATGTTCAGATTTGGTTGGCCTTCACGGATGACAAGAAGGGTTGAGAAGCTTGCTCAAGTGGAAATTAGTCTCAAAGTGGGAGATTGTTATGTTTGTGGAGCCTGTTTTAATGTTAGAGTGTGGTACACCTTCTATGTGTTACACTCGGTATTTTTACAGCATCCCCGCTCGTCGGTGAGCGGGTCAAGGGGGTTCGGGGGTGAAGCCCCTAAGTAAATTTTCATGGGTGGTTTATTAACCCATGGGTAATGGGTAACCGTTATGGGCTGTTTTTGGGCCCATGGTTTTTCGGTACCCATTATTTTGATACCCACGGTTTTTTGCCCATTGTTTTGATACCCACGGTTTTTTGCCCATGGTTTTGATACCCACGGTTTTGTATCAAACTACTTAAGCAATTGTCTATTTATATGGTCTTATGCATATGATAGATATATAAGCAAATGTATTATAGATGTGCTTTGAATTCGGGTGTGAATTCTGTAGAGTTTGTTGAGCATAGCTCCAAACGGATCTGGGTATTGTATTGAGAGAGTGGAGGCTTGTAATAAAATATAAGCAAGTGATTCTTGGTGGACGTAGCCCAAATTGGGTGAACCATGTTAAATCTTGTCTCTCTGTGTTGTGTTATTTATTCTACACTTTTATTTGAGCTATGTAATCTTTTTTTGCATATTAGTTTCTATTGTTGCGATTCTGTAAGGGATTATTCCACATATTTTATCTCTTATTCCTTAACAATCGTAGTGCAGGAGCACCCCAAAGGCTCACCTTGGAGGCCCCACCCATGAATGTAAATTGTAGATTTCAAGAAAGTGAAGAAGATATTGAACAAGAAATGAAGGTGGTAATTTCCTAGAAAGTGACGAGTTTGAGAACAATTCACAAATCAGATTCTCGTGAGTATTCGGATGTGATGAAGAAGATGAAAATGATGCACGTAGTTTCTCATGTGCGGTATTCACTGCGTTCTCGGTCCAAGAAAAGAGCATCTCACTCCACCGCCACAAAATAAAAGAAGATTCATGATCCTCCTGTGGCGACTCCGTAAAATAAAATAATTAGTTGAGGATCCCCAATTCCATCTTCCATAAAGTCTGTATTGTTGGAGCCTGATCCCATAGCAAGTAAGAAATCTCTCGCAATCCAAAGTGGGTCTTTCGATGTCTCTTCCAAGTCTAAATCTAAATCTGCTCCTGTAAAATCTAATACCTTGAAAGCTCCTAGTGTGCCATTCAAAATACCATCCATCCCTCAAACATCAAATCCTACTCCTAAGCCTATCCAGACTCCAAAATCAGTCCCTTCACCCCCTTTGTCTGCATCTACTCCTTTTGATTTCATAGAATATGTGAACAAAGCCAAATTCCAAATTACTGAAACTGAATATTTGAGGACTCATCCTGAACAATTTGAGAGGTTTGTCCGATACATCAGAAATGGTAGTCTAACACCCAATGATGTAGCTCATCACCCTAAAGGAGTACTACCAAACCCACCTACACCTCCCTCATAGAACATGCTTTCTCTAAGCACATCAAAGAATGATAAAGTTGATCCTTTCTATGTCTCCCTTCTTGTTGGAGAATATGTACTGAAAAATTACATAATAGATTATGGTGCCTTAGACAAAGTGATTCCTTTGAAGGTTTCCAAGGCTCTCAAACTTACCATGACTCCACCTAGTGGCTCTTGTTACTCTTTGGAATAAAAAAAGGTCTCACTTGTAGGGAAGGTCAAAGATGGACAAGTGGCTCTCACCGATTCCCAGACAAGAAAGTTTCAGTGATGATGATTTTAGTAGTAGATGTCCCACCTCGTTTGGAATGTTTTGAGTAGAAATTTCTGTCGAGACTTGGGAGGGAAAATTCACATGAATTGGTCTTCTATAACCATACCAGTGAAGGGAGACATGGAGAAATTTCTTCCCGAGAAGAAGATGAGGTACATGGTATGAAATTTTGAAAGCCCGGAAGCTAACATCTTGTATCAAGATAGCAGGTAGATGAATCACTTGGTGGAAACTGAGGAGGAAGAGGATATTCCCATCTTGATTGGTCCAGACTTTCCTTCCCGAGAGATTTGGAATTTGAAGAAGCATTGAGGAGATTTGAGTTAGAAGAGGGAAGCGTGAATTTCTGGATGACACAAACCATGAAGAAGAGGAAATGGTTCTTGATGATTTTCAAACAGAAAAATCAGCTTGTGTTTATCCGTGATGAAGAAATTTTCTCTTTCCCATTTGAAGATGAGGACTCCCTTGATCATGTCACCCAAGAAGAGACCAAGCTAGTCTATAATGAACCCTCAAACAATGGGGAAGAACCATCTGTACAAGAATTTATAAGATCCGTGGAAGAAACAAAGATATTGAGCTCGAGTCTCGAGCTCTGATGCAAGCCAAAAATCTGCAAGACAAGTGTGACGCTGATTTGGAAGCCTTAGCCAATGTGAAGGTTGGCCATATTGAGATAAGGAAAGATGAAAAATATGATATTGCTCTTGAGCTAATGATTGATGGATGCAATAATGAAATGGAGATATTTTCTTTCCATTTGAAGATGAAGACTCTTTCCATGATGAAGAAATTGAAGCAAGGAGTTTTGAGACCTCTAAAGATGAAGCTCTTTTTGATGAAGGATCGGTAGAGTGTAGCAATTCCCAAGATGATGAGGTAATCCCTCCAGATAGTTTCCTTGAGCTGCAACATAAAGATTCTTCAAAGGTGTACAAAGAGGAGTTGCACGAAATGATGAAGCATAACTCCATGCAAGAAATCTTGGATGTAGTAGAAGTTGTGGAAGACCCCGAGATTATTCTTGATCTCTTCACTCGTGCCATGGATATACAAGACAAGTATGAGTTCACCTCTATCCTCTCGTTAATACTCAAATGCCTCACAGTGGAGAAGAGATAAAGGGTGAATCAAATATTTCTCATGGATAAGATGTCAATGAGCATAGAATCAGGAAAGAAAGTAACTAGGAATATCAAAGGAATTGGAACAAAAATTAGCTCTGGGGTAGTGATAGCACACTAGATGGAGAATCAACTATATGGATGAACATGGAAGGAAACTGACACTCTGAAACTGATTTCAAAGAAAATGAAGGTAGTGGAATTTTTAAGCAAGGACCTAGGCATCAAGAAACTCACATGGACTCAATCCTACCAAGTACACAGACAATTGTGAAAGCACCTAGCTTTCATAAGCAACTGAGGAGGAGGCTAATTTATGGAACTCGTCAACGGCTTCATAGAACATCATCATTTGGTGTTGCACATGCTCAAGGGTAACTTTTGAGAAATGAAAAGTGCTTCAATGAAAGTGGGTTGTCCCCCACCTTGTACCATAGGTTTGTTTCCCTTCGTTGCATGTTTTTCCCTTCCTCTTGTGTGTCATGTGTTTTCTTTCTGTTTTTTCATATGTGTGTGTGTTTCCTTCTTCTTTCTCTCTTGTTATAGGTTGTACATGACTCCGTAGGGCCCAATGGATAAGGCACTGGTCAATATGTTGTGAGTTGAGATTCTAGATTCTTCATGCCATGTATTTATTACACTCATTCCATGTCATGTCCCCAAAATAGAGCCGACTTTTGTCGTGCAAATGTGTAATAGGGAGATAGGAAGTTTCAAGCACAACAACTATACCCATGTGTCGAAATTTTTATGTTTTATCATTCCCAGGCACCCCAAGCCAAATCTACTTAGTCTAGTCACCCACTATTTGACGTCAAATTGGTCCCCTAGGTGATTTTAGGGAGTTCTTCGAAAAGATGCTATCTTCTGGCGATATTGGGAAGGACTAGCGTTGGCCTTCCCGTGATTGGATCAAACCCCCGGAGCAAAATGGAAGGGAAAAATTCAACGTGGAGGTGAATAGAAGACCTTATAACATCATCAAAATAATTTTGGAAGCCTTGGGAAGTTCTCAAAGACTTGGAGCAGCTCTACATAAAAATAGGGTTTACAAGCCTAGGCAGTTCACAGGCCTAAAACAACTGTTGGGCTTCAGAAGAAGATTTCGGGAGCTTTGGATGGATTTAGAAGTAAAAAAAAATATCAACGAAAAGATAATTACAAGACCTACATGATGGTGAAATAATATTTTCCACAACACCTTGGCACATAGGATTGGAAGGAAGTTTCTCTCAGGCATAAGTAGAGTCTCAAATCAAAAATCTACTTTTTAGGGATAGGATGGATGAATAAAGACATGATACCCCAAAATTGGATCCAAAATACCATTTATAATCAAGATCATATAAAATTTTACTAATAAATTCCACCAGGATCTCAAGTTATCATCGTTCCAAGTTACCCTCTCAAAGGCAGTTCAAGACTTAGTCATTTTTCAGGAGGACATGTGTCAACACCAGGAGCTTGGTGGGATTTCATGTCCCCGAATTCCCTGAGGTCAGGTACAAAAACCATTGAAAAATATTCCCACCTCTTGGACCTCATGTGACCTCGGCTTGATAGTTCAACCCTCGGATGCATTTTTGGAGAATCTATTCCCTACCGTCGGATCAAGCGCCACATGTCAGCTCCAGGACCACCATGGAAACTAATTTACCTTATGTCCTTGAGGTGAGGGAAATCATAACTTGAAAAATATACCCATCCCCCAATGGGGAGCCTTTTGACATCCATGTGATCGACTTTCACCCCCAATTGCATTTTGGAGCATTCATTCCCTATAGTCGATCAAGCGCCACGTGTCAGCCCCAAGACCACCATGGAAACTAATGTCCCTTATTTCCCTAAGGTGAGGGACATCAGAAATGGAAAAATTCTCTCATACCCCTATGGGGAGCCTTTTGGACATCCATGTGACCTCTAGACTTGACAGTTCAACCCCAGTGCATTTTTGGAGCATCCATTCCCTGCTTTGTCGAGATCAAGCGCCACGTGTCACCCCAGACACCCATATAAATTGATGTCCCTTATGTCCCCGAGGTGAGGGACATAAGACATGGGAAAATGTATCCTTCCCCTATGGGTATCCTTTTGGACATCCATGTGACCTGCTTTTAGCTCTCAGTGCTTTAAAGCAACTTTTCTCACCTTCATTCCCTGCCGTTGGATCGCCGCCACGTGTCGTCCTCTTGACCACCATGGAATTTGATGTCCCTCACATCCCTAAGGTTAGGGAAATCAAGCATGGAAAAATGTGCCCAAGATTCCCCTCTCATAATTTCAAAAATTCAAAAAATCTAACTGTCACTCAATGCTTCTTAGTGCTTCCACCTTCTTCCACTCCTATGCATAGACAAACTTCATCCTTCCTCTGCAACTTGCTTCCATCACTCTACCATTGCAAAAAAATCAGAAAATATCAACCAAGGAACTAAAATACCTTTCCCATGGTGATATTCGGTCTCAGAAGGAATTCTCATCAAGATAAGAAGGAGAAATGAAGAACAATGAAGAAGAAAACAATACAATCTCCATAGCCAAAAAATGGAAATCTGAACAAAGCTTGCAAACTAGTGCATGAATCAATGAACCGTTTGTTGATGTTTGTTCCTATATCCAAAACCATCAAAAAAATAAACTCAAACTCTCCTCTTGTGTGAAAGGGCATCCATAATGAAGAAATCTCCTTTTGATCTCAACAAAGAAAGAAGTGGGATTTCCCGTCAAACTAGTTGCCGGATTGAAGTAAGATCGCACGTGAAGCACTAGAAGAAAAAAACCACATCAAAAATATATTTTTCTTCTTCCCAAACGGAGGAGAAAACCAGACCTGCAATTTTGAGGTCCATTAATGGCTGCCACATCTAGAAGCACTGCTAGGTCTCAAAAATTGAAACTTTAAAATCTCTTGGACTGTTAAGCGGGCATGCTCGAAATTTTAGAGGGGAAATATTGGGAAAAAACCATATCAAAAAACTTCGTTGCATGTCAATCCAACCTCAAGCCAACTTTCTAAAAATAGTAGGTCTACTACATAGGGACTGCTATTTTGGGAAAGCCATCAATAGAAGGACATGTGAATGAGGCGAAGACATTGGGGTGCACTACAACTGAGAATTCACTAGAATTGAAATTTTTGGCACTTACTAAAAATAGTAAGTGGGCCCTCAAGAACCTACTTAAAATATAAAGTTTATCTAGAAGGAACGAGGATGGCAAGGAGAAAGAGGAAAACCGAGCCGCAAAATCTAGTTGAAGAGCGGGGACTTGAATTTCTCACTTACTAAAAATAGTAAGTTGATTTTTCTAAGGGAGACATGAAGTTGAAATGGATAGGTTAGAATCCGACACAACCCTTTGCCTATGAGTATGATGTGGAAGATAGTGATGTCTCGTACATGGAATTGAATGACCTTAAGACTCGCATGGCCTCCAAGGACCGAAGGAGGATCAAAGAAAGAATATTCACAAGTGGCTTATTTTCCGCCGTAGGATACCTAGTGTCGGTCAGCAGTCTCGAGCTAGTCCTAGCCTTCTCTTTCCACTACGAGCCCAAGACACAAACCATCCAATCTGAAAATGGTACCATAATTGTGATCATCAGTGGAATAATTCACTCAACTTGGAGAGTGATTTGTGAACCAATTTGAAAGAGTTTCACAGTGTGCAAGGAATTCAAATATTCAAAGTTTCACTTGCATTTGGAGCTTTCCATCAATGAGGATCTACGAACTTTATCAGGGAATAACATCTCCTCTTTTTCTTCTTCTCTCTCTCTCTCATTCTCTCTCCTATTCTCCCCCAAATTTATCTCACTTTCTAATATTCTAATTTCACGTTAGGGTTACACTTTTCATATGTCCTAATGTTTGTAATGTAATAAGTCACCTTTATGTTATAAAAAGGGACTTAATATTCTCCTAGGAATTCAAAAATTTTCAAGTTGCACAAGGACATATGAAAAGCCATTGGGGGGTAGATGATAATTCACCTCTCACTTTATAAATTGTAATTACATTCCCATTTCAAAGGGTTGGCGATTGATCTTTTAAACTCAAGAGTGCATTGTAAATAGAGAAAGCAAAGGAGATAGCCATTTTCTTCTACTATCCTCTACTCTCAAATTTCCTCCATTCCCACATTATGTACAAATTTGATTTAGCAATCAATACAAGAAGGAGTTTATATATTTCTTTGACTAAGGGGTTTCTTGATACTTGGTGATCAGTGAATTCTATTTGGTCTTATTACTATTTGCAGAGTTGTTTCTTCCCATAAATGCATGTGTTGAAGTTTCTAACTAGTGTGTGTGTGTGTGTGTGTGTGTGTGTGTGTGTGTGTGTGTGTGTGTGTGTGTGTGCAGGAATATGATTTTCTACTTGCAACATTAGTTCTCCTACCTCTTTTCTCACTCCCCTTTCCCACTCTTCAGAAAAATTATTCCCTAGAAAGATATTGCTAGCGTTTCCACAGGGTCAGTGAAGTGCCCCTATTGGATCCCCACGAAAGGCCACCATAGAAATCCACATTTTCTCACGCATGCATATACAATAACTACACTCTTGTTAAGTAAAGGGACTTATATTCCTAGAGCATTGGAAATAAATCCACAAGTTTGTCCGCTTTGAAAATTTTTCTCGCTAATAGACCGATAATTTGTTTGTCTCGATTGAGTTTAACGAAGGGAACACGTACTTCATAGTCTATGGTATTTTGTACCCTCTGTAATTTGCAGTAGGTGAAGTTGACTTGTGGTGCACACACCCTCTTCAAAAAAACCCTTCCTGAGTCTTGAAACACCCTTTACTTGGTGCATCACCATCCCTAGTATAGTTTCATTTCTTGTAAATCTCTTTCCTTAAAAGCCATGAAAATGTTAGCATAGATCTAAATAACCATTTTATTTCACTAGGAGTAATACAACACTTAGTTTAGGAAGAGGAAGTCGGCCTTCTCTAGAGGTTCACCTCAAGCCCAAGTCCCATAGCTTGAGAGGTGATCTAATGTGTCCCAATCACATCGAACATCTTGTTCACATTCTGGCCTTTTGGAGGGTGCAATGATTTGGCGAAAACAATTTTTGGCACACCCAATGGGACATAGTTGGTACTTCTCTTCTCACTTGCACAAATCAAAGTAACTAGTGACTCTATCTCTCTGGATTTCAAGTTTTAGTGTATTCACTTATGTGAAGAATTTAGACAAGAGCTTCTTCAAAGCAAGGAAATCATCAACATATCAAACTTTCCTTGTCTCCTTCAAGGAGAAGGAAAAGAGGCATCTCAACATCACCCGTTGCAACATTACTTCATTTCATTAAGTTGTTGTGCTCTTAGTGAAATTTCAGCCTTACAAGGTATACCCAAGCATAACTGGAGACTTCATTGGTCAAAGTGACCCACTCCCTGTGTTGCAAAATTTTAGTTTTATCCATTTCCATATAGTTTTCTTTGACATATTTCAATTCCACAGGGGATTCCCACTTGCAAAAATGACAGTTCTTTCCATCTCCACTCCATTTTATGATGAAAATCAGTTGTAGCATGCATATCCCCATGAGCAGAGTCATGGTTAGTATGGTTTTTCAACTAACTATGCAACTTTCCAAGAGCAAGGACATGCATATTTTGGAGGCCATCACACATGTGAAAATGCTGAGTTACAACTCAAGTTTCAAATAATGGAGGTAGGTATGGTGCAATCCAAAGCCACAGCTCAAATGAAGGCATTCAGAATGGCTTTAGGGTACCTTGTCCATGGGTGGGCCCTATGCCAAATTTTGACAACCTGTAGGAAAAGATTGGTTTCATGACTGAATTACTACCTCAACTTGAAGGTTGGATCGAAGATATAGAGGCTTATGAGTTCGATGCAAGGAATCCTTGTCAATGGGAAATTCCTACACCACCACCTCGAGTTCTCTTTCCATTTCTCAGTCAATTTCATTTCAATCCAAACCTCAAATTCCAAGATTTTCACCATCTGCACATGCTGAGAATTCCATTCCTTCATTTCCTATCTTTCCATCCCATCATGAATCTTTTGTCCCTCGCCCTTCCAAAGTTCCTTATTTTTTCTAAGGCCACCAAGACAAGAAGCTGCACCTCTTCCGCTATCTCAAACAATGAGGGAAGTCATTGAATCCCAACCCACCCCTCCTCTTATAGTTCCAAATCCATTTTGGGAAGAACATGATTATACTAAAGATGAAGAGGAGAATGTTAAGGAGCTTAGTAAGGATGAGCATGCAAAGAATATGAAGGAATGGACTGCAAAGATGAAGATCAAGAAAACTCCACTTCTGACTAAACCTTCTACAGAAGCTGAATCTCTTCCACTTCCTCAAATGGTGAGTAAATCAGTTAAATCCCAACCCACCCCTCTTCTTGTAGTCCCAAATCCATTTTGGGAGGAACATCATCAAGAAATGAGCAAAAGGGAGGAGTATATGGTCAAGGAGACTAACAAATGAGAGCATGCAAAGAATCTAAAGGAATGGGCTGCAAAACTTAACATAAAGAAAAATACACCTCTGACCAAACTTCCTTCTGAAGTTAAGGCTCAAGAAAAGGTGAAGCAAATTAGTTTTGTATAAGAGAAAATATAGAGTGAAGGATGAAAACCAATAGTCCACCTATTCGAATGCAATATTCATATTGGTTCCATATCATAAGAGGAGTGTGGATTACCAAAACTCGCGATAGTAGTAGAAGATCATGTGTAAGTTGAAGAAGAAATAATATCAAGTGTACAAGTTAATTGTATTGAGTTCAATGATCCTAATTACCATGCATGTTAAGAACTTGCAGTACTTCTGGAAGGTGGTAGTATCTTTCCAAGGTCATCATTAGATGTTATAATCAGCCACAAAAAGTTTCATGAGACCAAGGAGATTTAGAGATCAAGAATGTGGATGAGACCATGCAGAGGCTTCCAAATCCTTTTTCCTCTCTATCTTCTCAAAAACTAATTTTTTAGAGGAATTTGATCTTTCTAATTTCATGTTTGAGAATGAAGAATATCAAGGTGAAGGAAGTTCTAGTTTGGAGGATACTCAGATTGCAGAGGAACCTTTGACACAATCGAGAGAATGAAGAAGCATATTATCTATCAGATTTGGAAGAATGTTTTGATGGAAAAGAGCCTATGGAACTTGAAAAATTTGCTATTTTGTCACTTATTTTCCAACGCAAAGTGCTAAGTGTTTGTGGAGGGACATGCTCAAGAACAACTCATTATTCATAACTTTCCTTTGGAATCAGAATTGGAGGAATTGAATCTTCCATATCCCTCATCACACGTAAAGGAGGAACACATAGGAGAAGCTTGGACTAATCTAGAAGTATTGAACAAAGATTATGCCATGGAGAGATTTCTATTTTCAGTTATGAAACCTATTTTGGTTAATGAGTCTGTGATAGAGGAAAGTATTCTTGAATATTTTGTTTCCCTTAACAATATTCAAAACCTGCAAATAAGATGGTTTGAATTTTCAAATTTTATGTCGAATGAGGGAGATTTCATTGTGATACCATCCGTCGGTGAAATATCGCTTGTTTGTAAATGGGAAATAATAGGAAATCAGGTTGAGAATAACCATATTTTTCGAGGATGCCTTCAAAGAAGGCATTCTTTTTAAAGTTGAAGTTTAGAGCGAAAGAATACTCAACAGGTGAGACCATGTTCCATCGTGTACCTAGATTTGTTGAAGCCGAAAGAGAAGCGAGAACTAGTCACATTCATTCCGAAATGCAAGGATGAGTTTCACAATTATGAGGATCAGTTGCAATGCATCTATAGGAAAAATGTAGAGAAACTAAAGGAGGAACTCTTTCTCTTTCCAGCTTGATGCCTTGGTGGACCAAGTGGATAATTGGGTTTGTTTCAATCTTTTACTCTCATTCTTAGCCATGTCCATTGTCAAATCATTTGCATGGAAATCCATGTATGCCAAGATTGGGTGGAATGGATAGAACAAGTTTTTACTCAACTCACCTTTCTAATTTTATGTGGAAAATTCCAAGCCGCGGAGAACTTAGGAAAGTGAGGAATAATTCCTCGGGTTCCCAAAGTTACTAACTTATCTCGATTTACTCAAGGAAGTGGTGATGGGAGAGATGCGAAGAACGAAAGGCTAGAAGGAATAGGGACGGAGGTGTTTTTGGTACCTAAAATTACTAACATAAATGATAAGGTGGGTAAGGGTGGTGAATCAATGATTTTGACAAAACGGTGAACAAGGGGAGTTAGGAATAATTCTAACTGCCCAAAGTGCTCTATACATCCAATTTTCCCGACAAAAGTGAAGCAAGTGGTAAAAGAAATGATGTAGTGAATAGGAGGAACAAGGGAACAATTCCTCTTGTTCCTAAAATGACCGATTCATCTAGACAATTAAAATAACCTAAAAATTATCTAACTCTTGGACTTTCCTCTACAAACTTGAAAAAAATACAACTAAAAGGATTAAGATACTTAGCCAAATTTTCCTTTTTTTTGAAAATTTCAGACTACAGGTCTTGTGAATCATTAAATTATGTATTCATTTTTATTCCCTAGAACAAAATTCTAATCCCATGCATGCCGGCCTATCACCCAACGGGTGTTGGGCACTCACCCGAGGCATGCGTGGGTGTCGAGTCCCTCCTTTATGTGAGTCTTGTGAGAATACATTGATCAATGACAGAAACTTAGATGCAAAAAGGTAAAGAACCATGCATTCATTCTGAGAGCTTAAGATGAGGCATTATATTAAGATACCCATTAAGATAACTAGAGAAACATTATATGAATAACAGATCTGATCCATACTAGAAAGGAAATATACTAGGATTCACACCCATGAACAACTTATACTTAGAATAGAATCTTATATTCATATTAGTCAAAGTTTAGTAACCATATTACATTCACCAAGCCATGAAAAGCCAATGTAACAATGTAGATCAAACTTATGCATCAAAACCCTAACTATGCTCCCATATTACATAAAGATTTTCACAAACCCATCCCTCTAGAAAATCTACTACTCCTACAATCCTCTAAATGAGAACCTCAACTCTCTAGAACCTTCTTATCATTTCTACAGAGCTTCATAGAGCTACTCCCCTCGGCACTAATTATATCAACAATACCCTCCAGCTTGTTTTCCAAGGTCATCGAATACGTCCATTCTACGGGTGATCTCGGGGATATAAATCCTTCAACCGCTTTTGATCGAGCCTCGTAAGGTCTTGAGAGATTTTGATTTCATCTCCACTTCGGCAAGAATTTTATCCCTCTCTACTTTGTTTCCCTTATTCTTCTCTTGAAATTCCTTGAGCTATGTTTCATGTGTAGTAACTAAAATGCTTTCTACCCTATCCCTATCAACAACTTGCATGGTGACCTTTACATCGGTGAGGAGTTTGGTATACCGAGAAATGATTTCTACCACCTTCATCTTCTCTTACCTTTCTTGGCGTGTCAACGCCTCTTTCCGTGGATTCTAAGGTGAGTGGCCACCTCTCCATTGTGAGGATGTGGGTGAAATCATCCGAGCAATCGTAAGGTTGATTCATATTGTTTCTCGGGAGGTACTAGGTTGGGATGCTTTAAGAAAATAAAATCCGGGACCGTCTCAATCTTCTTATATACTTTGCACACCTTGCCTTCTCCTCTTTCAGTTTGCATCTTAGTTGTGCGTTGACTAGGTTTTCTTATTTCAGATCCTTGCTTTTCTTGAGAAGCTCCTCCTCCTTCTTCTCCAATTCTACCTCTAGGAATTTCACCCTATCATTCCTTCCAAAAATTCTGGCCTCAACCTCAATTGAAACCTTGTTGAGTGCATTATAAACTACTCATATGATAACTATTGAGCATTAACCAAGGGATTTATTCCTTTTGTCTCTTACATCTTCATTAGCACCCATTGGCTTACTTTGAAATCAGCTTCATCAACATGGGATTCAAATTCAAGATAATATTTTCTGGTTTGTGGGTATGCACCTTCTATGTCAAATGAGGGCATGGCCAAGAGTTATTCTATTGGAACAGTGCTCTGGAAGCATGCACATAGAACCTTACTTAGATCATTGATGTAACCCATTCCTTGCCCCTATGCTGCCACTATGCTCTTCCCACGTATTTGTGCAACCTTTGGAAAGCTTACGGTTAGGCTAGAGTCTCTGCCCATGCTGTCATACTCTTTTCCAATTATATCCTCTTCTATCTCCTTGAGTACCTCATCCGCGTTGTACTCTACCTCCTGTTCCACTAACATTTTGATAATTCTTGCCACTTCTCTCTCTGTAGCCTCTTTTATTTTTTCCTTGGTGAGGCTTGAGGTCCTTTGATCTCTTGTGTTCACTTCTTCACTCACCCATTTTCCTTGAGCATCTTCTTCCTCCTCACCATTCTTCTCTTCATTTCCTTATTCTTCTGAATCGTGTATATCATACACGGGATGATTTTAAAATTATTCATCCTCATCATTGTCCTTCTTGCCCTTGTAGGCCTCCAAGTGTAACACTGATTTTGTATGCTAACTTGGTGAATGTTTTACATACTTGTTATAGCTTTGAAATGAAAGCAAACATGTTAAGATATGTTTTGATCTTAAGAGAATGTGTTGCTAATTTGGATTCTTGCATCCGTGGCTTATCGCATGGACAACAAATATTGTACTTGTATGTTTGCTGATGTGACGACAGATTGTCGTATAATTGCTTGCTCTTGTGCTGATTGACAGCATACCCTGAATCAATTCCATTGATTCAAGTATGCTGAGGTCCTCTTGTGTTTTCTATGTTAATTCACACTTGAACTGGACTAGGATTATTATAAGCGTGCAGCGTCTGATTACAGGTGTGAATAGCTAGCACGAAAATGCCAACGACAGGGGTTCGATTCTTGAACCCTGTACTGTCGAATTCGGGACCTCGTGGGGCGAGAAACACCTGGACACGGGTGGCCTTGGCATGTAATCGGAAGGACGGAACGTCCTGCTCTGCGTTAACGTGGATGTTAGCAAGGGGCTGGAAGGAAGTTGTTAGTGTTAGTGGTTAGTGTGAATTAAACCTAAACTAACCCTAAGACCTAACATACATCCTACACTACTATCCTAGTGGATTTTTAAATTATAAAAAAAAAAGGGGGAAAATAAATCTAAATCCTAAAACCTAAGGTCTAACTAAGACCTAGGTCGAATGAACTATGTAACCTAAAACTAATCCTAAGCTAAAGGGGTACGCAGACCCTTGGGAAGAAAAGGATAAGGATGGATAGGAGGCATTCATTGGCATTTATGAACTGTCCCTTCGGGGACGGCGCCAGTTTTGGCGGGACAGGTAGGAGATAGAGGTATCCATTTGGAAGCTTGGCTAAATTCATTTGCATGGAAAAATTTGAAAATTGGAGACTTGCCAACCCAAGTGGAGGTGGCGTAGAAAATAAGGAAAAAGGGCGAGCCTTTATTGCATTAATGGTTCTTGGTCCTCGCGACCAGCTCGCCTTGGGAAGTGTATGAGGGAATTTTGATTTTCATTTTTTTGTTGATTCGAGCTTTTGCAAAGTTGTTCTCGCATTTGGTTTCTTGAACCTGTCTTCGGTCGAACCAGCTCTTGCATTCGACATTTTCTTGAAGTTTTGAGGTCATTGATCGCCAAGAAGAAGGAAGAAAGTGCTTGGGAATATTGTGTTGCCGTTGTGGAAGAAAACGCGCAAAACGAAGCTTTCTTCGAGTTCGAAAAGAGATTACGGGCATATTAAGCCCTTCTCTTTAAAATCTTTGCTTGATTTAAATGTTTCATTAAAACAACCCCGCTTCTTGGGTTGGGATTGCTTGATTGTTTTTGAGTTGATTGGAAATGGATTTGTTGATTCTTGCCTTCTTTTCCTTGGAAAATGATATGAAACGGCTCTGGTTGCTCGGCCTTGATTTGTTGTTGCTTAAATTTGGTTGGAATAGGAATTACCGTTGTGGTTGCTGACAGTGTTGTAGAAAGAAATAAACATTTTCTTCCTCTGTACATGTGGTATGGAGTGGACAGGCTGTTTAAACTTTTTCTTATAATGTAATCGTTCTCCTTGATGTTGTGCTTGGAACTGCTATTACATGTGAAGAGAAAAATGGAATTTCAGTCATGTTATGTTGCTATGATATGGGTTTCCTTCCTTTCTTGCTGTCATTTTTGGAAATAATGGGGTACAGTCGTCCCCTTGCTGTTGTGGTTAATCCGTCCTTGCATTTGATTGGTTGGAAACACTTCCACGACGTGCTGGTTTGTTGACAGTATGGTGTTTGAAATAGATATAATTCTTTCACTGTTCGTGTTGTTTGAAAGTGGAACAGGTGTGTAATCGTTCCTTATGGTGTAAAGGTTTTCCATTTAGTGTAATCGTTTCTTTACTGTGTATGTGGAACTGTCTTTGCAAGAAAAGAGGAAATGGAAATACAGTCGCATATATTGCTGTAATTTGGGTTCAGTTGAATCTTGTTGTCATTTTGGAAATGATACAAAATATCAATTGTATTGTCACCGAGTTCAAATTTGTCATTGTATTTCGGAATGAAATGCTTTCCGCTCAGCTTGGTTGTTTAACAAGATTGGGAAAAATTGTCATATGTATCACGGGTCTCAGACGTGTTAATTGAGTTATTTCTCTTTTGAAACCATAAGTTCTTTTCTTTGATGAACTAGAATGAAAGAAGCGTTGGTTGTTGAAGTTGTTTCATATGGAAATTTTTATAAAGGAAATAGATTCTCTTCCTTCTACTGTCTTGGATTCTGATGAAAGTGGCATTCGGGACCCCTATGAGTAATTGAATTCGAATTTAAATTCAAGTAGTAGCAACATTTCCATGGCTGTGCCCTTTTCTTGTATAAGAAATAAGCAATTACGTTTTGGTATCCGTGAAAATAGGAAAAGTAGACTGTTTTTCCTTCTGAAGTTATTGATGGATTATATTTTCTCCTTGCTGTGAAAATAGGATGGTTTTATTGTGTTTTCTTGATACTGTTCGGTCTTCTTAATCAGACTATTGACGCAATTATAAACTAGTTTTGTATTCTGTGCAATGAATGATTATAATTTCTTCTTGCTGTAATGAAGGATGACCCCATTGCGTCTGGCAGTCGAAGTTTGACCTTCTGATATTATTTTGTTTTTACTATCTTGAGAATGCAAATTTGGCTGGAATGTTCATTGCTGTAGCTTGTTGGATTGCAGCTGTACTGGCTATGTGAGATGCTTATCAATGAGAACGTTTACGCTGTTATCTGTCTAAGTTGAGTTGTCTTGCTTAGAAAAACGTGATTGAATGTTTTTACTTCATTCTGAAAACAATGATTGTTCTTAATGAAATAGTAGAGAATGAATTCTTCTCTTTTTGCTATTTGGGACTCTGAAAGTGACATTGGAATTATAGTGTCTAAGACTCGGTCTTGCTGTAGGTAACAGCCATGTACCATTTGTTATTAAGAACTATATGTGTTCAGAGGCATAAAAGATTATATGAATATATATACTTGCGTGGTTGCAAATTTGTTGTTGGTTAGCTATACAGTGTAAGAAGTAAGGAATCTTCTAGTATAGCAAATACCTAGTATACATATTGATATGGCTTGCTCCACGATAATTATAATGTCTTACTAACTCGTTTTGGCATTTATATGAACTGGAAATGAATGAAATTATTCTTGCTGCCAGAAAGTGAATTCCGAGTGGATTTTGTAAGTTTCACTCTGAACTGTTATATTGATTTGTCTTTCGTCTGGATTCCACTGTTAGGACAGTCATGTGGAAAGAGATAGAGATATGAATTAATGTTTTAGAAAGATGATCTTTCTTCTTTCATTCAGTTAGGAACCTGGAATTCGTGAATGAAGAATTTTATGGAGCTTAGATGAGAGCTACTATATGCATTGCTGTTCGCTTTCTTGTTTGTACTTGAATGCTTTAAAACTTAATGTGCTTCATGAACGGAAAGGGAAGTAATGGATTTATATTCAGTTAGTTTCATCCTTTGCATTTGTTATTAATGAAAGGCGTGGAAAAGATAACTGTATGCTTTGTATAGGCAGCAATCTACTTGAATTCCTAACTTTACAAATTTTGTAAATTGATACTTGCAATGATTATGTGAAAACGGGACAGCAGTCCCTTGGCTGGTTGTGATGATATTCTGATGATTTAGTGGTTATGCTGATCTCTCTTTTGTGCTTTTCGAGATTGATGTTTTGCTGTTGTTTCATAAAAGCAGGGTTCTTTTATTGAAACAGTTAGTTGAAGCATCTTATTTTAAGGATAAGTGCTTAATGTGCTCAGTTCATTGAACTGACCCGTGCAATTCATTTTGCAGATGGAATTTGATTAGAATGAAGACTTGGCTGTCTTCTGATGCCTCTTGATAAAATATAAATTAAATTGTAACTGTTGCTTTTATTCCTCTTTGAGGAATTGTGAAAGAAGAAAATATATTCTTCTCTCCATGAGTTGTATAGATGCTTTGTAAAAACTATACCCAATCAGTTGGATTGGCAAATGTACAAATTATGACTTGAAATATTGAATACAGTTACAAGTGTGATATTTTCAATAATTATATCAGTTTGATATTGTTATATATATTGGGAATAAAATGTTACTTCTCGATTTGGAATTGCTTCGTAATCCTTGGATGGATGCTTTGAATTGAAACTGATATCTATTCTTACTTAAATACAACCTTTAAGTTGAACAATGCAATTAATTCATACTTGGGTAAAGATGAATTTTGAATTGACATTAAAAAGGATTAAGAAGAATATGATTTTATAATCGAGGGTATTCGTGGATTAGCTTAGGAGCTAAGGAATATCAATTTAAATTTGGAGTATTCGAACTTCGCTTTGAACTTCGCTTTCGAACTCCATCATTGATCCCGCTTGATAAAAATTCGATTAAAGGATATAGGATACATATATCCATAACTAATGATCCTTAACTATATAATGTTAAGGGGAACAAATGAGTTCATTTCTTGAAGTTTAGACCTCGTTTGAATGACGTCTAATAAGTTAATATTCTGAAATAAGTTGCAGTTGAAACATCTTGGTTAAGTTTAATAGGTTAAACTTATTATGTCCGTCGGTACGACTTGCTTAATCTAATGATTAAGAAATAAACCAAGTAAGGAAATGTAGCTCTTCGATACGAAGGAGACGATACATAACGAACTAATGGACAGTTTAGTCCCTTTTAGTTATATACAACTGCAACGGAAACGAGGATCAAGGGATCAGCGTGGACGCTGAAAATTGCTTAAACTATTAACTCGTGGCTAAGTCACTTGGGCAGGATGTGTATTCTCGTTGGGAGAATTCTGCAGGACATTGGCATACGCCAGCTACAGCAAGGTGTCTTCATGAAGACGGGGTCTTCATGACGACACATTGTTGCAGCTGACATATAGCAATGCCCTCCCGAATTAAAACATTTAGAATACATAGGCTGAATGTGTAGATCTTAGCTGGGGTGGAGATAGGGTATGATTTGGTATACGGAGTGACTCCGGAATACTAAAGATAATCAGACACACGGAGTCGTGGGGTAACGACACCGTATGTCTGCGTATCTTTAGTTACCTGGAGTGCCTTCCTATACCCGCTCATATTACTGGCTGGAATCGAAAGTTTAAAATGGAACTTAAACGATGAGGACTGGTAGGAACCAGGAAAGACCATTCTAGATAACAGGTGAAGTGAAGTGAAGGACGTATTCCGTAGATGTGTATCACATTCAGGAATATGATCATGCAAAGCATGTGAAAATCTTTGGCCAAAGTATCGCAATTGCTGGTTGCGTTGTCCTTATCACTTAATTTAAGATGCAGGATGTCAGATGAATATCAGTAACAGATATTCAGATAGGCTTCTTAAATGGATCACTTCGATAACCGGGGAAGGTTATGAGAACAAGTATATAAAATATACTATGCATAAACAAACATGAAGGATCGGGTGTTGCCGAAGTCATGTACATGAAGGATCGGTTGTTGCCGAGTCATGAAATGAAGGATCGTTGAAACTCCGAGCCATGAAAATGGAAGATCGGCAGCTCATCGAGTCATTTACAAGACAGATATAGAATCATTATGAGATTGAATGGCATTGAATGTGTGTTCCATATTGTAAATATGTGAACAGGGAACATTCGCTTTTAAAAGAAATTGTATGATCCAAACTGTGTGGTTTGGGCAGAACAATTATTAAATCTTGAACGTGTGTTTGAATTTTATAATTCATAACAGAAACGTTATATATATAAAAAAAAAAATTTCCCTTGTTCTCGTGTTTTAAAATGGGGATGTTACATCAAGCCCTCCGTTTCCACCGAGTCTTCCCTCTCCGCCACCTTTCTATTTCTTCCTAACCGGTGATTCCAGATAGGATATTCTTTCCTCTCTCTCTCTCAAAAGGCGACTTCTTCCTTGGTGACTCTTCTTGTGTGGGAGGATCCTCTTGCTCGACACCTCTTCTTTTTGGGGTCTTCTCCCTAACTGGGGACTTCTTGCATGCATAAGTGCTTGGATTAGTGCTTGCTTCCAAGGCACCCACATATTGTGTTGTTTTACACACTTGGTGCATTTTGCTTCTACACTTCTCTCTCCCTTTTCTTCAGTGCAACCTTATTTCTCCTTGTGGGGTCCTTAGGAACAAACTTTGGTCTGATGTGCAAGTATACTCTTGTTGTAGTCCTTCCGGAAATTGGAAGTGTTAAAGGCTTCATCATCTATACTTCATGGGAGACATAATTCTCCACATATGCACACTTATTTGGATATACGAGCTTTCAACGCAGCTCATGGTGGTCTTGGTCCACTTCACTTAGGTCAAACCTTAGCCTTTTGGCCTCCTTGAAATGGTTAACCCCCGCTGGAAATACTACACGGTGAAAGAGAATGGAAATTTGCATGATGGACTCTGAATCCCATCCGTTAGAGTGAATCGCCAATGTAGAAATGTTGATATACAACAAAATTAGGTTTCCTCCACTCTTCCTTGAATGTGTCATGCATTCACTTATACCATTTTTCTAGGCACGCCTTGTGGGTAGTCGTCATGGTATCATAGGTATACTTCTCAAACCTTTTCGCAAGTGAGGGATCTTCTTCTGGATACTCCCATATGAACTTCTCTGGCCCATCGGGCACTCCAATTTATGAGAAAATGATGGTGAGGAGAACATTTCCAAACATTATCTTGTCCCCTCCTATGCACTGCTAATGATTTCATCTAGCAATAAAGGCGGACAATTTGTAGATGGTTCCTTTTGAAATCTTCCGGCATACATTCAACCATGCCTTGTTTACTTGTGTCCACCTTTCTTGACCATTCAACTTGGTAACCAAGCGTGCGACCATCCTCATTACATGGTTGGGGATATCTGTGATATCAAAGTAGCATGAACCCTTCTTATAGTCATAGGCCTCCATAGTCTCCTTGATGGCCTCCTTATCATCCAAGTCATCATCTATGGAGTCCCCTTCACAAACCAGGATAATAAACTTTGATATAAGTTGAGGAGTTATGCACATTTTATAGCTTGCAAAATAGAAGTGGTCTTCATACATGCGTGACATCAACCATTGGTATAACCGCTTGGGCTTGCAAAAATAGGGCAACTCATATAGTTGCAGCAACCCAGCCTTACCCAACTTCACCTTCACCTCATCATTGTAGATCGACATACCTTCTGGTGTCCTCGTATCAGTTGGATGAACTAGTTCCAATGCCATTTCCTTCTCTTTGGTACTTGTGCGATGGTTATTGTTTCTCATGGCCATCCTCCTGACGTGTGATACCAATTCTTTCCCCAATAATACTCCATTTTGGTATTGCATCTCTGTATACCACTCCTCATTGAATCTAGTTACGGCAGTTTGTTTCCCTTTTCCCTTCTTCTTCGGTGAATCATTCACCTTCTTTGGTGCAATTTTTAATTTTTGGGTTACTACTAAACTCTTCTTGCTTCTCTTCCTTTCTCTGCTTGATCCTATGGCTCAATTCCATGGAAGAATCCTTCTCCTCCGTGCCCTAGCTGTAAAACCCTAACTTGGAAAAACTCTTCCATAAGATGACGTACTCCTATGAAATTATCTTCCCTACGCCCATGTACTCCTTCCACTCTAGTTTACATATCAACCCTAGTCACATACTCATATATCTATTATTTTATCTTCATATAAATATCTCTTCATGGATGACCTAGTTCAAAAATCTCTTCAATTTCATAATCACAAGGTAAATAATAATGTGCCCGACTTCATACTTATAGCTTTTCCCCCTTTCTAGCAATAAATGCTACACCACCAACCAACATACTTAGCATTAAATGTGGATTTTTCCCTTAAATCTGACCTTAAGTACCCTTACCCACACGCCCAATCCTACGTGAAACCTTCTACAACCTTTTGGCATGCAATAAATTCCTTACCGACCAAAGACTCTTACGCATGCATCTACAATGCCAAAGGAACTTCTTTTGTTGACCCAGTCTTTTCCCTCACCTACCTTATGTTATTCCTGCGCTTATCATCCTTTGAATGTGGTCTTTGTTAAGTTATCTTGACACTAAAATTTCTTTTCCACGTTTTCCACATGCTCTCCGCCTTATGCATTTTTATCTTTCAACTGGGCCATTTAACACAACTTCCACTACCAACTAATTCTTCACTTTGCACTACTTCCTTCGCATTACTTAACCCCACACTAAAATCAGATGCATATTCTTCTATGCATACACAACCTTTTTGAAAGTAATCAGTGGTTATTGGTGCATAAGGCATAAAACATAACAAAATGAAAGGAATAAGCAACGAGAAAGGAAACACAAGGAAAGGAAATACATAAAGGGAAATCCTAAGAATCGCAATACGCTTTTATTTACAAACACAAGGAAGACTTATTTATAATAGAGCTTCAAAGTACTTCCATTGAAATGTCCAGTAACCTCGTCCCATCTAATGCTTACAACTGGAAGGTACCCGAGTCAAGGATGTACGAGATGATATAAGGGCCCAGCCAATGGAATTTCAACTTCCTAGGATGGTGTAAAAACTTAGACCTCAAACTAATTATTCTTGATATGAGGATCATGTCATGCCTTTTATCTAGCCTTTTAGGTCTTCTCGACTCCGTCTAGTAAGTGATTATCTCTCGTCTAATTGCATCAACTTATCTATCCTTTCCTTAAGTGCTTGTTCATCAACCAATCCTCATGCACATGTTATTTGCATTGATGGTAACATGAATTCAACTAGAAAAACAACCTCTATGCCAAACACCAATTGAAATGATGTGGCCTTATTCAACCTCTTGTAGGTTTTCCTATATGCCCATAGAACTAGCTGATACCTTGTCATCCCAATCTTGTCTTCCAACATCAAAAATTTTGGTCAGAGTGTGATTTAGTATCTTGTTAAATGCTTCAACAGTTCCATTCGCTTGAGGGTGATAAGGGGTAGTCTTGTGATGGGACACCATAAATTATGCTAATAGAATCTTGACCGTTTCATTCAGGAAGTGTGTACCCATATCACTTGTCAAGCTCAAAAGACATCCATATCTACTGATTATGTTTTCCCACAAGAATGTAGTAGCTATCATTGTAGTACAACACTTTGTAGGCATTGGTCATGTCCATCTTGTCAAGTAATCAAGGTCAAGTAATTTTATACCGTGAACCAATCCTTTAGGAGGTTAACTAAATTGGTCCTAAAAATTTGATTTCCCACTTTTCAAGTGGCTTTGCGCTAGCTATCAGCCTTAATGTCATCTCATCCCTCTTTCTAGGTTTTCCAGGTGACAACCTTACAAAACTCAATACAATCCTCGGTAGATGGTTTCATACTAGATCCCTACAAGTAGAATCTTTCACAAAGTTTTATTTCTTGAATAATTCCCTCCTCCGCAATCCCACCATGTGCTTTGTCCATAATCGTTATGTGCTCATGTTCTAATACGCATCGTCGTAGAACCTCATCACGACCTAACTTGTACAAATATCCACTAATCAACATGTAGGGCATGGCATGTATTGCTAACTATTTTCTCTCCAAATCCTTCATCTCGTTCAGCATCACACCTATTTTAAAGAACACCGCAATATATTCTAAATCTGAGGGTGCGTACCGCAACCTAAACAATTTTGCATCCTCTCCTAAGTCAATCCTTGATAAGTAGTTAGGTCATGAATTAATTTTTACTAGTTTTAAAACCACCGTGAACTCAAACTCTTGAAATAATAGGACCTAATGACATATGTTCCCTTGCAAAAATTACGTGTTTACCAAGTACTTCATGCCATGTGATCATGTAGAATATAAATGGTGTTTCTAGAAGGTATTTCCCAAACTTATGAAACACATAGATCATTGATGAGTTCCTCGCGCCGGTAGTTGTGTAATTATTTTATGATGGTGTCATCTTCCTACTTTCAAAACACAAGAGATGATCAACAATCCCTCACCAGTTGTGCTAGTATTGATCCAATGGTTTTTCCCGAGGCATCAACATGCACATGGAAAGGCTCATCCCAAGAAGGGATACATAGTATGGACACAATAACAAGCCTATCCTTCAAAGTGTCAATCACCTTTTTCTGCACTTCTCCCTAGTGAAAGGAACTTTTGTGCTTAAGAAATTTCTCCAAGGACGATCTTGGCATATCCTTTGATGAACTTCCGAAGTACCCCGTATGCACAAGAAATCTACGCACTTCTCTTTGAAAAGTAGGCTCTCCTAATCCCACAATAACATCAAATTTGGTGGGAGGAGTGGAAAAGACACATTTCTTAATGTTGATGGATATCCTTAACTACCAACATCTCTCAAACAATAGTCTAAATTTTTCACAATGGTATTTCACTAGCCCATACACCATCCAGTCATCCAATTAGACTTGAAGAAACATACGGATGAAGTCTTGAAATGCTTGTACCATGATGTGTGAGAACATAACATGCATATTATTAAATCTAAAAGGCATAACCATGTATGAAAAAATTCCCCACTCAGTGGTGAAATTTTTCTTTCTCTAGGTCTTCCTTTGCAATCCTGACTTGGTGATACCTAGAGAATCCATCCGTGAAGGAATAGACCTCGTGCCCAACTACTCCTTCCAGAATTTCTTCAGTGAAGGGGGTTGGAAAAGGGTCAATGACACATACTGCATTCAAGTCCCTATAATCAACACAGATCCTTATCCTCCTGTCCTTCTTAATGCTTATAACCATTGGGCTTACCCATTTTGATTCTTCCACAACCTCAATGATACCAGATGTTATCATCTTGTCTATCTCCTCCTTGACTCTTACACATAAGTTTAGATTCATCCGATAGGGTCTCTTCCAAATCAGGCATGCACTTTCTTCAACTTGATCCTCATCTCCCCAAGGAATGGTGAATGCCTTTGAGCTCATGGTACCCACATGGGAATAGATCTTGAAACTTGCACAATAGATAAATGATTTTTGAAACCTCTTTCTCCAACCAATAATCCCCAATGATAGCTTCCTTAGGTTTTGTCTTTGTCCCAATGTTAACCTTCTTTGTTTTCAAGGGCTCATGGTAGGCGCATGCTCACTCATCAGCATGCTATCTATGACTTCACATGTACCTTTAGAATGGTTAACATCCAAACTTTCCATTTCTTCACCATTTACTACATAGACCATATTTTCTTTTTCCTTTTCAATGCATGCATGCTTAAGTTGTATCTCTTCCTATTCTTCTTCATTGAAACACATCTCCAAACTAGGTTCACCCAAAATTCTAGTATCCTATCTTCTTCCATGGCACTATCTCCCATTGTAAGGTGCTTAACAACTTGTAACGCTTTATCCACTAATGGTTTAGTACTTTGGTACTCAAAATATTGAATGAGATTAGTCGTTAACTCCCCGCCAATTCCCGTCTGTCGATGGCGTATATATGAGTGAATATACCATGAGTTTGCACAACCTTGTAATATGGAATATAACAAATGAACCCATAAAGAAGGTGGTAAAGCTTTTATTCCCTCCATCCGAGCCTTCTCACATGCTTGGATATGAGAAGAGGTGAATTCTTTGCCATGGTAGTCTTGGATAACAATGGGCACATTGCTTCTGCAGAACCTTACAGAAAATGTGACTCTTACCTTGTGCTACTCTAGGAGATTCTCATGATGTGTTTTCCACCAACGCACTTTGTAGTACCAAGAAATTTATAACTGAGCATACTTCTCCTTTCATCCTCATTTTTCCACTGAGCCTCCATTTCTCATAATAAATCATCAAGGCTTGATCTTCGGAGTAATTTGGTAATCTTCCTTCCCATGTGCTTGAATTAGCATGCCTTTATCACCCTTGTTACATATCCTCTCAATTTTCACCCAATTAACTCATAAGTCCCGTGCGCCCAATTATCACATGTTATGCTAGTTGTATCACTCATCAATTGAGCATCTTCAAATTGGATAACTCCTTCTGTAGGATGAATTATTTCAGGGTCTCTGATGGAACACACATAGATTCTATCAAGGAATTCCTCTCCTAAGGGCTCAATATAGGGCACTAAATTCCCATCTATTAAAGGGATGATCACCCTTTCTTTTTGTTATCTAAACTAATATACCCCTTGTTAAAATGTAGGTCGGCATTATTTTTATAACACCAAGGGCACCCAAGTAATGCTGAAAATTATCTACCTCGGCGAGTGCTAAGACTTCAAAGTCCCCAATGAACTTGGCCCCTTGAATAGTGATAACCACATCTTTTAAGACTCCAATGGGAATTGCCTTTTTCTTATTTTCCATATACAACACATTCAAAGATGAATATAATGTGGGCCTTCCCATTTGATGCCATGCATCCAAGGTGAGAACATTGACCTCTACCCCTGTATCAATGAGGATGTTTCTCAGAAGCCACCCATCAACAACTACATTCAATGTGATCTCTTTATCATAGTCAAGGCTATGAGGAGGAAGGTTAACATGAAGGACTTGCATTTTTTCTCTCTCCCCAAAGTGTGGTACCTTCTCCTGTAACCATTATCCTAGAAAAGGAATGATATTATCTTGGTTTAACATTTGGTACACTTATTTGACCTCATCTAGATCCTTCTACAGAGCCTCAACATTCTTCCTTTGCTCCAACTACCTTGAATACTCCTTTAGACACTAGATCTCTCCTTGTAATCCCTAAATCACATCCATAGTCTCTTGGTATACCTCTTTCTGATGAGTAGGTTCCAGATACTTCCCATGTACCACTTCTTCCCTAACAACCAATTTCTGTCTTAGCATCTCCCTTACGCGTGCATCCTCTACTCGCATTTTCACTTGTACAAGTTTTAGTCCCGACTCACACGCCACTCTCGGCATCCACCGTAGGTCATACTTCTTTATAATTACCATCCAAGTGCTTTTATCCTTTCGATGTTGTTGGATCATGTGTTCAAACAACTCAGGACACTCCTCGTACTAGAACTCGAGAGAGATGAAGTAGAAAGAAGAACTGAAGGTTCTCTTGTAGCCTGCTTTGTGCTCAAACCCCTTGGATCTGCACTTTTCTCCTCCACAACTAGAATGTGCTCCTCTTCTTTTGGATTTGGAGCAGCTTCTTCCTCCTCTACTACTTGAAGACAATCTTGCTCTTGATAGAACTCTTCTTCTAGCATGAAGTTTGTCAAGCCAAACTCTTCAATCTGCTGCTCTAGAGGACAAGTTGGGACTGCAAGATCTTCTTCTGAGCTTTCTTCCTCTATGGCTGATTGTGCAACTTGAATTGAATCAGCATTCCCTTCAAATAGAGTGCTAACATGGACACTACTTTCTGAGCAAACTGATTGCTGATCTACTTCTTTCTCTTGCTCTTCCTCTGCTGCCACAAAATAAGTCCTAGCCATCACTTTTTCTCCAACTCCAACCTCTTCTGAAGGCTTAACCATCAAGGGGATCTTTGTCATCCCAAATTTAAGAGCCCAACTCTTCAGACTTTGAATTTCTTTATCCTTGTTTGGATTTTCTTTTTGTTGTTGTTTTCCTTGACTGGCATTCTGATTTTTATCCTCCCAACATGGATTTGGGAATGCAAGAGGAGAAGTGGATTGTAACTCAATTGATTTTGCAATTTTTTGTGGTGGTGGAGGAGGTAGAAACTCTTGTTTCTTTGGAGGAGAGGGTATTTTTGTTAGCTCTTGTGGAGGGGATGACTGTTTGGAAGGAAAGGGGAAAGAAGAATTGAGGTGGGGTGGAAGACTAGGGGATGGAGAAATGGATTCAACACTTGGGACAGCAGATGGAGAGTTTAAAACTTGACACTGCTTTGAGATAAAATAGATTGGGAAAGAGGGAGAGAAAAGGCATGAGATGGTGTGCTTACTGTTGACAAGGTTTTTGAATACTCCTCTCATACACATTTATTCCTTCGATTTACTTTACAAGCAATGGTAGTTTTGTAATCATGAAGTCTATCTTCTCTTGAGGGTCAGTAATGCCTTGGAAAAGGTCCCACCCATGGACAAGGTGCTCTACAACCGATTCTAAATGATTTCATTTGTGCTTGAGCCCTGGATTGCACCATGTTTACCTCCATCTTTTGGATTTGTTCCAAAGATCTGCATTTTCTTCTTGACTACCCTCACAACCAACATACCCTTGTGCTTGACATGCTTCATATCCAAACTGACTTTGGCACTGCTGCTCATATGGGTAGACATGCTGATTTTGAATTTGATCAAAATGCTGATTTGGAGGATTTGTAAAACATGTTGGAGGTGTGATATACTGCTGTTGTAAATGTGAATTCCATGATGGAAATGAAGTCATGATTGCACAACTTCATGGAATGGAAAAGAATGAAAATGATGGAAAGAAGAATGGATGGAAATGAATGGAAAACAGGTCTGCAACTTAGAGAATGAGTTGTTTACCAGATGGAGTCGCCAGATGTGCTTTTGAAAGTGCCTCCAAAAGGCTAAATCTTTAACAGGAACACACCAACCTGTCAAAGATAAAGTGGAAGACCTCTAAGGTCCCACTAGGCATGCCAAAACTATTGTTGCAAATCAGCAGCACCCCTGGATGCAAATCAGGTTTCTAAGTTGATGTTTCAGGCATCCAGTGTGATTGCACAACATTAAAACCTCTCTCCAAGTGTGGGACTTGTAAAATGAGAGAGGAATCTCTAGATTAGAGGCTGGTTCCTCAAACTCCTCTGATCAGATCTGTTATTTGCACAATTGCAGAGGTTTGAATCCTAATCCTACTCTAAATTCCAAGGAGACAGAGATAGAAAGTGCAAAAATTGAAACTAAACTAATAGGTGATACACCAAAGGAGTGGTGAACACTTCTTGTTCATGAAAATTGACACAATTTCATAAAATGCAACATGAAACATCATACATAGGCTGATAAGATGCAATTAGAGGTCTGAAATGAAGCAAGACAATACAAACAAAGGACTGAAAATTGATCACAGAGTCTGCACTGTCATTTTTCACTATCAAAATCCTTGCATTTGCAACATCAAAGAGGCAGAAACCTATTACAATCATGAAGAAGGTTTGATACTTGCAAAAATCACTTGTTGAAGGTGAAAGAAGAAGCTTGCTATCCAAAAAAATGTTCAACCTCAAAAATGAGCCAAATCGCTCTTATAATGCATGGGTCGAGCCCAGAGAGAGAAACATGGGAAAATGTGGAAGGGATTCAACCATTGACCAAAATGCCATCAAAACAGCATGGGCGACCTGACAGACCCATTCCCTGACATTTTTAACCATGCTGGGAGAGAATGCGAGCCATTCTTCATTAAAATTGGTGGTTGAAACGTCATTTCTGTTCATGACCATGTGCCAGAAGTATTTTTGATTTTCTCTCTCCAAACTCCACCAAAATACAAAATTGACCCCAGAATCTTGTAGATAATTTCACCATCTTTCCATTGATATAAAGAACGTGAAAAACCGAGCTTTGGATCGAAAGATATGGTGATTTGAAGTTTTAGGGCAAAACAGGGCCAAATCGGGTCGCTTTGATATTTTTGGCCTGGACACATGGCGAGTTCTGATTGGCTGCGGGCCTTCTAGGGGAAAATTTCCCACAAAAACTCTGCCGAGCCATAACTTGAAAAATACATGGAGTTAGGAGGAAAACTTTACCTTTCTGGAAAGCTGAGAAAGAGCTCTATCCAATGGTGCCATTTCCAGAAGGTTTTGAGTGCCTGAAAAGCAAATTTTTTTGACTGAGGCACAAGAGAGGGAAGAATGGGAGGAGTTAGCCAAAAAATGAGCAAGGGGCACATTTTGGATAGTGGCACCATGCATACATTCAAAAATTTAGGTCACGTATCAATCTCTCCTTCATATAAGCCAAGTTCGTTCTATGATTCACCAAGTTCAACGCTAAGCCCAAGTGAATCACAAGATCATTCATCTTTTGAGCCATATTGCACTTGACTCGGTTGCTTATGAATTCAGTCGGTGCTAATGGATTTGCAATAATAAAAACCTTATTGATCCATTTTGACTTACCTTGACATGATCTATAAAGTATCTCGAGAGAGCCCATTTCTGTGTTCATGCCATAAATGCGACCATCAACCGAGATGATCTATAAACCTTTCAACGACTTTTTTCGAGACACTCTTATAACTTGATGAGCTATGCTTAGCTCCCTTATATACATAAATCCTACCTCATCTAAGATATTAGAGGCTTACGCTTGCTATTCATAGTGCTAGCTAATTTAGTTCGTTATCCCAACTTGGTCCATGAGTTACTTCCAAAGTGATATGCTCATCTCCAAGCTCGAGGTCGATCTTGCTCACAAACATGGTCTTCGTCAACTATTGAAGCCAAGTGATTTGGTTCCAATAATCCTCTTCTAGCATATCTTGAGTCCATACTAACTTTCATCTACTTGCCATAAGCACCAAAGTGGTTGAATTTCCTTCAACCTGTCTATATATACTTCATTTGAATCATTTGGGAAATTATGTGACATTACCCCATGATTTTAACAAACTTACATGATCTTTCACGCCAAGCCATTCATTCTTATTTTTCCCCTCGGTGACCAGATCATGCCAGTGCTCGATGAAATAATGAGATACCTTTCATTGAGTGTTAACATACCATTCTTTGAATTGAACACCATCTTCTCAATGCATATCCCGAATGTTCTCCATGACTACATTTTCTGCAAGCTAATCTTCCAAAAATTCATCATGCTCCATGTAATCTCTAACCTATTAAATCGTCACTTAGATTTTCCAATGACCTTCCACATATCTTGGTGAATGACCCACCATCTTGTGTGAAATCACTCGAACTAAGCTTCAATTACAAACAACTCACCAAATAAATCAGCCATATTTTGGTGAAAATATAACTTCCACGAGGACAAACATTGAGTTCTCCATGTTTCATGATTTTCACCATCAATTACAGCGTAACAACTTGGCATATTATCCTATAAGGCCCGACATTCAACTCGTCCCAACCACTCTAATCTTCCCATGGCTGCAGATCTCAAAAATCCCGATCACAGAGATTCTTATAATGGTTTGTCATGGCATAATCTCCACCATGGCAATTAGTTCCCTAATCTCCACTTATCTACAATGAATTGTCTCCAACCATACACTTATCTTTGGGTGCGGAATTAACTCCATGACATGCTTTCTTACCAATGTACCAATTTGGTGAATTGGATCAAAATCTCTGAAACTCCCATGTTCGTGTGGAATTGTCATGAACTCTTACCTTGTGCTCAACATTTTGTTTTCTCGTGCTGGATATGTGATCCCTAAACTTGCTCAATTATCCACAAAATTCTTGTGTAGTGGACATTTCGATCTTAGCCACTGAGAAACTCATTCCCTACATAACCTCTGAGCTTGCGATAGACACATCAAGCTAATTCCCCTAACAACCCACCAACTCGAGCCAAACTATTTTTCCCGAGTCACTCGATGCTAGCACGATGGCTCCATTGATGAGCTCAAACCTAACTTTCTCCTCTGTGCATTTGATCACAAATTTCTAATTAGCTCGGCATTTTTATTCCTATCATTTAACTTCACCACTTACATGTTTCACTTGTTTTAGTGAGCTCCATCCGACCGAGCTCTGCAAGCCATTTTTCTTGACTCGAGTCGATTATCCTTACTACATGCGGAGATAAATATTTGTTCCTTAAACATGCACTCCATGTTCGAGTCTCCTAAAACATCACCTTAATCACTCATCGAGTTTAACTCTATAGCCTATCTTCCCGGATCAATGAGCCTCCCAAGAGATTTCCTTGTGTGATGAACTCATTGAGCCATCCCAAATTAAACCTGGAAATTACTCAAAACTCCTCAGTAACTTCATTTCCTTCTACTGAGCATTGGCTCAAACTTTTGAGCTCTATTTTTCAATGTCGATTTACAAATCCAAGCCATCCTTTGACCTTAGCCCAGCTCGTCCCTTTAGCATGATTGATGAGATTTGTTTTTAAAAAATAGCTCGGCTTTGTATAGTTTCATTCTTTCATAATTTGGATGTCCTTGAGTCCTTCCACATGCTCATCACACTTCTGTATTACATGCATTCCCGTAGGTTCAAAACCTAAATTGATCTATTATTGACATGCTCCCTGCCTCTCACAAGCCATAACCATCTCACCAATAGATCTATGAACTTAACAGAACATTGAGCTATCAATAACGGGCCACTATGGCTTTGTCATGATTTAGAATAGCTTGACGGAGATATCTTACACCCAGAAAACCATGTACTAATATTAGCTTGCTGAGCTGCTTTTGATCTTTTGAAGCTCTCTATTAAAATAAGGGAATCATGAAAACATAGAGAGACCCCTTTGAAGAAGATTTACCAATTTTGATCATTTTTTTCTCGTGACGATTAGGAGTGGATCTGTCAGGGAAATCTCTCACACTACATAAGTCTCCAACATCTAAGACCTGAAAAAGGGTAAAATAAAACAAGATGATTCCGCAACCTATCATGGATGACTATTTCCAGTCACAAAATCGAATAGGACCCCGTCTAATTTTGCAAAGTGTTGAAATTTGGATAACATTTTTAGCGACCTCTTGGGGATGATTGCTTATTAAGCACTAATCCAAGATCCTTCAGTAATCTATTGGGTATGGAGTAAATATTGGAATCCTGAAAGCGATTTGATCTTCTATGATACATCCCAAAATCCCCGAGCATAATTGATCTTGGACCTCCTGTAATGCTAAGCATGAAGTATACCGAATATGATGAATACTTGTCATCTATGGAATACTTTGTAGAATTTTGAATGAAGCAAATCATGAAACTCTTATTGAAACTTGAATTTTTTCCTTCTTCTAAATACTTCCACCTCGACACACCATGCGAACAATGAAAAACACAACACATGAAAAACTAAAAACCATACATGCTTCAAATGAAACATGCACGGTATGTAATGCACTTATTATGTTGAAAGAAAACCTATTCCTACTCTATGCTAACTAGAAGCATAGGTGAACTAAATAAACCCTGCAACTGGTTGTGCAAAATAGTTCCCTTTCCTCACAATGGATTGCCATGCAGATGATTTGATAATGGACATGGCTGAAAATGAGAGTGAAAAATGAAACAAGCCCAATTCCCTAATTGATCCACTGAGGTATCAAATAGAAAGAGAAATAATTCCTCTTTTAGTTGCTCTACATTTTTCCTATAGAGGAATTGCAACTGATCCTTAGAATTGTGAAACTCATCCTCACATTCTGAAATGAATGTGACTGGTTCTAGCTTCTCCTCGGCTTCAATGAAGCCAAATACCTTATGGGACATGGTCTAACCCATTGAATATTCCTGTTGCTATGAACTTCAACTTTAACAAGAAAGTCTTCTGAAGACATCCTTGAAAAAGATGGTTATTCATGACATGATTTCCCTCTTGTTGCCCATTTACAAACAACTTATCTTTCACCTAGACGGATGGTATTGCAGTGACATATCCCTCATTTGACATGGAATTTGAAAAGTAAAACCCCCCAATTTGTAGATTTTGAAGATTTTTATGGGAAGAAAAATCTTCAAGAATACTTTCCTCTATCACATAATTATTAACTAAAATAGGTTCTATAACTAACAAATAGGAAGCTGTCCATGGAATAATCTTCATTCAATGCTTCTATATTAGTCCAAGCTTTCCCTTTGTGTTCCTCCTTTACGTCTGATGAAGGATATGGAAGATTCAATTCCTCCAATTCTTATTCCAAAGGAAAGTTATGAATAATTATTTGTTCTTGAGCATATCCCTCCACAAAGGTGCTCGACACTTTGTGTTGGAAAAGAAGTGATCGAATAAAAAGATTGTCAAGTTCCATAGGATTTTTTCCATCAAAATATTCTTCTAGATCTGATAGATAATCTACTTCTTCATTCTCTAAATATGTCAAAGGTTCTTCTTCAATATGAGTATTCCCAAACTAGAACCTCCTTCACCTTGATATTCTTCATTTTCAAACATGAAATTAGAAAGATCAAATTCATCTAAAAATCATATTTTTGAGAAGGTAGAGAGGGAAAAGGATTAGAAATCCTCTACATGGTTTCATCTACATCCATGACCTTTGAATCTACCTTAGTCTCATGAAACTCCTTATGGATGATTGTAACATCTAATGATGACCTTGGAAAGATTCTACCACCTTCCAAAAGTGCTACAAGTTCTTGACATGCATGGAAATTAGGATCATTGCACTCATTAGAATTAGTTTGTACACTTGAGATTCTTTCTTCTTCAACTTGCACATGGTCTTCTACTACTGATTTGGCCACTTTTGGTGATCCAAAATCCTATGATGATATGGATCCAATATGAATACCGAATTCTCAATAGCTAGACCACTAGTCTTCCTTGTTCAACCCTAGATTTGTTTCTAGTACAAAACTAGTTTGTTTTGCTTGTTCTTGAGCCTTAGCTTCGTAAAAAGTTGTAGTCAGAATGAATTTTTCTTGATGTTAAGTTTTTCAGCCCATTCCTTCAAATTCTCTGTGTGCTCTCCTTTTCTATTCTCTTCGACCATATACTCCTCCCTTTTGCTCATTTCTTGATGATGCTCCTCCCAAAATGGATTTGGGACTACAAGAGGAGGGGTAGGTTGAGATTTAACTGATTTACTCACCATTTGAGGAAGTGGAAGAGATTCAACTTCAGTCAAAGGTTTAGTCGAAGTGGAGTTTGCTTGATCTTCATTTTTGTAGTCCATTCCTTCAGATTCTTTACATGCCCATCCTTACTAATCTCTTTAACATTCTCCTCTTCATCTTCAGTATAATCATGTTCTTCCCAAAATCGATTTCAAACTATAAGAGGAGGGGTACGTTGGGATTCAATGACTTACCTCATTGTTTGAGATAACGGAAGAGGTGCAGCTTCTTTTCTTGGTGGCGTTAGCAAAAAGAAGGAACTTTGGGAGGGAGATGGACAAAAATTCATGATGGCATAGAAAGATAGGAAATGAAGTAATGGAATTCTCTCGCATCTCAGAAGGTGAAAATCTTGGAATTTGAGGTTTGGATTGAAATTACATTGACTGAGAAATGGAAAGAGAACTCTGAGGTGGTGGTGTAGGAATTTCCCATTGACAAGGATTCCTTGCATCGAACTCATAAGCCTCTATCTCTTCAATCCAACCTTCAAGTTGAGGTAGTAATTCATTCATGAAACCAATATTTTCCTACAAGTTGTCAAACTTTGGCATAGGGCCCACCCACGAGACAAGGTACCCTAAATTCATTCCTGAATGCCTTCATTTGAGTTGTGGCTCTAGAATGCACCATACCTACCTCCATTCTTTGAAACTTGAGCTGAACTTAGAATTTTCACATGTGTGATGGCCTCCAAATTTTGCATTTCCTAACTCGTGAAAAGTTGCATAGTTATTTGAAAAACCATACTGACCATGACTCGCCCATGGGGATATGCATGCTACAACTAATTTTCATCATAAAATGGAGCTAGAGGTGGAAAGAACCACCACTTTGCTATAAGTGGGAATCCCATTGTGGAAATGAAGCCATGATGGCACCGCTTCATGAATGGAAAGATGTCGAAGAAAAATATATGGAAATGAATAAGACTAAAAGTATGCAACACAAGGAGTGGGTCAATTTGACCAATGAAATCGCCATTGAGCTTGGGTATGCCTCGTAAGGCTGAAATTTCACTAAGAGCACAACTTAATGAAATGAATGAGATGCCTCTTTTCCTTCTCCTTGAAGGAGATAAGGAAAGTTTGATATGATGATGATTTCCTTGCTTTGAAGAAGATCTTATCTGAATTCTTTACATAAGTGAATACACTGAAACTTGAAATCCAGAGAGATAGAGTCACTAGGTACTTTGACTTGTGTAAGTTAGAAGAGAAGCACGAAATATTTGTCCCACTGTGAAAAAAACTGTTGTCACCAAATCATTGCACCCTCCGAATGGCTAGAATGTGAATAGGATGTTCGGTGCAATTAGGACACATGGGATCACCTCTCAAGCCAGTGGGACTTGGGCTCAAGATGAACCTCCGGAGAAGGCTAGCTTACTCTTCCTAAACTAAGTGATGTACTACTCCTAGTGTAATAAAATGGTTATCTAGACCTATGCTAACATTTTAATGGGTTTTAGGGAAAGATATTTGAAAGAAATAAAACTATACTAGGGATGGTGATGCACCAAATAAAGGGTGTTTACATACTCGGAAGGGTTAATTTGAAGAGGGTTTGTGCACCACAAGTCAACTTCACCTATCAGAACTTATAGAGGGTACAAAATACCACAAACCAGAAGCACACATTCCCTTTATTAAAATCAATCATATAAACAAGTTATCAGTCTTCCAAAGAAGAAGGATGAACTTGAGAAGGGTGAACAAACATGAAAATGTGATCGCATGTAATAATCCACCACTTGATTAAAAAAAAAACTCCAAGAACTTGTAATAGAAACGTGAATTTGGACAAAGTACTTGTAAGCATGAGAAAAGGCACAAAAAAGTATATAAGGATGAAAGGACCAAGATTAGTCACAAAACACACACTTTTATTACTTCAACAACATGCACAATGCATCATACATTTAGAAGAGGAAATGGTTGCCATTAAAATCTTGGAAAAAGGCTTGAAAGTTCCCTCAACATACAAGGACAACTTGTAAAAGAGAGAGGACTCTTGAAAAATTTACACTTGTCTTAGATATCTAACTTGTCCAACCTATTTGACCTATTGGAACCCCTTGGAATGAGCTTCCAACTTACATTTATAGAAGAAATTGAGAGAGGAGAGGAGTCATAAATTCCCTTCCTAAATTGAAGGTACATGATGGTTCATTTATTACAGTTGGTTGAACCACTTGAGAAGGTTCCATCATGTGTCATTAATTGCATGTTGACCTAGTTCTTCTTAATTAATTAAAAGAATATTTAAATAATAATAATAAATATTATTATTAAAATATTTAAATAAAAATATTAAATTAATTAAAATTAATAGTGGGACCCCCTGAAAATTAGTTTGCACTGAAGGGGGGAATCATGAGGAAAAGGCCAAAAAGAGCCCAACTCAATGGTTGGCTCACCGAGCCAACTCACCAAGCCAACTCGTTGAGTTGGGATCGATCTCCCTCATCTTCTCGGTGTCCATTCCATCATCTCTAATATTTGACCAAGTGATCTCTCGTGTTTGCATCGATCTTGTTTATTGACTCGAATCTCACTTCCGATGAGCTCCTCAACATAACTCCCTACCAAAAACATCGAGCTCCTCCATTCTATCACTGCAACCAAGTTGACTTGAGATTCTTCAACTTACAGGTCCACCACCAAGCTCCTAGTTGACTTGAGTTAATGAAAATCACCTCCTATGAACCATTACCATTTTCAACCCATTTGAACTCGCCACTTCCATTTTACTTAGTTCGTTCTTAAACATTTATGCCAAGCTTGAGCTGAGCTTCCCATCTCATGGCTCGAATCCACGAGTTTTGACCTTCAAAGTCTTTATCACCCTTGAAAAACTCCACTTACCCCTTCTATGAACTCTTTAGAATCCTGTTTGGTGCCATGCATGCATTCACGAAGTCGGTCATAGATCAAGCTCTCCTTTATATCAACCAAGTTCATTCTATGACTCACCAAGTTCAACGCTAGGCCCAAGTGAATAACCAAATATTTCATCTTGTGAGTTATATTGCACTTGACTCAAGAGCTTATGAATTTGGTCCATGCCAATGATTTTGTGATTAGATAAAACCTTATTGAGCCATTTTGGCTCACCTCAACATGATCCATAAAGCATCTTAGAGATCCCATTTCTTGTGTTCATGCCATAACCACAACCATCAATCGAGATGAGCTATAAACCTTTCAACGACTTGTTCGAGACACTCCTATAGCTTGATGAGCTATGCCTAGCTCCACTTCTATACATAAATCCTAGCTCATCCAAAATATTAGAGGTTTACACTTTCTATGCATAGTGCTAGCTAATTTAGTTTGTGATCCTAACTAGGTCCGTGAGTTACTTCCTGAGTGATATGCTTGTCTCTCGAGATCGAGGTCGATCTCGCTTAAAAACATGGAATTCGTCAACTATTGAAGTCAAGTGACTTGGTTCTAATAATCGTCTTCTATCATATCTTGAGTCCATGTTGACGTTCATCTTCCTGCCACAAGCTCCAGTGGTTGAATTTCTTTCAACATGTCTATATGTTTCATTTGAATTATTTGGGCAATTATGTGACATTACCCCATGCTTTTAACAAACTTGCATGATCCATCATGCCAAGCCATTCATTGTTTTCTTTCCCTCAAGTGACCAGATCATGTCAGGCTTGATGAAATACTGAGATTCCTTTCATTGAGTGCAAACATACCATTCTTTGACTTGAACACCATCTTCTCAATGTTGATCCCGTAATGTTCTCTATGACCGAGTTTTACGTAAGCTACTCTTCCCGCAAGTCATCATGCTCCATGTTATCTCTAAATGTTAAGTCATCTCTTAGAATTTCCAATAACCTTCCACATATCTTGGTGAATGACCCACCATCTTGTGTGAAACCACTTAAAACTAAGCTTCAATTACTAACAACTAATTCGATAACTCAACTATATTTTGGTGAAAACGTAATTCGCATGAGCATGAACGTTGAGTTCTCTATGTTTAATTATTCTCACCATAAATTAAAACATAATGGATTGGCATATTATCCTATGAGTCCTGACATTCAACTTGGCCCAACCACTCTAATCTTCCCATGGTTGCACATCTCAAACTCCCCAATCGTAGAGATTCTTACGATGGATTTTCATGGCATAATCTCCACCATGGAGATTAGTTCCCTAATCCCCACTTCTCCATGATGAATTGTCTCCAACCATACGCTTATCTTTGGGTGCAGGAATTAACTCCACAACATGTTTTCTTACCAATTTACCAATTTGGCGAATTAGATCACAATCACCGAAACTCCCATGTTCGTGTGGAATTGTCATGAAATCTTATCTTGTTCTTGACATTTTATTTTCTCAAGTCCGGCTATGTGAGCCCTAAAATTTCTCAATTATCCACACAATTCCCATGTAGTGGACATTTGGATCTTGGCCACCGAGTGACTCATTCCTTACAAAGCCTCTAAGCTTGCGATAGACACATTGAGATAATTCCCCAAAAATCCGCCAACCCGAGCCAAACCATTTTTCCCGAGTTACTTGATGCTAGCATGATGGATCCATTGATGAGATCAAACCCAAATTTCTCCTCTATGCATTTGATCACAAATTTCTAATTATCTCGATATTTTTGATTCCTATCATTCAACTTCACCGCTTACATGTTCCACGTGTTTTAGTGAGCTCCATCCTATTGAGCTCTATAAGCCATTTTTCTTGACTCGAGTTGATTATCCTTACTACACACCGAGATCAATCTTTGTTCCTTCAACATGCGCTCCATGTTCAAGTCTCCTAAACATCACCTTAATCACTCATCAAGTTTAACTCTATAGCCTATCTACCCCAGTTAATGAGCCTCCCAATCACTCGCCCCATTGGCTCTTGTAAGGTTGTTGTGGTCCTAGCTCACCACTTTGAGCTTTCCTTATGTGATGAAATCATTGATCCATCCCAAACTAAACCTAGAAATTACTTGAAACTCCTTAGTAACTTCATTTCCTTCTATCGAGCATTGGCTCAAAATGGTGAGCTCCAATTTGCAATGTTAATCCGCAAATCCAAGCCATTCTTTGACCTTAGCCCGACTCGTCCCTTCAACATGATTGATGAGTTTTTTTAAATAGTTCAACTTTGTATAGTGCCATTTTTTCATAATTTTGACATGCCCGAGTCCTTCCACGAGCTCATTAGACTTCTGTATTACATGCATTCCCGTAGGTTCAACACCTAAATTGATCCATTATTGACATGCTCCCTGCCTCTCACGAGCCATAACCATCTCACCAATAGATCTATGAACTTAATGAAACATTGAGCTATCAATAACGGGACACTAAGGATTTGTCATGATTTAGAATAGTTCAACGAAGCTATCTTACACCCGAAAACCATGTACTAATATTAGCTTTCCGAGATGCTTTTGATCCTTTGAAGCTCTCTCTTAAAACCAGGGAATCATGAAAACATAGAGAGACCCCTTTGAAGATGATTTACCAATTTTGATCATTTTTCTCTGATGATTAGGAGTTATCCCATGGGGGCAATCTCTCACTCTATGTAAGTCTCCAACATATAAAACCTAAAAAAGGGTAAAATAAAACAAGATGATTCTGCAACCTATCATGGATGATTATTTCCAGTCCTAGGATCCAATAGGACCCTATCTAATTTTTCAAAGTGTGTAAAATTAGATAACACATATAACGTTCACCAAGCCATGACAAGACAATGTAATAATTCGACTAGACTTATGCATCAGAAACCCTAACTATGCTCCCATATTACATAAATATTTTCACAGACCCATCCCTCTAGAAAAGATACTACTCCTACAATCCTCTAAATGGGAACCTCAACTCTTTGGAACCTTCTTATCATTTCTGCAGAGCTTCGCACTTTTCATTCTCTCTATATTTGTTGTTTCTTCTTCTACCTAAGAATCTCTATATATAGTTGTATTGCCCACCGCCATGCCTTTATGAAGTAATAGATCGGTCACCAAGTGTCAAGGTGGTCCTCTAATGGAGCATGATTCTTCCCATCCGAGATCTCCACTCTTTGCAATGATGTATTTTTAGATCCTTCCATCGCATGGAATATTCCTTTCTTGATCACCAAGTTTCCAGGATGGCACCTTATCCACTCCGCATGCGTAGTTGGGTCACACTTTTCTCATGTGCTTCTAGAACACCGAATATGGCTAAGTACTAATTTTTTTCTTTATTGAGCACGTGTGCCATGGGTTTTACTAAACCCTCCTAAAACCCCTATCTTATGCGCCTTTACCCCGCATGCCCTTCTTCATATTGTTCTCGCATGCCCACGCACCCTTCGTACTTAGCCAATATTCTCGAGGCCCAACAAGACTAGTGCCTTATCAATTAGGAATAATACAAAAAGATATAGAAGAGAACCAAAACAAGTGTAAAGGAAAAGAGACACACACACACATGCACAAAGAAAACAAAACCAAAACAAAGAATATATAAAAGGGACCAAAAACACTCAATACTTGTACAACTTGAGATATTTCCCACTATATGGTAATGAGATAAACGTCCCATCCATATAGGCTAAGTAATAATATTTTTCACTAGAAAATAATCAAATTTGGAATGGACCAAGCCAAAGTGAGTCAAACTTACCATGGATCCCATAAGGTTTTCTCCTTTTTCCCATAGTATAATAATATCTCACACCCGAAGTCATGGGACTTGGATTTCTTGTCAAAAATTTGTTTAAACTTTTGTTGATGAGTTGAGATGTGATCAACCACATGAGTTATTTCTTCCTCTAACTTATATAGGTACATTATTCTCTTTACAAGAGAATCCTTCAACAATTTTTCCTCAATTGTCTTAGCTAAGTGAAAAGCTATTAACTTGAGAGTAATCTGCAAACCGAGCATCCATCCCATAAACAATATAAAATGGAGAAATTATAATAGCTCTCTTGGGTGTTATACGATCATCACAAAGAGAATCATACAACTTATTATGACAGTTATGTTGTGATTCATCAACCAAGTTTTTGACTTTGGTTACTAAATTATTTTTGGTTGATTCAACTTACATATTTCCTTGTTGTTTTCATTGATGTCAAGTCACATATTTAGGTGTCTCCATGAGGTGTCATTCATATTCAATCATGAAGGCTGGTTGGTAGTGTCCAATCATGTTGTCTTGATGCATTTACATGGTTCTTGAAGCATGGTCAAACAAATAGGTGTTGTGAGTTTTCTCTAAAGGTATTATAAGGTTGTGATAATGTATAATATGCTTAATATGATCTATCAAAGGTTTTAATGAGTCTCGTAAAAGGTCAATTCTCTTGTTTCATGTGGTATTTCAAGTCATTCTAGGTCTTGTTTTTGACATAGTCCAAGAAATATGAGATAATGGCATGAGATATGGATTATGGAATTCATATTTAATCATTGTTAGTGTGTTGTGACACTACATATGAAGTGTGGAAGGCATATCAGGTCAGTATTCAGAGGTATGATGTTGTTTCAAGGTCCATTGAAGCAAGTTTCTTGAGAAAAAGGCCAATGTACATGGGTAGATGATATTTATTTGATTGTTTCATTGGTGTGCATTATTATATGAGAATTAAAGATCATAAAGAAGGTTGTCCTCATGTTGCAGGGGAAAATTTTGAGGTTGGTGTTATGAATATTTTGCATGTTATGATGTTTTTGCTCTATTGAGTTCCAAGAATGCTTGGTGAGAAAGGTTTTGGTATGAAATACTTATTGTAGCTGTGGTTTTTGGTCATTGATAGTTGTTATAAATCTAAAATGACGTGTTTAAGTTCTTGTTTTGATATGGAGAGGTGGTTTATTGTTTGATCCCTAATAGCCTAATATGTCCTATTTGAGTAGTTTCAAATATTGAAGTGGTTGAGTGATTTAATACCTAATTTTGAGATTAAAGTGACTTATTTAAAATAGAATAATTCACGTGATTTCCAATTATATGGTAATTTTACCTTGATGAAGAGTTTAGAGGTGTTTTCCAAGTCATTTTTGAAGACCTAGTTTTGAACTCTTGAATCCAGTTTGAGCAATGTTAGAGAAGGAGTTGTTTCACGGTCTTATACCATGGTTTGAAGAGTTTAATGAGTTGAATGGGTTACCTGACATCAATACCTTCATTTTTATGTGTTACTTTTACAATTATGCTGATTTTTAGAATGCCAAGTCATTCAATCTTGTGGAACACTTTTGAGGTGCATAAGTCTTTGATGGAGTTTCTTTCTTCTTGGTATGATTCATTGTACTAATAGTAGATACAGAGGCTCTTGAGCTTGTTGAAGGATGTGAGAGGATGTACCTAACATGTGTGGAGATGTTGTATTTTTACAAATTTTTAATTTTCCCTTGACGTTTGTAGTCCATTCGTTGGAGGAGAAGGCTTGTGTTTTAGGCCTAATTATGGAACATGTTTGTATCTAGGCCTATACTAACCTATATGGTATTTTAGAGTAAATTTATATGATTGTGTGGATATTTTTATGTTTACACGACTGACATGAATGGTCTTATCTGATATTTGGTAATTTATGGGGTGTGTTAAGTATAAAAGTGAAGTGTGATGGATCATTTTTTGAGTTGAGATGATGAGGATGTGAGCAAGCTAAAGGAAGAATTTGAAGATGTGTAAGGTGTCAAGGGTAGAGATGAGGAGATAAATTAAGAGTTGAGAAGAGTTTAGGATTAGGTATTGAAGGTCATGTTACCTAATCAGAAAATGAAGAATCAGATTTGAGTGAAGAAGGAGAGAGGACAATTTGAGAAGGTTTTGAGAGAGAGAGAGAGAGGAGCTGAATTTGTGATCACAATCAGTTGTAGGAGTAACAAATTTTTAGTGATCATCCATTAAAAATGGCTAGGTTGGTGCTTAGTCATCTTAGGGGGTTGGATCCTCCTTGTAGAGTGGGTTCCCTACTAAAATAGGGGTTGGTGCTTCACTAAACAAATCTTGTGTGATGTGTAATATTCACATGAGTCTTTTGGATTAAGTAATATATTCCAAAGTTTAAGTGAATTTTCTTCCTCTTGATGGTTTCCAATTTACATATGGTGTTCATGCATTCTATATATTATTTCATGCACCTGTGATTGGATGTTATATTCCTAATAAGCTCACATAGATTATGTATGTTGAATGGTTGTTTTAAATAATGTTGTAAACTATGGAATTGAGTTGAAATATTTGTAGGACTGATTCAAGCCTCCTCTCAGCCCATTGTGCTTATAACACTTGGTATCAAAGAAATTTCCTTTTGAAGAAATTTTAATCACTTAAAGGATATCCTTTGAAGCACAAGTTGGTTTGATCAAATGGAATAAGATCTTTTGTCATATTAAGGTCCTGCGTTCAATGGAAATGATTATGCCCTTTGGAAATTCAGGATGAAGGTCTACCTAAGTTCTCTTAGGTATGATTTTGATGTTGATTACACTAATCCATTAGAACCCATGGAAAAATAGCTAATAATTCCATTACGAGGGGATTAGAGGATTTGATATATGCCATGGTAATAGAGTGTGATTCAGCCAAGACCTTATGGGATAAGTTGGATTACTTTTATGAAGAAGTTATCAATCCCTCTAGTGTTAGTGAATATGATGTTATCAACGAGTGCAAAAAGGTATGGATAAGGTAGACAGAGATATTTCATAAAAGGAAGAGGAAGTAGTCTTTATTAAAGTATAACTTGTTGGTTTCCTAGAGAAAAATACAACTCACAAGGAAGGAGAATCAAAAGCTAAGGGAAACTCTTAAGGAGCATGAAGTCAAAGAAAAGGAATGTGCTCAATTGAAAATTTAGATTGGGATGCTCACTACTAGTCTCAAGGCTAAGTATGATGAGTACATCAAGTTCAAAAATATATTGGATATCTAATGGAATACCTAGAGAAATATATTAATAGGCTGAAGAACTATGAAAAAATTGAGAAGAGAGCAAGCATTTTAGATGATTTTTCAACACGTAAAGACACTTAGGTGATAAGTCAGGTTTGGGCTTCAAGGAAGAAACAAATAAGAATGATGATCCAAGTCAAGGACCTACTAAATCCATGGAGGATGTTATAGAGCACAATAAATTTATTAGATAACCCAATGCAATGAAAATCTCAAGTAAGTTCAATGGTGTGTGTTATTCATGCAATATCTTTGGTCTTAGAGCTAGGGACTATACAAGGATAGTCAATAATGCATTTACATGGAGAAATGGTTGGGATGATCACTCATATCAGTCAAGATATATTGCATGTTACAAATTCCACAAGAAGGGACATATTGCCAAATTATGTCATCAAGATCCACCAAGACAAATTTGGAAAGATAGAGCACGAAGAGGTAAGATAACTTTTTTGTTTCAAATGTAACATTGTTGGTCATATTGCAAGATATTATAGAAGGAATATGGAAATATATAAGAGGAAGGAAGATGTAAAATATGATTATATTGAGAAAAATGAAGAACCTAAAATTTTCAGCCGTAGTCATGAAGGATTGTCTGATCAAAGAAGCTTATTATCTATAAAAAAGAATCAAGCTCTGTCAAGGTATTCAAAGTGTCTAATCATGAAAATGTAGCCAAGGAAAATGAATGTGAGAAAATGAAGAATAACATGAATTCTGATCCTATGAAGATAGTCAAGGAATCTTCACACTCAATTAAGAAGTTTGATCATGCAAAGGAGGTTAAGAAGAGTGAGCCAAAGATAATGATTCAAGAAAGTCATATGCGTTTGAAAAGGATCCTATCTATAGAGAAATAAAAGGATAAGATAGAAAAGGTGAATATCTTGCCAAAGAAGAAAAAAGGATTCTAAATATTGATTACAAGATGAATGAGGTGAAGGACATGGAGATTTGGGAATATCCAAATTTTATGGTATTCTAGTGCCCAAAGATGCATATGGTGGCTCCATTAGGATTCATGGAGACATTCCTCATTTCATGAGAAGCAATGAATTTTGGTACCTACTATAAGAAGGTAAGAAATGTGTTCTGAAGACATGCTACTATGTTTACCTTAGTTTATGTGACTATTATGAAGTGTTTGAGTTGACTCAAGAAGCATCAATGGATCCATAGGTATCTAGAGGTCAGAAAGACTATCCTTGAAACTTATTTGACTTAATTAAGATATTGTTTGAGTTTGAAGCTATGTTATAAAATTTGAGGCCGTCATGAAAGATATGCTCCAAGAAGGTATGCCATTTTCCTACTCATGATGTTATTTTGAGTAATATTTGAATATTATTGAACACAAGTATAGGAAGTAATATTTGATTGATGAAAGTCAATATTGAGGTTACAAAACAGAGGACAATCGGCTCCTACCGATATTCTTAAAGTCTTAAATCAGTCATGTTAAGAACATGAAATGACTAATGAAGGTTTAATCATTGATACTAATGGGAGCTTGTATAAATGAAGTGAAGTATATTGTTGTAGTTATCAGTCACATATTGGAACATATACATGTTAAGAACATGTGATTTGATAAAGTATGATTTATCTCGGAGATGCGTTCCAAATTGGTATGTTGCATGATGCTCAAGGTTTCTTGGAGCATGAAGAGGTATGACACAAATATGGATCCCTTGAAGAATTTTTCTTAGAAAATGGTATATGATATGATGGTCTGATTCAAGGTATTACTTATTTGATCTTGACTAAGGTATTATGTAGTTGTGATGAGGTTATCTCAAAATACGTGTGTGTGATTCTTATTATGCCTCCATAAGTCCCTATTTATCTCGTAATGTTTGTTAAATATTTGAAGGTACTATAACAATGCATGCATTTTAAAGTATGAAGATATTTTGAATTTGTATTAATAGAAAGATTTTTCTTATCTTGAATCATATAAATAAGATTGTTATAAAGTCATTAGTTACATTAAGGACGATAACGGTACATGAGAGCATGTTTGTAGTATCGAATGCTTGAAAGATCGGTAAACAATATATGAGATTCAATATACTAGCAAGATGTGTAAATAAACATGAAGATATGATGGTCAAATGAAAGTTCACTTTCTTAAATGAATATCATGGAGCTAAGTTACAGTGTATCTAGTGCAATCATGCATCATGAAGTCGATATGAAGGACAGTTAGCTATAACACAATAGTGAACATCAAAATTGATTCTTCTAATTGATGGATAGTCATTTTAAGATAGTATGTTGGTGAGAAGATATCCCTTACCATGCATTTGGTTTGTACCTAGCTGGATATGATTGCATGAGTAGAGGGGATCTTGAGTGCTCATTATCCTTAGGATGTGAAGCCATATGTGCTACCAACCACTAATTTTTGAAGTATGTAGAGTACTATATCTTGTTGAGTATTGTTATGGCATGTAACATCAGTATGGATATCTCATAAGACATGGAGAGCTAGGTATATTCCTTCATCAGGTTTCTACGGTGTGTAAAAAGACCATTTTGGTAGAGTTATTGATTGGTTACATGCATGTTGAAAGGGGGAGCTAGTCATAAGCTCTATGAGCTATGATCTCACAAAAATGAGACAAAGAACACTAAAATTATACTTCAAGACTATGTGTTTCACCTGATTCTAGAGCGTTTCTTCGAATGTTGATGAAATAAATAAGGGTAATGGGTTAGGAGGAATACCTGTTGAAATGTTGGTTGTAGGTTGTTACGTGCATATGACTTCGATCCACAACTGATCGTGAGAGATTCCTTTTTGCTTAGAGGAACTACTTGAAATGGAACACAAGACCACCAAATAAAAGTTAAACAATATATGCAGTGGACTACCTAGTGTGTGCTAGATCCGAGAAGTGTGATACTTCCTAGACGGCTGTCAATCCATTGTTTAAAGTAAATTAATGTGAGAAATAAAGGAAATCCGAAAGTTAAAATGATTTAGGTATCTCATTCATCTACAATAAGCAAATTTATTCACAACGGGCTAAGTTATGATTGAATCTGAAGGTCAAGGTCACTTTGTCAAGGTACTAATGTTGGCTAGGGTGAGATTCTGGGTGGTTTTAGGTATTTGGTGGAAGTTTAGGAGTTCTGTTCTTAGTTTTTGGTAAAAGCGACACGAGACCAACGTTGGTCTTGATATGGAAAATATTAGTTTAGGCTAACTAGCAATGATTGTGGGTAACCGCAAACATCGGTATGGTTGGGGTACAGGAAACTCAATAAAACTTGGATGGGTGATAGATCTGAGATTAGATGAAGATGGGAGGGAAATGTCAAGATTTGTATGGATCTGAGGTATGCACAGGAATGATTAAGGACCTAGGTATGGGAAATGTAAGGGTGTGGATAAAAATATGGTCAAGTTTTCATGGAGGTAAATGATGGGGGGATGGAAATGAGAGAAAAAACTAGTAACAGATGTAAAAGGATCTACCAAATGATAAATGGATAAGTGTTGGTTAACAAAACTTACTATTTATACGAGCTTGATGCTTGGTTGGTAATGGTGGGTGATCAAATGGAATGAACTTGATGTAGTGCTTTGGCACTTCCCTAGATGTTCCCGTGAAGGTAGATGGTTGTGTGATTGCTTCAGGTATGGGCTATGGATGCTCTAATGTGTATACTAACACTAATTTTGCTTGCATGCAGCTCTAGTTTCGTCATTTGTTCTCAAAAGATGTGATTATCTCCCAAAAATGTGCTAACCTCGAAATAAGGTTGTTTTGGGGTTAAATGGTAACCAAAAGTGGTTTTGGCTTAACCGGTGGTGGTTAAGGGTAACCGATGTTAGTTAGGGGGGATTTCCTAGGTTTACTAAACTAGGTAGATCCCCTTGATTTTTGGGATCTCATTTCATTTACTCCACGGATTAGCATGGAAGCTTCCTTTTAATGGGAAATGTGGTTAGAGGGAATGTAGGCATTGATTTTTAGGGTTTGGGTAGGTCTTAGTTAGTTATGACAACTTACTAAGAATAGGTCTTAGGGTGAGGTGGCTTGATGAGGTGTCTAGGTGAGGTGGATATGTGGGAATTATCCCAATTAGGATATTTAAATAATAAATATGGTGAGGATAATGAATTAATTTAATTTAATTAATTAAATTAATATTATAGTGGGGTGAAGGGGGCCATGGCTAGGTGGATGTGTTCAAGGTATTTATTTATCGAGGGACCAAGGGGAGTGTGACCCAATTTTAGTGTCTACATTTTGCCCCTTTTTGTTGCGTAGCTTGTATTGGTAAGCGACGCTGACAAAAATAAGATGTGGTTGCCCCATGTGTGGGTGAAGGTGATCCCCCTCAAACTAGGAACTGATGAGGCAGAAGGCAGAATGGTGAGTGGTTTGATTAAAAGGTGAATGTGATGAAGAGGAAGGTGGGTAATGGGGAAAAAAGGAAAAAATGTCCACTCGGGTAATCTAGGTAATGGGTCAGGGTCAAAGGTAGTAACAGTCAAATGCACACACATGTATAAACTTCAAAAGACATGATTCTAGGATGAAGAGCGGAAAACTCTACATTGTCTAAGGTCGATAGGTTTATCCAAATATGGTTGAGGTGATTCCAGTATCCAAGGTATAGGATATGGTCAAGAAACACAACGTAGGTTAGGTGCAGGAATGTTTAGGTATGTTCTGGTACACCGAGGGTTGGGTTAGGATAAATTGTCACGGAAAGAGGCAAGGTAAGGTCATGAGGTCAATCAACACATGTAATAGTGCCACACGGTATAGTGGACACATGGGGTCAAAGGTCAATAGCGATGGTCTAGGTTTAAGTATCTAGGTCATGACACGGGTAGGGCCGAGGTATGGGTAAAATAACGAGTCCCCGAAAGAGGACAAGGTTAGGTAGTAAATGATGAGGTAAATGATAAGGTTTGTTTGGGTAAAGGTCATGAATGAAGTTAAGGTAAGGTTGTAAGGCTAATCATTGTAGTAACATCATCATAAGGTAGAGCGAGTCCCGAATGATGATTATATAGGCATTATGTGTTTGTGTTGATAACATTTTTATCATTATACATAGATGGACTTATGGTAGGTGTGTTAGGCATGGATGGAGTTAGGTTTTGGGGCATGGTTGAGTCAAAGTCATAGGCATGGATGAAGTTAGGTTGTGGTCTAAGCATGGATTAAGTCAGGTTTTAGGCATGATGGAGTCAGGTTTTGGTTGTAGGCATGGATGAAGTTAGGTTTTGGTTTAGGCATGATGGAGTCAGGTCATGGTTTTAGGCATGGATTGAGTTAGGTTTTGGTTGTAATTCATTAATATTTGCAATGAATGATGATATGGGTCATTTTAAAGATGTTTTATAATACTTGCATGATGTTGGTAAAGAAATGGTAATCAAAATAAATGTGTTTTTTGATGATGATAAAAATGTGAAGTAATTTGTTGTGTGTTCAATTTAATTTCCAATTTTGGTTATAAAAAGGAAACTAAGTAGGGTAGAATGGGATTTGAGGAAAATGAAAAATGAATTAGTTATGGTAGGGAATGGCCGAGCTAACCTCCAAGGGCCCCATGCCCTCGGAGTGTTTCCTACATAGTCCCGGTGAAAAAGGACCTCAAAGCCGATGTAGTTCTCCCATAAGCTAGGGAAGAATGTGAGGAGGTATGAGAATGAGTTGGTAGGTTTTAGGCATGATTTTGGTTTAGGTCTATTAGGTGTGGGTGAGTTGTGGGAAAATTGGTATAGGTGATTTCAATGGTGGTAGAAGAAGAAGATTACCCCAAAGGTAAGCGTCGAGGACCAAGTCCTGTATAAGGTAATCAATACATAATAAAGAAGGTTAAAAGATAAGAGGGGGCAAGAAAGCCACTGATTAGCGAGGATCATGACGAGTAGGTCATACCTTGGAGGAGGTGATGAACGTAAGACCCTAAAGACATTACATGATTGATTATTCTAAGGGTGAAAATTAGTCACATGATCACCAAATGTCATGGTTTCCAAGAGGTCCCTTGAGGCGGTAGGAAATGGGAGTGCGAATGGTGAGAGGGGTGAAAGGTGGTTAATTTTTATATGGTATGAGGTAGCATGCTCTTTGGGAAAGATATCCAAGGTCACAATGGGTAGTCCATGATGAAAAGGCTTTCTGTGTTGACTGATATTTGAGATAGACTGATCGATGTGGGAATTCTATATGGGATGAGGAAATTAACTCCTTGAGGTCTTCGTGAAGTTGATTGATGCGGGAAGCTTCAGATTCTCTCGCTTTTTTTTTTTGAAAGATCTTTACATAGCTGTCCTTCGAGGGAGTAGTCTATTTATAGTAGCGATTGCAGAGAGGAAGATGTCCTTTTGAGGGATTCATCTTTTTATTGGAAGTTTGACTCAAGGAGTTGGATCCCATGTGAGGGATTTGAATTCATGGACAAGACCAAGGTGAAGAATATGATTCTTGTTTAGAAAGTAGGGTGAAATGACCATGGGATCTCATCTAAAGGTAGATGAAAAGTATCCATGAGAATCATGCTATGCACAACGCCATGGCACACATATTTAAGAGAAGATAATAAGTGACGGTACGCACATGAATCTTATTTGATCATTGGTGATGACGTAGGATGTGGATAGTGATCAAGGGATGAGCATGGAAAGAGGCACAAAGTGAGGTAGGAATAAAAGTCAATAGTAGAATGGTTGAAGATGCAAGGCATTAAGGGGCTCAGGTTTGGGTTTACCATCGAGTGAAGATAAATGATAAGCACCTGATCCATAAGTATGGGTCATGATGTATGGTCCAAGCCAATTAGGAGAAATTTTCCCTATTTACTTTTTTTCTCTTTAGTTACATGTTGATTTTCTTTTAGGATGAGATCACCAACATGAAAGGTTCGTTCATGGACACGTTTATCATAGGCACGTTTGATACATTTTTGGTAAACTTGAAGATGATCAAGAGAATTAAGATGATGTTCGTCTAATAACTCAAGTTGTGCTAAATGGTCCTGATGAAAGTCATCATCATTGAGCATGTCATGAAGAGAAATGCGGAGTGAGGGAATTTGGAATTTGAGAGGTAGAACAACCTCAGTGACATGTTAAACTAGAGAAAAAGGTGTAGTGGTAGTGGAAGTTTGAATACTAGTGCGGTATGCCTCCCCCCAGGTGGCAAAAGGAATGTGCGTATGTCATGGTCCTTCTTAGTATCATTAACCACTTTCATGAGAAATTTTTTAAGGTTTTGTTAGTGGATTTGGCTTGGCCGTTGGTTTGTGTGGGTAGCTGGAATAGATGATGTGTCAGAGGTCAACGTGGAGGTGGAGCTAATGGATTAGGAGGTTGATGGTTTGGTTATGGAGGTTGTGGCAGTGGTAGGAATGGAGGAGGCATGTGCGGTTGAGGTAGTGGCTGTACTAGTAAGCGGAGGTGTAGGTGAAGTGGTAGTGGTCGTGGAGGTAGATGCCTTAATGGGTATAAGCACGTCATTGGGTCGGTAAAGCATGTTACATGTTTTAAAAGGTGAAGGATCAGCTGGAATAGTATAGGTGTGTCCTTCATGCTCAAACTTTACACAGTGATGCAAAGTGGAAGGAACACAACCCATGACATGAATCCAGGGTCTGCCAAGTAACAAGTTATATTGGAATTCCCCCTCCAAGACATAAAATAACTCTAGAACAGTATGGGGGCCCACGAATGTGGAGGATGATAGTGCTTAGTGTAGAGGTGATAGTGTCATTGAATGAATGCTACATGACAGGATGTGTATACATGCAATTATTAGGTATGCTCATTTGAGTGAATGTATGGGATGAAATGATATTAATTCTTGTGCCCCCATCAATCATTACACATCGTACACATATATCATCGATGTGGACAGAGATGAAGAGAGCTGGGTCTGGATCATCTATTTGGTGTGGTGTGATCTCTTCCTCTGAGAAGCTAAGGGAGGCTACTTGGTGAGTAGGTTGAGGTGTGGATAAAGGTGGCAATTTGGTGAGAGAGGCTACATGATGGGGTGTGATAATGGAGGATACGGGTGTAGGGTCATTGGGTAAAACCTCAATAGATTGCAGGACCTCCATGAGAGCTTGACGATGGGATTCCAAGGTTTAGATGAGGTCATATAGGGACATTTTGAGGGGGATTGGTGTAGTTGTTTGAGCATCACACGGTGTGTGACCCCATTAGAAATAGGATATGTGGGGCCACGGATAGTGATTTTAGGTGTGGGTGCAAATGATATGTTGGGTATAGGATTGGTTGGTGAGTCGGTTGCCTTTTCCTTGCCTTTTCCTTCTGAGCACGGGTAGCAACGTGGATCATGTTGATTTGAGGTGGGGAGGTAGGTGAGGTAGGTGAGCCATGAAAGGTATAGTGACATGAAGGGAAAAAGCCCGATGGCAGGAAAGAGCCTTGTGAGATGAGCTGGGCACATCAACATTTGGGTGGAGGTTTGGCAAGATCGTTGATACAAACTATGTTAATCTCAAATCTAGGAGGTGGTTCTAGGATCTCACAAGGTAAAGGTCCGGTTGTTGATTAGGTAGTGAGGGAAGAGCTGTGGGAATGGGTGTTGGTGAAATGGGGTCCTCATCATCAAAGTTTTCTTCGAAGAAGGACACAACTAGATAAGGACGATTTTCAAAGCCTTGCAGTTCTCTACATTGTGTCCTAGCACACGATGGTAGGCACAATTTTTGTGTCATCAAACCCCTTTGGTTTGGGATGGAGAGGGTCATAAGGTTTGAGGGGCGGTAATGTGATGATAGAAGTTTCAAGGAGGTTGGTTAAAATTTTGGTGTAGAACCCCTGCTAGTGGATCGCAATGGGAAGTTAAGGTGGGTTTGGGTGTAGGCATGAAGGACTATAGAGGAATGGTCTTTGCACAAGGGGAGTAGGTCAAGCTATGGTTTTATATGTTGGTGTGATCTTAGGCGTTGGTTGTGATCTTAGGGTAGGGGTATGGTAGATGAACTGGAAAGAGAGTGGATGGTTGTTTTGACTACCTTACTAGAGGGTAGTGGATTTTTGTCTTTGGGTTACACCTTCTTGGGTAAAGGTGATATGGGTGTATGATATCTAGTGAGAAAAGTGGATGAGGGAAGAGGGCGAGTTACCCACGGGGATAACAGAGGTTATGTGAAGGTAGATGACGCGGGTTGTGCAGGGGGTGTGAGAGAAAGAGATTGAAATGTCATGGGTAGTGAAGAAGTAACTGATAGTATTAGAGGAATGGGTGGTAAAGATGTTGTAGGTGTGGGTGTAAGTCATGTCAAGGACTTGGGTATGTTAGAGGTTTGTGAGGAAGGAATGGGCTATTGTGTTTTTGGTTTACTGACGGGTGGAGGTTTCTTAACTGTGTTGGAAGGACGAGGCCCTAAGACGGATGAAGAGGGTGAAGGTGAAGAAGGTGTGATCAGTGAGGTTGAAGTATGAGATTTATCAATTTGAATCTTGTTTGGGTGCTGGAGTAGGTTTGGTGTTGACTTTGGAGGATGTAACTAAATCTATTTTGATAGGTGGATGAATAAGGCTTGTGGTTGGAGTGACCCCTAAGGTAGTAATAGGTTTAGTTGAGGAAGATGATGTAGGTGTGGGTTTTGATTTAGGTGTATGTTGGGTTATGGGTAAGGGTGTGTGTTGATCTATGATGGGTGTCGTGGAAGAAGTTGTGATAGAGGAGGTTGTGTTTGGTTCAAATGGCCAAAATATCTTTGGGTAGATAGTGGAAGTGTATGCAAGTGCATCTACATTTGCGTTGAGACAGAAGTAAAGGTGCCCCCAAAGTAAGGCTATATCCACATACTATAAGTGATTGGATAAGCACAAGAATCACACGTCTATAGGTGAGGTTGATGAGGACCTAATGGAAATTCCCGTAAAATTTGTCTTAGAAACAAGGAATTTTCTAGCTTCGGCTTCGTGGGTAAGAGAACTGAAAGTACGTTGGTAGGATCTTGGGTAATCGATGGGGAGTGGTTACCTAAAGTAAAACACCTCTACTTTGCTCTGGGATGGGTGGAGGAGATGATGGGTGCTCCTCTGCATGCGGGAGAGAGGTACTTCGGGTGGAGACTCTCTCTGGGTGTGGAGAAGCCAAGGGTGAAATAGTCTCGATATTAATGAAGGATCCTCTATGGGTGATGAAGGAGGTGAAAGGTGTTCCTCTATGGGTGGAGGAATAGGTGAGGTGGGTTCCAATGTAGAAGGAGGACTTCGGGCTAGAATTTCCTCTATGGAAGGAATATGAGGTAATTAGGCAACATCAGTGTATCGCTAAAAATAGCATGGACCTCGCGGGTATGGCTATCATGAGTTGAAGTCTCTCTAGTTTGATCAGAAGAAGGGGCATGATTAGGAAATGGTTTCTTGAAGATATGTAGGTTTTGATTGGCAGGTGCATTAGGATTATCCAAGGTTAGCTCACCTTTCTCAAGCATTTCTTGGACAATATTTTTGAAGGTGATGCAATTGCCATCACTATGACCCTTTACTCGATGGTAGTTACAAAAGTCATGCTCTTTATACCACATGGGTGTGGGGTGAGCAGGGTCAAAACCAGTGTGTGGTTTCATGGGAGGAAGGGTGATGGACCCAGCTTTGATGAGCTTCTCCAAGATAGAAGAATAAGGTTCCCCAATTGGGGTATATTTATGTTGTTCTTGTCAAATTGAAAAGTCTAAATGGGTGAGAGATTAGATGAGGGGATAGCTTGATTTGATGGATGAGCTAGGTGACTTTGAGTACCACTACATTAGTGGTCCCCTTGGCCTTTGAATAATTGTTTTGTGGTTTTGAAGAAGAAGAGGTATCATTCAACTTGAATTCCAAGTTCTTATTGCATAATTAGATTTTATTCTCTTCAATAGCTCGAATATCTAGCTTTCGTGCCATGGTGAATGCTTCATCAAGGTTTGAACTTGCAGGTTAGTGAGATATGCCTAGCACAAGCCCACGTGAAGATTTTGATGAGTTTGGTTTGCGGTAGTTGGAATGTGAGTTGATTGATTAAGCTATGCGCAAATGAGCAACAAAATTTGTGATGGATTCATCGTCATACTAACGTGTAGAGTAGTAGGGTCACCATGGTAACCTTCTTAATGATATTAATAGAGAAGTGATCCAAAAAGGTTTGGGATACCTAATTAAATGAGAATATAGAGTGTCTAGGTTACCCACTATACCAATCTAATGTGGGTCTAATCGTGAGACATGGGAAAAGGTCCTCGGGAGTAAAAGCATCATCATGGGTGATCGATAACACCCATGTTTGAAAGATGGAAAATGTTGTTGGGGTCTTCTTTGCTATCAAACAGTTGAATTTAGGAATTTCCTATGCATGAGATATGGATGGATGTATAGGATCATTACAAATCTCATCGTAGGTGAGAGTGTTGCGGAGCCAAAAATGATGCCTCCATGTCTCGCATCTTGTCCATCATTAACTTAATTAGGTCGTATGTAGGTTGTGATGAATGGGTGAATCCTCAGTAGCATAAGAGGGTTGGTGTTGGGCATATAACAGGGTGGCTTTCCAAGTATATGGTGTTGTCATATAGGTCGATTGAGAAGAAGGCAAAGAAATAGGAGGTACTTACCCAGAGTGAATAATAGATGAAAACGGGTGGCTGCTGATAATAGTACGTATATGGAGGTGGAAGGGTCAAAGTGGTGACCTAGTGGTAATGGGGGCTAAAGATTGTGGAATAGAAATGATGACATTTTGAAAAGGGGTAGGGGTCACCGACACCGGGGGTGGTTTTGTAGCTATGGGTATATATGAGACAATAGGCGTGGATGAAGTTGTGTTCTAGGTGGTTGGAAAGGTATAGTGGATGTGGTGGGTGTAACGGATGTAGCAGATGTGGCAGTCATAGTAGGTATAGGGCCTAGCTGCAAAATGACTAGGGGTAAGGTAGATGCGGGCAACACAGAGCTAGATGGGGCTGACACAGGAGTGGGAATGAGAGTTGGGGGATAGATATGGGCATGTCGTATATCAACTAGACCCGAGGCATCTCGAGTGGATGAGTGGGAAAGGTAAAACTACAAGGTGGAAGGATTTTGGTCAAGGAGTCGTGTGAACTCCTCATCTTTGTAGTGATAGAGATAGGTTGGATAGGTTCCATGGTTGGTGATAAAATGGAAGGTGGTGAAGGACTAGGTGGGAGTGGTTGAAAACTGGTGTGGAATACAGGGTGCTTGCTTGTCGATGCAGTCAGTACCATGTGAATAGGTACTAACGTGGTAAGACTACTTTCTGTAAATGACACAGAAATACAACACATATAGGATAAATAGGTGGTGGTAGGTGAATTGGGGTTAAAATGTCAACTAGAAAATGACACAAGCTAACCGATGCCGGTTAGGTTAAACCGACACCGTCACAGTAACTACTGCTGGTCACTTTGTGGAAAATGGACAAGTTTGATCAAAAAAAGGTATAAGGAAAAATTTGTAGGTATGAAAATACTATGAGACTTACCAAGTCAATGGATATGATAAGAGTGATAGAGACTCTAAACAACTAATGAAGGGGAATAGGTGTCCTTTTTGGGTTGGTTAACAAAAATAACAAAGGAACCAATGTCGGTTCGGTAAAACCGATGACGGTCAGGGTGACCGGCGACGATCGCGATGAGATCGACATTGATTCTTGAAATTTAAAAAGTGATGAAGAAAATGTGGTTTTGAGTTAAAATTAATGTGGAATCAAACCCGAGAATCCCGAGCATGATGATAATATGGTCCAAGCACACTCAGATGAAGTTGGAATAGACCAACCGTGATGAGGAGCGTGCAAGGAGAAATAAGAAAATGAAGAGCATGACGTCTCACCTCAAAACGCAAAGCCAAGCGAAAACACTAAGAAAAATATGATCCTAAGAGTGCCTTTTCTATTATGTTTGTTTAGCTTATGTTATTTTAAGGACTCGACTCATGAATTGTAGAATAGAGTTTTTTGGTGAGGATGGTTTCCTACAAAGAAGGAGATCTATAGGGAGAGGTTTTAGGTATGTTATGGTGGGGCAGGGCATCCTCTCGATGGGGTATGCTCTTGCGAGAGAGATAACTAGCGGGGTGCCCAATTTGCCGTGATCATGTGATCACCTACAACTTCTTCCGGGTGAGATGTTATTTAAGAATGTGTATATATTTTGAATTTTTGATGTTTGGGTAAGACTCGGAGAGAGAAAAGAAAGAAAAGTGCTTTCTATGATTCATTTGTCAACCATCAGCGGGAATGACTTCCAGTGCATATAGGTTGCCCTCAATTAATGTGAGCTAATGTAGAAAAGTAGAATGAAATGCAATGATTTTAAACCCAAATCGAAATGTAGAATTCGATGCCACAAATAGATGAACAGGAGAAGGGATGCTCTTTCACTAATGTGATACTAATGAAAGGGAAGAAATGTTCATTTTAAGCACCAAAATACGATTGCTTTTAGACAATAGAAGAGAAGAAGATTCCAGGGGAGAAAGTTTAATGTAAGAAATTTTTAGAAAAGAAACAAACATACAACGTTTTCACCTAGAAATGAAAGAATGCAAAGAACCCCGAATGGGTCCCACTGGGCATGCCAAAATGTTTCACTTGATTCTAGAGCATTTCTTCGAATGTTGATGAAACAAATAAGGGTAATGGGTTAGGAGGAATACTTGTTGAAATGTTGGTTGTAGGTTGTTGTACGTGTATGAATTCTGGATCCACAACTGATCGTGAGAGATTCCTTTTTGCTTGGAGGAACTACAAAATGGAACACAAGACCACCAAATAAAAGTTAAAAAATATATGTAGTGGAGTGCCTAGCGTGTGCTAGATATAGTAAGTTTTATGCTTCCCAAATGGATGTCAATCCATTGTTTAAAGCAAATTAATGTGAGAAATAAAGGAAATCCTACTTGTAGTTAAAATGATTTAGGTATCTCATTCATCTACAATAAGAAAATTCATTCACAACAGGCTAAGCTATGATTGAATCTGAAGGTCAAGGTCACTGTCAAGGTACTGATATTGGTCAGGGTGAGATTTTGGGTGGTTTTGGGTATTTGGTGGAAGTTTAGGAGCTCTATTCTTGGTTTCTGGTAAAATACACAGAGACCGACATCAGTCTGGTATGACCGGTATCGGTTTAGGCTAACTAATGACAGTTGTGGGTAACCGGCATCGGTATGGTCAGGGTACAGAAACTCAATAAAACTTGGTGGGTGATAGATCTAAGATTAGATGAAGATGGGAGGGAAATGGCAAGATTCGTATGGATCCGAGGTATGCACAGGAATGATTAAGGTCCAGGTATGGGTAATATAAGGGTGTGGATAAAAAGATGGTCAAGTTTGCATGGAGGTAGATGATGGGGGATGGAAATGAGAGCAGAAACTAGTAACAGATGTAAAAGGATCTACCAAATGATAAATGGATAAGTGTTGGTTAACAAAACTTATTGTTTGTACTGAAGCTTGATGCTTGGTTGGTAATGGTGGGTGATCAAATGGAATGAACTTGATGTAGTGTTGGCGCTTCCCCAGATGCTCCCGTGAAGGCAAGATGGCTATGTGATTGCTTTAGGTATGGGATATGGATGCTTTGATGTGTATACTAATGCTGGTTTTGCTTGCATGCAGCTCTGGTTTCGTCACTTGTTCTCAAAAGATGTGATTATCTCTCAGAAATGTGCCAACCTCAAAATAAGGTTGTTTTGGGGTTAAATGGTAACCGACGGTGGTTCCGCTTAATCGGCGGTAGTTAAGGGTAACCGGCATCGGTTAGGGTAGGATTTCCTAGGTTTACTAAACTAGGCAGATCCCCTTGATTTTCTGGGATCTCATTTCGTTTACTCCGTGGATTAGCATGGAAGCTTCCTTCTAATGGGTAGGAATGTGGTTAGAGGGAATGTAGGCATTGATTTTTAGGGTTTGGGTAGGTCTTAGTTAGTTATGGCAACTTACTAAGAATAGGTCTTAGGGTGAGGTGGCTTGATGAGGTGTCTAGGTGAGGTGGATATGTGGGCATTATCCCAATTAGGATATTTAAATAATAAATATGGTGAGGATAATGAATTAATTTAATTAAATTAATATTATAGTGGGGTGAAGGGGGCCATGGCTAGGTGGATGTGTTCAAGGTATTTATTTATCGAGGGACCAAGGGGAGTGTGACCCAATTTTAGTGTCTACACTATGAAATATGATATGATCCATTTCCATGTTTTTTTCTCAAGGTATGTGACCTTTTTTTGCTTTAATAATTAGAAAATGATGATATGCTAGAAATTAGAGGAAAAACTTGTGGATTTAGCATGGTATAGACCTATAAGAAGGTGTATAACTGGTATGAAGCCAAATTTTAGTGAATATATTCTCAGGAAGCTGTGCACATGATCATATCATGTCCATGGATCTCTTACAACAATATTGAAGTGAAAGAAAACAAGTATAGTCTAATGGGAACAAGTATGTTTTTTCTTATATTGTTGTTCTTTTCATGTCAAGTTGTGCTAGTAGCCTTTGTAATTAGATTTCAAAGGGGGGTTGGATTAGAAACATGAAGTTTGAGTCATGTATGTGTTTGCATGTTTGGTTGTCATCAATGTTTTTGATGATGGTTTCCATTAATTAAAAAGGGGAGATTATTGAGACAATGTGCCTTTATTATTATCATTGATGTCGGATCATATTGATGTTAATAGGTGTTTGGGTGTCTCCATGATGTGTCATTCATAATCAAGCATGAAGGTTGATTGGTAGTTTCCAATCATGTTGTCTTGTGATGTTGTTGATGCATTTGCATGGTTCTTGAGGCATGGTCAAACAACTAGGTGTTGTAAGTTGTATAAAAAGGTATTTTAAGGTTTTTATAAGGTCTAACATGCTTATTATGATGTATCAAAGGTGTTAATGATTCTGTAAAAGGTCAAAAGGTCAGTTCTCTTGTGTCATGTGGTGTTTCAAGTCATTCTAGGTCTTGTTCTTGACCTAGTCCAAGTAGTATGTATTTGCAAACTTTACACACCCGCATCCCATTTCGCAACCTATTTAATTACCTTGTTTAAATTACCTTGTAATTGATAAATCCACATCACCTTACCCGCCACCTCACTTTGCCACCTCATCATGACCTAGCCCTAACCTAAACTAACCTAATTAGGACCCATGACTTGGTCAGACTCACATCCATAACTAATGCCTCCTTACTCGCACCCAAACCGACCTTCTAGCCACTTGACCAAGCCCGCATGGCCCAGATCTCTCGGGAGAAAGCGGGGGAAGGTGGGCTATTTTACTAAAAATAGCCTACTTTTTCCTAACCGATGCGGTTCTACTCGGCCGCCGTCGGTTACGCAACCGCCATCGGTTCCACAGCAATGGGCTTCCCAAGCCAAAACAACGGATCGAATTTCATTTTGGAGATCGGTCGAAGGATTTTTAATCAAAGGAGAGTCAGCGATCGGCGAGTCGAACTTCACTTGACCAAGCGAGAGGCGAGTAAAGAAACCGGAGAAGAGTTGGCGTGAGGAGATCAACTTGCACCTTCATCAAAAAAACCGATAAGTTATATCTTGCATGTCCTCCATTATAACATTTCTTGTGCTTTTGGAATTGTAATCTTCCCAAATCCGTTCTGAACCCATTATCTAACGTACCATTGCCTCTAACTATCATTCCTTAGCTTAACCATCCCATTTCTCAATACTATCCAAAAACCAGCCATTCTGAACACCACACCAGCCCGAAGATCCTAGAACCAGCCGGTATCGGTTATCGGTGACCGCCATCGGTTATAGTAACGACATCGGTTCCTTTGATCAAAACCAAGAAAAACGACCTTTTCCTACCCGGTTCCACGAAACAATTTAATTGGTACTCTACGGTATTTTGTGTTAATTCATATTAGCGAGAGGCTGACCACCTTCGAAAGGAAGTTTCATACTTCACAGGCCCCAGCGATTCCCTCATTTATTATCTAATCAAAATCTTGTGGTCTTGTGTTCTTATTTGCGAGTAGTCCTTCCAAGACAAAAAGGAGTTCTTCGCGATCGGCTGATCTTTCTCTACGGTATGCGCACATCATCTCGACATTCTACGGGTATTCCTCCTAACCCTAACCTTATCTTTTCTATAAAGGAGCGAAGCATTTCAAGTGAAACATTTTGTACGCTTGGTGGGACCCATTTTGGGTTTTCTTTATTTCTTGCTTGCTTTTATTATAGGGAGCATACTTGCTGTTTTCTTCTTCTAGAGATATTCACGGGGTATTTTATTATTACGGTAAAAGAACTTGCTTTGTTTTTGCATCTTGCATTAGTAAAAGTCATCTCTTTTGCTTCATCGAATATCACTTTCGATTTGGGTTTTAAAACACATGCATTGCATTCTGCTGTTGTTTTCAATTCTAGTGAACATAGATTAAGTAACAATCGTACACGTGGGGTGATATCCACGGTATTGACGGAAATTAACCTTAGTTTCTGCACAACACGTCTTGAATCACTTCACAATTAACACAACTCTCAAACATCCCCCTTTTTCCGGTATTCCTCACTTAGATTGAGGTAACCTTATAAGCCAAAACAACTTGACATTTCCCTAAGTCTCTTGTTTAGGATTATGACATCATTCTACGTCTAAAGGCATAAGCCCACAATAATTAAAATTAACCCTAAGGTTAATCTCTGCATTTGCGTGTGCCTCTTGCTTGTTTTCAAATCTGTTTTCTCTGTCATACTTTGTCTTCTGTGATCAATAAGTTGCTAAACTACTCAACGTTGCTAAAAATCAAATTAGCAGCCCCTTTGTATCTTCTTATTCTAGATTTTTGACACCGGCATCGGTTAAGGGACCGGCGTCGTTTGCCCTGTGGCCGACACCGGTTACTAAACCCGATATCGATTCTTGTCTCTCTCATTACCACGACAAACCAGACTTGCCAAATTCACCATTACGAGGTTGTTTTTGTCCTTGATAGATTGAAACTTTCTGTGTGTTACAGTCATGGTTGTCATCACTCGGAAGCAAGCCGCCGCCATGGTTTCACATGCTTGCTCTGTTTCTTTGCTGAATCACCCCCTTCACATTCATAGGAAACCCTACGGACACCGGTGAGATCCCCCAAATTCTGTAGGAGACAAGGACTTTGCCAAATTTACGGATGCTAATCCCAGTGACTGTCTGATACTATTTGTCTCATACCCACGACCGTCGCTTTGATGGTCGGCTCCTTATGGGCATGCCTATTAGTATAGCTGCTCATTTAGCTCCTACTCCTCCCGATAACAATACCTTACTTCTGCATCACTAGCCCCGTCTCCCATCCGGCGGCGGCGAGAGGTTCATACGACCCGATTAGCTTTCCTTTTGTTAATCTTGGACCCCACGTATCGCTACCACCAAGCGCCCCTATCTCATCTCTCTTTGAGACCACTCCATTCATGACTTACTCTCTGCCACCTATTGAAACGAGCTTTCCTTCTCAAGCTCCGCCTACCTTTTCATTCCCATATACGTATCCGGTGACCTCGACACCTTATATGGGACACCCCTGATACAATGGCACCATCATCTCATCCACCACAGATTTCATCAAGCGAATGATGGACAAAATGCAAAACACAGGAGCTTAGTTTGGAAGTCGTAGCGCCTTGACATACGAGCAAGTTTGTGGGAGCCCATTCACCCTCTGTCCCCCTTCATTCATATCCTCCTCGATGGGAGTTGCCAAAGTTTACTCGTTTTAACGGTAAAGAGGATCCTCAACAACACTTGCGATCATTTAGACATGCTTGTTATTTGATTGCCCATGATGATGCCTTGTTACTCCGCACCTTTCCCATGTCCTTATCGGGGCTGCCTTGGAGTGGTACGAGTGCTTTAACCCGGCCTCACTCAATCTTCTCTTTTAACCAACTAGCCCAATCTTTCTTGGATCATTTCTCCATTAACATTGCCAAGAAAGTATCTATCATCGACCTCTATGCCATCAAACCGATTCGAAGGCGAATCTATCGCATTTCGTTGGACGATGGCGGGGCCTTATCGACCAACTTACGTATGCCTTGCCTCAAGCCGAGACTTATCGAACTCTTTACGCGGGCTGCGCTAAGCTCATCTCCCCTACCCTCCAAATTCAAACTTTCCGTACATTCGGCGAGGCCTTTCTTGTGGCTCGAAAATTAGAAATTCGAGCCTTAGAGGAAGAGAAATGCGGTTGCGCAACAAGAACTCCACTTTCCGAACTCCTGATTCTACCCGATAAACCAAATACCACCACTCCTCACGCGTCGACCTCTTCTAAATCAAAGGAGCTGTCCACGCGGTGATGGTCAAATCCCGACCACCGTCGATACTCCACCAAAAACCACTATAAATCTGGTGAGCCCACCATTACACTCCTTGGGAGAAACTTATAGCGTCATCCTAGAGAAATTGCTCAAAGCTGGGGCTATCACCTTGCCCCCTGTAAAACCTCACTCTGGGTTTGACTCCACCCGCGCAATACCTTCCTGGTACAAAGAAAATGACTTTTGTAACTTTCACCGCGTAAAAGGACATAGTCATGAAAACTGCAAGATGTTGAAAAACATAGTGCAGGAAATGGTTGATGCAGGGGATATAACACTCGATAATCCTAACGCCCTGTACTACAAAAATCTGAAAATTTTCAACAAGCCATTCCCGAATCACTCGTCCAGCAGCAACGTAAACCAAGATATCTTAGCTGAGGAGAGTGTTCATGAGATCCATGCAGTATTCGATACCCAGCCAAAAGCCTCTATCGAGAAAATTTTGAATCAAGCCTCTTCACTAACACAGGAGCCCGAACCTCCTTTACCACCATCAAGCCAAAGCGAAATCATTCCTTTACCCATAGAAGAGTTAGCTGCCAAGGCTTCCCTTCCCATTAATGAGTCTTCTTACACCACATCCCTCTGGCTGCGGCGGATGTTGTCTAATCTATCCATTTCCCAGGACGTCTCCTTCTACCACTCTTGCTTTGCCTGAGAGGAAGGCTCGCCACTCCTTTTGACATCCTTAGATGAGAAATCTCTCTACACCGACATCATTAAATTCTTTAGCCATGACAGACCCCTCCAACATGCCCTTCTGCCTATTAGTCCCTCATCACCTAAATCTTTTCAACAACCCGTCGACCTCTTAGCATCTACTGATACAGTGCCTCATCCGCCTCCTGTGTCACACCCACAATGGATTGGAATTACAACTCACTTTTCCTCTGTACCAAAATTACAAATTACACCTGGAGACTGTCATTCCACAGAAGATAGACAGGCCCTATGGGAACGTTTGAGTACTCCTGTTTCTACTCAAATGCAAATGGTGATCCGATGTCTCCACCATCTACCCGAAGTGCTTACGAAGCTTAAAATGCCCCTGTTCTCGCCTTCACCCCCTCACCTCTACCAAATTCCCCGTCCACTTCTATCAACTTAACCGAGATCTTCCCCTACGCAGGACCTCACCAATGCCCGATCTAACACACCGCTTTAAGCGACTCGATTTATCCCAAAATAAACCCGCCCCGCCACCTAGGAGACAAACGCAATCCGGGCCTCTCATCAAAACCCTCATCTTCACACCCACCTTCCATATTGGGACCTCATCCCTCCACCTTACATCAATATATCATACCTCCTTTGTTTTACTGCAAAAGCGACCTCGCCTTTTACACTATATCTGAGAGATCAAAGGGTATCACAACATCGTTACCCAGCGTATCCGGTCCACTATCAACCTAAACCAATCCCATCATCAAAGGATTTATTTTACTGTCACTCCCCTTTCTCCGTGGTTGTTTCCCATTTACCATGCCATCGTAGCCTCATCATCTAACCAGTGAGCGTAACCACGTGTCCAAGAAACCACGTTTAGTGAAAAACATGTGTCGGCACCCCTCGGCTAAACCACCACCCATCACGAACTAAACACGCCCAAACATTACCACACCCACACAATCAATACCCTCATCTTCTTGATTTTGACCCACTCAAAGGATCTTACGCCAAAATCCTTGCTATGTTGGTGGAGAATGCGACCATCTCCCTACCCCCACTTAGACCTTATGACCCGTCTAAGCCCGACACATGTGGATTATGATGAGTCTAAAATCTGCGCCTATCACACACTGGACATGATGTAGAAGGATCAAAGCTCTAAAAACCATCCTTCGCGAGTCACCTCTTCCGGATCGAAAGATTAAGAAAGACAACTTACGAAGGGAGAGACCTCTAGCGTCGATTCCCTCTACTATACCATCTGTCCCCGCCTCACCAAGATCGATCATTATTCTGACCCCACCTCTTGAAGACCATGAATTATCCCACCATCTTCTTCATCTCGGGTCTACGAGATTAATATGATTAGTGTCATTACTCGAGACGAGAAAAACAATGGGAAAGCGAAAGAAAACACACCTGCGACATCTCTTTCTCCTTGACCATCCCGATTACACCACCACCTAAAGTGGTTATTCGCGTGACCCTTTATCCGTCTCTAATGGAGTTGCCCACCGAACCATGATCAAACGGCTTCATCATCGCGTAAAAATGACACTATATGATCTCATTCGGACTTCGAATCTCATCGACAAGCTCTCGTTGAGATCCTTGAGGATAGAGGTTTTACCCAACGAAACCACCGCCCGTTACCTCCATTCTAACACCCGATCACGTTGCCTCTCTCACCCAACAATCCATCTCCCCACCACTTCGTCTCAAAACAACAAGCCATTGCTGCGGTTAGTTTCTCGGAAGATGAAATTATCGACTTTGGTATAGAAGACCACGACCACCGCCCTTTTCATTTCCGCTTACGTCCGAGACATTGAGTACGTCGGGTTATGATTGGCGGGCGCTAGCCTAAACATCATCTCTTGAAAAGCCTTCCAACAAATGAACATCCCTTAGTTGCATGTGTGCCCGACCCCATCATGTTGCGATCATTGATGATGCTTTATTACTTCTACCTTAGGCACCGTGATCCTCAACATTCGCGTAGGCCCACGTACTTTGCCCGAACTCTTCTATGTCCTTGAAGGAGAGTTCGATATAATATATTGCTTTGGTCGTCCTTGGATCCGGGCCATGGGATGCGTTCCCTCGACATTACATCGATGTATAAAATTTGAGTACGAGGGAAGTCCTACACTGTAAAAGCTGATCCTCCCCCTTGAAAACTTGCAATATGTTATACCGCCCAAGCGATGTGCTTATACCAATTAAGACACCCATACATTCAACCCACCATCCTCTTGAATGTACCTCGACCATCCACCTCAGTTGCACTCTCGCCTTGGTGATGAAACCACCGTCGCACAAACCACTTCTCTTCCCATGACTAACATCCCACCTCAGGCCCCTTAGTAGATGTTTTTCATCGCCTCACGTGAGGAGTACACTATATAACGTTAGTTCTTTCCCTACCCGCGGGAGTACGGACAATTACATGCGCATCCCACCTCGGCCGTCGTCGCGTGGGGAGGTAATCTCTTACGGACCACCCCATTGTCGCACTAACCTAACGTATGGGGGTGTTGGCGCATCCTCCATTACCCACTGAACCTCCTCTTGGTGTGGTTCCCTTCGATCCGATTTTCAATACTTGACAAATCGTCGTTTTATCCCTCACCTTCTTGACTCATTTGTGCGTGGAAGGCTTTGGTTTTGGCCTTTACGAACAAGGCCGACATACACTCATTCCCATGACCACCGCAAACATAATGATCGCGGTGGTCTCGGTTTTCCGAAACACCTACGCAGAGACACCTCCTGTCAGTTTGTATCTGGAAGAGGAAGACGTTGCCCCTCACAGAAACATCATCACCCACTTTGCCATCATCTCCCACGAGAATCGATGGACCCTGAATCTATCCCTCCTAACTTTTTTTTTCATAAATGCTATCTTCATAGGTCCTCTCACTTATCAACGCGATAATGAGGACCCATCTTCTCTTCCCCTTCTGTATCCAGACATGATCGAAGAGGATTCGCCTTTGATTAATGTTGTTGAATGCCGGGATGACGACTCCATCCTCACTTACAGGCGCGGATGATTCTTATATTGAACGTGCCTTACCATCTGAAACCCAAACTATCTTTGAATGCAATCTACTATAGAAATCAACATCCACACGGAGGAAGATCCTCACATAGTGAAGATTGGACAATCCCTTAACACATCGAACAAGCCGCCTTTACTACCTTTCTCCGTGCTCATGACCAAGCTTTCGCATGGTCTTACGGCCCGACATGCAGGGAATTGATCCTACCATTGCCGTCCATAACATCACTCTAAACCCCGATTCCAGGCAGTCAAGCGAAATTGAGAAAAATGCATCCACGCATTGCTCTCTTGGTCAAGAGAGCTCAGCGACTCCTTTCTGTTTCCTTCATTACTGCTTTATTGACTATCCTCGATGGATTTCTAACATCGTACACATCACGAAAGCGGCGGGGGACTTCGGATATGCACGCAGATTTCGGGATCTTAACCTCGCTTGCCCTAAGGATGACTTCCCCCTCCCAGTATTGATCAACTTGTTGATCTCACTGCGAGTCATGAAATGCTTTCTCTCATGGATGGCTTTTGAGGATCTGACCAAATTTTGGTTGCCCTGCCGATCAACACAAAGCGCCTTCATAACTCCTTGGGAACTTTTGTTATCGTGTAATGCCATTTGGCCTTAAGAATCTTTGGTGCTTTACCTATCGTGGGCTATGACCTACATTTTCATGACATTATGCACACTATCCTTGAAGACTATGTCGATGATCTTCTTGGCAAGTCTAAACATCGTAGTGAACATCTCGATGTTTTAACCATTATTTTTGATGCTTTGTTACAATATTGCATCGCCTTGACCAAAAAATGTGTCTTTGGTGTTCTTTGGGAAAACTTCTTGGCTTTATCGTCTCTTTGCGTGGCATTGAGGTCGATCCATCGAAAGTCAAAGCTATCCTAGAAATGCCCCCACCAAAATCTCAAACAATTGCGTAGTTTACAAGGTAAGCTCGATCTATCCGGCGTTTCATCTCCCGACTCTCGGATCGGTGTCGACCTTTCCATCACCTCCTTAAAAAGGATATTGCATTCCAATGGAGTGAAGAATGTCACCAAGCCTTGAAGCTCTCAAATCTTATCTCTTACAGACCACCGTGCTTATCCCACCCCAAGACAACCGCCCTTTCTACCTTTACCTTTCCGCCACCGACCATCTTATAGGAGCCATGCTTGCACATCGTGACTCGAGAATCACGAACAAGCCGTTTATTATATAAGTCGTACTTTGGTGGACTATGAGACTAGGTACACACATGTAGAAAAATTGTGCCTTGCCCTATCATTCGTTGCCACCAAACTCAGACACTACCTTCTGAATCACAAGACTTTCGTCATCACCAACACAGACCCCATCCATTACATATACGCCAAACCTCATCTAAACCAGCGCATTCTCGATGGCTCATGCTTCTCGCCGACCTCGACCTTGAGTTTATCCACGAGAAATCAATCAAAGGACAAACTCTTGCGAGATCCAACTTGCGGAGGCCCTCTGCACTGCAGGGAACAATTTACCAATTTTACCTTCCCAGACGAACTCATCGCCACTCTTTCGCTCGGAGAAGTGTCGTATCAAATGACCCTCTTCTTCGATGGATCTAAGTGCCAGCGCGGCGGAGGAGCCGGCGTTGTTCTCATTCCTCTCAACGCTGAACCTATGCCTCTTTCATTCCGACTTGATTTCCCTTGCACTAATAATACAGCGGAATACGAGGCCCTTGTTCTAGGTCTCCAAGTTGCGTTACACTTAGGTATCAAATCTATCAACATTTTTGGCGACTCTCAATTGGTAGTCAATCAAGTTATGGGCGTCTACCAATGCAAAAACGAGGAACTTCAAAAATACAAACACTATGTGGATTCACTTCTAGCTTTATTTACCCACTATTCTATCTGAAACCATTCCCGCTCCACTAACAAATTTGCGGATACTATGGCTTGCTTAGCCTCGCAAATTCCCTTGCGCATTGACTCGAATTATTCGTTGTGGTCCAACAACTTTTTGCCCCATCTATTCAACCCCGGTAGTTTGTATGATAAATCGTGTCTGCTAATTCACGGGATACAGTACCACCAATTTCATGACTACCTTACATCTCGGTCCTCCTCCCACACGATCTTACTAGTAGCAAAAACGTGCTTTTCTTAAAAGTGTTTCGCGTTATGTTGTCATGGGGGACTCCTCTATAAACGTGGCTTTGATGGTATCCTCCTTGTTTGTCTAACTAGCGCGGAGGCCACTCATACCATCCAACAGTCCATGATGGTATTTGTGGTGGACATTTTAGCGGCCTTGCCGTGGCTAAGCGAATCCTTCGCCTTGGTTATTATTGGCCTACTCTCGATAGCATTACTACGAATATGTTAAGCGTTGTGTTATGTGTCGACAACATGCCAATCTTGAACATACTCCTAGCCACCCGCTCGGATCGCTCGAGATCTTTGGCCTTTCTCACATGATGGGGTTTAGACCTTATTGGTGAGATTCACCCAACCTCTTCACAACGTCACCGTTGGATAATCACACGACCGAATATTACACAAAATGGGTGGAGGCTATTCCACTCATTTCAATCAAAAAAAAAAAATTGTCGAGTTCATTAACCACCACATTATCATCGTTTTGGTGTTCCTCATCGCTTTGATAACGAGATAATGGAAAATCTTTCAAAAACAAGTTGTTCTGAGACCTTTGTGACAACTTTGGTATCAAACTTAGTTCTCATCACCTTACTATCCACAAGCCAATGGGAAAGCCGAGTCTTCTAATAAAACACTAACCAAAATCCTCATGAAAGTTGTCAATGAATGCGGAAGAAATTGGCGATCACATTCCCTTTGCCCTTTGGGCTTATCGTACTAGCATTCGTACCTCTACTAATGCCACACCTTTTCTTTGGTATACGATGCAGAGGCTGTTTTGCCTCTCGAAATACAAATACCCTCCCTTAGAATATCTCTTGGGATATTCTCACTGCGATGATTTCCGCGAGCGGTTAGCCCAATGGAGCTTCTTGACGAGCGTCGTCTTAGGCTCTTGATCACCTTCAAATCTATCAAAAACGCATCAAGCGTGCTTATGATAAGCGACTTCATGAGCGTACCTTTAAGGTTGGTGATCTTGTCCTCAAAGAGAATCAACATGTAACCAAACTAGAAAAGAGCAAGCGTGGAAAATTTGCTCCCGATTGGATTGGGCCTTATATAATCACTCACACCTATGGATCGAGGCACTTATCGTTTAGCTTCGCAATGGTAAACTGAGCTGAACCCCTAATGCCTTGCATCTTCGACCATTCTCTTTGTTGAATCTAGTGTTATATCACTCCTTATCTACCTCTTTGCTCGTCCCTTGAGCTCATTTACCACTACATACACTTTGTTTTCTATATCTCAGAAATAAAATCAAGCTCACCCCTCACCTCCCCTTGATAATGCCTTCCCCTTTTAGTCTAGTCCATGACTTGAAAGTATTAAAATAAGCCGTATTCTTATGGGATTTTCTTGAGTCAAACTTCCTACTAAACTAGATGCTTCACGCGAAAAAGAACATCTAGTTATCTAAAATTAAATATATTGCTCCCTCGAAGGACATTTATATGCCAAACTATTCTTTTTCTTATAAATAAGGCTTTGCTCCCCTGAAGGACAGACTATGCACTAAAATCATCTCTTCTGCTTTATAAATGAAATTCCCCAGAAGGACAGCTATACACAGTCGACCTTTATCGAAGCTTCTCATTGATCGGCTTCGTGAAGACCTCAAGAATAATACAATCAATATCCCTTATAGACTTCCCGCATCGATCGATCTACATTTATAAAATAAAAGCCTCATTCAAAAGAACTTTTTGGGTCATGGACTTGTCTATTTAGGGTAGGTTCTCTTTCGTTGTAACAAGTTCTTTGTACCTCGGCTATATCATCCACATCACCTCACCATTTGTTTTGACTCAGGGACGTAACGTACACACGATATATTGTGATCATCTGACTCTTTTCAACTATGGACTTCTCGTCAATACATACACGGCACTTAGGGCTTCGAGCTCGTTCTACGTTGTGTGGTTTGTTTAGCTCTTTTCACCTACGGAGCACTCTTTCCTTTGCCTCGCATCTAGAATTGTGTGTTGATCTTAATCGGGACACTTTATTCCCTCTTACTTGGTATGCTAACCTTTGCTTTACCTATACCTACACCAACAACATTATCCTACCTACACAACACATTACCCTACCAACATCAAATTTTTACCAAGCGACAAATTGCCTAAACCATACCAAATTGCCTAAATTCACCCTCCACGATCCTAAGGAGAACTACATCGATCGAGGCCCTTCCTTGCTTTGTGCGATGGGCTATGTAGCGCACACTTCGGAGACATGGGGTCTCCCAGGTTAGCTCGACCATCCCTACCATAACCTATCATGTGTGGTGAATATAAATATTTTGTGTATTTCTATTTAATCACATTTCTCTTTATCCTTTTTCAAACACCGAAAATCAAAACAAAACATCTTATTATTATCATAACTCAAATCAACATACATATTCGATTTTATTTAGATGTTAAACAAATACATCTTCTCTCATCATCGACACGCGAGTCGGCATCCTTATTTATTCTTATACCTTGCTAACATATACTCGGACCATCACGCCTCATCCCGAACTAGGTGATGATCGTGATCGTCGACCCTCTCGCCGGGCCTCTCTGTCCTCAAAGGTACCACGGCTATTGGTACCGCCCGATCTGCGATCTCTCCTGTAACATATGAATACGCCCTCTCGCATGGAGAACTCCGACCTCTAGTCTCCCATGCTTGTGACTCATGACCACTAACAATCCTCTTGTCTCATTCACTGCGTTTGGAGCTCTTTGAACCAAGCGCTGCGAGACGATCCTCTCTGCTGTAATCACCGCTATGTCGGGCGCTCACGCACACCTCGCGGTTCTGCTACCCACCATAATCTATAGGCCTCGGCCTCACCATTTGGCCGACTCGAGGCCCTTACGAGGCCTCGATCTGCCATTTGGCCCGAGCCTAAGGCCTCGACCTACTACCTATTTGGCCCGACCCAGGCCTCGCCTGCCTAACAATTTGGCCCCAGGCCTGAGGCCTCGACCTACCTGTTTGGCCCGACCAGGCCTCGACCTATTGCCTCCTCGACCTCATTTTGCCCGACCTAGGCCTCGACCTACCTATTTGGCCCGACCCAAGGCCTCGCCTCGCCTAAGGCCTAATTGGGCCCGAGCCCACGGCCTCGACCTACCTGTTTGGCCCGACCCAGGCCTCGGCCTACCTATTTGCCCGACCAGGCCTCGCCTACCTGTTGGCCCGGCCCGAGGCCTCGACCTACCATTTGGCCCGACCAAGGCCTCGGCCTCGAGGTTTCGTCTACCATTTGGGCCCGACCTAAGGCCTCGACCTACCATTTGGCCCGGCCCAAGGCCTCGCCCTACTGCCGTTGGCTTACCCAGGCCTCGGGCCCGGCCAGGCCTCGGCCTACCTTTTGGCCTACCCCAGGCCTCGTTTGGCCCGACCAGAGGCCTCGGCCTACCTGTTGGCCCGACCAGGCCTCGCCTACCATTTGGCCCGACCAGGGCCTCGCCCTACCTTATTTGGCCCGACCAGAGGCCTCGCCTACCTATTTGGCCCGACCAGGCCTCGCCTACCTGTTGGCCCGACCAGGCCAGGCCCGCCTCGCCTACCACCTACCTATTTGGCCCGACCCCAGGCCTCGGCCTACCTGTTGGCCCGAGCCAGAGGCCTCGCCCTACCATGTTTGGCCCGACCCGAGGCCTCGCCCTACTGTTGGCCCGACCAGGCCTCGCCTACTGTTGGCCCGGGCCAGGCCTCGGCCCGACCCAGGGCCTCGCCTACCTATTTGGCCCGACCAGGCCTCGCCCTACCTGTTGGCCCGGCCAGGCCTCGCCCTACCTATTTGGCCCGACCAGGCCTCGCCTACCCACCTAAGCCGACCCGGGCCTCGCCCACCACCCTTTGACGGCCCGAGGCCGTATCATTCCATACCATACCCATTGGCGAATCAATGTTTTATTTTATCCATCCATCATGTACCTTGTGTTCAATCGAGCTCACTTGTTCGTGTTTTAGCATGATTAGGGTCCTTGACTTGATCTGTCGACCAACTTTGCCTGACCTGGGCCGTGGCGTTTATCTCAACCAAACCAACCACCATTTGAGTGCTGCCGAACATGCCTAAACGTTCTGTACCTTACATTATATACCACGGAGCTACTTCCATGCCTTGGATACCGAGGATTATATCACCCTTGTTTGGATAAACTATCGACCTTTGCCTATACATTCTTTGGTTTGCTCGTCAAATCATGTACCCTAGTCGTCTTATTGCATTTCAACATGCGTCTTCTTCCTTGGACCTACCCCACCACCTTACCATCCTCTCTACCACATATACCCTTCATCACCCTATCCACTGATTTCCGTTCACTCAATCTGTGATAGATTTGAGGGGATTACCTATATCTTAACATGAGAAACCACTTCATATTATTGTCATGACTTTTCTGAGAACAAGCTACCGACAATAAGGGGCTAATGTAGACACCAAATTCGTGTCTCCACGACCCCTTGTGACCCGCATCCCATTTCATGACCTAACCTCATTACCTAAACTTTACACAATTATTTATTAATTACCTTGTAATTGATAAATCCACATCACCTTACCCGCCCTCACTTTGCCACCTCATCATGACCTAGCCCTAACCTAAACTAACCTAATTAGGACCCATGACTTGGTCTAGACTCACATCCATAACTAATGCCTCCTTACTCGCTTTTAAAGCCGACCTTCTAGCCACTTGACCAAGCCATGGCCCATCTCTCGGGAGAAAAGCGGGAAGGTGGGCTATTTTACTAAAAATAGCCTACTTTTTCCTAACAGATGCTTAGGTTCTACTCGGCCGCCGTCGGTTACGCAACCGCCATCGGTTCCACTGTAAATGGGCTTCCCAGAGCAAAACAACGGATCGGAATTTCATTTTGGAGATCGGTCGAAGGATTTTTAATCAAAGGAGAGTCAGCGATCGGCGAGTCGAACTTCACTTGACCAAGCGAGAGGCGAGTAAAGAAACCGAAGAGTTGGCGTGAGGAGATCAACTTGCACCTTCATCAAAAAAAACAGTAAGTTATATCTTGCATGTCCTCCATTATAACATTTCTTGTGCTTTTGGAATTGTAATCTTCCCAAATCCGTTCCAGAACCCATTATCTAACGTACCATTGCCTCTAACTATCATTCCTTAGCTTCTAACCATCCCATTTCTCAATACTATCCAAAAACCAGCCATTACAAACACCACAACCAGCCCAGAAGATCCTAGAACCAACCGGTATCGGTTATCAGTGACCGCCATCGGTTATAGGTAACCGGCATCGGTTCCTTTGATCAAAACCAAGAAAAACAGCCTTTTCCCTACCCAGTTCCACGAAACAATTTAATTGGTACTCTACAGTATTTTGTGTTAATTCATATTAGCGAGAGGCCGACCACCTTCGAAAGGAAGTTTCATACTTCACAGGCCCAAGCGTTCCTCATTTATTATCTAATCAAAATCTTGTGGTCTTGTGTTCTTATTTGCGAGTAGTCCTTCCAGAGACAAAAGGAGTTCTTCGCGGTCGGCTGATCTTTCTCTACGGTATGCGCACATCATCTCGACATCATGTAATATCAAAAATACATAAATCATTAACAAGCTAAATGGTTTAATGATGAAATATTTGTGTGGAATTGAGACATATTTGGTTTGTGTCATTTATGCTCATGAAGTGTTGCAGATGTGTTCTATTCAAATAATTTTTTGGAAATGAAACCATTTACCATTTGTGTGGGAGACATATTTGGATGTGTCATTTATGCTCTTAAGTGGATTATGTGTTCTATTCAAATAAAAACCATTTGCAAATCATCTTAGGATATAAGGAGCAAAAACCAATCATCTTAGAAAGGTTTTGGTATGAAATGCTTACTATAGCTGTTGTTTTTTTGTCATGGATAGCTTTTAGACACCTAAAATGATGTTTTAGAATACTTGGTTTTATATGGACATTTATTTTTTTCTCGAGCCTAATGGCCTAATCATTCTATTAGGATTCTCAAGAAGGTGCGTTGAAATAGGTGTGCTTGGTTGGTTTTCTCCATGGGACTAATAGTCGTTAGAGCTTGAGGAGGTTTTTCATGATTCCCTTGAATTTTTCCATTTATTGGTTGAGGATAAAATTGAATATTGAGGTTTTTGAGCATATTTCTCTTGAGGCTAGTTCTTGAGTTCTAGAACCCTAATTGAGCGATTCTATAGATTGAAGTGATTGAGTTCCTTAAGACCCGATTTGGATATTGAAGTGAGTTGTTTCCAGATAGAATATTTCATGTGATTTTCAATGATATGCTACTTGTAACTTGATGTATAGGTTAGAGGTGTGAACCAACTCGAGTTTTTGAAGACCTAGTTTTGAGCTCTTGAAGTGAGTTTGAGCAATGTTAGAGAAGGAGCTATTTTGGGGTCTTGTGCCATGGTTTTAAGAGTATAATGGGTTTCATGAGTTATATGACATAAAACCTTATTTTTTATGAATAACCTCTATCAAGATGATGATTTTTACATGTCAATTCATTCAGTCTTGCGGAGTGATTTTTAGGTGCTTAAGTCCTTGATGGAGTGGCTTTCTTCTTGGTGTGATTCCTAGTTTTGATAGGCGATGCATAGGTTCTTGGGTTTGTTGAAGGATGTGATAGTATTTACCTAAAATTTTGGAGATCTTGGAGTCTTGAAAAATTTGTTAGTTGATCTTAATGTTCATAGTCCATTCATTGGAGGAGAAGGCTTGTGTTGAGGCCTAATTGTGGAGCATGTTTGTATCTAGGCCTATGCCAACCTATATAGTATTTTAGGGTAAATTTATATGAGTTTCTGGATATATTTTTATGTTGACATGACCTAAATTAATGGTCTTATCCAACCTGTGGTCATTTATGGGGTGTGTCAAGTATAAAAGTGAAGTGTGATGGCTCCTTTGTGTGAGTTGAAATGATGAGGATATGAGTGAGCTAAAGGAGGAAGTTGAAGAGGTGTAAGGAGTCAAGGGTAGAGATGAGGAGAGAAATGAGGACTTGATAATAGTTGAGGATCAAGTATTGAAGTTCATGTGACCTGATCCACAAATGAAGAAGCAAATTTGAGTGAAGGAGAGAGTGTAGTTTGAGAAGATTTTGAGAGAAAGGAGCTGAACTTGTGATCACAATCAGTTGTAGGAGCAACCAATAGTCAATAATCATCCATTTTAGGTGGCCGGGTGGGTGATTAGTCATATTAGTGGGTTGTAGCCTCCTTATAGGGTGGGGTTCCCTATTAAACTAGGGGTCGGTGCCTCATTAAACAAACATTGTGTGATGTGTAATATTCATATTAGTATTTTGTATTGAGTAATATATTCGCGAGGTTTTAGTGGGTTTATTCCTTGAGTTTTTGCACTTATAAAACCTCAAGGGAATAAAACCCACTAAAATGTGTGAATATATTACTCAATAAAAATATTTATATGAATATTACACATCACACAAGATTTGTTTAGTGAGGCACCAACCCCACATAAAGTACCAACCCCTAGATTAATAGGGAACCCCACCCTACAAGGAGGCTACAACCCACTAATATGACTAATCACCCACCGACCACCTAAAATGGACGATCATTGAATATTGGTTTCCCTACAACTGATTGTGATCACAAGTTCGGCTCCTCTCTCTCAAAACCTTCTCAAACTACCTACTCTCCTTCTTCACTCAAATTTACTTCTTCATTTGTGGATTAGGTCACATGAACTTCAATACCTAATCCTCAACTATTATCAACTCTTCATTCCTCTCCTCATATCTACCCTTGACCCTTTCTCTCTCTTATTTCATGTACTTGTGATTTGATGTTATACCCTAATAAGTTCACATTGATTATGTATGTTAAATGGTTGTTTTGAATAATGTTATAAACTATGGTAATGGATTTGATAGTTTTGTAGGATTGATTAAACCCTACCATTATATTGTGCTTCTAACAAGAATAACCAAAGCCAAGTTAATATGGAAAGAATCTAATTGTGTGATAACCTACCTTTGAGGATCTTTCAGTTCTTTGGTTTGAGGATCAAAACTAGAGGCACATGTTAGGATTGTATTGGTACACTTTGGATTAATGTAGGAAAACCTAATGCATAAGATAATCCACTCTTCATAATGCTTGACCTAATGGGGTTGGGTTTTCATCCTTCATTCTAGCCCATAAATCATCCAAGTTCATGTGTTTTACATCACCGTCTCCTATTTCAGGGAAAAAGGTTTCAAGTGAGGAGATATGCTCATATTCAATATATTAAAACTTCATTATGGAAAGTTGGGAAGGACTCAATGAAAGATAATGGTTTTAATGTGGGTTTTAAATAGGACATGAAGGAAATATCTCAAAACCTAAACAATTGCCAAAATGGACCAACCAAAGATGAAACTACTCACATCTTAGATGCGAGATGAAGGTGACCTTCCCACACTCAAATGCAATTGAAATTTTTAATTTCGAGAAGAAACAAAAATGTCATTAGAAAAATAGTGTACTATGATGCGGGATAATAAAATTAACAAGAAGGGTGAATTTAATGAAAATTTGAGAAAAGGTTAAGTAGGAGGAGTTTTTAATATGGGAATTGGGTGGAAGGGAAGAAACAAGTTTTTTCACAGCTCACCTTTCTTATTTTATACTGAGAAAAGTTGTAGTTGCGGAGAACTTAGAGAAACGAAGAACAATTCTTTGGGTTCTCAAAGTTCTGAATTATTTGACTTACCCAATGGAAGTGGTGATGGTAAGGATGTAGAGAATGGAAGGCCAAAATTAACAAGGATGGAGGTGCTTTGCATGTGTACTAACATTTTTGACGTAACCAACATGGTAGGGAAGGGAAGAGAATGGTGATGTCGAGGAAGCGGTGAACAAGGTGAAGCGAGGAAAATTTCCAATTGTGCCCAAAGTTCTGATACATCTGATTTTATTGACAAAAGTGAAGCAAACGATACAAGTGGTGATGTAGGAAATAAGAGGAAAAGGGAACAATTTCCTCATGTTTCTTAAATGACTGATTCATCCGAGTGAGCTCAAAAAACCTCAAAATGACTAACTCTTGGAATTTTCCTCTTTATACTTGACACAAGAAAGGTAAAATGCAGCAAAAAGTAGTAAGATACTTAGCCACATTTTCAATTTTTTTTTAAAATTCCCATTTCATGTGTCGTGACAATAGGTTCCCTTCTTAAACAAAAGTGGACTCCATAGTATTTTTAACCTCAAATGTTAATGACTAGATGATCAAACATAAACCCAATTTTTTTTTGGAACTTTTTTTCTTATTACCACTTTTTACTACCAATAGGCTAATTGGAGATCTAGCATAGTGTTATTACACCTTTGGTCACATTGCCCTTAATTCTATCCATTAACACCTAATCTTGTGCGAATGATATCTTTGACATACGGTGTTCATGTGACCCATTCAAAATGCATTGGAAATATGAATCGATATATTTTGTAATAAATTTTAGTTATCTCCACTTTTCAACTACCAGTAGGTCGATTGGTGATATTGCATAGTGTCATTTCACTGTTACACTTGTGCCCATAATTTTGTCTGTTGACACCTCATCTTGTGCAACTGATATCTCTGATATACTATGTCCATTTTGACCTATTTAAAATGTGTTGGAAAGACGAATATGATATGTTCTATAAAAAAAAAGGTCTTGGGAAATTGTGTGAAAATATGAATCATGAGTTGACCTCGCAACTTAGGAAGGGTGTGAAAGGGATCAAAAGTGGCTTAACAAGGGCTGAAAGATAGATATATTTAGGGAATGGTTATGAGAAATTGTAAACATCTTGTCATGTTTTTAGATATCCTCATCATCATCATTGGGTGCTTTAACTCTAGCATCATGAAAAAATGGGTTCATCTGATCATCACATGTTGTAAAGGTACATATCCTTAGGAAATTATTTACACAGATTTTCTCCATACCCAAAAAATTTCATACTTTATCAATGCTACTACCAAAACCATGTGCTTCTCGGAAAATAGTATTGCACCAAGAACATGATGTTGTTTAACTCTATGAGAGAATGAAATGAGTTCCTACTTTATTCATTGAACAATTTTTGTACTTCATTAATACAATCGAGTTGATTGTTTATGAACTCTTACTATATTAGATAAATTAGATTAATTTAAGAAAGAATTAGATGGATGAATTGTAAACAATGGATAAAACATAATGATTAAGATAAATATGAAAAACAATTACCCTAGAGAAACCCAATATGAAAGGACAATTTTAGCTGAGTGAAGCTATACTTCGTCATACCCATTATCTTTTTATAGTTTACAAGTCCATTTTCTTCATTAGGCCTTTAAGGACACAAACATCAATAAACGACATCTTACACTTGCAACTCTATATAAAATCTACTATGGTTCACTTAATTGACTTACCAAAATTTATTGTTGTCATTAAAATCCTCGTTTTTTATCCTTCATATGTTTCCTTCAATTAATTATATTCATTTTACATTCCTTTTACTCAACGACAAACCAAATCACTTAGTTGTATATCCTGAATAAAAGTGCACTTCCTTTCCTTCTTTGAACCTCCGTGTGACAATTTATATAGTTTCACATTTCTTGAGCTATGAAAGAATCCCAAAACTTGGAAACATAACTAGAAAAACATTTGATCTATCTCTTAATATTCTCATATAATATATACGAGTGAAATTGTTTCTTTACCCATTTTGAAGGTTACCAAACCACCTAGTGATTGTTAAATTACTTGATAAGTAAAATCCTCTTGGTTGTGAAACAATCACTTAAGGTTGTAAAAATTTCAGAGAGGTTTCAAAACCACCATATGACTTACATCCAATTTAAAATACCTAAAAAGTGATATAAATTCTTCTGACCATAAATTTTTTATACATATTAAAAATTAGGCGTCCTTTTAAAAATATTTATACTAATAAACTATAACACCAAAAAATTGTTTTGATAAAAACCATATGAGTTTACATTGATAATGTATATAATTCAATTTTAAAAATCAGATTTTTATTGAGTATTTCTAATAATAGAAAGTGATGAAAGGTTCAGTAATTCCAAAACCATTGGTAAGGAAGAGAATAAAAAGAAATCAAACAATCTACAAGGATTTAAGGATTTGTGGAAAAACAATCTTAGCCCTCAACGAGTTTGGTGGGAATAAGGGTAGGATAAGTAAACTTGTGCTATTTTACATTAATTCATAGGATATAAAAAAATACCCCTAGTTCTAGATCTACCTCTTGATATTTTATTGTTAATACCTCCCAATACACCACTTTTGTTAGAAAATAACCCTTTACATCATGTGGAGCCATTTTTGTGACATTTTTAATTTTTACCTCTTTTATTTTTAATTAAATATTTAACATTCACCACATAATTTACTCATATTGTCAGTTAATTCCTTGTTGACTTTGATCTTAGACTTCAAAACAAGGTGTTGATGATATACCTACTTTGATGTATATCTTTTATTCCAAAAATAGCTACACACCTATGGTTGATTAACATTTTCATTAAATATCCTTCTAGCCTCATACGTTTTTACACTTTTAGAGGCCTTTGTTATGATTCTTGATGCAAAATAAATGTTGCAAAAATAGAAAATATAATGCATATAGGAGGACTTGTAGGGATGCATAAATAATTTCCAATTCTCCTACATAAACATATGTGAAAATAATGTGCCAACATATCTAACCCATGATATTTATTCCAAAAATATTATTCTTAAAATATTAATGGATATAGGAGGATTTGTAAGGATGCATAAAGAATTTCCAATTCTCCTACATAAACATATGTAAAAATAATGTGCCAATATATCTAACCCCCGATATTTATTCCAAAAATATTAATCTTAAAATCTTCTACCCTTTAATCCAAGAGAATATATATGTGTTAAGATATTAATTAGTATATGAGCCTCACATAGGAAATAAATCAAAGAAGGAAAATATCCAACTTGTTACATGTTATCTTAAATAATGAAAGTGAAAAGACATTGAATGAAATGGGCTTTGGTACTATGGAGATTCCTACAACCAGTTCACTATGAAAATATGAAGTTGAAAGTTGAGTAGTATAAGAGCCTCTACTAAGACCTTTCCATTAAGAATGCATCTAATAAGATGCTCTTAGTGAAGAATATCATTTAGGGACGATAAAATATATCATGTTTCAAGAAAGTACTATTTACAAAATTCTTTTGGAGCTAGTCTTTTAAATTGCATATAATGTTGCAAATGGATTTTTAAAATATCGATGCAATGATTTCTATCAATTCTTTGGAATACCAAGGCATGTCATATTGTAAGTAAAGTAATTTTATTTTCTATGCATATGTGAAAACAATTGAAAGTAAGGTTAAATTATTGATATCAAATATGAAGAAAGAAATTATTGGAATCATTTTTTTCAATTAAAAGGTGGGAAGAACTATATTGAATTAATTTAATGAATAGATTAATAGGGCTTAGTTAAAATCAATAATTTTACGTTTTATTTAATCACCTATTGCGGGGGAGCTAAATAATTTTCGTACTTCCATATTTTAGTTTACATGATATAATAAAAAAGAAGGAGACTAGATAATTCTATTAAGGTATTAATGGAGAAAAATAGAGATTATGGGATATTTTGCAAGAAAAAAAAAAAAAAAAAAAAAAAAAAAGCAGCTACTTCTCTATGAAATAATTGAAATAACAAATATTTATATAATTATTGGATAAGCTTAAAAAGTGGTTTTTGGATGGAACCCTACCTAGGTATAAAAAGGCCTAAAAGACAAGCTAAAACCATAAGCACAATGAGATATCTGAAAAGAAAAACAACTTCCTGTAGCATAAAGAAATAAAAGGGAAAGTAAGTAGTAAAGTTACACAAACTCAACATAAAAATAACAAAGTGGAATCAAACCCAAAGAAGGGAAATAAACCCCACAACAAAAATACATAAATAAAATCGCCAATAAGAACCACGAGAAATATGAGAATCAAGACGTTTAGATTTCCTTGTCAAAACATGGGTCCAAACATCTTCCTCCTCCAAAAATTACCATCAAGTTTAGTGGGTCCATAAATATTTCGACAAACTCCTATAGCTAGAGCCCTCCCAAAATTCGATAATTTTAAGAACAATTTCAGCACCACCACGAATGGGGTTCCACTTAATTCTCTATCCTTTGTCTAGTTAGGGTTGTGTTTGATTATACATTAATTACATTCATCTTGTTTAAAATTATGGTGGTCACCACCCGATCCCATCTTGAAATTTCAACCGGCTATGTGGGGGAAGGGCGTCGAGATCAAGGTAGACAGTGTGGCCTCCAACGCCGATACTCCTTGATTACTCACCTTCCTAATGAGCTCCACCTGCTTCACACACCGTGCTTCCACCGCCATAACTAGGGGTGATCATGTCCCTACGTAAAACATCCATGTGCATCACGGAAGGGGAGCAACACCTACCACCAATAAGGGATAAATCTTATGGGAAAAAGCTGCACACCGAGCAGATGGGCCGACCCCAATCTTAGCGAGTCTCACTGCAAAATTATACTCCCACACGGGGCTAAATAAATGACTCCACTCTCGTAGTCGAACAACCCAAGTTCGGATCGAGCCCACCCGCTCCTGACCATCCTCCTTGCTAACACTTTCATACCCTCCAACAAAGGCCCGGGTAATAGACATTTCACAACAGCCACAAGTAACTCCTCCATTTCATTTACCTCAACCCCCACAATAGATCCGTCTGCCCGGATAAGGGACCTAGGAGCAGGGGAGACAACGATTTAATATTTATTTTTCCACTCCTAGGTGGAACCCAAAAACCACCCGCACCATGGCCAACAACTCGAACTTGGCACGGAAGATGGGAGAGCATTTTTAATCCAAGGCCTTGTCAAAACTCCATGTTTTGAGATGATACAAATGGAGGGAGGTAAGAAATTACTCGGAGGCACTTTGACACACATCCCGGCAGATATCATGTGTCCGAGCAAGAGTGGTAGGGTAAATAGTCAATAGATACCCTAGCACTTTGGAAATCCCTTCTAGGACATATTTATCCAAAAACTAAAGATCCATAGCGGAATCATGACCTTGATAGGGTATGCACTAGGTTCCATTTTCCCCATATCCATGCCAGGCGCCATCTGGAAAGTTGCAAAGCCTTGTTTTCCCAAAAGCCAAGTCCCTCCATTAATCACTGCGAGAAAATCCTCTTCGACCATAAACCGAAACAAGAAAGATCCAAAATAAATGGCCACCACTTCAATACCACCCAATGACACCCATTTTATGCTCTCTTAAGCTCTAACGGAGTCGATGTTAGGCATAACTCTAGTAAAGAAGTCGATAAGAGTAAATTCATAACTTTTTATTTCTTTATTCACCCATGAATCAAACGATCAAAGATGGGCCATCAACTTCCTAGATAGAATTTAGAGGAGAGAGGAGGAAATTCTGCTTCGAGTGCCTGCCCGAAACTTATTCACTTTAGAAGAGTTGTTCCTTTTAGTTGTTTTTTCTTGAATTTTCACGTTCCTTTAGCATAGGGCTAGGGTTAGGGTTGCGGTCTCGTTCTTGCTTCTTATAAATTTGAAAAATTATTTCAGAAGAGCCTCCATCGTTTATTCTACTTGAACGGTTTGACATGATTTACATTCTTGAATCCTTATATTTAAAACAAATTTTTATATTCATATTTAAAACAACAAGGATTTTACAAAAACTTATACAAAAAATAACATACAAATAACTATAGTTATACATTCCTTCTTCTAAATATATGGACTTCTATAATGGCTCTGTATGGACTCCTTTGCTAATGTTTTCTCCTTATATGTTCTATAGATTTCTAATATGACTATGCTGCTCTAGACATCTACTGGTTTGATTTAGGTATAATTTCCCCTCTTTTTCTTTCTTCTACTCCAAACTTAGAACTACTATTCTATTTTTGTGGAGATACTTCTTTTTATAAATCTAGACAAAATACTTTTTCCCTCTTCTTTTCTTCTCCCAATTTTTTTAACTACTAAAGGACCAATTGACATTTAGTTTTGTAGTCCAAATCTAAATTTTAGAGATTACTTGGATCATGTAAGTCAAATATTGAATTTTGGGGTTCCATAGGACACATAGTTATTGTTGGTATTTGGGTTTAATTTTCTAACACTCCTCCTTAATCAAAACTACCAATCTCAAGCATTTTCAAATGAAAAATAAAAGTGTGGAGCTTGTTTGCTAATAGTCCATATATTTTTGTGTGAGTCCAAACAAATTCAATGGCATGAATATGTGAGTTTGTAGCGTTCTCCCAAAGTCCAGAGAAGTTATATGTGAACTTGGAGAAATTATGAAGCTAAATCAGTGAGTCCAAAAATTTATGCACTAGTTCACAAATATTTTGGGTGAGTCCAAAAAAACTTTTGTGTGAGTCCAAATTTTTATGCAAATAGTCTAGAGAAATCTATATGAGTTTGAATCCTTTTGTATGGCTTCAAAATTAATAACCATGAAATTCGAGCTAGTTCATAGGTTGCCTCTACAACATCTATGACACTCAATATTTCTCTTAGGTTCTCAAAAATATCTTTTTACAATGGTTTAGTAAAGATATTCGTGATTTATTTCTTGGATCTACAATATTTGAGTAATATCACTCCATATTTTCCAAATCGATAAAATGATAATAGATCTCAATATGCTTGCTTTGACCATGGAAAGACCAAATTATTTGTCAAATCTATTAAGGATGTATTATCACAAAATATGGTTTTGGCATCTCCTTATTCCTCATTCAAGTATACTTTGGGATTATCCTAAGCCAAATAGTCGACATGTCATTGCATTTTTGTAATATACTCAACTTCTATTGTGGAGAGAGAAACTATGGGCTATTTTTTAGATGTCCATGAAATGGCTCATGATCCAATATGATACATATATCCATATTTTCTCTTCTTATCATCTACACTACCTTCCCAATCAATATCCATATAACCAATCGGCTTAAAATTAATTGTTGCGGTATACAAAATGCCAAGCATTTTGTGCCATTGAAATGTATCACGATTCTCTTCCCTACTTTCCAATGTGTCTCCTTAGGTGTTTCCATAAATTTAGAAATTAATCTTACTACATACATAATATCAGACCTAGTTGTTGTCAAATATATTAAACATCCAACCATGCTTTTATATAAGGTTGGATTCACCTAATTGTTGCAATCAGTAGTCACTAAATCATGAAATTATTATGTACATATATCCTCTAAATACTGCATTTATATCCATGATTCATAAGCAATAGAATTACTCATTAACACCCTTTTACTTTACTTTCACATTGCTTTTTATCATTTTCATCTTTATCACTTGTTTTTGGTGATTAAAAACTTACGGTTTTATACTAGTCAATACCCTACTCGGATCTGATTTCACTGTTCACCCTTTTGAGAATCATGTACAAGACCACCCATTAGGGACAAGATCGCCTCAATACTATTGTCCCCTCTAGGCACCTATGTCCTCTTTGTCTCTTTTTTAATCTTTCTAATGTTACTTCTTCCTTCACTTCTTTTATCACCCTGGTTTTCCTTTCACTTGTTAATGAAGAGAATTAAGCAAGCAAATTATATATATATGTCTTATTTAACCTCATTAGGGGGAGTATTTAAGAGGCACATACATCTAAAGGGAACTAAAATACTGCTTTTTTTACTACATACTTCACTACATAGGAGGGTTTATTATGAATTCCATACCACACATTTTCATTGAGAAAAAATAGTTGTATCCCTCTATTATTTGTGTGACTAACACTAGGGCATTTTAGCTCAATGAACACCATTTCAATTACATGCACAATAACTATATAGGGTCTTAAATGTAGTATAATGCTTCGTGAAAATCACATTGGGGTGACTGCTGAGGTTAGTATGACTCAAACATATGCATATTTTTAATCATCTAATATGCACTTGAGTATTTTTTAAGTATATAGGGTTTATTTTGTAGGTGGATGTGTAAACAAAAATATGATGTGACCTATTGCGAATAAGGAGAGACACTAAACGACATAGAAAGAACTAGAATCCAAGATATTTCATAGACACCATTGCCCAAAATAGATGTTAGCACTTAGGTGACCTGTCCCTTTCTAGGAACTTCTATCCCCGAGATCATCCTTTCTAGAATTAGTAACAGGAGAATGCATAACCCAAAAATTTTCCTTCTAGATCATTCTCTAGTTCAAAATTAGTTTAGACCTACAGATATAAGTTGAGTCATTCTCCAAACCTTATCTATCACTCTTGCTTGCATTTTATTTTCTTAGTATTCCTTATTTACTATTATATTTATATCATAAAAATGTCCTTATTTTATATTTATATTTTATTAAATCAAAATATTCCTTGCTTAATTTTAGACATGTAATTTTTTTGTGGTGTAGGCTTGTTGTTCATCTTTTAAAACCTATCCAAAACTATTAAGGCATACTTGGTTTGAAAAATTAATATACTATTATCTAATTTTTTTTACCTCAATACTAAGATAAAACTTTGACAAACCCAAGTTTTTCATCTCACACTCATTCTTGATTAATTATTTAAAATCAACAATCAATAGGTCATTGTTGCCTATGAAAATCATATCATCTACATAAATATAATTAAAATCTCACCATTTTCAACTTTGATATAGAGTGTGGGCTCACTACTACTTTTGTTGAAGCTATTCCTTAGAAAATAAACATTTATTTGGTTATATCATGCCCTTGGTGCTTTCTTGAGCCTATAGAACACTTTCTTCAACCTATACATTTTTTTTTTTCTTGTCCTAAAGCCTCATACTTAGGTGGTTGATCGAAATAAAATTATTCTTTTAGACTCCTTTCAAAGATGCTGAATTCATGTCCATCTATAATTTCCACTTATTTTGGGCTGCTATTTGTAGGAAGACTTGCCACGGTTTCCATTCTTGTAACTAAATCACATGTTTCATCATGGTATCTTCTATGATGTTGTTTAATCATTTTAAAACTAGCCTTACCTTAGGCCTTTTTATTTTACCTTCAGTTGTACTTTTGGCCTTATAGAACCACTTAAATCTAATCACTTGATTACCCATAGATAAATTATTTAGCTCACATGCTTAATTTATTTCTATGGAATATATTTCCTCATCCATGGCCTTACACCATTTACCTTCTTTCAATTATTCTTCAAAATTAGAAGTGTCGCCATTATAAAAAATTTATAGTTTAGATTTTCATCAAAATCAACATACCTTGAGTTTTCATAAATTTCCCTCAAGCTCCTTATCTTCCTTGGCATTAGAGAGGCTAATGTTGGATTTGAACTCTCTCTAGAGGTATTCCTTGCACTACTAGAGTTGCTTTAGACTATGAAGTGTTTTCATATATTGAAGAAGAAGGAAGTGTTGCTGAACTTTCACCTTGTTGTCCTATGATAGGTTCAACTTCATTACTAGAAACTCCTTCATTTCCACCTTCTACATCAACTATGGGTAATGTTGTTTAGAGACACACATGAAGGCGTTAATCGTACCATCCCATGATTCATTCTAAATGAGTTATACATCCCCACTAATGACAATCATCATTGTTACATGGTTATACAATCTATATACTTTTGCTCTTAATTTTAGCTAATGAAGATGTAATTTTCTCCTCTATCATCTCACTTATTTCTTAGCTTCTTTGGCACAAATGCATATGTTACACACCCAAACATTCGTAGGTGTTGGACACTACATTTTATTTTTTTCTACACCTTCTAGAATATTTTCATGCACAACCTTAGTGGGACATATATTCATCAAATATATTGTTGTTGTAGTATCTTTACCCCAATATTAATTTTATAATCCCTTGTCTTTCATCGTAATTCTCGCTATCTCTTGGATGCTCCTATTCTTCCTCTTAGCCACATAATATTTTTTTGTGTATACTTGGTTGTAAATTTATTATCAATGCCTTCAAACTTGTTAAAAATAAGAATTTATTTAAAGATACACTCTTCCCTGTTTTCATTCTAAGGACCTTGATGAAGTATCCACGTTGTTTCTCTACAAGAGATTTAAACTCTTTGAAATTATCAAAATCTTTGGACATGTGCTGCAAAAATTAGACCCATCCCTTTTTTCTAAAATCATCTATGAAGGTCAATAAATATAAAATTTTAGATAAGGTGGTGGTTTGTATTGGGCCACATAAATATGAATGTATTAGTACAAATGGTTCTCTTTCTCTCATACATTTCTCTTGTTGAAAGGGATTCCTATGTTTCTTTCCTAAAATACAAGCCTCACATTTATTTTTAGACTCTACAACAGTCAATATCCCCTTAACCATGTCTTTCTTGGAAAAAATAATAAGTCTAGAGAAACTTAAAATTCCATGCCTCAAATTCCATAGTCTGGATGTATCTTTGATGACAATCATCAACACGCCACTCTTGGTATGTAGCTCTAAAAGTTTCTAAGAAATTAGATTGCATCCTAAGATAAAACATTTGATTTTTAGTCATTTGTATAGTTTTAATCTTATTTTTGCAACCATGTGTATAAAAATTATGCACTCTCCATTCTTCATTAGGACTCTATATCCTTTTTTACCAATCACAAATGCTCAATAAATTATGTTTTATGTGAGGGGCATAATAGACATCATGGATTTTTGTTTTATCACTATGATTTGTGGGAGTGGTTATAACTCATTTTTTCACAAATACAACCTTTTCATTGTTCCCTAACCCGCTCAGTCTATCCATTTGTCTCGGGTGATATGTTGTGCTGAAGTTGATTCTCGTCCCGAGGGTATACTGCATGATAGTCCAAAAATGTGAAGTATACAAAGGATCGCGGTCACAAATGATCTTCCGCAAAAAATCCCATGCAACATGACAATATCATCCAAATATACTCGTGTCGAGTGCTCTAGTCGTATAAGTAGTCTTCACAAGAGAAAAGTGAGCCACTTTTGTTAATTTATAAACCGTGACCATAATGGCGTTGTGGTGATATCTCGACATCGGTAGCCAACAATGAAATCCATGGAAATGGTGTCCAACTTCCATTCCAAGTATAGTATGAGGAAAAATAAGGCTAGCCTGGATGATGCTGGATGCTTGCTTGACCTTAACTCTCTGGCACTCTAAACATCGTGACACAAATTGGGATACATCTCTACAAAGTCCTCTCAATGATACAACTGCTGCAAGGTGGCATGCATCTTCTTCACCCCGAGATGGGTTGAATAGGGTGCACGATGTGCCTCCATCTCTGAGAACAAAAATCCAGCCTCGTGCTTAAGAAGACCATTTCTCTCTAAGGAAAAACTATCAAACTTCAACTCAAGGGGTCTCGGGACTCGATCTCTACTCAAACTGCAATGTAGAAGCTATCAAGAGGAAGTTGCTGAAGAATCTTGCTCCGTAAATCTGTGCTCACTGAGGTGGCCATAGCCACATGTCTCCATCTACTGAGAGTGTATTCCACCACATTCTCCTTCCATTTCACATGCTCTATCTCCATATCATACTCACAAAGCAACTCCATCCAACGCCATTGACGAGCGTTGAGATTGGGTTACGTGAAGAGGTGACGAAGACTCAAGTGATCTGTCTTGAGTGTGAATCTCTCGACCAAGAAGAAAGTTCCTCCATCGAACCAACATGTGCACAACTGCTGCAAGCTCAAGATCACAAGTTGGATAATTGAGCTCATAATCCTTGAGTTTGCGAGACTCAAAAGCCACTACTCTGCCCTCCTACATCAACACACCTCCAAGCCTTGCTAAGGAAGCATCTGTGCAAATAAAAACTCACCCTGAGGATCCAACACTACAAGAATAGGTGTTGTAGTGAGGCATTCCTTGATTATCAAGGCCGTTTCGCATCTGTTTGACCAAGCAAACTTCTTCCCTTTCCTTTGAAGGGAAATGACGAGGTGTGCAATCCAAGAGAATTCATGAACAAATCTCATGTAGTAACTTGCTAATCCCATGAATTTGCGTACCTCAGTCACAGTAGTGGGTGCTGGCCAATCCATAATGGCTCTAATCTTGGAAGGATTGATGGTGATACCTTCCCCATAAATGATATGACCCAAATACTACACCTCTGTCTGAAAGAATGCACACTTCTCCAAGTTCCCGTAAAGCTACTGCTCCCGAAGACACTGAAGAACCTGGTGAAGGTGCCCCTTGTGCTCCTCACGCATACGCAAGTAAATAAAAATTTCATCTAGGAAGATGAGCACGAAACAATCTAAGAAGGTCATAAATACCCCATTCATCAAACTCATAAACATTGTGGGGCATTAGTCAAACCAAAAGGCACCACTTGTGAACTCATAGTGCCCATATCTCGTATGGAAGGTGGTCTTATGAATGTCCACCTCTAAAATCCTCAGCTGATGGTAGCCTGACTTAAGATCAATCTTAGAGAAAACCGTGGCTCCCTTCATCTGATCAAACAAATCATCAATACGAGGAAGGGGATAACGATTATTGATCGTTACCTTATTTAGCTGGCGGTAATCAATACACAACCACAAGGATCCATTCTTCTTCTTCACAAAGATCAACGGTACACCCTAAGGGGATACACTAGGATGGATAAGGCCTTTCTCCAAAAGGCCCTCAAGCTGCAACTTGAGCTCATAGAGCTCTAGGGTGGTCATCCAATAAGGTGCTCATGAGATAGGCTCTTCTCCAGGAACCATATCTATATGAAAATCAATCTCACGTGGGGGTGGTAACCCCAGTAGCTCCCCAGGAAAGACATATGTAAACTCTCTCAAAATGGGGTGATTGTCTAGCGATGGTCCACTAGACCCATCCTTTGATCTGTAACTAACTATAACAACATACATCTAACAACCCCATCGAAAAGACCACTTAAGATGCATAACGGAGATGGTGTGAATAGAAATGGGTCTCGGGTAAGTGCACAAAATTGGGGGGCCAAAAAGTGGACAAGGATGTGAAAAAAGAAAAACATGCTCACATTTTAGTTTGTTTGGCTTGGGAATCACCAGAGCATAACACGTACACATTATGTTGAGTATAAACAAAAAAGAGGCCTGAGCCTCTATCATTTTTCCTCCCTCAAACACGAGTTTTAGAGCTTGTTCATGCCCTCATGTTTTTCCATTCAGTTGGATCTCAAGCTCAAAGGATCATTTCTGGATTGTTGGGAAGATCTGAATCGACGATGGCACCATGGAGAAGAGGTAAGCACATTTCTTTTCTCAAAATTGCATTGAAATATGATAATTATAGATTAAAATTTGAATTGAGTACATATTTTTTATTATTACAGTTAGAGGTCGAGGGAATCAACCACAACCAAACCCTATTATTCCTGACATCCCTCCCGACACTCCCACAATTTCTCAACATCCCTCGGGTAGTCAAGAAGATTTAGCAGCCCAAATAGTTGAAAAAAAAATTGAAATTGAAGATTTAATCAAAACAATTTGGGATTCATAATCTAAAACCCCCACCGCGCCTCTCTTGTAAACACATTGGAGGCATTACTTGTTTAAATTGACACGGCAATGGGGAAAATTGATCATTGGACAACTTACAGAGAGGGTGTTAGGGTTTATTATTCCAAAAAATTTTCATATGTGGATGTAAAGAAAAAAGAAATTTCAAAAGAACTCATATGTGCCTTATTCACGGACCCCCACACTAATCTTCTTGTTTCGTTGACATGTAAACAATTTCCCATCCATTGGTGCAATAATAATTTGATTAGAAATAATTTTTGGGACCGATGGTGGATGGTGTTTGATTTTCCACCTTGTAATAACAATGAGGTGCCACTATACTTCATTAGGAAACTCTATTACGAGTTTATCCTCAATGAGATCCCAAATTATTTTGATTTCTGAGATTTCCAGGGCCAAGGAAAAGGATTTGCACAGGATCGACCAGGTGCACAACATGCACCTATTCAATAAGGTAGATTCCCACATAGAAGCCCCTCACCCTAAGATTGTCCCTCAGCAAAGTGAAGGAGACAATAGAGATTGATACACTCCACGTGCTTTAGGGGCTATCTTGACCCTTGTTCGACATACGAGGGATATTTCTGAGCCAGATGCTCAGTGGAGGTACACAGAGTATTCCCTCAGGGAGTACTAGCATGAGGCCACATTTTTGCTCGTCATGTGGTAGCATATGTTTGGGGCCCGAGGAGGATGATACTTTCATGCGTACTGATTTTGGTGCACTGGTGCTAGGGATGAACACGATAATGTCACTATGTCAGATGTCCTTTTGAGTGAGACATTTGGATTACATTCATTAGTGTCACCTTCGTAGGTAAATTTGTTATGTTTTGTTATGTGTGTTACAAAAATTTTGGAGTACTTGATTTACTTATATATGTTAAATTTTTGAAATAATTATATTTGTACATGTACATGCATTGATATTATAGTGCACGGGAGGTGCATCTTCATCCCAACCATAGGTGGCGAGCACCATGCATACGCATACATTCACAGAGGTAATTTAGAATGTTAATTATGTAAAATTTTCACATACATGTGTGTGTGTGTGTGTATATATTATATATATGTATATATATTAGTTTTGAAGTCAAATATATGTATGTTCTTGTATGTCCATCTAACTCACGTGATATACATGTTTGATAAAGATGTTGACTTCACTAGACACCCCACCATCTCTGCAACAAGTAGATAAAGGTGTTGTAGTGATTTCATTTGCACAACAACTCACCGAGGTATTCAAACAACACGTAATTTTTTAAATTTCTCGTGTAATTCATATTATGTTAAATTACATGTTAGTAATGTCTTTCATTGTAGAATTATTATATTATGTTAATAATGTCCTTCATTCTGTGTATGTAGGAGTTACCTATGATAGGGCACAACCCTGATCATTTGATTCACAGGCATGGTAGGGTAAAAGCAATAGTTATATATTGATAAAATTAGTTAAAATATTGTCATTATGTAGATACATGTACTTAGCTCTATTTTTGCTAATTTTGATGTTAGATTTTTTGATCTTATGTGTATGTAGGGAACTTCAACCCCCTCCATTTTGACTTTGAGGGCACGGACTCCTCCATCTCATCATCATCGTACCCCCATTCGTACTGCAGGAGCTCCCGATGACTCATCTAAGCGTGAGGTGAAAATTCAGCGTGATCGACTACTTGCAGTAATTTTGTGTATTTATGTAAATACTTTCATTCTAGCATTGTCTTAAATACATGTTGAAAACATATATAAATTAAGTTTTGACAAAAAAACATTGTTTGCATTTATAGGCTCATCTACAGGAAAGTATTCAGTGGAAGAGGACTCGAAGCATGGGCTCGGGCGATCCAAAGTCATCTCATGGATCTCCATCTTCGCCTAAGGGAGGGCCTTCTTTGAGCAAGGCCAAGAGAGGGATAGATTTTGATGAGTAGGAAATATATATGTCTTACATGACATTGTTTTTGTATGCCTATGTGCATGGCATTGTATGTAAGCCTATATGGCATTTGAACTTGATGGTATATGACCTATTTGGGCATTTTTGTATTTATTATGCACATTAAAATACTATTTGGAACTTGATAATTTTGAATGAGACCTTAGATTTATGAGATTATTTTCGCATGAATCTAATATGATGTGCACTTGACAATATTTAAGACATTATGGATAATTTTTTCATTTATTGGTGATGTACATGTACTAGCATTTTCAATGTATAATATACATAAAACTTTGGAAATTAATATTCATATAATGTATGTATGTAAAGAGTCACCTAATCTAAGTAATTATTCATTCAATTTATCAATGTGTATATGTGTATTCACCTTATTTGCGCTTCTTCTTGCACATGGTCTCTTTGTTTGATTCCTATCTTATCATGCATTTACTACATTCTTCTATGCTTCGTAGTCTTCTCCCCTATTAAAACACCCATCATTCGTCACAATTTGATGCCTTTCATCTGTTGATATTTTGAGAATGTCTCTCCATATACATTACTCCAATGCTTGAGAATGTCTCCAGATGCAATGACATTCTGATTCAGACACTCAATGATTCTTGATTGTTTAATCCTGTCCAATTCATGTTACTACCTTTAAATCTATAGGAATTTCAATTTATTTGGATATATCACATCACACCCTTCACTAGGCTTGATGACTAGCCATATCCTTTTAAGGTGCTTTTGAAAGCATCGTGGGTTTATCATAACATAAATTATCAATGAATGGAAGGTCACTAAGCCGTGGCCGACCGACTCCCATCCGTAACTAAACAAGAAAGATTACTAGGAGATTGATAACTCCCATGTGTTCTTAGACATACCCCTATAAAATTCATTCTTAAGTCAATCTAGTCATTCAGGGATCTTAAGTGACTACGCTCGATGGGGTAGCCCTCCACTAACTTTCAGATCGCACTATTTCTCGCGTTTGCAAAAAATAGGACAACGAGAGAACTAGATGGAGAGGGAGAAAACTATGAGAGGATTTTGTATAGGGCCCCGACATAGAGCTCTCGGATCTGACGAGATGTATCTAGGTGCCACAGAGTTTGAGAAATCACATGTCGAAGATATGGCGTGTTTGGGCCTTAGGGCTCTTAAGAAACTACGCCCGGACGGGGTAGCCCGAGAGCACGGGAGTGTAGGTAACAAAATAAATCCTCCACTAGTGTTCACCAAGCCATTTGGACGTGTTGACATAGTTGTTTCGATCCCACGAGCTTCCATTTGCAAAGTAAAGCATCCTGCAGCCCTACACTCACTTAGACTATACTATTTCTCGTGTTTACAAACAATAGGACAATGAGAGAAAAATATGGAGAGTGATAAAACCATGAGAGGATTTTGTAGAGGGCCTCAACATGGAGCTCTTGGTTTTAATGATACATCTCTAGGTGCCACGGAGTTTGAGAAATCACCCGTCAAAGATATGGCTGTTTGGGCCTCAGGGCTCTTAAGTGACTACGCCCGGATGGGGTAGCCCGAGAGCACGAGGAGTGTAGGGAACAAAAATGAAGCCTCCACTAGTGTTCACTAGGCCATTTGATGTGTTGGTGTATTTGGTTTGGTCCCACGAGCTTCCATTTGCAAAGTACAACATCTGGTAGCCCTACACTGACTCAGACTGCACTATTTCTCACATTTACAAACAATAGGACAACGAGAGAACAAGATGGAGAGGGAGAAAACCACAAGATTATTTCATAGAGGGCCTTGACATGGAGCTCTTGGTTCTAACGAGATGTCTCTAGGTGCCACAGAGTCCGAGAAATCACCCATCAAAGATATGGCGTGTTTGGGCCTCAGGGCTCTTAAGCGACTACATTTGGATGGGGTAGCCCGAGAGCATGGGGAGCATAGTGAACCAAAATGAATCCTCCACTAGCATTCACCAGGCCACCCCAACATGTTTACTTAGTTGGTTCGGTCCCATGAGATTCTATTTGCAAAGTACAACATCCTGGTGACCCCTCTATGACTCGATTGCACTACTATTTCTCACATTTACAAACAATACAACAACGAGAGAACCAGATGGAGACGAAGAAAACCGTGAGAGAATTTTGTAGAGGGCCTTAACATGGAGATCTTGTATCTAACGAGATGTCTCTAGGTGCCACGGAGTCTGAGAAATAACCCGTCGAAGATATGGCATGTTTGGGCCTCAGGGCTCTTAAGCGACTACGCCCGACGAGGTAGCCCAAGAGCACAGGGGAGTGTAGGGAACCAAAAAGAAACCTCCACTAGCATTCACTAGGCCATTTGGATGTGTTGGCATAGTTGGTTTGGTCCCATGAGCTTTTGTTTGCAAAGTACAACATCTGGCAGCCCTACACTGACTCAGATTGCACTATTTCTCACGTTTGCAAAAAATAGGACAACGAGAGAACCAGATGGAGACAAAGAAAACTGCGAGATAATTTCATATAGAGCCTGACATGGAGCTCTTGATTTTTATGAGACATCTCTAGGTGCCACAGAGTCTGAGAAATCACATGTCAAAGATATGCCGTGTTTGGGCCTTAGGGCTCTTAAGTGACTACACATGATGGGGTAGCCCGAGCACGGGAGTGTAGGAACAAAAAAAAAGCCTTCACTAGCGTTCAATAGGCCACCCTAATGTGTTGGCATAGTTGGTTTGGTCCCATGAGCTTCCGTTTGCAAACTACATCCTCTGACAGCCCTACAGGCTGACTCTAAACTGCACTATTTCTCGCGTTTGCAAATAATAGGACAACGAGAAAACCAGATCGAGATGAGAAAACCATGAGAGGATTTCGTATAGGGCCCTAACATGGAGATCCCGGTTCTAACGAGACATCTCTAGGTGCCACGGAGTCCAAAAATCACATGTCAAGATATGGCATGTTTGGGCCTCGGGGCTCTTAAGCGATTACACACTTGACGGGGTAACTCCGAGAGCACGGGGAGCGTAGGGAACAAAAAGAAGCCTCCACATAGCATTCACTAGGCCATCCCGACATGTTGAAATAGTTGGTTTTTGGTCCCACGAGCTTCCGTTTGCAAACTCTGACCTCTTTCGTAGCCCTCACTGACTCAAAATTGACTACTATTTCTTGCGTTTATAAACAATAGGACAATGAGAGAACTAGATGGAGATGGAGAAAACCATGAAAAATTTCGTAGAAGGCCCCAATGTGGAGCTATCGGTTCTAACAATATGTCTCTAGGTGCCACGAAGTCCCGAAATCACATGTCGAAGATATGGCGTGTTTTGGCTCGGGGATCTTAAGCGACTACGCCTGGGCAGGTGGTAGCTCGAGAGCACGGAGCATAGGGAACCAAAAATAAGCCTCCAATAGCATTCACCAGGACACCCCCAAATGTTGGCATAGTTGGTTTGGTCCCACAAGCTTCCATTTGCAGTAGTACAACTTCTAAGTCAACGTAGTCGCTTAAGAGCCCTGAGGCCCAAACACACCATATCTTCGACGAGTGATTTCTCGGAATCTGTGGCACCTAGAGATGTCTCGTTAGATCCAAGAGCTCCAAATCAGGGCCCTCTATGAAATAATCTCATGGTTTTCTCCCTCTCCATCTGGTTCTCTTGCTGTCCTATTGTTTGTAAATGCGAGAAATAGTGCGATCTTGAGTTCGATGTAGGGTTGTCGAGAGGTCATGTACTTTGCAAACGGAATCTCGTGGGACCGAACCAACTATGCAAACACATTGTGGTGGCTTGGTTAATGCTAGTGGAGGATTCATTTTGGTTCCCTATAGTCCCCGTGCTCTCGTGCTACCTTGTCCTAGCATAGTCGCTTAAGAGCCTTAAGGCCCAAACACACCATATCTTCGACGGGTGATTTCTTGGACTCCGTGGCACTTAGAGATGTATCATGAGATCTAAGAACTCCATGTTGAGGCCCTCTACAAAATCCTCTCATGGTTTTCTCCCTCTCCATCCGGTTCTCTCGTTGTCCTATTGTTTGTAAACGTGAGAAATAGTGCAGTTAGTCAGTGTAGGGCTGCCAGATGTTGTACTTTGCAAATGCAGAAGCTCGTGGGACCGAACCAAGTATGCCAACATATCCAAATAGCCTAATGAACACTAGTGGAGGCTTCTTTTTTGTTCCCTATGCTCCCCGTGCTCTCGAGCTACCTCGTCGGGTGTAGTCGCTTAAGAGCCCTGAGGCCCAAACATGCCATATCTTTGACGGGTGATTTCTCAGACTCCATGGCACCTAGAGACATCTTGTCAATCTGAGAGCTCCATGTTGGGGTCCTCTATGAAAGCCTCTCGTGGTTTTGTCCCTCTCCATCAGGTTCTCTTGTTGTCTATTGTTTTGCAAACGCGAGAAATAGTGCGATCTGAGTCACCGTAAGGATGCCAGATGTTGTACTTTGCAAATGGAAGCTCATGGGACCGAACCAACTATGCCAACACATCCAAATTTCCTGGTGAATGCTAGTGGAGGATTTTTTTGTTCCCTATGCTCCCCGTGCTCTCAAGCTACCTCGTCCGGGCGTAGTCGCTTAAGAGCCTTAAGGCCCAAACACGCCATATCTTCGACGGGTGATTTCTTAGACTCCGTGGAACCTAGAGACATCTCATTAGATCCAAGAGCTCCATGTCAGAGTGCTATACGAAAGCATCTCACATTTTTTTCCCTCTGCATCTGGTTCTTTCGTTGTCTTATTGTTTGTAAATGCGAGAAATAGTGCGGTCGAGTCGCACATGTAGGGCTACAAGAGGTCAGTAGTTGCAAATGGAAGCTCATGGGACTGAACCAACTATGCCAACACATCCAAATGGCCTGGTAAACTCTATTAGAGGCTTCATTTTTGTTCCCTACGCTCCTGTGCTCTTGGGCTACCTCGTCCAGGCGTAGTCGCTTAAGAGCCCTGAGGCCCAAACATGCCATATCTTCGATAGGTGATTTCTCGGACTCCATGGCACCTAGAGACATCTTGTCGTAACCGAGAGATCCATGTCAGGGCCCTCTATGAAATAATCTCATGGTTTTCTCTCTATCCATCTAGTTCTCTCGTTGTCCTATTGTTTGCAAATGAGAGAAATGGTGCGATCTAAGTCAGGGATGCCAGAGGTTGTACTTTACAAACGAAAGCTCGTGGGACCAAACCAATTATACCAACACATCAGGGTGGCCTGGTGAACACTAGTGGAGGCTTCATTTTGGTTCCCTACACTCCTCGTGCTCTCGGGCTACCCCGTCTCGCGTAGTTGCTTAAGTGCCCTAAGGCCCAAACACACCATATCTTTGACGGGTGATTTCTTGGAATCCATGGCACCTAGAGATGTCTCGTTAGAACTAAGAGCTCCATATCAGTGCCCTCTACAAAATTATCTCACGGTTTTCTTCCTCTCCTTCATGTTCTCTCACTGTCCTATTGTTTGTAAACGTGAGAAATAGTGCGATTTGAGTCGGTGTAGAGGCTGCTGAGATCTTGCTGCACTTTGCAAATGAAGCTTGTGGGACCAAAACAACTATGCCAACATGTCCAAATGCCCTAGTGAATGCTAGTGGAGGCTTCATTTTGTATCCCTATGCTTCCCGTGCTCTCGAGCTACCTCGTTGGGTGTAGTCGCTTAAGAGTCCTAAGGCCCAAACACGCTATATCTTCGACGCGTGATTTCTTAGACTCCGTGGCAACTAGATATGTCTCATCGAGATCTGAGAGCTCCATTTCAGGGCCCTCTACGAAAGCCTCTCACTTGTTTTCTCCCTCTCTATCCTATTCTCTTACTGTCCTATTGTTTGTAAACGTAAAAATAGTGCGATTGAGTCGATGTAGGGTCAGCGAGATGTTTGTATTTGCAAACAAAAGCTCATGGGACTGAACCAACTATGCCAACAAGTCAGCGTGACATTTTTGTTCCCTACGCTCCCGTGCTTTTGGGCTACCTTATGCAGGGATACGAAATCCTCTCGTGGTTTTCTCCGTCTCCATTCAAATCCGAGTCGTGTAAGATTGTCCATTTCAATCACTTGAATAATAAAGGTGGTTCATACAATATAGGTTTTGAAATAAGAATTTTAATAAGATATTTTTACAATATAGGTGGTGAAATAAGAATTTTTGTTTTTTTTCCTTTCTAATATTTAATTTTTCTTAGCTTCACTTGGCTTCGAGAATAATAAATTCTCTCTTGATGATTACTAACCACATGAAGGTGGAAGCTTTTTCGCACCACTAACCTACATAAACATGTTAATAAGAAATTAAATAGAATTTTAAATCATACAAAATTTAAACAAAATTATTTAAGTAAATATTCAAATTAAATTCATGAAGAACATACCTTTGCAAATTCAATTCAATGAACCACAAGGATCAACTCTACTCTTGACGAAAGTGAGCAAGAATTACTTCATGATCTTATTCATAAACCCTCCACAAATTTTTGTTTGATGGCCGGCCTTGATATTTGATCAATTTAATATTTGTTGCAAGGACCAAATGTGAATACTGAAGTATCTTCCGATGTACTTCATAGTCTTCAAACAACCAACTATTTGATTTTTTGATAGGATATCGTCAAAGCCAAGTTCCAATGACTACCACTGATCCAATGGGATACTCAAGGTCTTCACCATCAATGACTATGGAAGTCAATTTTTTTCCCTCTACACAATGAGATAAGAAGTAGTATATTCCCTCTTCGTTAAATTCTATCGCAATAACTGCAAAAACGTGCCCTATGTATCACAAAGTAAAACTGTTCAGTCAATTTATAAATACATTAAGAGTTGACCATTTAATAATTTTATAAATCTAAAACATGGCATGTACATATATGTATGTACCTTTTTGCACTAAATCGAGACTTGGTCAAAGTCGGTGATGTTGTCATTTGATCTGAAGACCCCGAAGTTGTAATGCTTGTGGAACTTGATGTGTGTCGAGTGGAATTAGACGTCTACAAGTCCACTCATCCACCCACTACTTTGTGACTCACATTAATTCCACGCAAAATCAATGCATGATATAAAAAATGTCATGCACGTAGTAGAAATAGTCCAAGCATTTACATCTAAACTACGGAATGAGTGCATATCACTTGATCCTACAATCTGTCACACAATCTTCAAAGTTTGTCAGATGTTGTTGCTCTATTAACCAAAAATATCTATGAACCGTTGATCTCTCTTGAGATTCATGGCCCATATTCTTGACACACTAATCAACAATGCTTTTTGCATATGTAAATTTAGCACCATCCTTGAATTTTAACTCTTCTCTTGCGAGTTCTCTTTTCACACATGCTCCTGCAACATCATGCTCTCCTTTTCCATGCCCTGCCTTAGTAAAAATCTAGATATGTTGTACATTTGTTTCTTTGTGCATCCTTCTTAGCTAATAAAACATCCATGCATTCTTGAATTGTGATGTATAGTTTTCTGACCAAATGTAATGTTGATCGAAACTAATGTTCCCTCATTCAAGTTCACATAAAACACCCTGGAAACACCCTTTTACATATTACATACAATGTGTTTGATCATCAACGATGTAAAAATGATACTCTCTCAATATTTTTCGGTCTTTCTCAAGGTGCTTTAAGGAGAGTGCATGAATGTTATATGCATGAAAATAGAAACTTGCACTGAGTTATAATATTGAGATTGAACCTCCATTTGTAGGCTTGCAATGTGTAATTCTCTACAAATTCAACTACTGAAACAATAGTACCAAGTGAGAATGTGTCCTTTCTTAACTTTAATTTTCCATCCAACCATTGAGCTCTATGTGTGTGCCTTGCATACTCATAAAAATTTCCTCTCTGAATTTGACCATATATTCTGATACAGGTAATTGTTTTGTAACAAGCTCACACCTCTTAGATTCTTTTCCATCTTTTAATTGATATGCCACTGATTTATATTTGGTGAAATCAACCAATTCTTTTCCTATTGAATATATACTCTCCTCATGGATACAATTTTTTAGATTTGGAAAGCCACCACATACATTGCACGTTCCATCCAAACATGCTTTGTTATAAAAAATGTCTAGTTGATTTTTCACAAAATATTGTCGGAATAAATTCCCTTGAAGATATTTAATCCAAACTCCTGCAACATGATGTCAGTATGAAAAACACTACATATTTGACAAAAACATCATAATGCATTGAAAATTCAACATGATGCCTGCAACAACAAGTGGTACATGAGTGATTGATTTTCACATAAAAGGGTTTGTTCATTTCAAAGAATCTTTGGCTAATGTTAATTTGTGGATTTTCATTTTTAAAATTAGAGAATATTTCTGTTTGAGTCATATCTAAGAAATGTTTTACACATGATTCATGATTACGAGAACCTATTCTTCTTTTTACTATATCTCTTCTATTCGGTGACACCCTTGTGTTCTCATTCTAAAATTTTACAATTAATTCTTATAGAATATCGATGTATTCTTGTCTTTTTATGGAAGTCTGCTAGAGAAAGCCCAATAGTCAGTGTTATTGACTGACTCAAGACGTTTACGTCTCTCTATTGCTTTCATTAGTGTTTTTCTGTTTAGCTTTAAAGCACTACTTGTTTTTCTAATCAAGCATTTATTAACTGTTTTATCACTTACTATACAATTAGTTAGTGCACATCGTGTAGCATTACTATCTTTGGTATGTCTTTTACCACCTACATCTTGGTATGTTTTATGTATGTTTTCAACAATTAACGCATTTTGATCAACAACATTATATGTTCTTAACCCCGAGTCTTCATTATAGGTCTCATCTTAATTAACTTCATCAATGAAACAACTAATTGACATCTTTGTGTGTCATTTAAATTCTCAAAGTAATTATCCCAAATTCCACTAGCTTTTCTTCTCGCATTTCTTTCGGACATTTTGTTAGGCATTTGTTTTATAATGTTTTCATCAATTTTAATTAAGTGAATTGGTTTTCTTTGCGAAATGGAAGGAGGTGTTCTTAGAGGTGAAGATTCATTTACAAGGTTACTTTCTTCATTCAGTGTTTTCATACAAATTTTAGGGTTAACATTTAGATTCTCAAGTAAGGGTTCAACAATTGGATTCATATCAATTTGTTCATCCATACCAACATTATCATTCAATTCAATATCATTATTCATTGCAATATCATTATTCTCTACATTTTCATTGTGTATTTCATCCCAATTTTCTAATACATTAGCTACATTTGATATAGCGGATGTACCTTGCCCTACTCGAAGTTTTTGCATTCTCTTCAATTTCTTTATTCTCTTCTCTTCCAATTGCTCTAGTGTCTTATTCTTGACTTTCCTCTTGTCCTTAGCTCGATGTTTATTTCCCATGATTAGAAAAAATCAACTAGTGGGGTAGGGGACAAAATGAAATACTAAAAATCGTGCAAGAATGTAGAGAATATTGTAGACAAAATAGAATGTTTGCAGAATTCCCGTGAAAGAGATGAAAGGGACGTTGGGGGCCACAAGATATAAAACAAATAAAAATGCGTACGCGTTACATAACGCATACATATTTTTTGTTTTCTCTTTTCCCAAGCCATGCCTTAAGGCTTGGGATCTGGTTTGGATCCCCAAGCCTGAGGCATGGACTTGCACAAACACAACAAACATCAAGTTTTTACAAGAAAATGTAAAAATGACACTTCCTCTATGAGAAATCAAAATAAAACAATCAATCCATTTTAAAAAAATTATACCACAACGTAGAGCAGAGTCTCTTCTTTCTTAAAATATAATTTTCCAAATTTTCTGACTAATATAAGATATCCATATTATTTATTTTCTAACTATGCCTTTTTATAGCTATTTTTTGAAGTGTAAATATGTCTATCTTTCATGGTGTATCTTTTTTTTGGGTGATCGAAATTAAAAAAATTATACTAGCCCAAACTAGGCATAATTTTATACATATTCAAAAAAAAAAATCTAATTTTTGATATTTTTTGAGGTAGTTAGGGGGAACAGTCGGAGATCCGTTATTTTTCAAAACATAAATTTTTTGTATTAGAAAAATCATAAATAAAAAAATATTTGCTAAAAAAATCTTTAAAAAATGGAGCCCAAACTAGATGCTCCTAGCTATATTTCTACTAAAGGGTTTTCAAAAATACTAAATGGTGCTCAAAAAATGGTGGGGGGCACGAAAGTCACTCTATTATGTTTTTTAACAAAAACATGAGCATCTGTTGGTATTTTAGTTGTTTGACTTTGTTGGTGTGTATTATTTTCCACATCATTGGGTGAGTCATCTCACTTAGGTGAGATCGTAGGTCCACGTGTCATTTAGGGGTCATCATGAGATTCTCTTACGTGTCGATGCGTCGGTCGTCATATGTGTCATTGGGAGTTACACTTCTATCCCGGGAATGTAACTCCCCCTCTCCACTCGAGTTGTCATGATTACAAAGATTGGGGTTACTCAACACCTCCTATATGTACACCCTTTTGGATCTATGAGATAGAGGAGAGTTTTTGGCTTATCGAGGTTCTACCCATTTGTCGAATCTTTGCACACACATTTGGTTGATGCTTGCTCCTCCCGAGTTCTCTTCATACGCCGTCGTTCACAAGTCCGTTGATGTGCACGTTGTCCCTCGTGATCCTCGCTTGTGGGTTTTAAACCCTCTTACATGACCCACTTAAACTTATCCATTTTCAATAAAATTTAGTAGCTTAGAAATTAGACTCAAAATGCTATGATTTATATTTCTACAACATCTTCCAATTTTGAGTGTAACTATTTCAAAAACTCATACAAGTTGAAGTTTTTTTTCAAAAATGTGTCCACTTAAGACCCCCTTTTGGCCCCCAACTTGGTGCACTTACCCTCTCCCGACCCTAAATCACCGAATCCACTCCCGGATCATCTCGCACAAGATATAATCTTGTGGTAACAATCCATCTTAGACCTGTGTGTAGATAACCAATCCATACCCAAAATGACTCCATATGAGCCCAAATGAAGGATATGGAGATCTGAGGTAGTGGTGAAAGGTCCCAAATCCACTACACACTCCTTAACTAAGGAGTCTACAGAGATCTTGGCTCCGTGCCATCTCAATATCCCAACTATGACCCTACCTAACTGCCACCATCCTGCATCGATCTACTAAAGGTGGTGCAATGAAAGAATCAAGAAGAACATAATCAAACAAGATGGAGGTAGGAATAGCCCCAATGCTACTTGTAGTCTCAATGAATGCACTCTGATGCTCAGCGTGGCGGTTCTCAACCGCTGCATAAATCCTATGGTTGCATCCCATGTCACCAACAATCGGCTCTGAGATCTGTGTCTTACCCTTTTTGTTAGGGTTATGTGAGCGATCTCTCAAAAATGTCTAGTAATACCACAACCAAAACATCCTCCCCGATCCTCCCTAATGAGTAGCACCTCTAGTAGGTTCCTTGGAAGTCCGTGTTGTGGATCCTAATGATCCAAACGATGGTCCTTGACCTCTCTTGTGAAGCTCCCACCGACCCGAGCTCTAGGTCCACCCTATGTCTTGATGGGACCCCTAGGAGGAGGCCCCTTACTCCAATCTCTCTATGCATCAACTCTCTGTGGAGGTCTAGAGGTGGATGGACTGCTACACTACGTGGTCTAAAGGATGACTGTGCTTTGAACCCTATCCACCATGAGGAAGAGGTACTTGGCCCCCTCAATCTATCTGTCTTACATCTATTGTATGCAGCTCGGACTCGATCTCTATCTTGCTAGGTCTTTCCCAGGGTATCCTCTCGCTATATAGGCCTTCTTGACAACCTCGGCTAATGTCTCATGGACAATGGATCCGCACTACACCTCCAATGTCTAGATTCGTGGCCCCGATGAACCTATGGATCCACACTGCTCATCCCGCATGTACTCAACATACCGGAGTAGATCCAAAACCTACTCTTATACTCTACTACTTTGAAGATATTCTGTTAGAGGTCATGAAACTCATCTATCCACCTTGTGTGAACCTCTATGAAAAATATCTACTCCTGAATCTCTCCTCAAATAGCTCCCAGGTCACTGTCTTAGAATCAACATGGAGCTTCTGCTCCTCTGTCCTCCACCATAATCTAGATCCATCCTCGGTATATGGATCGCAACACAAGCTTTCATGTTGCTAGAACAAGGACAAAGCTTGAAGCAACCACTCAAGCTCACTAGTCAGGCCTCTTCCTAAAAACACCTATGTCCTTAGAATAATGTGAGGGTCAAGCTTTAGGATCTCCCCGATGTGATCTGCGATTCTTGTCCGACGACCTCTAGGTCTCTCTCGCATGCTCATCCCTAAGCCTAGAGCTCTGATACCTCTCTCTATGCTCAGAAACTTGGTCACCCTATCCCCTCTGTGGTGACTCTGCCCTGGCTGAATCTGCATGGGAGTTATCTCCTCTATGCTCCTCATTGGGTTGAGGAGATACCCGACCCTCAATGGAAATGTCCCTATCATGTCTCGGCCGTTGTCCTTCTTCTACTGATCCTCCACGTAGAGCGGCATTAACATCCTAAAGAGTCTGCAAAATCTAGGGTAGGATGGCTGCTACACCCTGATTTGGTGGTGGTAAGTCTGGGTCTATGTGAAAAGTCCCCTCATCCCATCTGTGCCTCCTACACAGACCAAGGTGAGAGTTAGTCCATCTTTCTAAGTTTTATTCAGTTTCCATGTTTACTAAAATATGAAAATTCCAAACTAAATTATTTTCTAGATTTAAAAGTGTGCTAGGTTTAAGTTTCATGTCCCAAGTTTTCTAGTGTGCCCAATGGTCCAAGATTTTTAACCATTGCTCTAATACCAAGTGTAATGCTCGCTAAAACAACCCACTTGAGACCCAAGAAACAACCTAGGGTTAGTTAGGAAAATTATGGAATAATTTTTTTGATTAAAAAATCTACAACCATGTTACAAGGAAAAAACCGTCACTAACAAAATACGTAATAGTTCTAATCCACTAGAATATACTTTTCTCTTATTAATAATTATTAGAGTCATAAGGTTCAAAATTTAGGATTAGAAGTTTCAATTAGGTTCAGAGGGTAAATTATCACCGTACCCACTCTCTAACATGATTAAAGTTTTAACTTGATTTTTCTCACACTTAACACATTCAAAAATTCCCCAAATCCTTCCCATTGGATAGGAAATTTCCTCACCTTTCCATTTATATAAAGAAGTCCTCCTAACTCCTCATAAAACTCAAGTTATGGGTTGGCGGGCCTTGGGGTGAAAATTTTCCCCCAGGAGTAGGCGTGCGGGCCCAGGGATGAAAATTTTCCAAAAAGGGAGGGTTGCAGACATGGGGAGAATTTTGAGAATTTTTTCCTTTGTGGGTGTAAAAACCAATTGTTCACCCATGCTCCCACGGGTCCGAGGAGGACACGTGGTGCCCTCCAAGCCAAAGCGGGAAAAAAATGAGGAAAGGCGGGGCAAGCAAAGTAACTTAAGAAAATTTGCCAAAGGGGGAGGTAAAAGGGTTAAGTTGCACGCGCGGGCCCGCACGTCTGTGAAAATGATTTTCCAAAGAAAAGGTGGGGATGCGGGGCCATGGAGAAATTTAGGAAATTTTTCCAGCGTTAGAATAAAACGCTAAGTTCCAAAATCCTCCCGCGCCTCCGCCTGAGCCACGTGGCAGCACTTGATTGGCTACGGGTTGGCGGGGCAGGGAAATTTATAAATGTTTTCCAAAACTATTTCCTCAAAATATTAATTTGCAGGGTTCCGCCCCTCCACTATGCCATATGGAAGCCTCTGATTGGCCACGGGTTGGTAGAGAAAATTTCAAAAAAATTCCAAATTTTTTTCTAAGTTTTCTAGGAAAAATTCTGCCGTGGCCTCATAAGGAAAATTTTCCCAAAAGTTTAATGCCAAGTGAAGAAAAATTTAGAAGGCCATAAATTTTGATAGAGAGCTTAGTTTTGGGAAAACAAGGACTTTCTGGAAAGCTCTCAATGCCCTCTTTTCATAGGAGTCATTAATTTTAGATTTTGATAAAGTTTAAGGGGTCAATTTCATGAAAATGTTTTACAAGCTTTTTAAAAGCAAACTGGTAAATTTTAACTTATAAATTTTGTTCAATTTTGGTCTTCCTCCTCTCTCAACATGTTAAATAGACATGGAGAACTATTTTAAGAATAATTTCAGGATTATTGGAAGGTAATTTTGCTTAATTGATTTCCAATTTGAATTTTCCAACATTTGACAGAAAAAGACTACAAAATTTGCCTTTGTTCAATTTGAAAGGTTTCTTAAAGATTTCTTAAGAGTTTTTAGTTTGGGGTCATTTTGGTCATACTAAGTTCAACTTAATGTTTCATTTTATTGTTCTTTGTTTCAGAGGTCATTCTGTGTATTTTGAATAAAAATCTATAGAGTTTACAGTGAAACAAAATAAGATCTATACTTGCACACAAACAAATTTATTTCCATTTACCAAAATTTAAACTATGAATTCATTTCCAACTCTAATCTATAATGTTAAGTTGTTCCACATCTAGTTGTGCAAAAAGCCAAAATGTAGATTCTAAATTTTCCAATCATTCATTTCACAAAACAAATTAATACCTTTTCTTCAAACGTATTTCTTTCTTCCAATTTTCCAAACCGAGATATCAAATACAAAGTTTAAATATAACAAAGCCATGTTGAACAAGGTAAGGCAACTTCCATTAATTTACTGAATCTTTTATAACTCCTTTTTCCATATACTTTCAAAATACAACATACAGAATATATGTCTTTCTTTCAAAACCTAGAAACAAAGTATATCTCTTTCACAATTCGAATTATAGCTTTCATAACCAAATACAAACATCTTTCCATTTCAAAACATTTACAATTTCATCCACTTCAAAGTGGGAAAGGTTACAAAAGAATTCTCATAAGGGACTGTCAAAACTATCTTCTTTTCTCAGCTCCAGGACAACAACATGCATTCTTCTCATTCTTCCAATTTGATCACAACAAAGGTAGGGGAAAGGAAACACTCTCCACCCAACCAAGACATCCAATGAAGAGGAGAATCCATCCTTCTTCATTGGCCCTTGAGCCCCAACCACAATGTAATAAGAAATGTATTTCAACACATGGAAACAACAGGCTTCCACATCACACAACAATCTTTCAACATGCACATTTCAAATTAAAAACACAATTCAAACAAAACAACAATTTACAACTGCATTGAAACATTAAGACAGAACTCAAGCTTCATCATGCAAGACAAAGGAGAAAGAACTATGGGGAAGCTACTTATGCCTCCCAATGGGAATTGGGTATCCACCTGTAACAAACTCGCCAATATAAATCATCACACATATCCTTATGCCCCCACAAAGTAAGAAATGCAAGCTATTTATTTTCCATGGTGGATCCCAATCCCAAACTCCCTCCATAATAAATCTGATGCCACTAGCATTCCCTTATGCCCCCACATGGATTCCCCATAGCCTTCTCCTACACCATTCCTATGATAGTCTACCCAAACAACCAATAAACACACAAACATTCACCATTCACACAAACACAAAAAGAAATAAAAACATAAATGAAGAGCTAAGCTCCTACCTCTCCATGGTAGATTTTGTTCCAACATAACAAGCTTTCAATGTCAAAATACAGTCCCAAAATCAGCAATGCCCAAGTATGAAATTATCTCCAATCTCCTCCAAAATCAACAAGAGCTCCAAACAGCAAAAATTCACCCAAAATGAAGTATGCCAAATGTTTAACAACCCAAAACAAAGCAAAGAGTTTGAATTTTATAGAAGAGGGAAGAGAAGAGGATGAGGTGGATCCACGTAGGATGCCATGTCAAACATCCTCAACCTCAACACAAAAGTCAAAAATCATTCTTGAATGCACAATAAAGAGGTGGGTGAATAATATGACAAATAAACTTACACACTCCAAAAATCCCACACCCCAAAGGACTGAATTAAATAAAATGTAAGAAGAGTGCAATTAAAACTTGCAACATGACTTATAAAATACATTAAAAAGGTCTAAAATCAACCCTCCAACCATAGGTATGGTTGGTAAATAAAATTAAGAGGTATGGGACAAGTTTTACTTGTCCCACAAGCCTCCAAAAACAACCTCCAAGGAAAAATTCAAATTTCCAAGGAGGTGGAGTGTTTCATACTCCAAAATCTGACTTACACATCACTTACCACATTTAATACAAGAGCCAACAACTTCTATAATTACTTTCTTATATCCCAAATTGATTTATTTATTTATTTTAACAATATGATTACTCACATTAATTCTCCACAATTAAAAGAATAATGAAAGGGGTAAATGCATCACAAAATAAACACATGCAAACAATAATAAAAGGAACCACATTAATAAAATACACATAACCCCTTGGTTACATTCAAAGGTAATTCCCCCAATGGGAATCCCTAACAAAAACAACACACACACACACACACACACACAAAACACGTTGTCATGGTGACCTTGTTGAATTCATCTAGAATTCCAAAGTGGTTGGTCTCCAATCCCCGATGTTTATGATATTTTAAATCGCAAAACACAAATACCTCCTTCAATCTCGTGGCCATATCGGAACATCCAACATGATATAAATATAATCACAAAATCATCTATACATATGAATCATAACCACATCAAGGAAATCAACAATATCACTTACAAATTATATCAACCACTATATCATCACCATATAATGTCCATTTTCTAGGTCTACTCACAATATCCAAAAATCACATATCCGAAAAACATTCATAATACATTAATGTCAAATAATATTTGTTCCTTGATAGCTAAATATTGTTGCTTCAAACTATTAAACTCGATTCTAAGATTTCTTCACCTTTCATACTCAACATAACCCTCTGTATAAATTTGACCTTGAACAGAAAAAACCCTCATATTGATAATCATTTTGATAGACGGGGTTTGGGTTATAAGGATATTCATTCTGATAAGGGTTATAAAATTGATCTGAAGGAGAAGGTGGATAAAAATACTATTGATTTGGCTGATAATATTGCTGAAAGTGAGGATTCATGGTTACAGGACCTCATAAAATATTGAACTTATGAAAACAGTCTGATTGTTCACAAAACAACTGATAACAACAAAATAACATATCTGAATTTCTTGAAAAATACCTGAAGAATGCAGCTGAAAATTTTAATACTTGTTGAAAAGTGCTATACTGATCTGGAATCAGATTTACGGAGTCGTCAGATGAGTTCTGCTTTGGATCTTGAATCTTCAAAATGCATCAATAGTAGTTCTTTCCAAAACTGCTATGCATGGTGTCTGATCTGCTTGAATGATGAAACACCTCTAAAAGTGAAACTTTTAGTTGTGTGAGTGTCCCACCGAGAGTGCTAAAAGCTGTTGATGTTGAGATTGAAAGTGGAGATCGATCCTCATCCTTTGATCTTTGTCCTTGTTGATGTCTAACCATGGCTGGGTTTTGTTAACTCACCCCTCGAGTTCACATGGTAAAGGAAAGCTCGACCCTAATGACCATTTCATTTGGATTTTCACTATGCGGGTGAAGCCCTCACAAAATTTTATTGGTGCCATTGTTGTCCTTTGAAACGTGGTTCTGTGTTATTATTTTTGATGGCCACCATTGTTGTTTTCGAGCTCGGCCATGATTTCACTTCTTCCTTCTTTAGAGCTATATGAGCTTCTGGGTTTTTGAGATCTCTACCTTTTCCTTGGCCGCCATTGGAGCTCTATTATGATCATTCTGTTAGAAACTTCGATGGAAGTTATTGTCTTCCTTAGTTCAGGCCCTCTGCAACTTTGAACTGTGAATGCTGAAAAGGGTGAGTTTCTTTATCTTCGAACATGAAAACTATTTCATTTTCACTGAGTTCTCTTTCCTACTCTGATTCTTTGCTACCCATGAGTGGGTCTTGTTTATTTTCTCGTGATCTGTGCTTCTGAGTTCCATTTTCTTTGGCCAATTTCTGTATAACCTTCCAATGTTGTGTTGAAACACCACCCTTTTTTAAAAGAGTTTGAACTTTGGATCTTTTCTGAATGGATGTAGCTTCCATTTACACTTTCTCCTTCAAAACTGAGTAGTGGTATATACAAAGTACTTTGTATTTGATATTCTAGTATTGATTTTCTTCACCGTAGAGTTCTTCTTCCATTCACTTTTGATTTCTCTGACTAGAACTTGCTCATTTTGGAATGAGGAAAACATATGAGTAATTCTTCTTGGTCAATGATTCAGAGTTATATGCCTCATAAATGATTTTCATTCAATCATCTTTGAATATTTCCACATTGCATCTTGATAATATTTGTTGAAGTTTTCAAATCTAGGGTTGACATCTCAAGCTTGATCCATGGCTGAGTTTTCAAATAATCTACTCTGTGCTTCTTAGATCTACTTATTGACCTCATGTGAGTTTTCTTAAAATGAGTCTCTCTCTTTCCTGACTGTGTATTGACTGGTCTAAGCTTTGCAAGGTTGAATGATGTTGATAAAATCTATAACTGAAATGGGTTGCTTGAAAACTCTGCATTTTATATATCCCTTTCTTTAGTTCACTTTTTGAAATGCCTACTTGTAACCTGTAGTTGCATTTATACTCTTTGATTCTGAAGTTGAAGATTACTATGATTGAATATTGAACTGAAAATGCCAACTGCAATAGAAATACACTTATGATATTTTGTAATTAAGATGCCTTTGTACCCTAGCAAGTGGTTTTCTGGAAATTACAAGCAATTCTTCTTTTGTTTTTGATACCATTCTCAGGCATAAGCCTTGATTCAGATACTTCGTTGAAATACTGTAATCTATTACTTTTACTGCATTTCCCTTTATTTCAGCTTGATATGGATACTGGAAAAGTCGTAAATGTCCATTTTACATGGTGAAGCCCTGTCAAAATTTTCCCAAAATTCTCTCTTCCTTGACTGAAATATGGAAAGTGTACATTGTCTGCATGCATCTTCTTTGTTCTGTACTTTGTAACCTTTTCCTTTTACAGAAGATATCTAAGTTTTGAGTTACATTAACCCTTCTTTCTAGCATGTACATGGTCCTTTTCTAGCTTGTCTACAACTTGTACCTGCACACTTAAGAAAATAGTTAGAAAATAATTAGGTTCTTGACCTCTCTTATGTCCATGTTTCTTCTTCCTCTTTTCTTTCTCTTCTTTCTGAGTGAGCTATGCAGTTTGATCTTCAAGTAATCTATATCTCCTGTTGTTTAGAGATTCATATGCACGAATTAGGACAATGTAGGAATATGGATTAACCCTAAGTTATTTATTGATGATTCATTTCTTTTACTTTTCTAGGTACCATGCTTTGAATTGTGAAGACAAAGATGGAAAAAGATGGAAGGGGGACAATCTATACAACGAATAATATACAAAGGCAATGATGGGTTCACTCATATTCCTTTTCTTTCTATTTCATGCATGTGTACCTCTTTCTTCAGTAGATGTACTTTACTTTTTAGTCACATCCCATGGCTTGTGTGGGAAACATTTGACTTTCCTTATGAATAAAACATTGAATTTTGTAAATGAGTTGTATATTTCTTTCTGCATTTCAAGCTTTTGAATGGAGTGTATGATGAACTAAACAACTCAGTCATATAATTGAATGTCTTAAACATGAAGGAAAGAACATTAATGAGAACCTGTAACATTCAGTAATGAACTTTGATTTTTGTAATCTGCACTTATGTTTGCTGTCCCAAAACTCAACACTTCACCTACTCGTAATTCGATGTCTTCATCAAGACAACATAGCTGTCCTTCGGGGCCTTTGTGTTCTTTTTCTGAAGGTATCATGAAATTACAGACTATGTGATCTATTACATTTTGTAACAGCACACATAGCTACATATTTCACTTAATCATTAATTAATTCAGCAAGTAACTAATAACATCGAACTTCTTTAGCTTAGGTATACTTCACCCATGACTTTCATCATAACAACGAAGTTTCGAGTTGCCCATTTTTACACAAGTGCAAAATTTTCAACAATGTCTTAATGTTCCTATGGAAAGAATCCATCCTTAAGTATGATGTTTGAAAATAACAATCAATTTAACATGATCTTTGAAATAACATTTGCATTCATGGATACTCAATCCACACAAATGTCATCTACAATATTCACAATCCTAACTACAAATCATGGAGTTAGTGATGAGATAAATCACTTGTTGTATTTGTCTTATACACCTAAATAACCTTAAGGGATAACAAAAGCTATCCAAAAGTGATGCTTCTTTTAGGATTTTACAACTGAGATGAACCACTACAAAATATACACTATTTTGCAATGCCCACAATGGACTTAAGAATGCAATAGCTAAGAAATACCCTTATGTACTTGAAAATGTAAAGCTAATGCAAGATAGTAACAAAACTATATTACCTCATTCATTCATTCAAAACATAAGAAATGAAAAAGTATAACTTGATCAAAAAAGTCATAATCTATTCATATAAGTTTTGGCTAGGGGATATAAAAAATTCCTTCAAAACCTATTAATGGTTATACAATGAAACCACCTTATCTCTTCTTTACAGACTTAGAAATATACATTCTTGCAAGAAAATAAAAACTAGAACTAAATACAAAACTTGATCAAAAATTCTACAACTACCCGCAATATGTCTTCTCGCACTAAATGGCGATATGCAGATTCAATATATAATAGAGAGAGAGAGAAGAAAAATTAGATTTCCCTCTTCACCCACCAACAAGATGCATTAAAATTTTGAAAAGGAGCATGGGCATCCTGCTAAAGTCATTCATTCCTTTTGTCTTGTGTGTTTAGAGAAGAAACAAACATCATACTTCATTAAGATGGGTGGTTGACCAACACTAGCACTATAACTTGAATGATGAAGACATTTTCTACTTTTTATCCCACCAACAACCATTAATTTCTGAATCTGATGATGCCAAATTTAAGGGCATGAAGAGACCTTTCTAATGATATAAATTTTACAAGATTTAGAGCAATGGATTGAAAGATATGGTCTTGTGAAGTTTTGTGTGTTGAGATGAACATGGGAATGACACATGGTAGCCTTTGATTGGTATTGGATATTGCCTCTACCTAAATTTGATTTTCTTTTCATTTGTCACGTGTTGGTATTTGGTTGGGTCATGGGGTCAGGATTTACTTCCTTTTCTTTTATACACTCTTCGGCCTCTAAGAAAAGCTAGCCAATTAAATAATGCCACACTCTTTAGGTTTTCATACTATCCCCTTTACCTTGAATGAAAAAAGTAAAGTATGAGCCTATTAGATATCACAAGCACTGATAGGGGGTGAATTAGTGTGGATTAAAATTAAATTACAGAGTTCTACCAATCCACAGTTTCTTAAATTTGTGCAGTACTATATCATGTACATTTTGTCAAACATATATCATACAATAAAACACTAAACACATAATTTATAGTGGGAAACCATTTCAGGAGAAAAACCCACTTGAAACCAAGGATTTATTAGGAACACAAATTCCAAAGCTTACAATGGTTTTGGTTGAGCACCCACTTGAAGATTTACTAAGCACCCACTCAACAAATTTTAGCAAGCACCAACTTGTAAGGAGCACCAACCCCTAATTTAATCAGCTATAACTGATCTTTTATAGGAACCTACCCATAAGGAGGTCAGTAAACCCCTAAATATGCTAAGCTACAACTTAGAATTATTATTTTTACATACAAATTTTGATCATCTAGTTTCAAAATTGCTTACATAATAGATTATGATCAATTTTTGTATTTGTCTATGTTCACTTTGTCACTCTCTTCTGCTCATTTGATTTAAACTCTTCTTTCTCAATCAATCTGCCACACTGATGTTCTTCTCATCTGATATATCTTCTTCACTTCATCTGTCTACTCTACTCCTTCCTCTCTCTTTTCTTTCTGTATCTCCTTTATCTTGAATGCATCATCTTCTCACTTGAGAAACACTTGTATTGGTATCAAATTTCCTCTATATAGACAATCGACCCATTCTAACATTTTCTTTGGTGCATCATTCACCCGAGAATCTAGTTTATTAAATGCATACAACTAACTCCATATTTTTCTTACTATATTTGGCTTGATTTCACCTTTTTCTATGCATTTACCGTAAAATATTTATTTTTTTATTATTGGCAAATAGTTTTTTGAAAGGGACTATACCCTTGTACAAAGCAAGGCTCAGAAGCCATAATAGGAAAATAAAGCTCGAAAAAAAGGATCAACATCCTGATAAAACAATAAGGACCAAGTGCAGAACGCAGTCTGCAAAGAAACAACCAAAGCTAAACACAACAAAGAAATAAACACTCACGACAATGCTGATCAAACAAAGAAAAACACGCAGTGGTCCGGCCACAAAAATGATAACAATGTACTCCGGCCGACCACTAACGGAGAAAACATCCAGACGATCATCACAAAAGAGCCCAACAAAAACTGTCAAGGAAGGAACCAACGAAAAGCAAACCAGCTGCAATAAAACAAAGAATAAAACAACAACACAAATGCTTAAAGAATCGCGTAGGTTGCCATATGCCAAAATGTAGCAATAATAGCGCCCAAAAAGACAAGAATCAAATCTTGTCCGATATGGTGGGGGATTTAGATTTGGCATTACCCTTCTTTTTCCGATCCACCACTGTCCATTCCTGATTTCCCACATCCACTACAGTCGGAAAAACTGCAATAGGTTTGATGGGGGAGTGACCCAAATGGGAGGTCGGAATATCTTTAATCACTGAATCAGCAGCCTGTAAAGAATAATCTGGAGGCTTCTCTGTATTGGTCTGTGAATCAACCATGATGGGTGAGTTAGCTTGCAGGGGGGCACTCGATTCCTTAGCCGGATCTGAGTCGATTGTAAGATGTTCAGGTAGAGAATCCCTCCACCAGGCTGTTTTGGTCTTACGTTTGGAGTGTTCACAGTCATCTGAAACATGACCAGTTTGGAAACAACGCCTACATCTGAAGGCAAGTCTCTCATAGTCTATCCTCTGCACCTAGAGCCTGGCTCCAATCTGTAGATTGATTTATGCTTGTAAACATTTGGAGGTATCGAGATCAACCAGGATTCGAGCATAAGTAGTATGGGTTTGAATGGAGGTCTTATCATCAACTGCCACACATGAGCCTAGAGTATCCCCTATAGCAATGAGACAAGATCTGTTCCAAAGCTGCAATGGGAGTCCTGGTAAACGAACCCAAATCGGGTAGGTATCAAAAGACTCCTTTAATGGGTCGAAAGATGGATACCATGGTTTGGACATAAGCCCGTGTTCCCCCCAAACCCAATGTTGACTAAAAATTAAATCCCTATCTTCGGGGTTTGGATACTGAGAAAATATTTATTAGTCGATACCTAAAAATAAAATTCTCATCTTTCTAGGATTCCAAATGTGATTAAGATGAGTGAGCCACTTTGTTCGTTGATATTTAATTTTTCCTTGAAATCAGGAATCACATAGAGAATTGTAATTGTATTTCCACAAAGTCAATGAGCATTAAATGTTGACAGCTGGAACTGTATATTTCTTCATTCTTCATGGAGCTCAAGTCATATACTCATTTACAATCACCAGATAATCGAATCACCATCAATTTTGGAGAAAAAAATCTCACTTGTCTATGTTTAAATCAATTTGATTGTCCTCGAGCCCTGTCCAATCCATATTTTTCAATCCGTGGCTTCCTTAGCTTCTTTGAAATTTTCATTTGTATCATGACATTATCCTTTAATCATGGAATTTCATCTTTCATGATGAATTTTTAGTTATCTTTACTTTACTCTTTGCGACTTTTACAATGTTTCGCGTCTTTCCTTCTTGTCTTCTTCCTTCCTTATTGCTTCTCTGATTTGTTCCTTTTCACAACTAATTTATTTTATCTATGAATTTTCTCATTCTCTCGCACCTATCTCTAGTCCTTCATGTCCCTTATAGTTATTCAAGGCTTTCCTCCTTATACACAGCCTTCCTCTAGTTTCCATTTCTTCTACGGATTTTCCTCTAGACTATCCTTACTTCTATGGCTTTTCCCTCACATCTGCATGCAACCGTGACTTCACCTTTCTCACCCATGTCTTGTCCTTTGGATCCTTTTTTCTTTGCAGCTTCATCCCTTTACTTGTAGATTTTACCAAGCTTCTGGTTTCTTCTAGAGCTTTGTGGCTTCTTTAAGATTTTAGAGGATAACTCCTCATTTCTGCGGGCTTGCACATATACTAGTTAATTCCCTTAGAACTTATCCTTGATCATCTTGAAGCTTATGAGATCTAAGACTACCAATCAACCTTCACAATTTTTTTCCAAGTCTTTCTTCCATACATGGTTGATCTGCACAATGCTTACACTATACATTTTTCCACTTTTTCCATCAATGTAGATCAAATCAATGAAAACACATATGAAAATGAAGAAGGTCCAACTGAGTCAATAGGAAAGATCCATCTTACTTTGTAATTTAGTCGTTTGATATCCCCGACTTTTTAGAATCAAATTCTTATAAAACTTGGTCCATTATGTGGACTTGAAGTCTGTTGAAGCCCATCTACTCTAAGATTTCCGAATGCCGACATGTGACTGTATTTGATGCTTAAGATCATGCCATGTGTCAACATTTAATTCTTCCATGTTTCCTTGACCTTCACCGACTCAAACCCAGACTTGAAATATTTATGAATTACAGCTCATCCTAGGGCTTAACATCAGCTAGAGCCCAAAAGCAATGGGGAGCCCCAAATCCCACCACATGTTGGTCTCTCATTGGTCATGGGATTTTCAATGTCCTGTGACTATTATTTGTTTTGAGGATTTTACTTTCTTTCCATGGGTTTAATTAAAACCCACCTAGTTCCAAACTAACACTCCATTTTTTTGGGTTAGGAGGACCCATAGAAGACTAAGTTCTTGCACTCCGTGGTAAACTAAACTAGTCCCTCGATATTTTTGTTGAATCCTTTCATTTATCTTGATAATGCATAATATCTATTACAAATTGACACTTCTCCTTGACTCGATTGATCATCAAAGTATGATGAACAATATAAAACACAAATAATAGGTTAAATACATGGGGAGTCATTGAAGAATACCAACACAATCCAAGGAACTGGATTGCGCTCCAACAATGGCTCTGCTCAGTATGGGCACCCCCTATGGGTGCCATAAGAATAAATAAAAATGCCCACCCATTGGAGAATGAGTCATGGGAATAAAACACATAGGGCCTCCAAAATAAATGCATAACAGTTGGGGAAAACAAAAACACAAGAAACTCCGATCATTGTAGACTGGAGCACAAAAAGGGAAACAAAAACATGAACAAAACATAAAAAAATAAACTAGAGCTACACACTATACAAAATCATACCTAACCTTCCATCTTGGTCCAAGAAATATTTGAGATGCTTGCCATTGACGGGAAGCCCTAGTAAATTTCCTTCTAAGTCTTTAAGAACTAAATTATGCTCCCCAATCCTTATTTCAATAGAATATGGTCCCATCCATAAGGCATAAAAATTTCCATGTTTTCTCTTGTCTTCATGTTTAGTGTCACATAACAGGACCAAATCCCGAACATTGAAAACTCTTAGAGTGACCTTCTTGTCAAATATTTTCTTGATATTTTCTCTGAACTTGACATGTCTTTGATGGGAATATCATATTTCCTCATCCATAATTGATCCTTGTCTCCTATGGATCTATTTCTTATCCATACTTAAATTGCTACATGAACTGATATGTAGAAAGTTGCAAGTGCAAGGGAAAAAGGGATTGAAGTCCATAAACTAGCTCAAAAGGACTCTTTCCAATAGACCTCTTAGTGGTAACTTTGTCTTCCCATAGTGCAAATTTTAGTTTCTCACCCCATTTTCTTTTGTTTGTCTCTAGTGTTCTTATGAGGATCTTAAGAAATTTTTATTGCTTGATTCTGCTTGGCCATTTCCTTGAGGATTATAATTTGATGCATAAGCCAAGTTTATTCCATATTCCTTGCACATTTTTTCCAATGGTTTAGCTCTAAAGCTCATGGCATTGTCAACAACTATCTTAGCAAGCACTCTAAATCTGTAAATTATATTATTGAGAAGAAATTCCATGACTACTTGATGAGTTTCTTTCCTGGTAGGAATGGCTTCAACCCATTTGGTAATGTAATCAGTAGCTACTAATATCCATTTATGACTAAAATTTGAAGAGTATGATATTTCACCAATAAAATCCAGTCCCCATTGCTTGAATGGAGCTTATATAAACACAAGTCAGTAGGGGTAGGGCCCCGAGGCTCTCAATCTTCTAAAAAACTTTGAAAATGCTCACACCTCCTAACCAACTAGGTAATATATTTGAATAATAAAGGCCACCAATAACCTACCCTTAAAATTTTATGAGCAGTGAATCTCCCAACAAAATTACCTCCACATACTCCCCATGGAATTCTACAATTATCTTAGGTGCCTCTTCTTCAGCAATAAATCTCAGCAAAAATCCCCCAGGTTCTTCCAAGATAGTCCATGATCAGTCAAAATATACTTTTGGGAAACTAGCTTGAGTGTCCTCCTTTGATTCTTAGCTAAGTTCTTAGGACAATTCAAATTCATCAAGTAATAGACAATATCTTTATACCAAACTAAAGTGCTTACCTTTTCATGAGGGTTTGGTGCTTCTTACTCAACATTACATATTTCAACTACCTATAAATTGCTTTTTGCCATCAATTTTGTAAGGCCTAGACCCCGCACCAACTTGGTAGATTGTATGGCCATATCATATTCTTGAAGCTTTTAAACCCAACGACATATTTTACTTGATACCTCCATCTGAGAAAATATGTCCTTTACTATTGTGTGAGATATATAAACTATAATATTTGAGCTAAGAATATAAGGTCTGAAGATCTTGGTTGATTTGACAAGAGAAAATATTTCTTTTTTATGACATAATATTTTAGTTCAAATCCTTGCAATGCTTTTCTAAAAATGCAATAGGATTTTCATAACCTTCTTCATTCTTTTATAACAACTCAAATGCAATAGTGAATTCAGAGGCAAATGAAAACATATGAAATTCCTTTCTATAATCAAGGCTAGTCAATACAGGGGCAAATTTTGAGTGATTCTTTTATTCCATTAAATGCTTAGATAGCCCCTTCTTCCCACTTAATGACCGACCCTTTTTCAACATGTTTGGTGATGGGAATAGTGATCTCGAGAAAAATTAGAGATGAACCTTATCACAAATTTTAATTTTCCAAAGAAGGATTGAATACCATTTTTGGATAGATATGGGAACCTTACTAATTACTTCTACCCTTTCTGGATCAATCATGACTCCTTATGACACAATGTGTCCCAACAAATTTTCCTTTTGCATGCCAAAATGGAATTTCTTAGGATTTAATGAAATCCCATACTCTCTACATCCGATCAAAATTTTTCAACGTGCCCCAAGTGGTCACCCCTTTTTTTTTTGGAGAAAATAGTTATATCATCGTGATATATTGTATTAAAATCATTGATACGACAAGAGAAATCCGCATCCATCCCCGTCATGTGGGTGAAATGGGTTTGATCCTCGGCAATACGCCACTCGGTGTTCGTTACAAAATAACACCCTAGGAGATGAGTAGCTAACTTGAGTGGGTTGGATTTGAGAGAATGATGAAAAATGAAAATTTATTTGTTGTTGATAGTTGGGGATTTGTTCAACACTCAACTCAATGACTCAAATATGGGAGGTGATCAGGAGGCACCTTCACAAAGGGAATGGCTTGACCCTACTACTTCTAGATCTGCCTTGACCAAGGTGAGAGGACCTAGTTGGATGATCTAAATAAAGGAAAAGATTTCATGGCTTGGTTTCCTCTATGGTTGGTGCAACTTAATTTGAAGCAAGTGTAGCCATAAATATAATACTTCTCTCAAAAGAGTTGTCACTTGATTTATTGTAAGAACTTGACAATCAAATACAAATATAATAGATAGATAATGAACAACTTTAGATATTGCATTTACATAACATTATTGACCAAGGATGCTTTAAATGATATTGGATCACAAAATTGGTGGGATTTTTAGAAAACTTATTGATAATAGATAAATTTTAAGCTCAACTTTATAGAATAAACATATGTATGGTTTGCAGGTATGATATGCTTAGTAGGTATGAAGATCACTAATTTTTTAATTGAGATTTTAAGGGGGTAATTTCTTTTATGACCTTGGTGTCTTAATGTTCCCATGGAAATAATCCATCCTTAACTGTGATGCTTGAAAAGAACAATCAATTTAACATGATCTGTGAAATAACATTTGCATTCATTGATACTCAATTCACACAAATGTTGTCTACAGTATTCACAATCCTAACTACAAATCATGGAGTTAGATATGAGATAAAGCACTTGCTATATTTGTATTATACACCCAAAAGACCCTTAAGGGATAAAAAAATCTATTCAAAAGTGATGTTGCCTTTAGGATTTTACAACTGAGTTGAACCACTATAAAATATACACTATTCTACAATGCCCACAGTGACCAGAAGAATGCAACAACTAAGAAAGACCCTTGTGTACTTGACAATGTAAAGCTAATGCAAGATAGTAACAAAACTATATTGCCTCATTCATTCATTCAAAACATAAGAAACAGGAAAGTATAGCTTGATCAAAACAATCATAATCTATTCATGTAAGTTTTGGCTAGGGGACATAAACAAATTCCTTCAAAACTTGTTAATGGTTGTACAATGTAACCACCTTATCTCTTCCTTATAGACTTAGACACATACAGTCTTGCAAGAAACTAGAAACTGGAACTAAAACTGAACTTGATAAAAAAATCTACAACTACTCCCAATCACCTCCTCCTTGCACCAAATGACAAAATGTTACAATATATAACAAGAGAGAGATATAATCTGATTTCCCTCTTCACCCACTAACAAGATGTATTAAAATTCTGAAAAGGAGCATGGACATCCTACCAAATTCATTCATTCCTTATTTCTTGCGTGAGAAGAGAAGAAACATACACCATACTTCATTAAGACAAGTGGTTGACCAACACTGGGACTACAACTTGAATATTGAAGATGATTTCTAATTTTTATCTCACCAAATATAATTAATTTTTAATCTGATGATGCCAAATTGAAGGGATCAAAGATGCCTTTCCAACAATATAAAGTTTTCAATATTTGGAAAAATGGATCAAAAGATATGGTCTTATGAAGTTTTTTATGTTGGGATTAATAGGAGAATGACACATGGAAACCTTTGATTGGTCTTGGAGATTACCTCTACCTATGTGTGCTTTGATTTTTCTTCACCACATGTCACTCTATGGTTGGGTTGCAGTGTTGGGATTTACTTTCTTTCTTTTCTACACTCTGTGACGTTTAAGAAAAGTGATCGAATTAAACAATGTCACACTCCTCGTGTTGTCGGACCCTCCTTTACGTTGATGATAGTGGAAAATTATGAACCAAAAGGAAAGCTCCACATTAATTGTAATTCAGTCCTTTGATAGCCCTTGACTTTCTCGGAACCAAAGCCTTACGAAAGTGGTCCATTTTGCGGACTTGAAGTCCACCGAAGCCCATCTAATACAAAATTTCCGAATGTCGACACGTTCCTATCTTTGACACTTAAGATCATGTCATGTGTCATCATTTTATTCCGTCATGTTTCCTTGACCTTTGCTGACCCAAACCTAGACCCAAAATCTTTATGAATTATAACTCATTATGGGGCTTGACGTCTGCCAAATCCCATAAGCAATAAGGAGCCCCAGAATCCCACCACGTGTTGGTCTCTCATTGGCTACAAATTTTCAATGTCCCATGGATATTCTTTGTTGTGCCGATTTTAGTTACTTCCCATGAGTTTAGGAGGACCCACATAACACTAAGTTCTTACACTTTGTGGTAAATCGAACATGTCCCTCAAAATTTTTGTTGAATCCTTTCATTTATCTTGCTAAGGTATAATATCTATTACAAATTGAAATTTCTCCTTGACTCGAAATGATCTTCAAAGTACGTCGAACAATATAAAACATAAAAATCTAGTTAAATACATGGGGAGTCATTGAAAAACACAAGCACAATCCAAGGAACTGGATTGAGCTCCAACACTCTTAACATGCATTGAATTTGAGTTACCACTCATTTCCTTGTCATGAGAGTCTATATGTAAGGTTCTCACTCCATGTTGGTTGTTTGAGTTACCTCTTCTAGAGTAGTGTCTTTCTCTTCCTATACCTCTATGATTTCTTTCTATGATGTCTCTTTCTCTCTCCTTTCCTCTTACATTGTCTTAAAATTTAAAATTCGATTCTAGGGAATAAATGGTTGATATTTTCATCCTTTCTCTTGGATTTGTAGTGAACCCATCAATATATCCATTTTCCTTTAGGATAGATCTTTGGACTCCTCAATTGCTACAATAATTAGGTCATATCTAAAAGGAAATATCCTAAGGATTTTATCAACAATCCCTTGATCTTCAAAGTAGAATCTCCATTGATCTTAAATTGGTTTACTAGCCCAAAACTTCTAGTGGGTAAATAAAAATATATTCATCCACTTTCATTTGTAAAGTTTCAAACTCTCTTCTAAGAAATTTGAGTTTAACTAACTTCACCTTATCAATCTATTTGTTGAATTTTTATAGAATATCCCAAGATTATTTAGAGTAGTTAGCTACTGGTATTCGGAAAAAGTGGTCTATGATATTTATACTTCAATGAGGCATAATGCCTTTCCATATTTCCTCTATTTTCCTTCAACTAATTTTTCTAAGAATTTGAAAGGGTTGTATAGGTTATCACATCTCTAATACTTGTCAAAAAAGCTCCCAAAAATCATTAGCAATCAAAATGGTCTTCATTTTCCGGGCTAAACATCATGGTTTCTCCATAAAAGGTTGGAAGCTACTTCCACATTCTACTATCATTTATAACCATTTAACTAGATAATAAACTTCCTAAAATAATAGACCAAGATATGATTTCGGTATGTTAGAGAAAAAAAAAGAGGGATAGATTTGACATGACAAAATAAACACAAAAAAATTAAAACAAAGTTGTTTCTTTGTGCACAATCGGAAATACTAAATATTTGTACTTAAAACAACAAGAAGTTTACAAAAACTTATACAAAATACTTGCATACAAACATCTATTAATGTACATTCCTTATTTTAAATCTCTATACTTTTCTAACGAATCTACTATAGACTTCCTTGCTATTGTTTTCACCTTCCTTCTATATTCTCTGGACTTTTACTATGAATCTACCACTCCATACTTGTAGAGAAGGGACAAAATCCCGTAAATTATATTAATGTCAATCAACCCGAATTACAATGGAGTGTTGTAATTCTTATAGAATTGAACAACCATGTGCGTAAAAATAAATGGGTTATACATGTTAGGAATTAGAGAACAAATATGCGGAAACAATTCCTCAAACCATAGTAGTAGGAAACTATATAGCAGAATTATACTTGCAAAAATATAACAACATAAATGAATAATGCACAAAATAAGACAAGACAAGATTTAACGTGGTTCACCCAATGTGGGCTATGTCCACCAAGAACTTGCTTAGATTTTATTATCAACAAGAGTAAAACAAATCTCATAGTCTTCTCTCAGTTATGAACTCACAACAAAATTCCAAAGATGCTAAACCACATCTAAACCACAATTGACACCTAATTGCTTAACCTTGATCACTCTTGATCACCTCTTGATCTCTAATACTCAAGACCTCTTGAACACTCAAGATATATTTAAGATACCCTAACACCTCTATTTATAGGATTACAATCCTTCTAAGAAGCCCTAAAGCCAACCCTAGAAGTTTGAAAGTCATGATCTTTCAACTTCCCACGGCTAGAAAAAATAGTCCCGATGTTAACAACATGTTAACAATAATGACACAACAACGACACAGCGAATGCATAGCCACGTCATAAAAATGACTACTAGAATACTCTTGAAGTCTCCAAACTTAACCGTTCGAGCTCTAGCACTTCAACAATGATTCAAGAAGACCAAAAATAAGCTCCACACCCCAACAATCTCCCACTTGGAGACTGTTTCCACTGAGAAAAGTTCTTAACCCTTCATTATCAACCATGAAGGCCAATCAAAGTTGAACAAAACTTCAACTTCTCCCTTGTGACCACCTTGGTCATCATAGCTACAGGATTCTAACCGTATGAATCTTTTCCACTTTCAACTTATCTTCTTCCAAAGCTTTCTTGATGAAATGATATCTCACCAATGTGCTTCATCCTAGAGTGGAAAGTAGAGTTCTTCGCCAAATGAATAACACTCGACTATCACTTTGTGTAGTCTCCCACTTCCCCGCTTATGACCCAACTCATCAAGTAACTAATGTAGCCAAATCATCTCCTTGCTTGCCTCTGTGGCAACAACATACTTAGCCTCTGTGGTTGATAAAGCCACAACCTTTTATAATCGTGAAATCCAACTCACTTTGTTGTATCATCAACTATAAATACATAAGCTATCATGATCCTCTTGCTGTCCAAATCTCCTGTCATGTTTGAATCTACATATCCATGTAATGTAGTGTCTGATCCACCAAAACACAATGCTTCTCCCATGGTCCCTCTCAAATACCAAAGGATCCACTTTACTGCTTGCTAGTGCTCTCTACCTGGATCACTCATAAACTTTCTCATTGCTCTCTTGCCCTCGGGTAGCTCCACCAGATCCCAAGTCTAGTTTTCCATAAGAGATCTCAGTGCTCTTAATCCATGGCCTACTCCCACTTCTTCCCGGCATCCACCTCGCACCGCTTCCTCAAAGCACTTTGCTCTCCACCACAAAGTGAGCAATAAATAATTCAAAGATGGAGTAAATTGTTCAGTTCCCTTCTTACCTTGAAGACCTTCTCACCTCAAGAGTATGGGGTTCCTAATGAGTCTGCACTCGAACTAGTCAGTGCAAAACATGTTGTACTGAACCGCCCCATGGACACCTTGCTGTCTCGCAATGTCCTCTAACACTGTGTATTCTTTCTTTGATTCATCCTTTTGTTCCTGCAATTGATCTTTATACATGAATTTTTCATTAAAGATAATATCTCTAGACTAAAATATTTTCTTGTCTTTAAGACTCCAAACATGGAAACCAAAATCATCTTCACCATATCCAACAAAGGTGCATTTCTCAGACTTAGCCTCTAACTTGGTCCTATCATCTTTATCAATGTGAACAAATACCTCACATCCAAATACTCTAAGAAATGAGTAATCAATTTTCTTACTAGACCAAGCCTCCTCAGGTATACCTCCATCCAAGGCCATAGAGGGTCCTCTGTTAATCAGATAAATAGTTGTGCTTACCGCTTCCACCCAAAACATGAGTGGCAGCCCCGCATGTAACCTCATGCACCTAGCACGCTCCATGATTTTCCTGTTCATTCTCTCTGACACTCCATTTTCCTGTGGAGTATTTAGAACCGTTCTTTGCCTACAGATCCCATTTACCAAACAATAATCAATAAATTCATTGTTGTAATATTCCCCTCCATTATCGACCTAAGACATTTCAGCTTGAGACCTGTTTCATTCTCAACCAAGGCTTTCCATCTTTTGAAAGTTTCAAACACATCATATTTATTTCTAATGCAATATACCCAAACTTTTCTAGTTGCATCATCAATGAAAGTGACATAATAACATGAACCACCAATAGAGTTTACCTTAGCTGGCCCCCATACATCTGTATGCACTAACTCCAACTTACCCTCCTTCCTGGTAGGTCCAACCTTGAGGAATCTCACCCGCTTTTGTTTCCCATAAACACAGTCCTCACAAAATTCCAAATCTAACTCCTTTAATCCGGGCAGCCTGTCCTTTATAATCTACATGCCCTTATGACTCATATGACCGAGTCTCTAGTGCCACAAAGTTGCATCTCCATCTGCAGTAACTAAATTGCAATAATCAGCACCACTGGTTAAATACAAAGTACCATTTTTCTTACCTCTTGCAACCATAAGAGCTCCCTTGGTAACCTTCCAAGAATCCATTGTAACACTAACCGTATGAGCCATCACCGCCTGCCGTCCCTTTGATATCAAGTTCCACCTCAACTTAGGCACATGCCTAATGTCCTTAAGTAGCCATGTGTTCCCATTCTGCATTTTCACCCGAACACAACCTTTCCCTACTATGTTGCATGGTTCATCATCACCAAGATATACATGTCCAAAATCACCTTGAACAAAATCAAGTAAAGTAATGTCTATGTGGGGTGGCATGGAAAGAAGCCCCTGAATCTAATACCCAAGATTCAACAATATTATCTAAAGAAAGAATTAAGGCATCTTGAAAAACATCACCTGCTACCACATTTACCTCTTTAGTTTCCTCCTTTTTGTTCTTCTTATCCCGAAGATCCCAACAATCTTTCTTAGCATGACCAACCTTCCCACAGTGCCAACATTCTAACTTACTCTTGGACTTTGACCTTCCACGATCATTCGACTTCCCATGGTTACCTTTCCCTCTGTTCTTTTGTCTCCCTCTGCTCTCCACCGTCAAAGTGTTTCCAGAAGTAGAAGAATCTCTCGGTGCTCTTCCTTCACATTTCCTCGCTTAGGATCACACCTATTACATCCTCAAACTTTAGCTTTGAGTTATTAGAGACTGAATTACTTACAACCATAACCAAGTTGTCCTAGCTATCTGGTAAGGAGCACAAAATCAACAAATCCCTGACCTCATCATCAAAGTCAATTTTTACTGAGTTTAACATACTCACAACCGTATTAAATTCATTCAAATGATCAACAACATAACCATTCTCGACATCTTCATATTAACTAACTTTTCCATCAAAAATATTTTATTAGAGGTAGAGGGTTTTTCATATAACTTCCCCAATGCACTCATGAGACCTTCCGCGGTCTTCTCCTACGATATGTTGAAAGCAATCAAGATGCAAGACATAAAAGAATTGCCCCGAGTGCCTTTCTATCCAACAACTCCCAATCCTCATCCAACATGGCTGTAGGTTTCTTTGATTTTTCAGCCAAAGGAGCATGGAGGTCCTTTTTATATAAGTAATCCTCCATTTGCATCTTCCACAAACCAAAGTTCTGCCCATTTAACTTCTCAACCCTCGATCTCGCCCTCATTTGCCATAGCTCCCACTTAAGCTAAACTTTCCTGTGATTTACAACTTTAGCAAAAACCACCAAATCTCGATACCAATTGTTAGGAATTAGAGAAAAAATATGCAGAAACAATTCCTCAAACCACAAAGCAGTAGGAAACTATATAGTAGAATTATACTTGCAGAAATATAACAACATAAATTAATAATGCACAAAAGAGGACAAGACAAGATTTAACGTGGTTCACCCAATGTGGGCTACTTCCAACAAGAAATTGCTTATATTTTATTATCAACAAGAGTAAAACAACTCTAATAGTCTTCTCTCAGTTATGAACTCACAACAGAATTCCAAAGATGCCAAACCACATCTAAACCACAATTGACACCCAATTGCTTAACCTTGATCACTCTTGATCACCTCTTGATCTCTAAGACTCAAGACCTCTTGAACACTCAAGATATCTTTAAGATACCCTAACACCTCTATTTATAGGATTGCAATACTTCTAAGAAGCCCTAAAGCTAACCCTAGAAGTTTGAAAGTCGTGATCTTTCAACTTCCCATGGCTGGAAAAAAATAGTCCCGACATTAACAACATGTTAACAGAAATGGCACAACAACGGCATAGTGACGCACATCCACATCACAACAAACGACTATAGAATACTTTTAAAGTCTCCAAACTTAACTATTCGAGCTCCAACACTTCAACACTGATTCAAGAATGCAAAAATAGGCTCCACACCCCAATAGTATAGGTACAAGAAAATCACAATAGCTTCCAAAATACATCCGGGAAGCAACAATAATTAAATACAAACAAATAATAATTGTTACAACTACGTAACAATATAACCTATGTAATAATATGACAAATATTGTTATAAAACTATATAAAAATATATCAACTAATTACCTTATTAAATAATTAAATATTTTAAGGTAATATGATGCATAAATTAACCTAACATTCCCCCTTAATTTTGCATTACCTCAAGGGATGAGGAGAGGAACTCTCTGAACAACTTGAACTTGTCACATGCAAGTGACTTCATGAAAATATCTACTTTTTGTTCAGCTTGTTGGAAAAAATTGAAGTTGTATATTGTGCTTCAACACATGTTCACATATGAAATGAACTTGTACTTCAATATGTTTTGTTCTTTCATGAAACAATGGATTGCGAACAAGTTTGAGAACACCTTCATTGTCAACATACATGGTGGTTGGTTTGTCCTATGGTATTCCAAGTCCTTCTAGTATGCGACGTAGCCAAATTGATTCATAGATAACTTCTCCTGCAGAATGATACTCAACTTCTGTGGAAGAACGAGAAACAAAGTGTTGTTTCTTTCTTCCCCATGATATTGGTCTAGATCCCATAAAGAATACAAATCCTAAAGTGGATTTTTGTCATCAATATTGCCTACATGATCTGAATCTGAATATCTAGATAAGAAGAAGTTGTCATTATTCTTGTATTATAGACAAGGATCCACTAATCCTTTGAGATATCTCAAGATGTGCCTTGCTGATTTCCAATGACACACTTTGGGTTCCTACATGAACCTGGATAGATATCTTACTGCAAAGATGATATCTGGTCTAGTGTAGGTCGAGTAATTTAGACTCCCAATCAATTTCTGATAGAGAGTGGAATTTACCTCAAGAGATGGATCTGAATGAGATAACTACAATCTGTTATCCATAGGTGTAACAATTGATGTGCAATCCATCATCTTGAATTTCTCAAGCATTTTCTTGGTATATTTCATCTAAGAAACAAAGATGCGATTCTCTTTCTTCCATACTTCCAATCCAAGACAATAGTGCATTAGCCCGAGATCTATCATGTTGAACGATTGATTAATACCTTTCTTCGTTGTATCGATCATCCTCACTGAACTTCCAATGATGACTAGATTGTCGACATAGAAAAAAACAATCACAATCTCCCCCTTGATTTTTGAGGTAAAGATTGGGATCATATGGATTTCTAACAAATCCATGTTGTACGAGATGATCATCAATTTTGATGTACCATGCCCAGGGTGCCTTTTTGAGGCAATACAGAGATTTCCTAAGTTTGCATACCTTTTCTTCTTGACCAGGTACTACATATCCCTCAGGTTGAGTCATGTAGACTTCTTCATGTAAATCTTTGTTTAGGAAGGAACTTTTTACATCCATCTGATGAACTTTCTAACCAAACTATGTAGCTAGAGAAAATATCATCCTGATCGTCTTGATCTTAGCTATGAGAGAAAATGTCTCCTCATAGTCAATGCCTTCTTTTTGTGCATACCCTTTTGCTACAAGTATTTCTTTATAGTTCTACACTTTGTCCCATCTAATTTTTACTTTGTTTTGAATATCCATCTGCATCCAATGGGTTTCTTCCTTGGTGGAAGATCGACAAGTTGCCAAGTTTTGTTTTTCATTACTGACTGATATTCAGAGTCCATGACATCTTTCCAAGCTTTGGAATATAGGGATTCTGGACTGTAGAGGGATCATAAAACTCAATAACTCTACTCATGAAAGAAAAGTTAACTTATTTTCTTGCTTTACTGTGAGTCCATGGTCTAGGGGTGGATGTATCCGGTGGAGCATCCATTCTTGCATCTTGTAATGTGATAGTACACCACTTGGGCATACGTTGAACTATTCCCATGGGTTGTGGTTCTATCATATCAACACCATCATCCCCATCATCACTTTCATCATCTGTGGGAACATCAGCTTTCATTTTTTACAACTGGTAAAGAATCTACATCAGGTGAGTCTAGAGGAGGAGACTCTACTTCCTTCTTCTAAAAAAACTCAACATCTCTAGCTGGTGTAGACTTTTCTGGTCTTTGGATCCATCAATCTGTACCCAAGAGTCTCTTCATTGTACCCAATGAATATGAGTTTCTGTGACTTAATGTCCAATTTATTTATGTTATGCTTGGGTATGTGCATACTTTCTTTGCACCTAAATACTCTAAGGTGAGTACTAGATGGTTTCTGATTTGACCATGCTTTTGTGGTGTTACTCCATCAAGAGCAACTGTGGGCACTTTGTTCAATAAATACATTGATGTCTTTGCTTCTTCCTAGAATGTCTTTGCAACTCCAGTTCGTTGATCATGCATTACACCATTTCCATGATAGTACAATTTCTTCTCTCAACAACACCATTCTACTGCGATGTGTGTGGAGGAGGCATTTGTCAACAAATCCCATGAGCTTGTAGGTAGTATTTGAACTCATTACTGGTGAATTTCCCCCTCAATCTGAGCAGAGAGTTCTAATGTGATGACTAGTTTTGTTCTAAATTGCTACTTTGAACTTCTTGAAAGTTTCACTTTTCTTGCGAAGATACAAAATCCACATTTTCCTTGAATAGTCATTAACACATAGCATGAAGTACTAAAATCCAGAATGAATTGGTTACATCGGACCACAAATATCGGTATGAACTAGATCAAGCTTACCATGAGCTCGATATTTACTCTTCTAGAATGAAGCTCTGTGTTGTTTTCCTGCTAGGCAGCGAGGACACTTGTCTGTATCCTTCTGAAGAGATGGTATCCCATGTACCATATTATGTTGGTGAAGTGTCTCGAGATACTTGAAACTAACATGACCAAGTCTCTGATGCCACAACTGTGTTGAGGTAGAGTTCTTAGCCACAAGTGCTTGATCATCTTTGTGGAAAAATCAAGATGGAACATGCGTCCCACATTGGAGTCTTTTGCAACTATTTTGGAGCCTTGTGATTTATCTCGAATAAAACACATTTTCTTGCCAGAATGATTATCAAAGTCAATGTTTATGTTGTGATCTAGGAGTTGATTGAATGAAATCAGATTCTTTGTCAACCCAAGGACATACAAGACATTTGATAGTCTATAGTTACATGAACCAAGGGGTAGAGAAATGTTCCCAATCCCCTAAACTGTATATGATGAATCATCTCTGAACGAAACATGGTAATTTGAAGGCATGTCCCTCATTGAAGTAAAACAATCTCTATGGCTGGTCATGTGTTGAGTGGCTCCTAAATCAACATACTACACATCACTAGATGAGGTGGAGGGTTCACTTGATCGAGAAGTGTATAAGAAGTCTTCATTATTTGAATGTTCTTTTTTTTCAACAATTTTTCCTTACTGATATGGTCTTCTTTTCCAGTTCCCCTTTTTTTCCCTTGATTGTAGTTTGAATGTACCTTTTGAGATTGTTGTTGTGGAGGTCCAGAGTTTCTTGATGAACATTTTTGTAAGTATTATACCAACAATATTTTGAGTAATGTCCTCTTTTACAAACTGGACATTACTTCTTCTGTTGTTTTTCCCTGTGATATTGATCTTGATGTTGGAACTTTTGATAGGAATTAGGTTTTCCTTTACCTTTTCCTTTCCATTTTTGATGTGAAGAAAGTGTCTGCTCCTCTTCATCATCCTTATTATGCATGGCTTCCTCTTGTTGCAGTAGGTTTACCATCTTGTCAAAACTAACTGTCATATCTGACACGTTTAGTGTTGTGACAAAAATGTGGTAAGAAGAGGGGAGTGCTCTCAGAAAAATGGGAATGAGAGCATCATCTATGACTACTTCTCCCAGGGCTAGAAGTGAAGCCCTCAACTTTGTAAATCTTCTTAAGAAATCTTCAATTTTCTCATTCTTCTTGAACTTCAGTGTATGTAACTGAATCTACAAATTTAGTATGAAATTCTTGTTTTTGGCCTCATATACTGTGCGTAATTTATCCCACACTTCTTTGGTTGTTTTGGCATCTTGAATGTGGGATTTCACATTGTTGGACACTCTAAACAAGATGATGATTTTGGCCTTCTGATCTACTTTATCAAACTGTCGTTGTTGTGTTGTATCAGTAGTTAATTTGGTCAAAGTACCATTCACAATAGTCTAGATCTCTTCAAACTCAAGTTGTGTCTTGATTTTAGTCTTCCATGTAACATAGTTGTTTCCTCTGAGTAGTTGTGAATTTGGAAGAAAAAATTTGGGGGCATTGGTGCCCATTTTGTAGAAATCACTGATAAGGTTTGGCTCTTATCACTCTAGGTATAAGGTCTCCCAATCTATATATTATCAGTCTAATATACTAAACCTTTCTATATACGCGCATTTCTTATATACCTAATGGTATGTGGAAGAAGCTCGCTTTTCTATATACTAGGTCAGACGTGAAAGAGGTGTTAACATACGTGAAAAATTGAATGCGTGGTACCACAACAAGATCTTTGAAAGGGGTCTATGGGATTATTGACACGCTCAAAGAAATATCCTCATACATGTGTGTAACTTTGCTATATACTTGGATAATTTCTCGAGTCCAGTTTTATGTCATGCAATCATTCGTAGACAGATGGGATGGATCATAGTGTGTGTACTATGATGTTATTACTCCTCATCAATTTAAAGGGTCGATGCCTGCACGACATTGTTGCAACTATATTAGGTATTAAGTGCGGTAGTAGTTGTGGCGGCTTTACCGTAAGTGCTTCCTAGAGGAACCATATATAACGAACGCCGTGAAGTAGATCTAGGATCTCGTGAGTGTTATAGAACCAATTTTACTATTTTTGAGTACAATATTCTGCCAATTTCTGAGCAATTACAATATTTACGGTTGACTATGGCAACCTGCAAATTAGTACAATATATTGAAGCATGTAATTACATTCAAAAATTTGAAAAAATTGAATGACAGATTTTTTTGTTTTACGGGCCCTGGTGGCCTCCAAAGCCCAATACGACCCTCAATTCAAAAAACCGTTAAAAAGTAGCTCAAAATGAAGTTTTTAGACAATATTCCTTTGGAAAATGTTGTCTGAAATGGAAAAATAGGCCTAATAGGAGAATGCTTTTTATTTTTTAAACCCTAAATTAGGGTTTTTCTCACTAAAAATTTAGTGGCCTTTTTAGTTGTAACTAACAGTTTAGATATGGTTTTTTTGGCTAAATACTCCTCCAAACTTGGTGGTTTCACTGTTTTTGCTGCTAAATTCATTTTTTTTTAAAAGACTTGTGTTCATGGTGGGATTTGAACCTTACACCTTACCCACCCAAGCCGTTTTGCACTATCCAACTAGGCTCTATGAGAGCTTATGATAGAAAATGGAGAATATTGTATTTAATATATTCAAAATCGACTCACCTTATTGAAGAAACGATGTGGCACATCTCCCACATGGCTTGTGTGTTTGGAGGAGGTTGGTTAGGGTTGTGTCTTGCTCAAAAAACAGATCTGCAACCTTTTTATCTCTTTTGCGTTGATATTTGGTCGTTGTTTGAATGTTTGAGCTCGTTGTTGGTATTTTCTCTTATTTTTTAATTTTATTTATTTGTTGTCATTTTCTTGTGTTGGTCATAGGTGCTTGATGGAAATGGATCCTTCATTTTTTTATTGTAATGTTTTGATGGTGTAGTGATTGACCATGAGGAATGTGTAGGTTGCGAGGACATCAATGCAAATCCAATGCATGGAGCAGGTCACTTTGGATTTTTGGTTGTGTGCAGGGTGTATGGAAGCTAGAGTTTAAGAGGTCAATACATATTTCGATCATACCATAGTCAAGAAGAATATGAAGAAAGGCTTGTTGCTAAAAAAATACTCAGTTCAATCACAATGCACTAATTTAACATGCCAATGAAACAAGCTCGAGTAATGTATGAGGATTCCTCGGCCACTTATTTTGTGTCTAGGTCCCACGACACGCCTATGGTCAATAGCCCGAGTCTGCAACGAATGGCTCAATTCTCAAATTTTTCAAGAACCGATCAATGGAAACTTCTGCAAACAACTTTGTCTTCAATAGATGCAACTCAGTCAGGAGGATCAACTTGCCGCTCCTAGCTCGCTCGAGATCTATGTTATGGATTCCTTCCTCCAAATATAGTAGACTACTAAATGTAGCAGTAACCAAAATCTCCTCTAATATTAGATGTAAAACCCCTGGATGGGGAATTTTTTTTTTTAAAAATATTCTTATTCTACAGAAATTTTTCTTGGTCTTTGGGTGCACCAAAAAAAGAATTTTACGTTCCAAACACTTGGAATGAACATAAGGATGTGGGGAGGCAGGGATGGGCCTGGGAGGTTGCAGGAGGCTACATAGGGTCTCAATTTCTAAAATGCTTCTCCAATCTCCTCTATCTCTGTTGCCCTCTCTTTCCACACCTTCACAGGTCCAGATTCTCGCTCTGGTACTAAATGTAGAATAGGGATGGAAGATTGTAAATTATATTAATCTCAATCAACCTGAATTACAATGGAGTTCTACAATTCTTATAGGAATTGAACAACCATGTGCAAAAAAATAAATGGGTTGCACAGGTACAACCAAAATCACAACAACTTCCAAAATACATCTAGGAAGCAAAAATAATTAAATACAAACAAATAATAATTGTTACAACTACGTAACAATATAACCTATGCAATAATATGAAAAATATTGTTATAATCTATATATAAATATATCAACTAATTACCTTATTAAATAATTAAATATTTTAAGGTAATATGATGCATAAATTAACCTAACAATACTTTTCTTTGTTCAAATTGGATAAATTTTTTTCATCCTTCTTTCTTCTACTCCACACTTAGAACTACTATTCTATTTTTACTTTTGCTACTTCTTTTTTGTAAATTTGGACAAAATATTTTTTCCCTCTTCTTTTTCTTCTCCTAAAAATGGTTCAACTACTAAAGAACCAATCAACATAATGTTTTGTAGTCCAAATATAGGCACAAGAGATTACTTGGATAATGCAAGTCGAGATTACATTTTGGGGGTTGCACATGACAAGTAGTTATTGTTGGTAGCTAGGATTAATTTTATGATAGGTATGACATGTTTATAGTAAACTAAAATTTTTCTATCAAGGATCATGTAAAAACTAGCAAAAGCATCCGTTAGTGCTTATGGAAGGCCAATCCTCACACATCTTCTACCTACACATTTTCAAAAACCAATAAAAATCAAACATAAATATTAATATATATTATCAATAAATTTATATAATACTGACCAATTTAACCTTTAATTTTTCTTAACACATTGGGACTCATAAGATAAGATTATGAATGATTAGACTACTATTAAGGATGGACTATTTTTCACAAATTGAGATTTTTCATAAGAGTATATTTAAAGGTCTTTTATCATAAACAATGTCTTTCTTGCCTTTAGAAAATTAATATTTCTAAAATATTGACATGAATAGTAAATATTGTAGTTAACATCATTGAATCTTGATATATTTTTAAACTTTTGGCATGTATTCTATAGGTTTCCTTATTTTACATACATTTATAAGAAGGCACTTCAGTAATTACAAACATTTGAAAAATATATTTTTCAATAATACTCTGTCAATGGACAACCATACCATCATTTAGAGTTCCACATTTTCATATGCAAACAGAATGCTAGCCAATTTTTATGCATATCCGAAATTTTCCTAGCCTACAAGACCCCATTAAATATTTAAATACAATTAGAAAAGATAATATTTTTCATCTAAAAAATGACTTTAGTTGACATTCATTCTAAAATGCTTATTTTTTGAAAATTGGGACACATGGTGAATGACACTTTTCCACCTAATTATCAACATGTATTTTATTCCTTTGTTTTATAACTCTTAATTATACATATGTGTGGATAAAACCAATAAGAATGATTCTTTTGTGTTCTGCACCTACCAATTACAACTACCTAAAAGGACTTAAAGCCTCACTACCTTGACTATTTTAATCATGAAAAATATTAATGAATTCCAAAAACATATGTCTTGTTTCACATATTCCACTTTCAATAAAATAAAATTATTGGTGCTCATTGAATTTACAATAAAGTCATATTCTAAAACAAGTGAACCTTAAAAGAAATTACATCATTATTCATTCAAGTATTATGTCATTTATCCTTATTTGATTTATTGGATGTGTATTAATCTATCTCAATTTTTCCAATTTCTAGACTTGGTCATCACCAAGAGTCATCATGTCCATCATCTTTCCATTCCCCTCATACTGAAAGTGAACTCAATTCCATGGTTTCTTAATAGTGAAATTAGCTCACACAAAAAAACAATTTCAAACTCCAACATGTTTGATTATTATTTTACCCATGTCATGTAGAGTGGGTAACTTACATGCCACTATAAAGGTTGATCAATAGAACTCACATTGTGCTAGAGATTCGTAACTCCGAGTTGCTTTAGATATCCATTAATCCCTCTAAAATACCCCAAAAAAATTTAGACATGTCAATATTGATTAAAAAATAATAGTTTTGATTGGTTGAAAGTGTTTTATTATTAAATATTAGATTCTATAAGATATTAGGAATTTTTTCATTAAAGTAAAATTGTCACATCAATTATTTGATCAAAAAAAAATTTGACATCTAATATAAATGTTAGTGTACTTATCAACTTAATAATTTTTAGTTTAAGAATTTATAAAAAGATTTTACTACAATAAGGCCAAAATGTATTGCATGGGTCCTAGTTGTTCATGATTGCAATATTAGGTTGATTATATTTAGGTTTGAAGCAAAATTCTTGAACATTTTAAGGTTTTTTTTTAAATTTCTTTTGAGGGCCATTGTTATCTATATTTTTGTGTCTATTGTGGTGTCTTTTGTGATTTAGGATTGCATTCCTAATGTAATCACTCCCCTCTTTTTTTGAATTTAAATTTTATAAGAAATGCCCTACTTAGCCCTTGTTTATTTATTGAGAAAAGCTAGGCAAAATACCGATTCATAAAATGTGGTTAATAGAAAATTAGATAAATATATTAATATAATTTTTTATTTGATAATTTTTATACATATACTTTAACATTGGGATTATAGACTTTAGAAATAATATGAAATTTTTTCAAAGTTGATTTTTTCTATATAAATAAATTAGTGTGAAAGGTACAATATATGTAGAATAAGGCCATATTCATTTTTTGTCACATATAGTGACATAATGAGTATGATAGATTAAGGTTTATATGTTTTTGATATCCAATTGAAAATAATAAACTTATATTTGAAAGCAAATGAATGGATGTTTTAAAATTATGTCAACATAAATTTGTTAAACAAGAAACTCAACCCACAAATTTTTGTGCCATTAAAATAATAAGACAAATTAATAATCTTATAAACATGATTGAAATCATTTTATTTTATTTAAAACTTACATTTCTAACATAATTAAATTTATTTCAATTTTTGTTATTTTATTACGAAATTAATCCTCCCATTCTAAAATCCATTGAAATGTCCTAAACCGTAAGTAATATTTCTTCGAATGCATTCAAGTTTACTTATTTTTAATGTTTTGAACATAATAATATCGATCAATATGTATGTAAATTTCTATGTACATGTCACAACATGAAACAAGGGATGTTGATTCCCAAGCCTACTTTCATGCATGGGGAGTTAAATACCACATGAAAACATACACAATATCATGTTTAAAGAAACATTAAACAATTCAAATAATTCAAATAAAAATATCCCTCACTAAATTTTTTATTTTGTGCAATTTATATTTGTTTCGTATTTATTATCATCCCGAGCATTCTCTTTTGGATAGATTATATCACATTTATTTTATGTATTATTTAATAAAATATAATATAAAACCCATGAAGGTAGAGGGAGAGGAAAACTAGGAAATCAAAACAAGGCCGAGTAATTACAATGGCTAGACACACACTAGGGTTGGAGAAAATTAATAAAAAAAAAATAACTATTCATATGAAGAAGAGGACCAACAATTGAATCTTACCAAAAAGAAGCATTTTTGTAGCATTTTTTCACTAAGTTCTATTTTATAATTGTTTTTATGTATTATATTTTTATTATAAGAGTGTTGTTGTCACTAATTATGATAGATTTTCAAATTTTTGTTTTAAAGGTTTGATGTAATTGTAAATTTCATTTTTTAAGTGTGTTGATTTATGGGTGTAGATGAAAGGAAAAATTAGGTGGCCATGAATTTTAATATAGGTAATCAAATATATTGATAGAGCCGAATAACCATTAAAAGTAAATAGTTTATTTTGTTAATAAGTAAATAGCCACCCTAACTACTGATCCACCCATTAGCTCCTATGTTCATTTGTGGTAAGTCCGTGTATGACATTATAGGTCAACAAAGGATGAAGCTAGTGCATTTTATAGATTCCACCACTACAATGGAGATTATATGTCTCTCACATACCTCTTCTTGTATTGCAGGAAAATTTATTATCTAGAATTTTTGCCAACCATTCAAAAATTTTAAAAGGAAAGAAGATTTCAACATGAATCTTGACCGTAATACTCCAAAATATATGGGCTCTAATGTTTTTCTTATGGTTTAACAATTTGATTGTGTTTAATGTTGTGTAAAATTACATGTGGATGAAAAAATGTAAATTTTAGAGGACCTAACAAGGTGGTGTCTCATCCTATGAATATTTCTCATGATACAATGGATCTTGAGAAAATTACCATAATCGAAAGGCTATTAATGGGGTACAACTACAACGATATTTCAATTTTTGATATGGACTTTTAAAAGATATATATATATATATATATAATATATATATATATATATATAATGGGTATTCACATGATATATAGTATTTCTTGAATTGAATATGAATACATTGAATGATGTTTTTGTTATCCAATTTTGCCCCTTGGGCAAAATTGGACAAACAAGACCCCATAAAGAGAAAATGAGGGATCAATTCGGCTAGGGGAGATCGCATTTCAGGATTGGTCGAATAGGTTAAGTAGGTCGAGCACATTGCAGAGGAGTTCGGGAAATGAAGAAGCTCCAAAGTCTGAAATTCAGACTTTGGAGGTGAGGGCATTTAGAGGTAGGTTAAAGAGAAATTCAGGGACTCAGGCGGAGAGAAGCGCGAAAAGGAGCAAAAGTCCAAAATTAAGACTTCGGAATTTCAGGATTTTGGAGGTTTCATGTGCTAAGTGGAAAATCTAACCCCGAAACTCAAAAACCTAAAACCTGAAATCCTCGAAAATCGAAGTCCCAAAACCTCAAAACCAAAAGTCCTAAAACCCTGAAACCCAAAGTCCTAAAATCCTGAAACCTGAAATCTCGAAACCCAAACCCTCAAAATCCTAAAAATGAAATTTATAAAAGGAAAAAGGACTGAAATCTAGTTTCGTAATTTTAAAAATTTTGGCTTGAGTGATGAATAGTGTCACATGACATGGTTTCAGATTCTAAACTTCGAAGTTTGAATTTTAGACTTTGAAGGTTTGGCATTTCGTAACTCTTGAGCCAACTTGAGCGATGAATAGTAACCCAAACTCCAAAATAAAAATCCTTGAATTTTTGAATCTTGAAAATCTGAAATTTTAGATTTTGGAGGATGCAATGTAATTCAGTGTTTGAAAAGGCAGAGATCACCAACCACATTTATTACAGATGGTACCATCATCTTAGATAGCCATAAATTTTGATTAGGAGCTCAGATTTGCACAAAATTAGACTTTTTGAAAAGCTCTCAGTGTCCTCTACACAACTAAATATTTAAAAATGAAGAAATACAATCTACCATTTTAGAGGGGCTTTCCAAATGTCTCACCTACCAAAATGATGAAGTATGGGTCTCCTTTCTTCTCCAACAAGGAAAAGTACATGGAGGCATGGGTTTAGCTGTGGCACCCATCATTGTTGCAGGTGATTTTAATACATTTTTGGGTGCTTGAAGAAATATTTAAAATTTCTTCTCTATCCTTTCTCTCATGATTCCTATATATTGTAAGGAGGGTCTCATTTCAAAAGGTTGGATAATCTTGCTTTGCACCCTCCCTTCTTCTCTTGTCTGTAAGTGATCTTGTGGAGTTCAAACCTCCCATTCAAACTGTAAATGTAATTTTTGCCTCTTGGCCATTGTAATGCACTGTATCAAATCTGTGGAGCAATAATATAAGTCTTTGGATGAATTTTAACCCTCTCTTGTGTTCATTACATCTTTCTGATCTCTCATTACAACTTTGGTTAACTGTGCATGTTCGAGTTGTGTTACATGTTTTGGTGTTTTGTGTTTAATGGTGAATAAATTTGTGACAAGAAACTGATCTGTGTTGATGCTCATCCTCTTCAATCTTGTTCAATTTTATCCCCATGCAAGGAAATTTATTCAACATTCCTTATTGGTGCATCACCTCCAGTAGATTAGTTTATTTTTCTTGCATCTTCTTATCCCTGTCTCCTTGAAATATTTAAGAAAGGATTTAGATTAGTTTTCTACAAATGGTGAGTGGTGATAGATACAGGAATAAGAACCGGCCTTCATCCAGATAAATTTCATTGCAAAGTCCCACACTTTGGGAAAAGCTCCATGTTATGCAATCACACTGACAGTTTCAATCTATCGAGTTGCAAACAATTAGGGGTGTTGTGATTACGCATCAACAGCTTTCCACTCAAATGATATCATGAGATTTATTTCATATTTTGATTCAATATGTACATTCTAAGTGTTAGATTTATATATACATTGTTACATAACTACATTTTATGGACCTTTAAAAATGCATTTTATCCAATAATGAAGCGCAATAGAAAATACCAAGAATTAGAGAAATTTTTATGGAGAATTGTTAGTGTAGTAGCTGATTAACATGATGAGATCCCTCTCCACCATCAGTTCGAGCTTTTGGTGTGACAGAAAATCGTACATGGTATCAGAGCTAGGTAGTTAAGCGCGCCAGCCCCAGAGTAGTGTTGGGATGGGTGACCTCCCGGGAAATTCCCAGTGTCACTACCTCCTAATGCCGTTGGGCCTAATTGAGTGTATACATGGTGGGCCCAGAGCTCACGTGGTTGCATCCAGCTTCATCATGTGGGGGTGTGTTAGCATAGTAGATGATTAACACAATGAGATCCCTCTTCACCATCAGTTCGAGGTTTTGGTGTGACGGTAAATCGTACACATCGGTATAAGTGCCACAAACATAATGAAGGATCTGTTTAGCTACTTTCAAATTGTTTTTACCTCAACAAGCTACCTAATAAGAGACCTCAGATTTTTATATGAATTGACATAGTAATTCCATCATCCATTTTAAATTTATACAATTGCAACTTCAATAAAAATTGGGCATTTACGATTTTGCAACGAACAATTTGTTAAGTATTTCCCAAATTCCTTGGATGATTTTTCTAAATTCACGCGATGTAGCTCAAAATATGAAAACGCAAGGCCAATAATATCTTTCAATTTTTCATCTCATGTTTTCCACTCTAATAACTTACTTGCATCCGCGGTTAGTTTCTCATCCCCATTTACGATTCCCCATGAATTATTATGCAGAAATTACATTTGTATTTTAACCTTCCATATATGAAAATTTAAACCAGAATATTTCTTGATAATTTCCATTAAAAACAAAAATAATAAGATAAATTTAACCTTCACAATTAGTCTAGACTTCTGCGACGTTGATCTAATCCTCACGTCCACCTTCTAATCACTACACAATAATAGGTCTTTGTTTTTCTACCATGCATGTCTAGTTGATTTTATTACCACAGAGACGTCTTTTTTTCACATTATGGGGCGGGGGAGATTCAAGTCGCACTACCAAATAGTGACTCTCAACAATCCTTCAAACTATTGCACATTGTTTCAAATAATTATCCTCTTTGACCACACTTCTTCTTTCTCGTAAACCTCATACATGAATTTGAAATGAAATGGTGCAAATGGATGGTCGAGCACCAATGTAATATAATGATGCCAAAATAACAACAAGCATAAAAATGAGATTTCCTTTTCCACTTTGTTTCTACACGTCCTTCTCCAGGTCTCACCGAGGGTTCCTCCTTCATGTTCCACTCTAGCTTTGGTCCTTGCATTTCCAAAAAGAAAGAAAGAATTAATAGCAAAAATTTTGATTATCTTTGCCAAGAATTTGAAACTTCCACTTACAATTCACCGAGAAATCAAACATGTACAAAAATAAAACATAGGTCAAATATCTTCAATTCTCTCGATACTAATGATATAAAACGATTAAGCTTGAATTTTTATTTGATATAAAACATACAAGTTTATTTATACACATCTAGAGGAGGTATAAAAGATGGGTGGTCACGAGAAGGTGGGCGTCAAAAGTCATCCATTACAATGTAATATGCTAACAAAGGAGTGTTTTGGAGCCATGAGACAAAGGTGAAGTAAAATCCATGTAACATCGTGAAGATCCGAGTAGACAAGGAGAAAACATGTGTCATTTTTTCAAAGCACCTCGTCTTGTAGATCTTTCAGGGCGGATGATAACGTCACATAATTAACCATAGTTGATACTTTTTTGGGTCCAGATCCGAGGTCTAGGCCATGTGGAAAAATTATACCAACCTCGCTGATTTTTCCCCCAGTGGATCTCAACCCCACGAATGAACCGTATTGCATATTTTCATTACATCCAGTGACCACTAAGTGAAGATCAAAAGTCCCAAAGGCGGGGACACGTGGCATAATTTTGCCACTCCTATCGGTAATGGAATCATTGGATTTCAAACCCATGAAATAAGGAGTTGACCCCGCATTCCCGTAAGTCGAGCCCATATATAGAGTCTATAAAGACAAGAGGGTCCCTGTAATATTGATTCATGCGAGGGGAAGATGAGGGCTTAACCTCTCTATCTATACCCCAAGTTAGCAGTTGATTCCCCATAAAACTATAGGCTAATGAATAGACCCCCATAGTTCTATATAGATAAGGGATCCCTCCCCTATATATAGAGCTAATAGTTTATAGGAATAATAAGATACCCTCAAGAAATATAGGGATAATTTAGGGTAATATGTGTTTTGGGTCTAGCCTTTTGGTGTAGGCGGGTCAACGGAGATCTTTACCGTCCATGGCAAGAAAAGTGGCAAGTTTTGCTATTCTCCATAGCGATAGACTTCGATGGACTTGAGACCCCAAATTTAACTATTTTTTGGTTATGGGTTCAGTTCGGGTCATAGAAAAATAACGACACGTGGATGCATAAAGAAATATATAGATATATATTATATATCTATATTTATATTTATATATACAACAAAAAGCATAGAAAGAGTATCAATATCTCATAGGAGAATATACGAGCCACAACTTAAGGTTTTACAATAGAAAAGTGAATAGATACGTTTAGTAGTAGGAAGCAAAAGGAATTGAATAACATGGAAGAAGAGAGGAGAAATGACACACAAAGAGAAACAAAATAAAGTATACGACTAGCGGCTCTAAATTTTTAGGATGTTTTTGTATCGAATATAATATATATATTCTAACTGTGTGTTTTTGTGTTCTGGTTGTGTTTTTCCCCTTTTTGGTTATGTTGGCACTAAATTTAGCCAAAATTTTGGTATCGAGTGAGGTTGTTGAAGAAAATAAGAAATTTATAGTTTGTGAGTTTTTGAGTTCTAATTTTATGGGTTCGAGTTATAATGGCTTCTAGTAGTAACTTGTGGAAAAAAACCCAACATTTAATGGAAATAACTATGATATCTAGTGTATCAAAATGAATACATTATTCTCTTCACAAGAGCTATGGAAACTAGTGGAAGGAGGATATGTAGAAGTAGCAAATTAAGCTACTTTCAATGCAATCACACAAGCTTAGAAAAATTCTTTGAAGGAAAATAGAAAAAGGATTTAATTTTTCCTCAATAACAACTATAAACTCCAAACAAGCATGGAACACCTTGTAGTTGAATGCTTATAAAGGAAGTGACAAGGTGAAGATAGTCAGACTATAGATGTTGAGGATAGATTTTAAAAATCTTCTCATGAAAGAATCAGAATCAGTAAATAAATTTTTCACAAAAAAATGACCATAGTCAATTAGATGAGGACTAATGGAGACGTTGTTAAAGACCATATGATCATAGAGAAGGTATTAAGGAGCCTTCCAACCAGATTTGATCCAGTTGTGGTTACAATAGAGGATTCTAAGGACTTGATACAAATGAAATTTGATGAATTAATGGGTTCTTTGCAAACCCATAAATATATGATGAGTAGGACAGCTAGTGCCTCTCGTGAACAAGCCTTTAAAACAAACACAAATATGAGAGGAAGGGGAGAAGAGACTACAACAAAGGAAGATGAAGATTTAGTAACCAACAAGAAGGTGTAAGACACAATCATCAAGAGCCACAAGAAAGAGGAAGATGAAGAAGTAGCAACACTTCCAGAGGTGATTCTACACAAAGGTATGATAAATCAAATATACAATGTTATTACTACAAAAAGTATGGACACTATGCAAGTGAATGTAGAAAGAAAGAATATGATATGAGAAATCGAATGCAAGATTTACTAATAGAAAAGAAGATGAACTTGAAAATAATGAAAAGAGTGGAACTCTATTTTTTACCTTGTAATGTAGCTGAGAAAGGAAACAAACAAACATTATATTTGGATAGTGCATGTAGTAACCATATGTGTGTAAATAAGGAAATTTTCAATAATATAGATGAAGAAATTAGATCTGAAGTGAAGATGGGAACAAATGACAAATCTCCAGTGATGGGAAAAGGTAACATATCCATTATCACCAAGCAAGGAGACAAGAGGTAGATCAATGATGTCTTCTATGTCCCGGATTGAAGTATAATCTTCTCAATACTAGTCAACTTTTCCGAGAAAGGATATAAGGTGAATTTTGAAAATGGAGAATGCATTATATATGATAGAAGTGGAAACAACAAGCTGATTGCAATAATAAAGATGACACAAAATAGAATGTTTCCTTTGAGGATGCAAAGTGAAAGCGCATCTATATTCAAAACAATAGTTATTGATCAATATAATCTATGGCATCTTGGGTATGTGCATTTGAGTTTCGGTGGATTGCATGTTCTTTATAGTAAGCAAATGGTTAGGAGGGCGGCCTCTATTCAACCAATAACCAAATAAAGTATGTAAGGGTTTCATATTGGGGAAGCAACATAGAAATGCATTTCCCTTAGGAAAATATTAGAGAGCAAGATTACCTCTTGAGCTAATACATTTAGACTTGTGTGGTCCCATGAAAACTCCCTTCTTGTTTAAAATTGAGTATTTCATTACTTTTATAAATGACTTCAGTGAAGAAATGGGTTTATTTCCTAAAAATAAATAAGAGACATTTGAAGTATTCAAGAAATTTAAGGCCATGGTTAAGAAACACAGTGGCCATTATATAAAGACATTGAGAACAAATAGAGGGGGAGAGTATATATCAAATGAATTTTTAAACTTTTGTAAGGAGAACATGATCAAGAAATTTTTTTGAACAAGGTATACACTACAACAAAATGGTGTAGCTGAGAGGAAGAATCAAACCATTCAAGAAATGGAAAGAATCATGATGAAAAAAGAGGATTTCTGATGAATACTTGGGATGAAGAAATTAGAACAACAACATATTTGTTGAATAGATGTCCTAAAAAGAGTGTGAGGAACATGATACCTCAAGAAGCATAGAGTGGAAGAAAGCCAAGTGTTGAGCACTTGAGAGTTTTGGATGTATAGCATATGCACATGTGTCAAAGAAAAGAAGATCAAAATGGGATAATAGAGGAGAAAAGTGCATTTTCATTGGGTATAGTGAGAAATATAAAGCTTACTACAGTTATACAATTCAATTACAAAGGAACTTATAATCAGCCGAGATGTTCAATTCATTGAGGAAACATCTTAAGGAGATGTAAAAGAAGTGGAGAAACCACAAGAAAAGGAAAATGCACCTATCAAATTGATGTTGAACCACCAGATGAAAGAGTAAATAATGTACCAAGTTGGACACTAATTTCAAATAGGGGTGAATATTTAAATGAAAGCAAGCGAAAAAGCATGCGAGGACCATAAATGAGGCATCTTCGTCATCATCATAATCAAACTAGCACCAACATTGAATGAGGAGTGTAAAAGAGATTTATGAGCAGTCAAGGTATGATGAAAATGAAGATGAAATGATTAATTTTTATTTATTTTCATCATCTGATCCTATTTATTTTGAGGAAGCAATTAAGGACAATAAATGGTGTGAAGAAATGGATGAAGAAATGCATGCAATAGAGAAGAATGGAACATGGGAGTTAGTAGATCTTCTAGTGGGAAAGGAAGTTATTGGAGTCAAGTGGGTTTATAAAACCAAGACTACTCCTAAAGGTAAGATTGAAAGACATAAGGAAAGATTAGTTGTCAAAGGCTACAAACAAAGGCCTAGATGTGATTATAATGAAACCTTTGCTCTAGTGGAAAGGCTATAAACTATGAGAACAATCATTTCCATAGTTGCTCAACACAAGTGGAAACTTCATCAAATGGATGTCAAATCAGATTTCTGGATGGAGTGTTAGAAGAAGAGGTATATGTGGGACAACCACCTAGTTATGAAATCCCAGGGCATGAGAGGAAAATATACAAGATCAAGAAAGCATTGTATAGACTCAATTAAGCACCAAGGACATGGTACAGTTAGATAGACTCCTATTTGATAAGAAATGACTTCAGCAAAAGTATTAGTGAGCCCACACTCTACATCAAAGCAAGAAAGGATGGTGAGATTTTGATTGTTGTTTTATATGTAGATGATTTAATATTTACTGTAAATGAAAATAAGGCCATAGACGAATTTAAATTAGCCATGAAGAAGGAATGTGAGATGACTGATTTGGGATTGTTGAAGTATTTTCTTGGCATTTAAGTTAAACAAACAGAGTAGGGCATATTTGTTTCTTAATAAAAGTGTGTAAAAGAAAATTTGAAAATATTTAGAATGTTGGATAGAAAACCAACATCTACACCAACTAAAGTAAGTTTAAAATTAACAAAATATGATTGCAGCAACAATGTGGACCCCATAAGATACAAAATCATGGTGGGAAGCTTGATGTATTTAACTGCAACTAGACCTGATATAATGTATGTAGTTAGTTTGATTTCTAGATTCATGGAGACTCCAAAGGAGACACATTGACAAACAAGAAAGTGTATTTTAAGGTATGTGAATGGCACAAGAAATTTTGAAATTTTATATGTTGTTGATAATGATTTGTAGTTAGTTGGATACATAGATAGTGATTGGGCAAGTAGCCTTGATGATAGAAAGAGCACATCTGGATATGTGTTCAATGTTGCGTCAGAGCCATCTCATGGGCGTTAGAGAAACAGTCATTTGTTTCACTTTCTATAGCTGAAGCATAAAATATTGTAGCAAAAACTCGCCACTTGTTAGATGATATGGTTAAGGAGAATCCTCTCATATTTATGTGAAGAACAATAAGGAGGTTATACAATTTTTTGTGAAAATATGTCTTATTGCATTATCAAATAATATAGTCTTTCATGGAAGAAACAAGCATATTAAAATCAAGTATCACTTTATTCATGAGAAAGGTGAAATCGAACATAAATTTTGTGTGTTAGAGAAGCAACTAGCTAACATTTTTACCAAACCTCTGTCAAAAGAAAGGTTTGAGTGTTTGAGAACAAGTCTAGGCATCATAGATGAAGGACCGCCTAGCTCAAAAATTGAAATCAAATTTGATTAAATTTTTGGTTGTTGGCTCAAGATTAAGGGGAGTGTTGAAATTAATGGTGTCTATAATCTGGAGCCTCGGATAGGTATTCAAACCTATTTTCCCCCTCTCTCTCAACCTTCCCACCGAAATTCATTTATTATCTTTTTTGGCCATTGTATATTTTGAATTTCCTGCCAAATGTCGTGAGACAAAGGTGAAAGTTAAAGCCACGGGACAAAGGAGTGTTTTGGAGCCACGAAAAAGGTGAAGGAAAATCTGCACAACATTGTGAAGATCGATGGATGAGGAGCAAACAAGTCTTGGTTTTCCGGCACATCCTCTTGCAAATATTTCGGTGGATGAGAAAGTCGTGGAATTAATCGATGTTGATACATTTTCGGTCCAGAGCGGGAGGTCTAGGCCACGTGGCACAATTCCGCCAACGTCCCCATGTTTTTTACAAAGCGAGTCTCGACCTCACGGAATGAATCTGCAGTTTATATTGGCATCGAGTCCGAGCAGCCACCAAGTGAAGATAAACGGTCCTGGCGGGGACACGTGTTGACATTCCACCACTCCTATTAGCGATGGAATTCGCTAGATTTAAAACCAGTGGAATAAGGTGTGGTTAATATGTGTTTTGAGTCTAGGCGAGTCAATGGAGATCTCTACCATCCTTGGTAGGACACGTGGCGGGTTTCTCATTACTCTCACGCGGTGATGGAATCCGGTGGACTTGAGGCTCCAGTTTTAACTATTGTTTTTATGGTTTCATGTTTGGGTTGCGGTAAAAAGAACGACACGTGGAGGAACACACACACACACACACATAACATAGACATAACATCAATAGGTCGGAGGAGAATATATAGAGCCATAAATCAAGGTTTTAACATAAAAAAGGGAATAGATACATGCAATAGCACAAAGCATAAGGAATTGAATAGAAAGGAAGAAGAGAGGAGAAAGGACACAAGAAGAGAAACAAAAGAAATTATACGAGCATCACTCACGAATTTGTATGAATTTTTTGAATCGAATGTGTGTGTGTGTGTGTGTGTGTGTGTGTTCTGCAGTTGTGTTTTTCCCCATGTTGGTTACGTTGGCACTAAATTTAGCCAACCAATATTACTTCAAAAATTATAATTATAGTGTGAGGAAATTGTTACTAAAGAGTTTGGACATCATTTTATTTTTTTCAGAAAAAAAAAAAAAAATATTATGATTTTTTTAGTATTTGCATTAACATGGAGACACATCAAACACGTCTCAATGACATGTCACAGTGAGCAACATTGACCATTTGACAATTTTATTTACTCGGATCCAATTTATCTCTTTGGATTTAAGAAAAATATAAAAAGAATCGCATCATCCTTCGGCTTTTCCAGATCAAATGGAAAAATTCAAGGCATGTTAAAATTATTTCTTTGTAAACAGTTAAGTTGAAAAAAACTTATTTTTTTAATGCATGAGGCCATTGTCAAAAAGAAATTAAAGATGTGTAAAAGGATACGTTAAATGATGAAGAGTTTTGTTTTGTATTTCATTTAAAATAAATAAATTTTGAAATATGAATAAATGACTATGATGATGAAAGTAACAATCACCAAGAAACTTGGCTTTAGAAAGATCTATCAGCAAATTTATGGAAAACATAAGTGAACTGATTTAAATGTTTTAAGTGTTATCCAAAATCTAGAAATTATATAAAAGGGTGTAAATAGAGGATAGAGATAAAATTATAAATAGAGGTTAGATAGGATGTCAAGAGTAAAGAAGAAATTCAAGAAAATAATTTTTCTTTTAATAGAAGTCAATAGAATTGCGATTTTAGAGACAAAATTAAAATTAACATTTAAACGTGTTTGTGAATGGTCGATAGACATCCATATTTATAAGTGTATTGGCATGGTCCTAAACATTTATTTATTCTAAGGAGTTCTATGCAATGCGGGCTCAATAGACTCAAGGTCAACCATTCTCAAGCACCATTCTAATATTAAAAAGGGTTGAAGTTTGATTGTTTAAGAGCGGTATGCCCGAGTCTCACTTATGTTTGCATATGGAAATAAATCAGATTTTTTCAAAACATTACCCGAAAAGACCGCCTAGCGCAGTCGTTGGTGGGTGCATTGTGGTTGCCCAGGGCCCTTTAAGAGTATACTTATAAAGAACCCATCAAAATTCAATTCCTCAAACCTATACAGATTAGTTTATTTTCCCGAAAATGAAAATTTTTATTTATTAAATTGACTCAACGTTTCTGAAAATTGCATAAATTTCTCCAGAGCACTGAAAATTAACAAGACTATTAAAACGCCATTTTATTTCAGAATTACGCATCAAAGTTCAAATGAGACATGCTGAATTTGAGCGCAGCTAGAAAAATTATATAAAGCCTAACAAATAATCTGATAATAAGTAAGAGATGAGAAAGAAAAGAAGTTATAAAAGGAGAGATAATCTTCAATTTATGCAGGTGCATCAATAGAAACTTAGGAGTTTCCGACTGTTTCTAGTGGCCGCCTCCAAAATACAAGAAATTTCCCTCGATAAAAAAGAAGAAAATTCGATTATAAGCGTGTTAAGAGTTTAGACTACAGAACTAGTTATAACATATGGTAGAATAGATGATCTCTTAATCCATAGACTTAAATTTTTATCAATTGTAAAATAGATGTTTAATCAAATTGAAAAGATAAGATAAAACGTGATATTGATTCGGCTCGACCCCATCAATATTATTGTTGCGTGGGTTGAGCCGAACCAATACCACTTTCTACCTTCCTTTTCAGTCTCTTCCCTGCACACAATTACCCCATTATTATCTCTTTGGGAGACGATACTTTCTTTCTATCTTCCTCTTCACTCTATGCTCTGCATACGATCTTTTAAGGGGAGACGAGCCTACCCTGAAATTCTTTGTTTCGGGATTGTATGGTTATTTATATAGATAAGGAGATAAGATTAATATGCTTTCTTTGTACGTGAAAGCATCATTGTAGGCCCACTAGATTGCATTTGAAATCTAAGATAAATGGGTACAACCAGGCTACGATTCTCTTTGCTACACCACCGTTTGTGTTTTCGGAATACTTTGAATATTTGAAGCTAAAAACGTGTCTGATATCCTTTTGCCACCGTCTCACCAACGTTATAACATTAGTTAAATTATGTAGTTTGCTCCAATGATAGTGGAAGTTTTTTTATCTACGATTTTGTAATGCTTCCATCATCTTTCTACCTTTCCTTTTGCTTTTTGGCATAGTCTATGGCAAAACTGTGGAGACCACAACCAATAACCGATGTATATCATTTTCCAAGAATATGGAATCTAATCTACAAAGACCGATGACCAATGCATGGTGTTATTATATTAAAGATAAAGTTTATAGACATTACAGAAAAATGTGAATAAACATATGCATTTTGAAGGATAGCCTCATCTTTTATGATACAATGAAGACTACTTTTAACATACTTTTTGTAATTAAATTGTTCTTAAGATTTTAATTATTTGGAATCTTTGAATTTATTTTTGTGTTTGTTAATTTCACTTTTGTATTTTTATTTTCACAAAGACTATTTATAACTTAAGTGCTTTGGTCTTTAAATTCCTGTCAATCAAATTGCCCCATCCAACCTACTCCATATATATTAACAAATTATTCTATATAAAATCATAGTTTGATAATATTTTATTTGTTGTAATAAATTAATAGATTGTTTTTTAAAATAGTAATAATTAGGACAATCAAATATATTAAATATATAAATTATTTTTAGAAATGTGTAAATACATTAAGAATGCATTACAACTAACTATATCTATTAGAAATTATGTTTAAACCAATATAAATCAGGTTTAGTTTTAGAAATGAATATACTTCATATTTTATAATGTAAAAAAATAATAATTTAATTGTTTGAAAATACTTGAGAGAAATAAGGTTTTAGAGTGATTTATTTTACAATTGGATAAATAGTTGTCGAAATATGGAGTGAAAAATAGGTCAACACAATGAGGACAAGTGGACCAAAAAATATTCCAAAAGGAAAGCCTCATCTCGAACCATACTTCTCCTCACTAGGCATTATAGTAATTGTATACAAACAACCTTTGCAATTGTCAAAAATATACATTTTAAAATCTCGTTCTATTGATCTTAGAATTCAAACACCTCAATTAGCATTCTTGACTTCCTAGTGAATTTATAGGAAAATCACCTCCATTACAAATATAATATGCCCAAAACACTTTAGAAAACTCTAAAAAGTTGGATGGAGCTAATAGGGGTATATGTTTTCCCTCCATTATTATCACGTCCCTAGGATTTCTAATAATTTAGAAAAATACACACCAAGTATAATACATATCATCATTAATAGGGCTTAATTATTAATGTTAGTTTAATTAATTCTCTCTCTGCATATTTTAAGAAAACCTAGAGTAATACAAGTGTCACAACCATTATCTTATCGATACTCTAATCAATGCAATAAATAAATGCTAAATTATTTTACATAATTTGTTAAATATACATTTAAAATGAGAATATTATTGAAATAAATTAATTAATCCTTTTAGTTTGATTAGTTTATTTTTTAATCTATGAATAATATAAATATTCCATAAATAATTCTTCAATATGAGTCTTATAATCAATTGAGCGACACATTTAAGGAGAAACTAGAATACTACAAATATACATAAAACTATCAATACAAAAATAATTTATTATGAAGAAAATTAATATGAAAAAAATATTATAAAGTGAGAGAAATATTCTTTTCATTATCTCTTTATGCAATCACAAATACAATACCTTTAAAATGCCTTTTTATGTACATTATTTTACTATCATTCCCAATCCCATGTACTTCTCTAAACTTGGTGTATCTCAACCGAATTACCAACTTTACCATCCCAAATAAATATAACCAATCACAATTGACTCATTAACACTATCCCCATGGGATTTATTATGTCCCTTTTACAAATTGAAAAAATTGAATACGAAGTGGAAAAGAAACACTATCATCCTAACTATTTTTTTGGATTCATATGAGATTTCTAGCTCTTATAGAGTCAATGTACCAACTTTATTTACCTTTAATTAGAAAACCGTTTCTTGTGCAAGATGGATTTTGTTAAACTAGCAATAAAACATACCATTGCATGCAATCATGACTACAATGATGATCATTTACAATTTTGCAACATTTAATAATGCTTTATCTTTTGAGAGGAACATACTATATTCATCTAGTAAATATGTCTAGATTACTTGAACTATGTTATCAAAATGTCCCTTTATTCTATACATTATCTTCCTAATTGTGCTTCATAGGAAATTGACTAGAGGGAAAATATAACATGTTAAATATTTTTCTTTTGGAGGATAATGGATTAGTAATTATTTCTAACAATTCATGATCTAATTCATATATTCTTTCATGGTATTTTATCAAAGTTAATACTTATGTATTTATTTATTCGATTGAATTTAAATTTTGATTTAATTGGCATGCATTCTAATATTGAAAAATCAAAATAATACAGATGAAAAACCCTAAGTTACCCAAAATAACAACTACTGATAACTCATTAAAAGTTACCAAAGGTATAGTGGCATTGTTTTGGAACACCAAAACCATGCTAATATGGAATTATAAAAATACAAAACAGGTTAGGATATAAGGAAATAAATAATACTAGAAAAACATAGAAAATGTGAGGAAGAAAGAAACATAGATAAACATATAAGAATATAGAATTGCAATAAGAATATAGAAATAAACATGCTAAATGTCACAAAATCATAAGAAGCTTGTGCCACGGGAACCTAATTTGGAATAATAATTAGTCACACATAAATGCATTAATAACATGTAGTGATTAGTTAATTTTATAAGAAAATAAGGTGTCCACATAACACCCCACTTTGATGTCGGTGTATGTATACATATCAAAGTTAAAAATTCAATTGGATATAGAGAAGTTACATTTTCTAGAAACTTGTTGAGCTATCTCAAATTCAATATAAGAGTACAATAATGATCTGAAATATAAAAGGTACGAGAGACCACTCAATCCTAATAGTGATTGTTAATAGATTAGATTAGAGTTAGCGAACAAATTTGTTAGCGAGGTTGGTAGAAGCTGGTTATCACCGTAGTAGGACTATTACATTATTTTTGGAAACTTCCATTTTCCTCTACCCATCCTTTTATATAAATTATGGTTCCATGTGAATAAACGTGTTAGGATCAAAATACGATAAGAAATAAAACATAATTAAAACGAAATAAAAGAAGCATGCAATCAAAATATAAACCCAAGATTTAACGTGGTTCACCCAGGGCCGAATTAAGGTTTCTGAGTGCCCTAGGCAGTACTCGGAGCGTGCGCCCCCTCCCACCTAGGACCTACGACCCACCTGTATATGAATTTTTTTAAAACAATTATAGACTTAGTATAACTCTTGACACATTTTATTAAATCTATAAAGGTTTTTTTCTTGCCTTTTCCATAGCAAAACTTTCAATGACATCATCATAATTTATTGTTGTAGCAATGTCACGTTCAATTGTCAAAATAGAAAGGCTATTCAATCTAGTTTCACCCATTGTTGACCTTAAATTGCTTTTTACTCTTGTTAGAGTTGAAAATGCTCTCTCAGAACTACAATTTCCAATAGGAATGCAAAGAAACATTCGTATTGCAACATCTAAATTTGGGAACGTGGTGTCTAGTCCACTTTTTCTTAAATATTTTGACATTGATGATATACTTGTCAAGTTTTCACGTCTTGCTAATGCCTGGAAATGGATGCATTCAATGTCAAGGGAGGTTTCCAAGTCTGTGTTATATGTTTTTACTAAAGAATTAGAGCATTTTGATATTGTCTCATTATCAAGATCTTTTAAATTGTTCAAAAATCCAAACCTATTATTTAACACACTATATGCTTCATTTCTTCTTGATAATTCCCTTATTAAGTTGTCTATAATAACATAGAATACCTCCACCCTCATACGATCCCTTCCTGTTTGTGGAATTTTGACATCTCTTGTTTCATCAAAGAGAACTTTTCTTTTTCTTTTTCTTTTATTATCATTTTCATACTCTTCTTTTCCACTAATGATCTTAGCATGTTGCTCATATGTATCAAAATTCTCTCTAATATTTTGAATATAATCTATCAATGAATTATACTGAGTCACAACCATGGTTAAGTCAATGTCTACCTTTTGTAGATATTTTCTCGTTGCATCCATTCTTTCAAGAATACTATGCCAAATACAACACATCACACAAGTTTCTAACTTGTCTAGTTTTTCGTGAATACACTTTGCTTCATGTCGCGTGGTAGTTGTTTGATTTTTGTCTTGTGCTATATTTAGGAAAACATCTTGAATTTTACTATATCCCAAGAAAAGTGCTTTAACTGCATCAGCTCTAGCTGACCATCTTGTTTCAGAAAGAGATTTTACAACGGACAAATTCCATCCAAAAAAATTAATAAAATTTCCCACCGATAAGTTGAGGCACTTAGGAAAGTGTAAATAAGTTGAAGTACTGAAAAAAAATCTATAGTTGTTGTACAACATTCTGCAGCTAAAGATCCAACAAGATTTAAGGAATGCCCTGAACAAGGTACAAACTCAGCCATACAGTTGTGATTTTTAATCCTAGTTTGTAGACCTGTGTATTTTCCAGACATGTTACTTGCATTATCATATGCTTTCCCCCAACAATATTTGATATTAATGTCATAGTCATCTAGTGTTGTAAGTACCAAGCTTCTAAATCACATGATTTGTGTCCAACCGAAGGAATGTATTTTAAAAATCGTTCAACTGGAATTCCTTCTTGAGAAACATACCTTACCACAAATGCTAACTGGTCAGTGTGAGATACATCAGGTGTTGAGTCAACAATAATTGAAAAATATTTTGCGTTGTGGAGTTCTTCAACTATTTTGTTTATAACTTTTTGTGCCATAAGGTCAATAAATTCATTACATGTTGTCGTAGATAAATAAGATGGAACTCCTTTTCCTCCATTTCCATATTGTGAAATGTGATTTGCCAAAAATGGGTCAAACTCTACAATAAGTTCTAAACACCCTAAAAATTTCCATTTCTAGAAGATCCTAATGAATTGTCACCACCACGAAAGGCAATACCTCTAGTAGCAAGGAATTTCACAGTTGCAATAATACACTTTAAAACATTCCTCCAATACTCTACTTCATTTTGGTATTGACTTGCAAGTGTAGAATCAACTCTTCCCAAAACATTACTTCGATTGATGAAATTAAGAATTGAAGCACTGTGATCAGGGGAATCCTCATGCTCTCTTAAACTAGCCGATGCATTTTTCCAATCATTAAATCCAATTTTAGAAAATGTGGTTGATTTTGCTTGAAAAAGGCGACAAGGAATGCAATAAACAACTCCTTTTGACTCTGAGTAAAGCAACCATTCTCTTAATTTTCGTTCATTGTTTAAAAGTTTCTATTGAAACAAATCTTTAGAAACATATCTAAAACAATCTGAGTATTGGTGTTTTGAATTTGAAAAATCAACATTCATATCTTGTTTTGGCATATTTAAAATTATATATTCTATTGTATTATTGTCTATTACCCATTTTGCAGGATCAGGATCAACAATGAAATGTTCATTAACGATGGGTTGAACAATAGTATTTTCATTGTTCTCCTCTTGTAGTTGTGTGTTCTCCTTCTCTTGTGTGTTTTCATTTCCTATTGACTTTGATTGTGTATTTTTGTCACTAAGCAAACAATAATTCTCATTTTCATTAAAAACTACATTTGACTTTAAATTTTTGTTTGATGCACTTAAAAATATATTTATTTTAGGTATCTTTTTCAAAAGGTTTTTTTCCTCCTCAATTTTTTGTTTAGCTTTTTTTCGAAATCGAGCACCACTTAATTTTTTAGTTTTATCCATTTGAACTAAACAATTATCAAGTTACAATAACTACCCGAATACTTGTTGTCGTTGATAATGATGCTATAAATTATAATCAATACTATTCCAAAAATGAAATAATATAAATACAATCAATTACATAATAAGAATAATTAAAAATTTAAATCAAAATGTAATGATATAATTGATGCAATTGAGAACCAAATTAATGCAACATCAAATGTAAGATGCTAGAGCAGTTAGGGTTTGATCACTTAGCTTTATGTTCTTCCCCCAAGACGAATGATGATCTACCAGATCCGGTGTTGAACTTGATTTAAAAGGAACTTTAGGCTTTGGAATTTGGAGAAAGATCTGATGCAAGCGCCTATTAAATTTTGCAATCTTCTTCCCACCGGCGAGTGGCGGCCAGGCAGTCCGGACCAACTGAAGTCTGAAATTTTAATATGGTAATACTTGATAAATTTTAGTTCCCGAATCCCTTCAGGCTTCACAGTTCGTGTGCTCAATGTTCACAGTTCAACGTCACAGCAAAGCTCAATTTCCACAGTCCACTGTCCACAACTTACAACTTACAAGTAGATTAAGATATATAATTTTCCTTTCCGAATCCCAATACAGAAAGGCAAAGCATACAATCGCGATCAGTGCCTCGGCCCTCAACGTGTGCAGTGCATTTGATTCTTGAAAAGAAATAGATTCTCGAATCTCATTCAACTTTCAAGGTAACCGTAAGTTGTACTTGTAGTCTTGTAACAGTGGACTTGTCTTAGACTCTTAGCCTTAGTCTATCACTCTGTGTAACTGTGTTGAGTGCCAGTGGGACTGTAGTCTCTGTCTAGACTCTACTATCTGTGGACAGACTACAGTGGCCCGTGGACGGTGGGAGTCTACCTCAGAGCCTCTGGAGATTAGATATAGCCACAGGCATACAGCCTGCCGCCTGGGAGTGGGCCGTGGCCCTTGGGACTCGGAAGATTAAGATATTGTATACAGAGTAACAGAAACTATAGTACTAGTCTGTGAACAGTGAATGATATTGATGAATCGTGATCACTATCACTGATAATTGTATTACTATCAGTCTATCTTTTGAAAATTTGGTGTAATATATACCTGAGGAGATTACACTGTTACAACAACTGTCAACTAAGAACTCACAGTTCACTCAACACTGACAGTTAAGAACCTTAGAACTCAGTTAATTGTTACAACAACTGTCAACTCACTCAACACTGACAGTGACTCAGAAGTCTGAAGTAACAACTAACAAGTTGCATTGCAAATTGCAATGTGGACAGTGGGCCATGGCATGCAGTCTTGTTAGTTGTTTTGTATAGGCCGCATGTATGATGTTACATGTAGTCTTGTTTTGTAGACAATTTTGAGTTGTAGTCGCACCGTGTGAGCACCGAGTGTCGTAGTCCAGTAGTGTCTGTTGAGTTCGTTGGAGCTGTGGGATGCGGGAGACTAGAGAACTAGAAGTCACTAGTCAGAAGTGGAGAAAAGTGGATGAAGTCTCTGTCACATCAACATGTTCGAAGGCGAGGAGAGCCACGCCACTGGCCCGCTGCTCGCATGCAGAGGAGTCTCTGAGTTTGGAGACTGTCACGACTCACTTTGGTGATCAAGTCTCGAGTCTAACGGACCAACACCATCCCAACTTCCAAGGGCAAGTGCCAAGCTGCAAGTCACGACTCACAAGTGCCAAGTTTTTATATTAATTATTGTTTCTAATTACACTATACAGTAGTCTATACGGTCGGAATTCGAAAGATAAACAAAAGTTGAATTTGAAAGTATAAACAGAAACAACGATTGAATGGTTTAATAGCAATTGTTTTGGTAAAATTTCAAAGCCGACTGCCTAGGCCCTTGAGTCGCCGACTGTCGAACTCAAATTTAGAATTTTTTTGAAAATTTGGCGCCCTTTGTTTTTTCCACCTAGGCAATCTGCCTGGGTTGCTAAGGCAAGACACGCCCCTAGGTTCAACCAATTTTGGCTACATCCACGAACAAGCCGAGTTCTCCTTTAATACAATATAATTATCTCTCTTTTTCATACTCCAAAGAGTGAACCCATGCACATATATATAACTTTTACACCTCTTTGTAAAAATTTTCTTCAACAACAAGAACCTAAATATCGCATACTTATAAAAAAATTCTTTAACCACAAGCAACCTAAATATCACATGACTATAAAAATAACAACTCCACTCTATTTATAGCAACTCTAGTCTTTTAATAAGACAATGTTATTTTTATCCATGACCATGATTTCCTCTCAAAAAATAGAAAATAGAAAACCAAACTGCCACTTTAACTTGCAATTAGGCTCCACAACTTCAACAATCTCCCACTTGGAGATTGGTATCACATAACCCACATTACACGGTGTATCCTCGAACTCTTCTTTGACTTGTTTATCTTCCTCAAGATCAATCTTGAAGACCTACCGAAGCCAAAAAACCTTCCAACTTATATTTTTCCACCGCATTTTTCAACATATCAACAGGATTTTGAATTATATGGATCTTCTCCAACTTCATCTATCCATCCTCCAAAACTGATCTAATAAAGTGATACATGAGTTGTATATGTTTGGTTCTCAAATGGAATGTTGAGTTCTTTATAAGATGAATTGCACTTTGGCTATCACTGAATAACTTGTAATCCTCCTTCTTTCTCAAATCTTCTATTAACCACCGCATCCATATCATGTCCTTGCTTGCTTCTATAGCAGCAACATTCTCTGCCTTTATAGTAGACAAGGAAACAATCTTATGCGGTTTAGAAATCTAACTATTGTGCCACCAACAAGTGAATACATAACATGTGGTGCTCCTCCTACCATCCAAATCTCCATCCATGTCTGCATCAACATATATGTGTAAGGAAACCTCTAATCCTCCATAGAACAATTTTCTACTACTGGTCCCTCTCAAGTATTTGAAAATCCACTTGACTACATTTCAGTTCTCCTTTCTTCGATTACTCATGTATCTTCTAGCAATTCCCATTACATGGGTAATGTATGGTCTTGTGCATACCATAACATACATCAAACTTCTAATTGTTTAAGCACATGGAACTCTGGACATATATTCAATAAGTTCATGTGTTTTAGGACATTGTTCTTTACTCAACTTGAAGTTCCTGCGAGCGGTGTACTCACCGGTTTTTCACCTTGCATACTAAACCTACCCAACACATTGTTCACATACTCTTCTTGAGACAAATTCTATATTCTAATATTTCTGTCTCTATTGATTCTCATGCCAAGAATTTTCTTTGTTACACCTAAATCCTTCATGGAAAATGTATTGTCTAACTGTCTCTTTAACTCATTAGTATCCTCCATGTTTGACCCTACCACAAGAATTTCATCCACATACAACAACAAGATAATATAGGTTCCATTATCTAGTATTTTAAAATAAACACAGTGATCAGAATGACATCTAGAGTAACCTTGTTCTATCATGAACATGTCAAATCTCAAATACCACTATCTTGGAGCTTGCTTAAGGCCATACAAGATCTTATTTAATTTTCACACCAATTTCTCCTTCCCCCTAACTTCATATCCCTATGGCTGCTCCATATAAATTTCTTCCTCTAAATCACCATGAAGAAAAGTAGTTTTTACATCTAATTGTTCAAGATGCAAATCTTCCATAGCTACCAAACTTAAAACAGTTCTAATGGAATCCATTTTAACAACAGGAGAGAAAATTCCATCAAAGTATATACCTTTTTCTATGTAAATCCCTTCAAAAACGTCTTTCCTTGTACATATTTTTACTGCCTTATTCTTCCTTCAACTTGTAAAAACTTTTTTTGTAATGCTCTCTTTCTTGCTGGAAACTAAACCAAATCCAAAGTTTGGTTGTGCTCTCTAAGGAGTTCATCTCCTCATCCATGCCTTGCTCCCACTTTTTCTATGTTTCTACTTGCATTGTTTCTTCAAAACTTTCTGTTCTCCACCATCCGTCAATAATAAGGATGATACAAAGATAATATAGGAGGTGTACTTACCCTAGTAGAATGTCTCACAATATTTTCTAGAGTTTTAGGCTCTTTCTATTCTTGCTGATTTTAATCTACAAAATCAACATTGACTGTGCTAGGATTAATGCCAACTTGTTGATTTTCCATTCCTTTGATCACTTCTCTATATTTTATCACATCAAGTGATACATACTCAAGCTTTTCCATATTCTTTTCTTGTAGTTTTTCCCTATACATAACCCTTTCATTGAAAATAACATCCTTACTCCTAATGAATTTATTCTCATCCAAACTCCACAATCAGAATCCAAAATCATTAATGTCATACCCAATGAAAGTACATTTATTTTACTTAGCTTCTAGCTTGGTCCTATTCTCTTTATTAATGTGAGAAAAAGCTTCACAACCAATTTTTAAGAAAATAATAGTTTACCTTCTTACTGGTCCAAGCCTCCTCTGGTACTCCACCTTCCAAAGCACTTGAAGCTCCTTTGTTTATCAAGTAAAAACAATATCTACAACATGTTCCCAAAATTGTAAGGGCAATCCAACATGCAATCTCATGCTCCTTGCACGCTCCATGATAGTCATGTTCATCCTTTCTGACACACCATTCTATTGTGGTGTTCTAGGAACTATCTTCACCCTACGATTCCATTATGTGAACAATAGTTATTAAATTCAATTCCATGGTACTCTCCACCATTATCTAATCTGAGACACTTCAACTTCAAACCTATTTCATTCTCAACTAGATCTTTCCACTTCTTGAAAGTATTAAATACATCATATTTATTCTTTATACAATAAACCCAAACCTTCCTAGTAGCATCATTAATAAAAGTAACGAGAATAATGTGAACCACTAAGAGAAGATACCTAAGCCATCCCCACACATTCGTATGAATAATCTCTAACTTGTGCTCATTTTTTGTTGATCTAACCCTAAGAAATCGCACACGCTTTTGTTTCTCATACACACAATACTCACAAAAGTCTAGGTCTATGTTTTTCAAATCGACAAATTTCCCTATGAATGTAAAATATTCATCCCATTCTCACTCATATGGCCAAGTCTCGTGATGCCATAGAGTTATGTCTATACCTATAGTAGCTAATATATAAGAGGGATCAATACAAATAGTGGATAAATAAAAATTACCTACTTTTTTACCTCTTAACCAAAAGAGCACACTCGGTAAATTTTCAAGAATATGTTGTAAGTGTAACCATACAACCCTCATATCCTAATTCTTTGTGAAGAAATTATATTTCTCCTCGGACTAAGAACATTCCTAACATTATTCAACACCCAAGTTTTACCATTATACAATTTAACTTGAACACTGCCTTTTCCAACAATGTTACATGGCTCATCATCACCAAGATATACATGCCCAAAATTCCCTTGAACATAATCTTGAAAATATTGTCTATGAGAAGTTGCATGAAATGAAGCACTAGAATCTAAAACCCAATATTCTAATTTAATATCCAAAGAAAGAATAAGAGTGTCTTGTAACAAATCACCTGCTACGTTTTCCTCTTTGTTTCCCTCTTGTTGATTTTTACCTGATTTTAAAGACCAACAATATTTCTTTGCATGTCCTAATTTTCCACGATTCTAACATACTATCTTTCTTATGGATTTAAATATGCCCTTCTTATACCGTCCACGGTGTCTAGGAATATTTATTTTTTCATTCTATCTTCCCTGTTCTCTACACTCAAAGCATTACCAGATGACTCACCTGTGATTTTTCTTCTCATCTCTTCACTAAGAATCACACCAATAACATCATCAAAATTTAAAGTGTTTAAACTAGAAAAAAATTACTCACAACCATAACCAAAGTATTCCAAATTTTAAGCAATGAGCATAAAATCAAAAGATCCCTAACTTCATCATCAAAATTTACTCCTATAGAGCTTAATTGATTAGTAACCATGTTCAATTAATTCAAATGATCATTTACTGAATTACCTTCTGACATCTTCATATTAAATAAAATTTTCATGAGAAATACCTTATTGGAGGTTGAGGGTTTTTCATATAATTTACCCAATTTTTCCATCAATTCTATTGTTGTCTTTTCCTTAGAAATATTAAAATCTACCATTGTTGTCGAACAACCATATTGTTCCCAGTGCCTTCGATCAAGAACACCCCATTCTTCATATTTCGAGTTGACGAATTCAAATATTTCCCTTTAAATGGTAGATAAAGACCCTTCCGATATAGGTAGTCCCCACTTGCATCTTCCATAGATGTGATTAACAAAAATAACTACCTAAAGAGACTTAAAGGGGGTTTTGGGTTCTAGTGTTAATCTAAATAGGAAGACTAAAACATTGTATAAATGTAGTAAATAAGGTAATAAATACAAATAGGCTATGTTAAATGAAGTAAAACCCTAATGGAAAGGAAAGAGGAAGAGAATGACTTAGATGATAACATGAGACTTTTGCGAGTTGTCACAGATCCGAGATTAGAACCCGAATGTGCGAGAAAATCACTCGGGGACCATATGAAGGGTAGATTTTGACTATCTGAAGTGACACATGCACTGGGAGTGTACTTTGGGATACCTCGGGGTGCCCTGGTCGGGATTATGGGAACTTTGAACTGTGAAGTAACTTAGGAACTATGTTCGGTAGTGTCACAATTAGGTCTAAAACCCTTCCTATTTGTCACTCTGGATTTTGCTAGATAATTTGTATGACGCCCTACACATGAAGAAGAATAAGGGGTCGAATGACCTTAGCTACCAAACTGGTGGACTTATCATTGAGCGTTGCACTACATTATGGACCTTGATGTAGTTCTGGTGAGTGTGTGTATGTTGTGCCCTAGGTACTCTCGTGTCAGTTGCACTTTGTGTAGTAGTGAGCTATGATAGCTATAGAAGATGTAAAATGTAGAATAGAATAGATAGAATCCCTCCTTTAAGAATGTGTGAGTGGATGTGATGCAAAATTTGCTAGCTATGATGTATGGAGCTATGTGGATGGAGATGGTGCAATGGATGCAGCCCTAGATGGAGTGATAGTAGTGATAGGATGTAATGACCTAGGACCCTCATTATGGTCTTATAAGCTTTATATTTATAGGGCTCTCAAGTTTAATTTTGTAATTAATCTTGAAAATGCTGACTAAGGAAAAGATAAGGGATACCAACGGCTAGAAGTGACCCAAAGAAGAGTGAAAGAGGTTAAACATAGAGAGGGGCACCCAGGGTGGGACCAAGGCACCCCAAGGTGCCCTAGTACAAGTTAGGGCACCCAGAATCAGGGCTAGAATCTTGAGGAAGTTACAAATTGGGTGGATAGGTATTATGAAATACGCAGCAAGACTAAGTAAAATATAAAACAAAGATGGAAAAAAGGTGGGATTAATTGGTACTTTGTATATTTGAGAACCTTCTAAATAGTAGTATAATGTGCAATATTGTCTAATGTGTAAAATCTGTCTATATTTTCTCCCACTTTATGTTGGTGAGCGAACATCTCAAGAATATAAAGTAGTCGAGAAGAATACTTGAAATCGGTGGTGAGTGTAGAAGAAAGTACATTGATGGACTAGACTCAAATGTGGAGGAGTGTGGATTCTAAAGATGAAAAATGTAAGTAAAAGTGATGAGAGTGAACCTAGGGTGGAATGTGTGTGTAGTTGTTGCATGTGTGTGGTGTACTTGCATGGTTAGTATGGCAAGTACCGTCGTAGTGTGTTATCATTATCGATGTTGTTTATTTTTTGTTGCACACAATTTGATCAAGCTTATTTCTCATACAATGAGACCCAAGTAGAAAATGCTCAACTAGTCAAATATGTATGTATGTAAAAATGTTTTGTAATGTACGTAAATGTAAAGTACGCTTGAATATAAAGTATAAATGGAAAAATGGAACATGTGTACCTAATCCATGTCGAGAAAAAGGGTGTAGAAGGATATCATGTGATGTCGTGAGATTTTAGGGCATTTCATGCCACTATGGCTGAAGAAGTGTAGGGAGGAAATGCTTGGTGTCCTCCAACTCTAACCGCTTCTGTTGTAATTTGTTGAAGAGATCTATGTACTGTGTTGTTTTTTTGGGTGATCCTACACCACTGGACAATTTTTTTTTGAGAGGCCACCCATTGTAACCCCTGAGCTTGTGATTTCTCTACAAAATTGTAGAAGGACACCATGTCCTGTTGAGGTCACTGTGTATGGAATTCGGTCTGATTTGAACTCACTCGCTATGTATGGAGTTCGGTTTGATTTGAACTCATTCATTGTGTATAGAGTTCGGTCTGATTTGAACTTAGTCACTATGTCCGAACGGGTGTAGATACGTTGTGTTAGTAGAAAACCCATAATGAAGCCCCCCTCTTTAGGGGTGCATGTGATGATCCTGGAAGGAGAATGCGGCCCTAAAAGAGGACCAACCGTACTCGACCTTATAACCAACTCATCCTGTAGGAGGGAAGGGAAAACACTTGGTAGATACCAAGGGGCAAAAAAAAGGGGATGGCTAGCCTATAAAAGTGTTAGTATGAACACATACATGTTGTTGGTGCTCAATTTGATCTCGCCCGTTTTCTCTCAAAATTCTTCAATCTGTGGGCTCTGTCATATTTTCTATTTCCCTGAATGGATGCGTGAAAGGTTTTCTTCATTTGTATGTTGTTGAAGATCCTTCTCCATGGTCATGGATCACATTTGGGCCTTGTATCATTTCTAATTTCTTTTCCTTAAAGAAAGATTCAATTACGGCGCAAATGGTGAAGTTCCCTTGCATCTTACTGTTCGACGGGCGTGTTTCCCTATCAAATTATATCTCAGCATCTTCAACTACGTGGTCTCTTTTGATTGGATGAGGCACGTCGGATCTATTTTATAACTTGTAACTTTTTGCTATGTTTGCAAAAATATCAATTTGGCCCCATGGCCCCGTTGAGTTCTGATTGGCTGGTCAAATTTATAAAGGCGGAGAAAATTTCTCTTTTTTCCCCGAAGGTGTATACATGTTCATTTTTAATTAGATGAGGGGGTGGGTATTTTTGGTGAAATTTTCCACTTTTGTCTCATTTGTAAAAATACCAAATTGGCCCCGTGGCATCGATAGCATCTGATTGGCTATTCAACAAATATGAAGCGGCATGGAAAAATTCTTCCTTTGACACCGAAGAAGGACACATGACCATATTTCCAAGTTACAAGTGGGGAGGCGGGTCAACGGAGCACTTTGAAGGTTTTTTTTTTTTCGGGAGGCGGGGAAAAGTCTTACTTTGACCCCAAAGAAGGACACGTTGGCATATTTCAAAGTTAGAAGCGGAGGCGTGTCGCCGAGGTGTTCTGAAAGTTTTTAGCCTAGCATTGAAAAGTCAAAGAGGTGAGGTGGGTCGCCAGAGGTTTTTGAAGTTTTTTTCCTTTTGTAAAAAGGAGCAAAGTTATAAATTGACCCGCAACTCTGTTAGGGCCCACATCAAAATATAAAATCGGGAAGGTGGGTCGGCGGAGGAAAATTGGAAATTTTGCCTTTTTGTTAAAAAGGATAAAATTGCATAAATGATCCATGACTCCATCAAAGGCCCAGATTAAGTAAAGGGGCGAGGCAAAATGTGAAAATTGTGCATTTTCTCCGAATGTCATAAAATACAAAAGGAAACCCTAGGCCTGCTTCAAATAATATTTTTCCACATGGACGACTCTAAACAAAAGTTGATAAAAGGCATAATCAACGGCTGTTTATCATTGCATCTAGTTTTACTGCCATTTTTTGCTCCAAGACTCATGGAGATGTAAATACACATTGTTTTTCATCATTTTTTAATGAAATTCCTTGTCATTTTTGTCTACAAAGTGCAATTGAATGGATTTAGAGCTTAATTTGTGAGTCTAAGGAATGTAAAGGTTGATATTTTGAAGTTGGAATTTCTCGGGCACTTGCAAAACGTGAATTACTGGAAAATTTGGATGCAGAGTAGAGAGTTGCGAGAGGAAAGAATGGGAAAAGGATGAAAATGAAAATGTTTCGGAGGAGATGATTGGGTGCCCAGTTAAAACAATGATGGAAATATTTGTAATGATTCACCTTTTTAAACAACTAGCAACTTTTTGTTGCAAACCTGTTAAACGTCATTTTCTTGAAATCATGATCAAACATGTAACAAAAAAAGGTTCCTCAAATATTATTTTCTTGGGGAAAGCTTGGATGTAAATTGAGTGTTATAAAAAGCATGCTTTATTCATGCAAAAGGTCGAGGTTTGAATTAGTACGAGAAAATTTGAGAAAGCCCATCTTCCTAAGAGACCATATGAGAAACCTGTTAATCTCTTATGTTTTAGATTTGATCATGTCAAGTTGGTTGCAAGTGTACAACCATTGAAAAGCTCTAATATTGTTCAAGAAACCTTCCCTATTGATGAATCTAATCAACTTTGAATTAATCTGTGTTAATCTTGGGAAAATTTGTGTCTACTTTATTTCAGAATGTCTGCAAATAGTATTTCTTGTTCCTATTGCAATATTGTGTTAAAATCCCTCCAAATCACATAGGATCTTGTCCTTGTGATAGTTTAGTGGCATTTGTAATTTCATTATGAGAAGAGCCTTCATCCTGTAATGAGATAAATAATTTAAAATCACTTTACTGTCATTTTGTTGATAAAGATTGTCTGTAAGCCTTTGAGTGTATCTTAGGCATGAGGAACCAGGGGTCTTTAATGTTTAATTGAGTCTTTAGCTTGAGCCTTCATGTTAAATTCTTGGAGATTGTGTGAAACCATGCAAATCTGGGCCTCCATTGATGCACACCTTCTAGTTAAAGGAATATTTTAGCTATTTTGAAGCATTCTGTCATTTAGTTTTCCAATTGTTGTGAAGGTTCTCAAAGATCTAGAAAAATAAAGTTTATCCTGCTTAATCTCCCACCAAAAATTATTCAAAAACAATGAATCCTACCTAAACTACCCCTTTTTTCCCTGTATGTCCATAAATGAATAAATTCTACTACTAAAATATGCAAAAGCAATCAAGATTCCATAATGTCTTTAGTAACCTTAACCTTGTTTAGAAAATATCACCATTCTTTAGAAGTGACAACTCGTGAGAATTAAATTTGGTGCATTGATCATATTTTCTCAAGGTTTCCTTTTAAATTCGTGAAAAGAAGGATATCTTCATTCTCTTTCACCAACAGAGGTTAGGTTAAAATGGGTCCTCTCACCTGGTTGAAAATCACATCCTAAAGTAGTGAGGATAGATCAAATCCTTTTGATGGCATTCATTTCTCCAACATCTGAGTGATAAAGAGCCAACTGAATCACCTCCCTGGCTACAAAATGACATACATGATGATTTATTTGTCTCTAGGTTTCTTGTTAAATCTGTGATGCTTCTCGGCTTGCAAAGGAGAATCAATTTGGATACCAACACCAGATTGGTGCCACTACTGTGGGGACATGAAGGTGTGTGCAAAGTTTGAACACCATCAACAACACATATAGACCCTGGTAAATGCTTCTTACAAATTTTAAAGTGTAAATACATTGTTGAAACATCATCCTGTGTCCAGATTTGTAAGAATCAAGCAAAGTTACAAGTTCTGCATGTAATATTTCTAGTTTCTGTTGGTTTTTTCACTAAGTTTACATCATCAATGTTAAATATGGGTAAAGGAAGGTCAGATATGTGAAGCTTTGCATGAATTTAGTGTTGATAGACATTTGACAGATCAATTTTAGTGCATTTACACAACTAAGGTGAAAATCCTTAGTGGTGACTCCGTGTTGAATTAATTTTTGATAAATGCCAGTGTCTTAACCTCTGTCAATTGAAATTTATCACTAATCTTTGCAAAGATGGAAGGAAGAAGATATCTCTTTGTTGAAGACCCTACTAGAAGGTTGTTTCCAGAATTGGGAAAGACAAATTCTGAAGGAAGAAGAATCTAGAAAGTTGTTGGAGATTAGAAATCAAGAAAGGAGTTATCAATTGTGGAAACTGATCAGCCTATCATTGAAGATTTCCATACTTCCTCAAGTGCTTATGCATCAAGTAGTATTTTTGTAGATTAGAATTCTCCATCTAGAGAGGGGCCTCATTTGTATTTGAAAATTTTACATCTCATTCTTGTCCCTATGTTTCCCAAAGCTGATATGATCTTCCAAGAAATAAATTTTTTAGAGAACATTCATTTTGAGAATTGCATTCTTGTGCCCCACAGACCCCTCACTCCTCATCATTTTGTTTCTTTTGTAAGATTTCCTCCCCAAAACAATATGGCCCAGCCCCCACCCAGACCTCCATTTGTTGTGAAAACTTTTGGTCCTCTAGTTTTAGAGGTATGGCTGGATATCCAAATGTTGTGCCCCAAGATGTTAGAAATAAACTGCCTAAATTTAAAGGAAATAATGCTATTGTTGGTGATTAGCACTTAAAGCTTTTTTCAATATGATGGAAGACTTTGAGATCGAATTTGAGGATGTGTACATAAAATTGTTTATTCATACTCTAGAGGAGGATGCATGGGACTGGTATAAATCTTTTCCAAAAACTCCATTGATTCATGGATAGAAATGAAGAATGCTTTTAGATTGTAGTATGGAGATAAAATAGACCCTAGGTTTCTTTTATCATAATTTGAAAATATTAAGAAGAATCCTAATGAGTCTGTTCATGACTTCAATACTCGGTTCAATAAGACCCTAAATAGGCTACTTGTGATCCTGAGGCCAAGTGATGTTTCTTATTTAATAAAATACTTTGATGATTTTGATAAGAAGGCTGCCTATTATTTGAGGGATAAGAACCCAACAACATTGAGGCAGGCCTTCACCATGGCTTTGTAGATTGAAAATAACATCAAAGTGGTTGGTAAGCCTCCTAAGAGGGAAGGTATCAAGCAAATAAATCCAGAGAAGCCTCGGTAAAAGTAAGTCTGTGGATCTATAAGAGGTGAAAAAATTGGCCGGAGATGTCAAGGAAATATCCTATAAATTGGCCAGGGAAGAGAAGGGGATTGGAAAAGGTTCCCAGGGTTAGCACAAGCCACAAGGTCAAGAAATATTTTCCAATCATCCTAGAGGTGATCAAAGATCTGATGACAGAGGCAAAGGACCCATGGGGTTGAGAAATAGACAACCCCAAGCCCATGAAAATAGAATCGTGCTTGATCCTTTGACTACCAAAGTTGTTACTGTGGAAGAAGCCAATGAAATTGAGTGGTGTGACAGATGTTTCTTACCACATGCCCCATGTGATGAAGACAAAGAAGTTGAGGAAGCTGATGATGACACTGATGATGATGTGTGCATGATGGGGTGCTCTACAAGATCATAACAGGGAGCAACCTCAACTGAATTAATTAGTGCCAAAACTGCTGTAGATTTCTGGGATTGCATTCACCGGTATTACCCCTTCCTCCCTCTCATACTTTTGAAATAGATATGGTAAAATCTTTTGAATTTCCTAATAATGATTTTTAATACTTAAGGGCATTAATGATTAAAAATTATGATGGAGGAATCCCTTCTAAGGAGGATAGGTAGTTGTTAATGAATGTTGTGGTTTCCCAAGAAAAAGAATATAACACTAGGAGAAAAGTTGTCAAAGGGGCGAGCCTCGGAAAAACTAAAAACCCCAGTTCTCACCAATATCCCTAAGGAAAATCCTAAGAAAGATACATCTGGAAAAGGCCTTATTTCCCCAAATAGAATTGGTATCCCTGCCCATGCTTAGACCATGAAAAATCCTTTGTTGTCAGATGAGTTTGTCAATCTTCCTCCAAATGCTGCCTTGCCCAAATACGTTCCTTATGACATTGCCCAAGTCTTGAGTCAGATCAAGATTTTTGTTCCAATTGTTGAGATGCTTAGGATTCTTGAGCACAAGAAAAGGGCCTTTGAGTATTTGGGATTGAAATAAGAAAAGATTACCCAAGGTAGAAATGTAAACAATGTTAAGAATCCTCCTACCATTGCAGAGTTGAAAAACCCCAAGTACTGGAAGAACTAGGTGAGCCACCTGAAGTATATTTGGGAACATCCTTGGTTGAGTCCCAGTTGAATGTAGATCCATTTTTCACTACTCTGATTATTAGGGATAGGTTGTTACATAACTATATGTTTGATTCTGGAGCATCATGCAATGTTATGCCTCTTGAGGTCATGAATGAATTAGATATCAAAGTGACAACAACTTATGGGAAGTGCACTACCATGGATTCTAGAGAGGTGTCAGTGGTTGGATGTGTCAAGGGTTTGATAGTGTAACTTGTATCCTACCTAGGAAAGAACTTAAAACTATATGTTGTTATTGTTGATTTCCCTACAAAATGGGGAATGTTGTTATCAAGAAAATGGGCTGCTAGTGTGGGTGGGAGTGTGTAAATGGATATGTATTTTGTCACTATACCTATTGAGGGAATCCTTGTAAAGTTGTATGGTGAAAATAAGATGCTACATCTCATTGAGGATCCCAATAATGCTTCCTATGAAGTGTTATACACTGACATTGATGTTGATAACTTTGTTGGATTTTCTAATGGTAAAGAGCACAAAATTGATCAATGCAAGTCTCTTAATCAAGTAGGTTCTCCTTGGAATTTTTTGTTTGATGGGGCTTTCTCTAAATTTGGAAATGGTGCTGGTATTGTTCTGATATCTCCAGCCAGGAAGAGTTTGTTTTTTCTTTTAAAATCAACTTTGAGTGCACTAACAATATTGCAGAATATGAAGCATTGTTATTGGGTTTAAGAATTGCTTGGAAATATGGTGTTAGAGACATCATTGTTAAAGGAGATTCAGAGCTAATTGTCAAGCAGGTTAGAAAACTATATGCAACAAAAAATTAGAGAATGAAGCAATATAAGCATGTAGTCTAGGATTTCATTGAAATGTTTGATGCCTTAAACATAATACATCATGATAGGAAGTAAAATACTCTAGCAAAAATTGGTTGTATTGGGGTCCAGATTTGAAAATTGTACTGTATCCCCCTATTATGAGTATAATATTGAGATATTAACTAGGCCATATGTTCTTGACAATGTTAAACACTTGGGAAGTGTTCGAAGATGATGCCCAGGTGCAAAGGATTTTGTAGAACCAAGGAGAATTTTCTGATCAACGTATAGATTGGGAGCCAATGGTTTGTGTGGTTGATGGAAAAGATACTTTATTTGGCAAATACATCATTCAATTGAAGACTAATACTATTCCTAGAGGTTTGGTAGCACTTGATCCAAACATTGATAATGTTGATTGCCTTGTTAACATACACATGTCAACCTCGAGGGATGTTGAAGAGCACGACCTGGGCACAAAGGATAAACCACGTAGGATCTGGCTAGGTAGCAATTTGAGCAAGGAAGAAAAGCAATCGTATGTCCAATTGTTGAAGAAATACCAGGACTTCTTAGCATGGTATTATTATGAATCTGAAATCATATAGAGAGGATCTTTTCCAGCACGAAATTCCCTTGGAAGCTTCTACCAAGCCATTTAGGCGAAACAGAGGCCGATCAATCCACTCCTTTCCTGAAGATGCAAGAAGAATTGAAAAATTAAGGGATGGAGGAATCATATAGCCCACAAGGTACTCATCATGGGTTGCAAACTTGGTACATGTCAGAAAGAGGAATGGAGATATAAGGTTGTGTTTGGACTTTAGAAACTTGAATAGAGCATCAATGAAGGATAACTACCCTCTACCAAATATGGACAATATGTTACAATTGGTTATTGGTTCAGAATTTTTATCCACATTGGATAGTTTTTTGGATATAACTAGGTAGTTGTGAAGGAATCAGAGTGAATCAAGACTGCCTTTACCACTCCTTGGGGAACATATGTATATGTCAGAATGCCTTTTGGTCTAATGAATGTTGGAGCCACTTTATAAAGAGAAATGGATGTATCTTTCTATGGCTATATTAATGATTTCATTGTTGTATATCAAGATGATGTGACTATTTTCTCAAGAAAAAGGAGTGACCACCTACAACACTTAGAATAAATGTTGTTAAGATACAGGGAGTATGGCATTTCACTAAATCCCAAGAAGTGCCATTTTGGAGTTCAGAAAGCAAAGCTACTTGGACACATTGTGTCAAAGGAAGGGGTCATGATTGATCCTGAAAGGGTAGAAGCCATCAAAAAAGTCCCTATTCTAAGAACCAAGAAGGGAATTCAATCCTTTTTTAGGAAAATTAATTTTATTAGGATATTTATCTCTAACTTTGTTGAACTAACTATCCCAATCACTAGCATGCTAGAAGAAAGATCAAAGTATCAAATGGGAAGAAGCATTTATTCAAGCTTTTGCTAGGATCAAAGAAGCATTAAAGAATGCCCCTATTTTAGTAGCTCCAGATTATAAGAAGGATTTCCAAATGTTTTCTTTTGCTTCAAAAAGTACTATTGCATTTGTGTTGTTGCAAAAGGATGATGAGGGAGCTGAAAGACCAATTTCCTTTTTCAGTAAGGCATTACAAGGAGCTGAGCTAAAGTATACTATCATGGAGAAGCAAGCATTTTCTTTGGTAAAAGCAACAAAGGTCTTCAGGCCATATATTCTGAGTTCCAAATTCATTTCTTATGTTCCCAAACCATGGTGAAAGATATCCTATCAGAAATGGAGGTTTCAAGAAAGAGATGTCGATGGGTAAACAAATTGCAAGAGTATGATATGGATATCCAAACAAAAAAATTGGTTAGAGGTTTGGGCCTGACAAAACTTATGGCAGAGAGCAATCTGTAGACAATTGAGGTAAATGAAGTTAAAGAAGAAAGGCTGAATGTCCTTGAAAAACTGATAAATTTTGAATGGTACAAGGATATCATTTTTTATCTCAAACATCTACAGTTCCCTGAACATTTGAGCAAGAATCAGAAAAGATCACTTAAGTTAGCTTCCCAAAATATGTCATTACTGATTTTGGGTTAGCTTGGAAGAACCCTGAGGGAGTTCTCTTAAGATGCATTACTAAAGATGAAGCCCCTAAGATAATTTTTTATCTCCATGGAGGAGTTTGTGGGGGCATTTTGTTGGAAGAGTCACAACTCATAAGATCTTAAGGGATGGTTATTGGTGGCCAAATATTTTCAAAGATATAACTCTATTGGTAAGAAAATGGGAAAGTTGCCAAAGATTTTTTGGAAGACTAAAACCATTAGGCTCCCTTCCTTTGCAGTCTGTATCAATTGAAGCCCCATTTAAGCAATGGGGAATGGACTTCATTGGTGAGATTTTTAATCCTTCAAGTGCTGACCATAAGTGGATTTTAGTAGCCACTGGTTACTTCGCCAAGTGGGTGGAGGCAATCCCCACCAAGAAAGAAACTCACCAAATCATCATCTATTTCATTATGAATCATATCATTTGCAGGTTTGGAGTGCCTACTAAGATAGTTGTTGATAATGCCATGAGCTTCTGGATAAACCTTTGGTGGCCATGTGCCATGAATATGGGATCAATTTGACATATGATTCCAATTATAATCCCCAAGGAAATGGATAAGCAGAGTCCAACAATAAAAATTTGTTGAACATAATTAGAAGAGCTTTGGAGTTGAACAAAAGGAAGTGGGGTGAGTAGTTGAAGTTTGTTGTTTGGGTTGATCGAATCACTGTTAAATGAGCTACTGGAAAAATCCCATTTGAGTTGGTATATGGAACTCAAGCTCTTCTACCCTTGCATATGAAATTGTATTCATTTCAACTTCTTCAACAACTGGAAGATCAAGAGGTTAGTCCCTATGATGCTTACATCAATCAGATTGTTGAGTTAGATGAAGAAAGAATTACATCCCATTAGAGGCATGTAAAATTTAGAGAGAAATTGAAGAAGTTGTTTGATAAGAAGGTGACTCTAAGAGCTTTCATTATGGGAGATCTTGTGCTATTGTGGGATAGTAGGCATGACGATAAGGGAAAACATGGAAAGTTTGATGCATTTTAGATGCGCCTTTATTCAATTGACATTCAAATTGGTGAACATACCTTCTTCTTAAAATACCTAGATGGGGAATTGCTTGAATTTCATGTTAATGACAGGCATTTGAAAATTTCCCTGATTGATTTTTTAGAATCGAGGTAAGCACCATTGTATAGTGTATAGTCTTTAGGTTTCTTTTTGCTTTCGTGTTTTTCTGTTCTGGTTTGTCTTGTTCCTTGGCGGCTATTTTTGTTGGTTTATCAATTTGTTCTTGGAAGGTTGGATCATGACTTCATTTCCCAATAGTTTATTTTTGGCACATGGTATGGTCTTTTGTTCTTATGGCACTCACAGGGAGTTCCCATCCCCGAGTCGGAGCCGATGTTGGTGCTCAATTTGATCTCACCCCGTTTGCCCTCAAAATTCTTCAATCTATGGGCTCTATTGTATTTTCTATTTCCCCGAATGGATGCATGAAAGGTTTTCTTCATTTGTATGCTATTGAAGATCCTTCTCCATGGTCATGGATCAAATTTGAGCCTTGTATCATTTCCAAATTATTTTTCCTTAAAGAAAGATTCAATTTTGGGCGCAAATGCTGAAGTTCCCCTGCATCTTAATGTTTGACAGCATGTTTTCTTGTTGTTGGTACCCAAATTTGTTCTCCTTTTCAGTCTGAGTAGCATCAGAGATATGGCATGAAGCTTGAAGACATATAGATCATGATGTATGTTGTTTTGTAGTTGGGGATGTGATCTAACTGGCACTCAGATTTGTGGAGAGATGGATAACACTCAAATAGGACTTGATCTTGTCCTAACTATTTTAGGTTGTGCCTTTCAACCAAGGTAAGAGGACCTATTTTGTAACCCTCAAATGGTGAAGGAGATGAAGATATCCCTCAATTTGTGCAAATAGTATGAAAAGGCCTTGGGAAAATATGATCAACACTCCAAATCTGACTTTCACAAGTTGTCACTTCCAGATTATGGAGATACTTTCAATGCAAGGAAAGAGTTACTCAAGAAATTTTTAAATCCCGATATGTTCGCATACTTTAACAAATGGATTTTGATCTCCTATGGGTATACAGGGGGAAAAACATGGGTAGTATGGGGTAGGATTTGTTGTTTAGAATGATTTTTGGTGGGATATTGACAAGACATACTTGACTATGCCAGATCTTGGACAACCTCTACAACATTTGAACAACTATCAGATAAAATGATTCAAAATAGTTAGGATGTTCTTTCAACCAAAAGAGATACATAAATGGATGCCTCGGTTTGCACTCTTCACATAATATTTGAGACCTCAACACAAAATCTTGAGTTAAAGGACTCAATTAAACATCAAAATCTCTAATCAAATCACGCCTAAGGTACCCCCAAAGGCTTACAAGCAATCTCTGTCAACAAATGAAGGTGAAGTGATTTTAAACTACTTATTTTCAATGCCAGATGAAATATCTTCTTGACAAATGAAATTAAAAATGCCACTAAACTATCAATAAGGATGAGATCTGTGTGATTCCTAAAGATTTCAATGCAAGATTGCAACAAGAACAAGGAAAACTATTTGCAGACATTTAAACATGATAACATACATCATATTTCCCAAAATAACATAGATTAATTCAAAATATTGTTAGATTCATTAGCAGGGGAGAGTTTCAAGAACAATCTCAGAGCTGTGTGATGGCTATACACTTGTAACCAACTCAACATGAATGAAGATCTAACACATAAGACATTAACCAAGTTTTTTAGAGGGTTTCTCAGAAGATGAGCTTCTCTCAAAATTTTCTCGTGATTTTCAATTTCTAACCATTTGCATGTCTCAAAACATGCATTATATATCTCTCTATCACAATTGATCCTTCTTTTCCAAGAAAATAATATCCTATGGCATCTTAGTTTGTTACAAATTCACTCATGACTTGCAGAAAGGGACATCTAACATAAAAACGTTCAAAAAGTTTCCAGGTGCCTCAAAAAAGGTGAATCATTGCAAAATTCACATCATTAGCCATTGTGGAGACATATTTTTCATTTTCAAAGCATGCATATCCTCTTCCTCTCATTATTTCATCCTTATCCCTCCAAAATTTGACTCTGCAACTTTTGGATTTGATATTTCATGTTTTTGGACGGGCTAGTGAAAAATTTATTTCAAAAACAGCTATGATCTTCAAATTGATCATCAAAACCAATTACATTGGTCCTTGCAGGCACAAACAACACAAATTTTCCAAAAATTGAATCAAAATCGATGTAAAAAATGCATTTCCACACTTCCTAGAGCAAAAATGGCAATAAAACTGAAAAATGCACAGTTACCATTGATTTGCCTTTCTCCCTTCAATCTGAGCCCTCCACGTGTCACAATGTGATTGGAAATGGGTTTGGGATCACTTTTTGATATTTTAACATTTTTGGAAAAATGTAAAAATTTGACATTTTTCTTTGCCCCTCCGAGCTTGACATGTGTCCCAATGTGGGCCCCATTGGAATCGCGGATTGATTCCACACATTTCCACCTTTTTGGAAAAAGGAAAATTTTCCAAAATATCCCCGCGCATCTCCTCTGTTGAGATTCTACATTGACACGTGTCCCAAGGTGGGTCCCATCGGAATCATGGCTCGATTCTACACATTTCCATCTTTTTGGAAAAAAGGAAATTTTCACATTTTTCCCCATGGACCCACACCTCTGCTTCTATCCTTGACACGTGGTGATTGCTGACTCGCTACGGGCTTGCGTTCCTCCTTTTAAACTTTACTCAACTCCTCAAAAATTTCAAAAGTTTCAAAACTCACCAGTGGCCTGCACTCCCCTCTTGCATTGCTTTTGACACGTGTCTCCCTCTGATTCATTGCAAGAAGCCACACTTCAAATTACCGCTTTAACTCACTTTGCCAAAAAGCAATATTTCCTTTTTTCCCCGGTGGTTCGCACTCCCTTCTGCCCCTGATCTTGCCACGTGTCCTCTCTTGAGTGGCCCAATGAATCCACGGCCTTTTTCACAACTTTTTCTCCCTTTCGCCAAAAAGTAAAATTTTTCTAAGTCCTCCACTAGCCTTCCATCCTACTTTTGATGAAAACATGACATGTGTCCACCTCTAACCTTCCATCCTACTTTTTATGAAAACATGACATGTGTCCACCTCTCGATTTGAGGGCTCGTGCTCAAGCCGCCACATGTTCCATTTTATTTCGTTGCGGGCCTGCGCTCTGAAGTTGCCATGTGTTCCATTCTAATTTGTTGTGGGCCCTAGGAGTTTTCTTTATATCTTTACTCTTTTTTTCCAAAATGCCTTAAGGCACAAAAAGACCCACTCATCCGCCTTTACTCTACTTGTGACATGTGCACCTCCTCTAGGACCTGTGGAGCTGTGGGGGAAATTTGCACTTTTTTCCAAGACACAAAAAATGTTAATTTTTTTGAGCGACCACCGAACCTTGTCCAAGAAAAAATGACCCCGTATGAGAAGATGTTTGATCTAAAATTTGATGGAAAAAGGATGCCTGTATGACCGTTAAAAGATGCAAAATTTTCCAGCGATGCCCTAGAATGTCAAGATGAATTTGACAGGGAAAATGATGCCCGTCTGACCAAAAAAACACATAAATGCCAAGGATGCCCAAAATCATATTTTCCTTCGTGGGTGAAGAATTTTTTGATCAAAATACAAATGGAAAGTGTTTTTAGGAAATTTACAACCATGGCAAGGGATATTTGAGGGAAAATATGTATAAAACGAACAATTTCAAGCTCCAAAGGTCGGAAAACATGGGAAAAATGGTAGAGGTGTTTGAACGGGAAAAATTAGGGCAAAACACATTTCTCCTTAGCAAATTAGGGCAAGGTAATGAGTTTGCAAATAATCCAATGCACAAGAATGGAGCTACAACTTCACATCATCAATTTCATGAGGAAAAAATGTTTTAGAGCACAAAGAGCAAAGGGGAAACATGGAAAAATGGTAGAGGATAAAAATGGGCACCAACATTGGCTCCTGCTTGGGGATGGGCACTCCTAGTGAGTGCCACAAGAACAAAATTAGACCAAGTGCCAAAATAATCCATTGGGAAAATGGAGTCATGAGCCAAAGCCACCAAAAATAGGTTGAGAAACTGACAAAAACAGCTGCCACACACCAAGGTAAAGCACGAACCGATAAAACACCAAAAACAGATCAAAAGCCAAACACTATAAACTATACAAGTGGTGCATACCTCAAATTTGGGGATTAATCCAAGAAATGCTTCAGATGCCTACTATTAACATGTGGTTCAATCAATTCCCCATCTAAGTCCTTGAGAAAAAAGGTATTTTCACCAATTCTGATATCAATGGAGTAAGGGCCCATCCAAAATGCATCAAATTTACCATGTTTTCCCTTATCGTCATGCCTTCTATCCCACAACAAAACTAGATCTCCAATATTGAAGGCCCTAAGAGTGACCTTCTTGTCAAACAACCTCTTCAACTTCTCTCTAAATTTGACATGCCTTTGGTGGGAGGCTCTTCTTTCTTCATCTAGCTCAACAATTTGATTAATCCTTGCTTCATATGGACTGACCTCTTGATCTTCAAGTTTTTGAAAAAACTGAAATGAAGATAATTGTAGATGTAAGGGCAGTAGAGCTTGAGTTCCATACACCAACTCAAATGGGCTCTTACCAGTAACTCTTTTGGCAGTAATTCTATCATCCCAAATTACAAATTTCATTTGTTCACCCCATTTTCTCTTGTTCAACTCCAAGGTTCTCCTAATGATCTTCAATAAGTTCTTATTGCTAGACTCAGCTTGTCCATTTCCTTGAGGGTTATAGTTTGAAGCATAAGTCAGATTGGTTCCATACTCCTTGCACATTGCCATCAAGGGTTTAGCTTTGAAACACATGGCATTATCAAAAACAATCTTGACTAGCACACCAAATCTACATATGATATGATTCAACAAGAAGTCCATAACAACTTGGTGTGTTTCTTTCTTGGTGGGGATTGCTTCTACCCACTTGGTGAAGTAATTCGTGGTTACAAGGATCCACTTATATCCAGGGACTAAAAGGGTCTGAAATCTTAGTAATGAATTCTATTCCCCATTGTTTGAAAGGAGCTTCAATTCATACAAGCTACAAAGGAAGGGAGCCTGAAGCTTTCATTCTTCCAAAGAAACACTGATAGCTTTCACATCTTCTAACCAGTAGGGTTGCATCTTTGAAGAGAGTAGGCCATAAATAACCAACTCTCAAAACCTTGTGTGTTGTAACCCTTCCATAAAAGTGTCCTCCACAAAATCCCCCATGGAAATCAACAACTATTTTGGGAGCTTCATCTTCAGTTACACATTTCAAGAGGACACCTTTAGGGTTCTTCCAAGCCATCCCAAAGTCAGTAATGATGTATTTTTGAGAAGCCATCTTGAGGGCTCTTTTCTAATTTTTATTTAAATGATTAGGGCAACATAGGTGTCTGAGGTAAAATATTACATCCTTGTACCACTCAGAACTTATCAACTTCTCAAGAACATATACCCTTTCTTCCTCTACTTCATTCACTTCAATTGTCTGCAGGTTGCTCTCAGCCATGAGCTTAGCAAGACCCAAACCTCTTACCAACTTTTTGGTTTGGATTTCCATATTATACTCTTGCAGTTTGTTCACCCATCTACATATTTTTCTTGAGATCTCCATCTCTGATAAGATGTCTTTTACCATGGTGTGGGGAACATAAGCAACAAATTTTGAACTTAAGATATAAGGCCTGAAAACCTTTGTTGGTTTTACCAAGTCAAATGCTTGTTTTACCATGATTGTATATTTTAACTCAGCATCTTGTAAAGCCTTGCTAAAGAAGGAAATAGGCCTCTCAGCCCCATCTTCATCCTTTTGCAGCAAAACAGATGTAATGGTATTTTTAGAAGCAAAGGAGAATATTTGGAAAGGATTCTTGTAATTCGAGCTGCTAAGATAGGTGCATGTTTAATGCTTCTTTGATTCCTTCAAAATCCTGAATAGCAGCCTCCTCCCATTTGATAACTTGGTCTTTCTTTAACATGCATGTAATAGGAAGAGTCAATTCAGAAAAATTAGACACAAACCTTCTAATGAAATTGATCTTCCCAAAGAAGGATTGGATTCCCTTCTTTGTTCTTGGAATTGGAACCTTGTTGATTGCTTCTACCCTCTCAGGGTCAATCATGACACCAGCCTTTGAAACAATATGACCAAGAAACTTGGCCTTTTGCACCCCAAAATGGCACTTCTTTGGATTCAAAGAGATTCCAAATTCTCTACATCTAATCAACATTCTTTCCAAGTGTTGTAAGTGATATTTTTTCTCCTTGAAAAAACAGTCACATCATCCTGATAAACTACAATGAAGTCATTTATGTAACTAGAAAAGCAACATCCATTGCTCTTTGGAAGGTAGCTCCAACATTCATGAGACCAAAAGGCATTCTTACATAAACATATGTTCCCCAAGGAGTGGTAAAGGTAGTTTTAAATCTTTCTGACTCCTTGACAACAACTTGATTGTAGCTAGAGAAACCATCCAAGGTGGACAACAATTCAGATCCAGTCACTAACTGCAACATGTTTTCCATGTTTGGCAAAGGATAATTGTCCTTCAATGAAGCTCTATTCAGATTTCTGAAGTCTACACAAAGTCTGATATCTCCATTTTTCTTTCTGACTGGCACAAGGTTTGCAACCCAAGATGAATACCTTGTGGGCTGAATGATTCCTCCCTCCTTCATTTTCTTCAATTCATCTTGCATCTTCATGGAGAGGAGTGGATTAATTGGCCTCTGATTTTGTCTGAATGGTTTGGCATTTGTTTCAAGAGGAATCTCATGCTGAAACAAGTCTTCTTTGTATGCTTTCAGCTCTGAATAAGACCAAGCAAGACAGTCCTGATATTTCTTCAATAGTTGGACATAGGATTGTTTTTCCTCTTTGTTTAGATTGCTACCCAACCAAACTTTTCTTGGTTTATCATTAGGCCCAAGTTATGCTCTTCCACATCCCTTGAGGCAGACATGTTCCTATTGATGATGCAATCAACATTGCTAAAATTTGACTCAAGTGCAACAAGACCTCTAGGAATGGTGCTAGTTTTCAATTGGATGATATCCTTTCCAAACAAAGTTTATTTTCCATGAACAAGACACACACCAATGGTTCCAAATAAATATGCTGATCCACAAACTCATTCTGATTTTTAAGAACCTTTGCACTTGAGCATCATCATTAAACACTTGCCAATGTTTGATGTTGTCAGGGACAACTGGCCTAGTTAACACTTCAACATTATACTCACAATAAGGTGAAACGGTGTAATTTCCAAATCTTGACCCCAACACTGCCAACTTGTCAGCAGTAGCATTGAAACTTCTGTCATGATGCACAATGTTGAAGGAATCAAACATCTCAATTAGATCCCAAACTGCATGTTTGTATTGTTTCATCCACTGATTTTTGTAGCATACAATTTTCTTATTTGTTTGAAAACTAGCTCTGAATCTCCTTTTGCAATGATGTCCTTGACACCATACTTCCATGTAATTCTCAAACCCAACAACAAGGCTTCATACTCAGCAATGTTGTTAGTACATTCAAAATTAAGCTTGAAGGAAAAAACAAACTCTTCCAAGCTAGGAGAAATCAGAATTATACTAGCACCATTTCCAAATTTGGAGCAAGCTCCATCAAATAGCAAGGTCCAAGGAGAACCTACTTGTTCAAGGCACTTTGACTGATCCATCTTGTGCTCCTTACCATCAGCAAACCCAATAAAATTATCAACATCAACATCAACAAATAATACTTCATAAGAAGCATTGTTTGGATCCTCAATTAGATGCAACATCTTCTTTTCTCCATAGAGCTTGACAAGGCTTCCTTCAATGGGAATGGTGGAAAAATACATATCCATTTGGACACTCCCTCCAACACTTGCAGCCCACTTTCTTGACAAAAGCATACCCCATTTGGCAAGGAAATCAACAATCACAACATCAAATTTTAAATTTCTCCCAGGATAAGATACAAGCTGCACCACCAGACCCTTCACACAACCAACGACCGGCACTTCACTTGAGTCCATGGTAGTACACATTCCATAGGCTGATTTCAATTTGATATCCAAATCATTCATGACTTCTAGAGGCATGACATTCCATGATGCACCGAAATCAAACATATAATTGTGAAGTAGTCTATCCTTTATGATCAAAGTTGTGAAGAATTTATAAACATTCAATTGGGAATCAACCAAGGATGTCCCCAAGTATACCTCGGTGTTTCTCCAAGATCCTGTAATGGTGGTGGTGTTTCAAGGTCTGCAATGATCTAAGGAGGAGTTTCATCAACATTTACATTTCATCTTGGAGTACTCTTCTCTTCTTTCAATCCCAAGTACTCAAATGCTCTCTTCTTGTGCTCAAGAATCCTAATCAACTCAATGATTGGAACAATCACTTTGATTTGGATCAATACTTAGGTTATGTCATCAGGAACATTCTTAGGCAAGGCAACATTGGAAGGGAGACAAATAGATTCATCAGATGGCATGGGATGCTTGGCAGCTTGGGCATGAGGAGGATTGTAATTTTTGCTTGGGACAGCAAAGCTTTTGGCAAGTGTTTCTCTTCTAGGAGCTTCTTTGGGAATACTTATAAGCAAGGGTGTTTTAGGTTTGGCTTGAGGCCCAAATCCTTAACAACTTTGCTCCTAGTGTTATACTCTTTCTCTTGAGCCACAACAACATTCATTAACAATTGTCTATCTTCCTCCGAAGGGATACCACCATCATACTTCTTAATCATCAAAGATCTTAAGTATTCAAAGTCATTGTTAGGAATTTCAAAAGCTTGCACTACATCAACTTCAAGAGTATGAGAGGGAAGAAGGATTTATACCCATTTGATGTAATCCCAAAAGGTTGCAGCTGTCCTTGCACTTATTACCTCAGTTGATGTTGCTCCTTCTTGTGAGCTTGAAGAACAACCCACCATGCAAATATCATCATCAGTACCATCATCATTACTAGCTTCACCATCTTTTTGGTCCACTTCACATGGAGGATGGGGCAGAAAACACCTATCACACCAATCAATATCAGCAACTTCCTCAACAATAGTAACCCTAATAGTTAGGGATCGGTAACACTCTTCCTTCACGTGCTTGAGGATGTCTATTTACAGACCCCATGGGTCCTTTCCCACTATTATCTACCCTTTGATCACCTCTAGGATGATTGGAAAATATATCATGGTTTTGTGCTTTTGTTGACCTTGTGAAGTCTACCCAATTCCCTTCTCAACTCTTGCCAACTTGTAGGAAATCTCTTTGATAGCCCCTACCAAAGTTTTCACCACTTCCTCCAAGTCTACACTCTTTCTTGCTTGAGGTTTTTCAGGGTTTATCAAATTTACACCATCTCTCTTGAGAGGTTTCCCAATTGCTTTGATATTGTTTTCAATCTGTAGTGCCATGGTGAAGGCCTACCTCAAATTAGTAGGGTTCTTGTCTCTTAGGTAATAGGCTACCTTCTTATCAAATACATCTGCATATTTGATCAAGCATGACTAATCACATGGCCTCAAATTAACTGGCAGCCTTCTCAAAGTTTTGTTAAACCTTGTGTTGAAGTCATGAACTGATTCATTGGGGTTCTTCTTGATATTTTCAAACTCAGACAAAAGAAACCTAGGATCTATCTTATCACCATATCGCAACCTAAATGCATTGTTCATCTCACCCATGAATCAATAGAATTATAAAGCAGATCCTTGTACCAATCCCTTACATCCTCCTCTAATTTATGAATGAACAATTTAATATACACATCTTCATGCTCAATTTCAAAATCCTCCATCATGTTAACAAAAAGTTTGAGATGCTGATCACCTGTTATAGCATTGTTACCTTGGAACTTTGGCAACCTATTCCTCACATCTTGAGGGACAACATTTGGGTAACCAACCATTCCTCTAAAGTCTATAGGACCAAAGGTGTTAACAACAAATGGAGGCCTAGGCTGAGCCATATTATTTGGTGGAGGTGATCTTGGGGGTGACATAAGATGATGAGGAGTGTGAGGTATTTGGGGCTCAAGAATGTGGTTCACAAGATTGGTATTCTCTAGGTGCTGATTTTCTTGGAAATTTTTATTTGAATTGAAGCACACAGGTGTAGATTGAGAAAAGAACTTACCAGGTACAACAGAAGGACCTTCACTAGTTGAGGTAAACAAATTTGTGAGAATATTGCTTGAATCAGAATCATTGGAAGAAGAGTGATAATCCTCTACTAAAGGCTGATCTCTCTCACCAATGGATATACCTTTTCTTGATGTCTGACCCTCAACAACCTTCCAAACCTTTCTTTCTTCTAAAACTATCTTTCCCAATTCTTGAAATAACTTTCTACTTGGGTCCCTCTTGAAGAGAGATCTTCTTCCTTCTAGTTTTGCAGAGATTAGCAACACAAAAATAAATGATAGAAAGCTAAGACACTGGTATTCATCAAGATCAAATCAGCATGGAGTCGCCACTAAGGACTTTCACCCTAGTTGTGAAAATGCACTAAAATACTCTGTCAAATACCTATCAGCACTGAAAATCTTTCCAAACTTTATAGATCAGACCTTCCCTTTTCTTGAATCTATCAACCAAAAATGCAAATGAAGTGCAACTACTGCTAGAAAACTGATAAAATTGCAGGCAGAACTTATATCTTCACTTAATCCTTACAAATATTATTATAAAATGATGCTTCAACAATGTACTTGCATGCAAAATTTGTAAGAAACATTGTCAGGGTTCGACATGTATCCAAATATCTCAAATATTTATGCACATGGATCAAATTGAGCTAAGAATGTCCCCGGAAACAACGCCACCGGTGTTAGTAACCAAATTTGTTTTCATTTTCAGTTTGAGTAGCCTTAGAGATATGGCATGAAGCTTGAAGACAGATAGATCATGATATATGTTGTTTTGTAGCCAAGGATGCGATCTAACTGACACTCAGATTTGTGGAGAGATGGATAACACTCAAACATGACTTGATCTTGTCCTAACTGTTTTAGGTTGTGCCTTTTAACCAAGGTAAGAGGACCTATTTTGTAACCCTAAAATGGTGAAGGAGATGAAGATATCCCTCAATTTGTGCAAATAGTATGAAAAGGCCTTGGGAAAATATGATCAACACTCCAAATCTGAATTTCACAAGTTGTCACTTCCAGATTATGGAGATACTTTCAATGCAAGGCAAGGGTTATGAAGACATTTTTAAATCCTGATATGTTCTTGCATACTTTAGTAAATGGATTTTGATCTTCTGTGGGTATACATGCCAAAACATGGGTAGTATGGGGTAGGATTTTTTGTTTAGAATGATTTTTGGTGGGATATTGACAAGACAAACTTGACTATGCCAAATCTTTGACAACCTCTACAACATTTGAAAAACTATCAGATAAAATGCTTCAAAATAGTTAGGATGTTCTTTCAACTAGAAGAGATACACAAATGGAGGCCTAGGTTTGCACTCTTCACACAATCTTTGAGACCTCAACACAAAATCTTGAGTTAAAGGACTCAATTAAACATCAAAATCTCTGATCAAATCATGCCTAAGGTACCCCCAAAGGCTTACAAGCAATCTTTGTCAACAAATGAAGGTGAAGTGATTTTAAACTACTTATTTTCAATGCTAGATGAAATATCTTCTGACAAATGAAATTGCAAATTCCACTAAACTATCAATAAGGATGAGATCTGTGTGATTCCTAAAGATTTCAATGCAATATTGCAACAAGAACAAGGAAAACTATTTGCAGACATTTAAACATGATAACAAACATCATATTGCCCAAAATAACATAGATTAATTCAAAAGCTTATTAGATTCATCAGCAAGGGAGATTTTTAGGAACAATCTCAAATTGTGTGATGGCTATACACTTGTAACCAACTCAACATGAATGAAGATCTAACACAAAAGACATTAACCAAGTTTTTGGAGGGTTTCTCAAAAGATGAGCTTCTCTCAAAATTTTCTCATGATTTTCAATTTCCCAACCATTTGCATGTCTCAAAACATGCATTATATATCTCTCTATCACATTTGATCCTTCTTTCCCAAGAAAAGAATATCCTATGGCATCTTAGTTTGTTACAAATTCACTCATGACTTGTAGAAAGGGACATCTAACAGAAAAACGTTCAAAAAGTTGCTAGGTGCCTCAAAAAGGTGAATCATTGCAAAATTCACATCATTATCCATTGTGGAGGCACATTTTTCATCTTCAAAGCATGCAGACCCCCTTCCTTTCATTATTTCATCCTTATCCCTCCAAAATTTGACTCTCGAACTTTAGGATTTGATATTTTATGTTTTTGGACGGGTTAGGTCGAAATTTATTTCAAAAACATATATGATCTTCAAATTAATCCTCAAAACCAATTGCATTGGTCCTTATAGGCACAAATGACACGAATTTGCCAAAAATGATCAAAATCAATGCAAAAATGCATTTCCACACTTCCTGAGCAAAAATGGTAGTAAAATGAAAATGCATAGTTACCATTGATTTTCCTTTCTCCCTTCAATCTGAGCCCTCCACGTGTCACAATGCGATTGGAAATGGGTTTGGGATCACTTTTTGATATTTTAACATTTTTGGAAAAATGTAAAAAAATTGACATTTTTCTCCACCCCTCCGAGCTTGACACATGTCCCAATGTGGGCCCCATTGGAATCGCGGATCGATTCCACACATTTCCACCTTTTTTGGAAAAAGGAAATTTTCCAAAATATCTCTTGCATCTCCTCCTTGATATTTGATGCTTGACACGTGTCCCATGGTGGGTCCCATCAAAATCGCGGCTCGATTCTACATATTTCCACCTTTTTTGGAAAAAGACTTTTTTCACATTTTTACCCATGGACTCGTACCTCGTCCATTCCTTGACACATGACAATTGTTTGACTCGTTGCCATAGGCTTGCATTCCTCCTTTTAAAATTTACTCAACTCCTCAAAAATTTCAAAAGTTTCAAAACTCACCAGGTGGCCCACACTCTCCTTTTGCCCCTGATCTTGCCATGTGTCCTCTTCTCGAGTGGCCCTACAGATCCGCGACCTTTTCACAACTTTTGCTCCCTTTCGCCAAAAAGAAAAAAAATTCTAAGTCCTCTCACACCTTCCATCCCGCTTTTGATGAAAACATGACATGTGTCCACCTCTAACCTTCCATCCTACTTTTGATGAAAACATGACATGTGTCCACCTTTGATTCACTAAGGGCCTACACTTTGAAGCCACCACGTGTTCCATTCTATTTCGTTGCGGGCTCATGCTCGAGCTCGCCACGTGTTCCATTCTGATTTGTTGCGGACCCTAGGCATTTTCTTTGTAACTTAACTATTTTTTCCAAAATTCATTAAGGTACAAAAGACCTGCCCGTCCACCTTTACTCTACTTGTGACACGTGTACCTCCTTTGGGACCTACGGAGCTGCGGGGAAATTTGCACTTTTTTCCAAAACACAAAAATGTTTAAGTTTTGGAGTAGACCCTTGAACCTTGTCCAACCACAAACGGCCACGCATGAAAAGATGTTTGAGATAAAATTTGACAGAAAATGACGCTGTATGACCATCAAAAGATGTAAAATTTTCCAGCGATGGCCTAGAATGTTGAAGATGAATTTGACGAGTAAATGACGCTTGTCTAATCGTCAAAAACACGAAAATTCCAGGATGCCCAAAATCATTTTTTCCTTCGTGGGTGAAATTTTTTTGATTAAAATACAAATGGAAAGTGTTTTTAGGCAATTTACGACCATGAAAAGGGATATTTGAGGGAAAATATGTATAAAATGAACAATTTCAAGCTCTAAAGGCTGGGAAAACATGGGAAAAACGGAAGAGGTGTTTGAACAGGCAAAATTAGGAAAAAACACATTTCTCCTTAACAAATTAGGGAACGGTAATGAGTTTGCAAACAATCCAATGCACAAGAATGGAGTTACAAATTCACATCATCGATTTCATGAGGAAATTTTTTTTCAGAGCACAAAGAGCAAAGGGGAAACATGGAAAAATAGTAGAGGATCAAAATGGGCACCAAAACTCAAATTATATCTTAGTAACTTCAAATACGTGGTCTCTTTTCATTAGATGAGGCACGTCGGGTCTATTTTATAACTTGTATATTTTTGCTATGTTTGCAAAAATATCAATTTGGCCCTCGCCCCGTTGAGTTCTCGATTGGCCGGTCAAATTTATAAAGGTGAAGAAAATTTCTCTTTTTTGCCGCAAAGGGTGTAAATGTGTTCATTTTTAATTCGATGAGGGTCGGCGGGTCTTTTTGTTGAAATTTGCCACTTTTGTCTCATTTCTAAAATCAGTCCCACGGCCCTAATAGCATCTAATCGGCTATTCAACAAATATGAAGCGTCAGGAAAAATTCTTCCTTTGACATCAAGAAGGACACGTGGCCATATTTCCAAGTTACAAGTGGGGAGGTGGGTCACTGGAGCACTTTGAAGTTTTTTGGCTCAGAGGTAGGGAAAAGTCTTACTTTGACCCCAAAGAAGGACACGTTGGCATATTTCAAAGTTAGAAGTAAAGAGGTGGGTCACTGGGGCGTTTTGAAAATTTTTAGCCCAACATTGAAAAGTCAAAGCGGTGAGGTGGGTTATCGGAGGTTTTGAAGTTTTTTGCCCTTTTGTAAAAAAGGAGAAAAGTTATAAATTGACCCACAACTCCATTGGGGCCCACATCAAAAGATAAAATCGGGAAGGTGGGTCGACAGAGGAAAATTGGAAATTTTGCCTTTTTCTTAAAAAGGGTAAAATTGCATAAATGAGTCGCAACTCCATCAAAGGCCCAGATTAAGCCACTTGTCGAGCCCATATTTTAGAGGCGGAGGGGTGGGGTAAAATGTGAAAATTGTGCATTTTCTCAAAAATTCATAAAATAAAAAAGGTAACCCCAGGCCTGCTTCGAATCATATTTTTCCACGTGGACGATCTAATCTAAAGTTGAGAAAAGGAAGAATCAACGCTTCTGTGTGTATCAGCATCTGATTTTGCTACCATTGTTTGCTCTAAGACTCTTGGAGATGCAAATACACATTTTTTCATCATTTTTGATGAAATTGAATGGATTTAGAGCTTAGTCTCAGTGAGTCCACAGAATGTAAAGGTTGATATTTTGAAGTTGGAATTGCTCGGGCACTTGCAAAACATGAATTACCGTAAAGCCGGATGCAGAGATGAGTTGCAAAAGGAAAAAATGGGAAAAGGATGAAATGATGGAGGTTGCAAAGAGAAAAGTATGAAAAACGTGATGCTAGAGGAGATGATTGGCTGCCCTAGTTAAAACAATTATGGAAATATTTGTAATGATTCACCTTTTTGAACAATGGTAGCTTTTTGTTACAAACTTGTTACGTCATTTTCTGAAATCATGATCAAACATGTAACAAACAAATGTTCCTCGAATATTCTTTTCTTGAGGGAAAGCTTGGATGGAATTGAGTGTTATAAAAGCATGCTTTAGTCATGCAAAAGGTCAGGGTTAATTTGTGTGAGAAAATATGAGAAATCCCATCTTCTTGAGAGACCATATGAGAAACCTGTTAATCTCTTATGTTTTAGATTTGATCATGTCAAGTTGGTTGCAAGTGTACATCCATTGACAAGCTCTGAGATTGTTCAAGAAACCTTCCCCTACTGATGAATCTAATCAACTTTGAATTAATCTATGTTAATCTTGGGCAAATATGTGTCTGCTTTATTTCAGAATGTCTGCAAATAGTATTTCTTGTTCCTATTGCAATCTTATGTTATAATCTCTCTGAATCACACAAGATCTTGTCCTTGTGATAGTTTAGTGGCATTAGCAATTTCATTATGAGAAGAGCCTTCATCTTGTAATGAGATAAACAATTTAAAATCACTTTATTGTCATTTTGTTGATAAAGATTGTCTATAAGCCTTTGAGTGTATCTTAGACGTGATGAACCAGAGATTGATAATGTTTAATTGAGCCTTTTAACTCAAGCCTTCGTGTTAAATTCTTGGAGATTGTGTGAAACCTGTGCAAATTTGGGCCTCCATTGATGCACACCTTCTAGTTGAAGGAATATTTTAGCTATTCTGAATCATTTTGTCATTTAGTTTTCCAATTGTTGTGAAGGTTCTCAAACATCCGAAAAAATCAAGTTTATCCTACTTAATATCCCACCAAAAATTATTCAAAAACAATGAATCCAACTCGAACTACCCCGTGTGCCCCGTATGTTCACAAATGAATAAATTCTACTACCAAAATATGTAGAAGCAATCAAGATTCCATAATTTCTTTAGTAACCTTAACCTTGTTTAGAAAATATCACCATTCTTTAGAAGTGACAACTCGTGAGAGTTAAATTGTGGTGCATTGATCATATTTTCTCAAGGTTTCCTTTCAAATTTGTGCAAAGAAGGATATCTTCATTCTCCTTCACCAAAAAAGGTTACAAAATGGGTCCTATCACCATGGTTGAAAGACACAACCTAAAATAGTGAGGATAGATCAAATCCTTTTGAAGGTGCTATCCATTTCTCCAACATCTGAGTGACAAAGAGCCAGTTGAATCACCTCCCTGGCTACAAAGTGACATACATGATGATTTATTTATCTCTATGCTTCTTGTTAAATATGAGATGATGCTCAGCTTGCAAAGGAGAATCAATTTGGATACCAACACATGTAAATAAGTGTAAAGACGCAAATAGTATAGAAAATATGTAGTCATTTTTACACCCCACAAAAAAAGGGAATCCTATGCACTTCAGCCTATCACCCAACGGGTGCTAGGTGATAGGATGAAGTGCATAGGATTCCCTTACTTTTTGTGGGGTGTAAAAATGACTACATATTTTCTATACTATTTTCGCTTTTCGGTGTCTTCGGCGCTCACCCAAGGCATGTGTGGGTGTCGAGTATCTCCTTTATGTGAGTTTAGTGGGAAACATCATCTATGAGTGGAACATAAGGATAGTGAGAGGAAATGAGACATTCAAACATCATAGAGCTCAAAACAGATTCTAGACCAATGCAGTCATTTTAGATAGAAAGATACTTTAACAAAATATAAGACTGAACCAAAATAGAAAGGTAAATGCATAAGGACTCATACTTATTTCATAAACATACATGAATAGAAATATGAAGATATGAGGATGGACAAAAATCATTAATGATCATATTCAAATAAGTTGATAACCTCATTACATTCATTAGATCCCTTACAGGATATCATTAGATCCTTCTACGGCCTCGATCTCGATGCCAATTTTTTTGACCGTGGTCCTCCATGGGTGCATGCTCCTCTAGGCCTGAGCTCTCCACTCTTTTCCATGATGGCCTTCTAGAAGCCTCCATCATAGGGCATATTCCTTCTTAGGCCAACCTGTTGCTAGGTTGGCACCTTATCCACTCCGCATGCACAATCGGGTCATGCTTTTCTCGTGTCCTACCCGATACGCCAAATATGGCTAAGTCTCGAGACCTTGTTCTTTTGGCACGTAACACGGTCCTTCTAAAAACCCTCCTAGAACCCTGTATTACACGCGTTATTCTTTCACACCCATCCTTCAACCTAGGCCTTGCGTGCCCATGCACCTTTTTGTACTTAGTCAATATTTTAGGGGCCCAACATCACCCCACACTTTACCTATTCTCCTCTCGTAGGAACATTTATTCAAAGAAAGAAACACATTAGACTTATCGTCTTGGGAAAAGAATAAGGGGATGAATAATTGGGAAAGATGAAAGAATGGGGAAGTGTTGTTATTATTGCAACAAGATAGGAAAATCTCTTTGTAAGTCGGCCTCTAACTTGTTCCAGGCATCAACTTCATTTTGCACTCTATGGAAGAGGTCACCGACTAGGGCACTTACCCCCTCCCGGCTATCCTTCCTTCACACAAAATGATAGTCGTTCTTCTCCTCTACACCCTCTTCTCCTAAATTGTAAATGATGAAAAAAGTGGTTCTTGGTCCCCTTCAAGTTCAATTTCTTCATCGTCATCCCTCTCACCCCTGTATTTCTCTAAGCTCCATGTTTCCTCTGAATCAACTTCCTCCATCACCTTCTATTTCTTCCTAACTAGGGATTCCAGTATAAGAGAATCTACTTTCTCTTCCTCCTCCTCTGGTGATTTCTCCTCTATGATAAGCTTTCCTTTCTCTGGTGCCTCCTCTCTGACTAGTGACCTCTTCTTGCACTTATAAGTACTCGTTCTAGTGCTTGTTCTTGGGGCGCCCACCACTTGATTATCTTGGACACTTGGTGCCTTCTTCCTTATCTCTTATGTCTCATTTTTCTTGGGCGTAGTCTTATTCCTACATATTAGGTCTTCAAGTATAGCTATCTCATTCTCTAGATAAGCTCCCTTGTCAAAATTGGGCCTTATGCGAAGGTATACACATGCCGCAGACCTTCCTGCAATAGGCAAAGTCAGGGGTTTCATCATCTGAACTTCATGTGACATGTAATTTTCCATGTACACACACTTGTTGGGGTAGACCAATGTCCTGTGCATCTCCATGTGGTCCTGATCCATACTTCCAAGGTCAAACTTCAGCTTATTGGATTCTTTGAATCTGTTTACCCCCACTTAGAAGTACTGAAAGCAGTGAAATAAAATGGAAGTTTACACCATGGGCTCATGCTTTCATCAACCAACCTAAATCTACCAATGCATAAGTGTTGGTATAATGTGAATTCAAATTCTCCCTCTATGAGCTTTGGCAGTTATTTTGGGATCCTCCATTCTGCCCCAAACGCATTCCTCAAGCACGTATACCATTTCTCAAGACGTGCCTTATGAGTGGTCGTCATGCTATCGCAAGTATATTTTTTGAATCTCTTTACGAGCAAGGGGTCTTCCTCTGGGTACTCCCATATGAACTTATCTACCGCATCTGCACTCCGATCTCTAAAAATACAATATTTAAGAGGACATTGCTGAAAAGTATCTTGTCACCCTCGTGCGCACTGCTGATGATCTCATTCACAATGTACGCAAACAAGTTATAGATGGCACCGTCCAATATTATTTTATAAACATTGAGCCATGATTTTTTCACTTGTGTCCACCTCTCTTGGTCATTAAGTTTGGTTACTAGGCACATGGCCATTCTCATCACCGGGTCTTGGATATCTGCAATATCAAAGTACCTTGACCCCTTCTTGTATGCATATGCGGTGACAGTTTCTTTGATGGATTCTTTGTCGCATAGGTTGTCCTCTATAATTTCTCCTTCACATATGAGACCTATGAATTTTGAAATCAGCTGAGGGGTTATGCACATCTTGTGCCCTACAAAGTGAAAGTGATCTTCATGTATGTGTGACATCAGCCACTGATAGAGGTGCTCAGGCTTCCCAAAGTAGGGAAACTCATAAAGTTGCAATAATCCCACCTTCTCCAACTTCACTTTTACTTTGTCGCTATAAATGGGTAACCCTTCTGGTGTCCTCTTGTTTTTTGAGCGCACTAACTCCAACGCCATCTATTTTTCAGTCACATTTGTGTGATGGTTATAATCACTTACTGTCATGTTTCTTAAATGGGACTCCCACTCCTTTCCCAGCAAAACCCCATCTGGGTACTGCATTTTTGCATACCATTCTTCATTTGTACTTGCGGTGGTTTCTTATTGTTTTCCCTTGCCCTTTCCTTTTCCCTTCTTAGGTGTTACAACTGGTTTCTTGGGTGCCATTGTGTAGGTTATCTTTGCACTTCAACTTCTCTTGCTCGCTTCTCTACCCTTTCCAAGCTTAGATCTCGAACTTGTGAAGAAACTCCTTTTCAACCCATGCCCTAGCTATCAAACCCTTACTGGAATATCCCCTTCATAAGACGATGCTTCTCCATAACTCTCTCTACGCCCGTGAACTATTTCCTCTTGGTTTGTAGATCCAAACTAGTCACTCACGGTTAAATTTCTCTAATTTTTCTTCACATGGATCAACTCTGGAAACCCTAGTTTGCAAAAGTTCCTTCTTCATATTTGTAATGTAAATAATGAAGTGTCTAACCTTCTATTTATAGTTTTTCCCACTTTTAACATTAAATGCTACCTTACCTACCACCATACTTCAACACTTAATGCAGATTTTTCAACAAAATATGACTTTAGTGCTTTCAATCATGCACCCAATCCTACGCGGACAATTCCCCAACCTTCTAGCATGCAAACAATCCATCTTGATAGGAGACTCTTGCGTGTGCGTAACCAAAGCTAAAGGTACTTCATGTCATGCTTTTTTGTTTTTTGTTTTTTTGCTCTCATCTACCTCGTGTTACTTTTGCACTTCTTCCTCTCTTGTATGTGGATCCACAATGTGGCCTTACCCTGACACCAACCATCCTTTTTCACCTTTCCTTCCATGCACTTCCTTTCCCAAGGTCATCCGACCAGGCTTTCCAATGAAATCCTTCCTAGCGCTTCACACTTTACAAATTCTTTCACCTTACTCCACCCCACACTAAAATGATGTGCGGTCCTCTCAGTGCGCTTACAACCTTCAAAAAGTAATGAGGTTACCAGCACCCAAGGCACAACACAAAATAATAAAAAGCGAGAAAGGGAAACAAAAGAAAAGAAAATGCATTAAAGGAAATCCTAATCTAATTGGAAATATTGCCTTATTATAAACACCAAGAAGAATTATTTATAGTAGGGCTTCACTGCTCCCATTGAAGTGTCTGGCAATCTCGTCCCATCCAACGCTTGAATCGCACACACCTGAATCAAGGATGTACAAGATGATGTAAGGGCCTAACTAATGGACTTTCAACTTCTAGGATGGCACATAGTAAGACCATCTACCCAACCTCAAACTTGTTCTTAATGTGATGATCGTGGCATACCTTTTGTTTTACTTATTCGCTTTTTCTCGGCTCTACCTAGCAAGTGATCGTCTTTCGCCTCTAATTTCATTAATTTTTTAATTCTTTCAATGCTTCTTCATTAGCCAACCCTCTTGCATGCGTTATATGTAGAGAAGGTAACATGAATTCAACTGGTAGGATATCCTTCACACCAAACACCAATTGAAATGGTGTAGCCTTATTCAACCTTTTTTAGGTTGTTTGATATGCTCAAAGAATGGCTGATACTTTTTCATCCCAATCTTGCCTATCAACATCACATATTTTAGTCAATGTGTAACTAAGTATTTTGTTAAATGCCTTAGTAGTTCCATTTACTTGAGGGTGATAGGGAGTAGTTTTGTGATGGGCCACCATGAATTCTGATAACAAAATCTTGAAAATTTCATTGAGGAAGTGCATACCTCTATCACTTGTTAAACTCAATGGGCATCCATACTTTCTGATTATGTTTTCCCATAAAAATCTAGTAGTTGTAGCCGTTGTACAATCCTTTGTAGGCACTGCTTCTACCCACCTTGTCAAATAATCAATGCAAGTGAGGATATACCACAAACCATTCCTTCATGCCACTAGCGAGATTGGTCGAGATAAATTTGATAGCCAACTTATCAAAGGGTTTCATGCTGGTTATTGGTTTCAAGGGCATTTCATCCCTTTTTCTAGGTTTTCTTAGGTTCTGGAAATGGTCACAGGCCTTGCAAAACTCAATGCAATCTTGATAAATGGTCTCCCATCGAGCCTTGTTAGTAGAATTTTTACGTGGTTGTATTTCGTGCATAGTGTCCTCCTACAATCCCACCATGTGCCTCTTCCATAATTGCACTATGCTCATGTTCTAGCATGCATCGGCGTAGAATCTCAACATGACCCATTTTGTACAAATATCTACTAATTAGCATGTAGGGCACGACATGTATGGCCAAATTCTTCCTCTCCAAGACCTTCATTCCATCTGGTGCCACACATGTTTTAAGGAATACCACGATGTCCTCCAAATTCGACATCACGCGTCACAACCTAAAAAGTTGTGTGTCTAGCATAGTCTCTTCAATGCTCTCTCGCATCCTCTCCTGAATCAATCCTAGACAAATGATTAGGTCCAGAATTACTTTTACCTAGTTTGACCACTACCGTGAACTTGAATTCTTGGAACAATGGTACCCACCGACATTTGCACCCTTGTAGAATGGGCTTGTTCACCAAGTATTTCAATGTCATATGGTCAGTGTAAAATATAAAAGGGGTTGCTGGAAAATACCGTCTGAACTTGTGAAGTGTGTAGATCATTGACAATGCCTCGCGCTCGCTATAGTGTAATTCTTCTCTCTCACTGGTTGCAATTTCTGTTTGCAAAGAACAAAAGATGATTAAAAATCCCTTCACCAAGCTGTGCAAGTACTACTCCAATGGTGGTTCCTGAGGAATCCACATGAACATGGAAAGGCATATCCCAAGAAGGGAAATGTAGGATGCGCACAGTGACAAGCCTATCCTTCAAAGTGTCAAATGCCTTCTGTCATTGCGCCTCTTCCTAATGAAAGAAACTTTTATGTCTAAGTAATTCCTCTAAAGGCTCAAAGATCTTGGCATACCCCTTGATGAACTTTTTGTAGTACCCGTATGCCTAAGAAATCCGTGCACCTTGCACTTTGACTAGCAGGATCCCTCAATCCCACAATTATCAGAACTTTTGCAGATCTACTAGTAGGCCCTCCTTACATATGATGTGCCCCAATAATGTTCCAAACGGGGTAGAAAAGACACATTTCTTAATGTTGAGGGATATCCTCAACTGTCGACACCTTTCAAACATCAGCCTTAAGTTGTCACAATGGTCCTTCACTAACCCATATATTGTCCAATCATCCAGGTAGACTTAAATGAATTTATGGGTGAATTCCTAGAAAGCTTGTATCACAATGCACGAGAACACAACAGGTGCATTATTCAACCTAAAGGGCATGATTATATAGGAAAAAATTCCCCACTGAATGGAAAAAATTCATCTTCCTCTGGTCCTCCTTTGCGATCCTTACCTAGTGATAGCCCAAGAATCCATTTGTGAAAGAATATACCTTGCACCCTGTCACTCCCTCTAAGATTTATTTAGTAAAAGGGGTTGGGAAAGGATCAATGATACATACTTTATTTAGTTCCCTATAATCAACATAGATCCTTATCCTTTCGTCCATGTTGATGCTAATTACCATTGGACTTATCAATTCTGATTCTTTAACAACTTCAATGATACCTGATGCTATCATTTTATCTATTTCTTCCTTGACCTTCACGTGCAGTTAGGATTCATTCGGTATGGTCTTTTCCGGACCAGGTGTGCACCCTCCTTCAACTTAATTCTCATTTCCCTCAAGGAATGATGAATGCCTTTAAGTTCATGATACCCACACGAGAATAAATCCTCAAACTCATGAAACAAATCAATGATCTTGGAGACTTACTTCTCCAACCAATAGTCTCTGATGATAGCCTCTTTAGGCTCTTCTTCTAAGCCAATGTTAACCTTATTTGTCTTTAAAGGTTCATGATAGGTGCGTGCCCATTCATTAGCACTGTCTAACACCTCGTGTCCCTATAGAATGGTCAACATCCAAGTTTCCAACTTCTTCCCCATCAATAACATATACCATCTTCCCTTTTTCTTTTTCCATACATGTGCGCTCAAACTGTATTTCTTCTATTTCTTCTTCCTCAAAGTGTGCCTCTAGGCTAGGTTCACCTAGTAAGTCCAGTAGCCTATCCTTTACCATGGCACTATCCCCAATGGTAAGGTGCTTGATAACCTACAACGCCTTATCCACCAAGGGTTTTGTACTCCTATACTTGAATGCTTGAATAAGATCAATTGCTAACTCTTGCCAATTCCCTATCTAGCAGCGTGTCTCTCGAATGAATGTACCATGCATGTGTACAACCTTGTAGGGTGGAATACAACTTGTGAACCCATAATAAAGGTGGAAATGTTTTTTGCTTCCCATCCAGGCTGTCTCACATGCTTGGATATGGAAGGAAGCGATCTCTTTACCATGGTAGTATTTTATAGCCGTGGGTCGTGTTGCTCCTACAAAACCTTACAGAGAAGGTAATTCTCACCTCGTGCCATTCCAAGAGGTTATCATGATGTTTCACCCATAGGCACGCAACAGCTTCTTTGTAGGACGTAACTTAACATCCATCTTTGTTCATTCTCTTTCTTCCACTGAGCTTCCATATCCTACAAAAAGACCTCAGGGAAGGATCCTCCTGAGTACTTAGGTAGCTTCTTTCCTCCTAGGCACCGAATGTACGCGCCTTTGTCACCTTTGTCACCGATCCTCTCAAATGTTGTTTGATTAACTCATAGGTCCCATGCACCCAATTATCACATGCTATATTGGTGGTGTCACTTAAGGACTGAGCATCCTTAAACTAGATAACTGCCAATGTGGGATGGATTACCTCTGGATCCCTAATTGAGCGCACATATATTCTATCCAGACCTCTTCTCCCAAAGGTTTAGTATAGGGTGTTGATTTTCCATCAACCAGGGGTATGATGACTTGTTCCTCCTCATTTTCAAAGCTTATGTATCCCTTATTGAACCGAAGATCCGCATTGTTCTTATAGCACCATGGGTGCCCAAGTAATGTTGGGAAATTGTCTACCTTGGTGAGTGCCAAGAATTTGAAGTCCCCAATAAACTTAGCTCCCTGAATGGTGATGGCTGCATCCTTTAAGACACTGATGGGCATTGCCTTTGTTTTGTTCTCCATATACAACACATTTGAAGATGGTTGTAATGCAGGTCTTCCCATCTGATGTCATGCATCCAAGGTGAGAACATTGACCTCTACACTTGTGTTAATGAGGATATTACTAAGGATCCATCCATCCATGACTGCATCTAATGTGATCTCCTTATCATAGTCAAGGTTGTGAGGGGGAATGTTTACATGCAAGACCTGCCTCTCACACTCTTCTCTCAAATGTGGTACCTTCTCTCTCAACCATGCTCCTATCAAGGGAATAATATTCTCTTGCCTTAGAATTTTACATACTTCCTTGACCTCATCTACGTCATCCTTTGCGCCTTGACCTTCCTCCTTTGCTCCTCCCTCCTAGACTACTCCTTTAGATACTTGGATTTCTCCTTGTAAACTCTGAATGACGTCCATGGTTTCTTGATATACCTCCTTTTGATGCGTAGGGTTTGGGTACTTCCCATGTACCACTTCTTCCCTTGAAACTAGGTTCTTTTGCCTTGGCATTTCCTTTGTGCGCATGGCCTCTGCTCTTGTTATTACCATAACAGGTTCCAAGCCTACATCATGGGTCACCCGTGGCATCCATTGTGTTTCATCCTTCTTAATTCTTACCATTGCATAGTGCTATTGTCTTTGTGGTGCTGTTGATTCATGTGCTCATACAGCCCAAACATTTTTCATACTTGTGCTTCTTCCATACCATGAGCACTGCAATAAGTCTAGACACTCACACTTGTAGTGGTATATAGATCCATAATTAAAACAAGTTCCACATGGGAACTCACTTCTTCCTTCGCAGCTTACCATGACCATGGAATCTTCCATGAAATTCCCTTTCGCCCACACCTCCATCCGTGTGCTCCTCATAATGGCAATCATCACCCTTAGAACCACTTGCAAGGCTAGTTTGGCACACACCAAGATCAATAGCCTCATGGATCTGGTCAATAAGCCTACAATCCTTAGTATCATGGGTTGTAGAGGTGCGATATTACGCATTCGTGGATACATTCTTCTATATAGTGTGCTGCAATAAAGGACATCTACTTACATCATGATCCCCATGACAAATATCACAATCTAGTGCTACAAAGTGCAGACACTATCCTCCAGGGAAACTGTCCTTAACATGCCTCTCTACTTCACAATCTATACACCATATACCACTACGAGTCTCATGAGCTGAGTTCATAAACAACTTCTCCAGTTGTTTAGCTATAGTAGTGATTTGAGCTTTTAGGAATGGGCTAACACTGGTATCAACACTTCCAATAACTTCGGTGCATATAGTAGCTTCTAATACCTTGCAAGAGTTTGTGAAAGTCTTATGAGATAAATATCTTTGAAAATATGTTATCAACCCTCCAAAAACCATTGAGCATGTTGTGAAGGGTGAATTTCATATGACAATTTTGACAGGAGGGTTTTGAACCATGCATCATACTCCCGCACACTCTCTACCATTCCTTGTTGGATCTCCTTCAAGGTGTTGATCCTCTTCTGTTCAAACTTAGGGATGTGAAATTTTTCTAAGAAGGCATTTTTAAAGCAAAGATAATCCACCACCATCTGATGAGGGTCATATTTCCTATACCAGCTATACATGTGCCCTTACAATGTTGTTGTAAACTAGCTTGCCTTTCGCTCTGGGCTAGTGATCCCTTTCACGTGCCATAGTAGATCAGACTTGTGAATATGCTCTGCAACATCTTCAATACCTCTGTAATATGGAAAATGTAAAGACATCTCAAAGAAGACTTGAGGAGGTGGTTGGGGCCCTTGTCCTCCTAATCCAGTTCCTTGACTTCCTTTGGTGTTTCCTCCTCTACTAGATCCACTAGGTCATGTGCATCCAGATCCACCAATTCCACCTCCAGATCCACCAGTAGCCAGTAATGGGCATGAAGCAGTCACACCTAGGGTCCCCAACATCCCACTAAATTATGCGCCAACCACCTGTGAGATTATGCCACTGCCATATCTGTGTCTTGCGCCACTCCTCGATGTGTTACCCAAGCCTTGTATATTTTATCTTTGTCCAAAAATTCCTTTGAATAATCAAATAGTATGCATAGCCATAGACATGGGAAATGAATAATTACATCTCCACAGGCGCAGATATGTCACTTCCATTGATACCAACTAGGTCAGCAATACTCCTTGATCCGGAAAACCATGCGCCGTGGTTTGGTCACTAGGTGGGTTCGAGATGCGCACCAAAGACTTTTCTCTCTCCGCATGAAGAACTCTCATCAGAAGCCGAAGGGGTCTCTCTTATGCACTTGCCAAGATGGGGTAGCACAAACTGCTCAGGTTCCACGTCCTCTGCATGAACCTCAAATCCTTCCTGCAACATCTACCTCCATATATCCATCACACTTGCAACCTCACGTTGTCTAGCAATCTCCCTTTCACATGCTTCACTATACTTGAGTCGTCTCTCCTCCCTTTCTTTCTCCGTCGCAACGTTTTCCATCTTCCTCCACCGTAGCTTCCTCGCCTTTTGCACAGAAGGTTTAGCCGACCATCGAATGCCTCTAAACTCAAGGTAACAATCAAGATCTTCATTTATAGAGGAATAAAGCATGTAGAAATGATCCTCCTGGGATCCCGTAGAAAATCAAACTCAATAACTTACATACAATAATATGTAGAAATAGCATACTCCATAGTGTAGCTAGCCAATACTCCTTTCCACCAATGTTCCACAACATGAGTCCATGTCATATCTACATCTTATAGCCTCTAGTACTGTTCTTGGGTCCATGTGCATGATCTATAATACCACCTTGATCTATATGCATATGCCGAGAGCCATTCATACAGCTCTACTAGGAAGCAACAGAAACATGTTTCATACAAATCATGGTAGAGGTTATCTTCTACCCATCTACGTGTATCAAACTTAGGTCCAGTGTTGAATCTCTGATAAAATTCATCCTCCATGATTTTAAATCATGTTTCAACACTTTCTAAGGTTAAATTCTTTGTCATCACTCATTGCACGATCATGTTGTATGCCATTTCCCATTACAAATTCAAAAGAGGGTCCCACAATGTAACCAAGATGTAGTCATTTTTACACCCACCAAAGAGAAAGTGAATCCCATACGCATTGACTATCACCCGTTGGGCACTAGGTGCTCACTCGAGGCACGGAGGGTGCCGAGTCTCTCCTTTATGTGATTTTAGTGGGAAACATCATCTATGATAGGAATGTAAGGATAGTGAGCGGAAATGAGACATGCAAACATCATAGAGCTCAAACGGATTCTAGATCAATGCAAATCATTTCAGAAAAAAATATACTTTAATAGAATATAAGACTAACCAAACCGTAAAGGGAAATGCATAAGGACTCATACTTATTTCATAAACACGCATGAACATAACTATGAAGATATGAGGATGGACCAGAATCATTAATGATCATATTCAAATAAGTTGATAACCTCATTACATTCATTAGATCCATTACAAGATATCATAGTATGGAAGACCGAAGTCATACATCATATTTGGATGTACACCCCTTAGTTCTCAAAAATAAAATCACAATCCCAAGCCCCTTGATGCATCCTTCTCCTATACTTTACCTACCCAGCCCAATACAATTCCTCGCAGCTTTTCTATAGAGCTCTACTCTCTATTGATATCTCTCTTTAATTTCTCTTTGGGCACTCGTATTTATGGGCACTCCCGAAGTGCCAACCCATCCTTCTGCGGCCTCGGACACTGGTGCCAATTTTTGTATGTGGTCCTCCATGGGTGCATGCTCCTCTAGGCCTAAGCTCTCTACTCTTTTCCATGATGGCCTTCTAGAAGCCTCCATCGTAGGGCATATTCCTTCCTAGGCCATCCTGTCACCAAGATGGCACCTTATCCACTCGCATGTGCAAATGGGGTCATGCCTTTCTTGTGTCCCGTCTCGATACACCAAATATGGCTAAGTCTCGAGACCTTGTTCTCACCGTCACATAACACGGTCCTTCTAAAACCCATCCTAGAACCTTGTATAGCACATGTTCTTCTTTCACACCCATCCTTCAACCTAGGCCTTGTGCGACCATGCGCCTCTTTGTATTTAGTCAATATATTAGGGGCCCAACAAAAACTACAAAGTACAAAAGTGTAAACATGCAAGAAAAGAAGGATACCTCATAAAGTGGGTTTCAAACACGGACATCACTCATGATGTTGCAAAAACAAAAATTCCATCATGGCCACAAACAATGACAAGTGTGCACACGTAAAAGGGAAAGCCCACATACAATGGAAAACAAAGTAGACAAGTAGAAATACAAGTATTCATGGGATTATATAGTCTTGCAAAACAAGTGTTATACATGAAACACCCATTAGCATGTTAGAGTGAAAACCAATATGTCAAAGCGTCTATAAGTAAGTAATATAAGATGTTAAGTACAAAATGAAACAATAGCACTTATATCACCAAATGTGGATTCCCAGGTGACCAAGATAGTAAGGGTAGAAGGAGAGCATCTATGCCATGTGTAAAGTCTTGTATCTGCGATCACACTAGACAAAGATGTGAATGCACATTTTTGTATGATAATGACATATAGGAAAGAAAGCTAACATGTGTAATAAAATGAGCATGCAAAAAAATAGTAAGCAAAAGTAAATGCTACCAAGACAATGCAGTATGATGTGGATGGAATGGAAAATTGAATGATGGGAGCAACGTGCCCCGAGTGTATGGAAGTGTTTGTAATGAGGTTCACTTTGTTTTCCCACTCAAGTAGCCAAGAATGAACTGCAAACGAGAGTGTGTAATAAGGAAATGATCGATTATTTATGGTTGTGTCTAATGCGCTGCGATGAGTGTGTATGTGTAGTGGTGATGTAATGCGACATGAGGAGAAATGATGTGTGTGAACCCTATATCTGAAGCATATATCATGAATTTGTTAATAAGAGGAGTGATGATTTATCCCTAAGTGTATGTCACTATAGAAGATGAGAGGATGGTGATAAGATGTATAGAAAGATGTGCGTAGACCCTATATCCTAATCGTATACCATGAATTTTTGATTGGAAGAGTGATGATTTATCCCTAAGCGTATATCACTACATGATGGAAGAAGAAGGTGACGATCTATCCTATAGCGTATGTCACTACAAGATGGGTGATGAGGGTGTATGAAGCATAGATAAGTAGGCGGTGAATAAAAAAGGTAGTGATGGTAGCACTAAGTGTAGACCACTATGTGATGAATAAGATGAGGGTGGTGATTTAGCCTAAAGCATATACCACTATGTGATGAGTAGGAGGAATGGTGATGTAATAGAATGATGTAGGAGAGGATAACAAAATAAGTGATGATACGATGTAGGATGATAATGCGAATTGGATGAAGGGAGTGGTGATTTAACCTAAGGTGTATACCATGATGTGATAATTAAAGGTGTGAGGATGTAATCGAATAGTTTGGGATTGAGAAGAGTATAGGATGATATGATAGGGGATGATAAAATGTAATAGAATGATGTATAATTGATGGAATTATTGTTGATTTAACCTAAGGTGTATACCACTACGTGATGATGGGTGTGAGTGACGATAGATCCTAGAGTGTTGGTCACTAGTCCGGTGGATGTGGTATGATGACATGTCACATGTAGGTAAGGTCCATTTGATTGGTAAACCCTCGGAAGTCAAGTATGGACCAAGGAACTAAAGTGCGTCATAGGGTGATGAGTGTAGTGTGTAGAACAATGTAGTGTAGATGACCAAGGTAGGTGAATGTGTGTTGTAGGAAATGTAATGTAGAGTGTGTGGGTAGGTAGAAATAGAATGTGTATGGATGAGAGATGAAACTAGACCCAAGTATAAGGAAATCTAGTGTAGGATGTAGAAGGGGTAGGGTGTATGAATGCAATGTGGTTAGGGAAGGTGTAAGGAAAGAAATATGTAGATAGGAATAGAATGCATAATGATAATAGATAAAACTAGACCCAAGTATAAGGAATCTAGTGTAGCATGTAGGATGTACATGATGTATGGATGACAGGGAAAACTAGACTCATAGATAATGATGACTAGTGTAGTGTGTATGATATAGATGATGTATAAATGATTAGTAGAGGAGGTATGTATAGGATGATGTAGGATGTATATGTATAGGTATGGGAGTGCAGTGTGTGGGGTTCAGTGTAATAATGATCCCTCAACAGTCTAGTGTGAACCGAAGCACTAGGGTGTGTCATCGAGTAACAAGGCGCTATGACGTATGAGAAATGATGTCTATGGAAAGGATGAAGATGTAGAGAAAATATGAGATGTAAGTATATGAAAGAGGGTGGGGGTGTATGTTAGGTGAGATGCCCCCTAACAAAGAATGTGAAAAGAGGCTATTTGAACTTGTTAAGAAGGTCATCTTCCTCGGGGTCAAAGTCAAATGGATCGGAATTAGCAACTTAGCAAGCTATGGTATGAGGTTGATCATGTAATGAGCCAGTGAGAGACAAATGGTACATGCCCATAGCATATTCTTCATTAGTAAAGGAAGGATGTGGACAACCGTGTGTGTACCATCAAGTGAGGTTGGGGAATGGCCAAGAAAGGAACTATTGCAAATGAAAATACAGCCAAAGGGCATGGGGAATGAGATGTTAGTGTGATGGGGGTCTAACATACCACCGATGTAAGTAAGCCAAGAGTCCCCTAATGTGAGTGGTGTAGAATAAGGGGTGCGTGGTAGATAAATGAGGAGATCAAAGACATGTAAACCATAAGTGGCAGTGATGGTGACAAAACTATAATAGAGAGGAGAGGCATGAGTAGAAGGTTGAAGGTCATCAAGGGTAAATCCAAGGCAAGATGGACTAGCATGAGAACAAATGGTTTCATCACATGTGGGATCAAGGGGAACATGGTCCCTAGAATGATTCACAAATAAAGAGGGTACATGTGAAGGGTGGGCGCGGGGCGATACTGGCGGAGATGGGATGATAGTGTTCATGGAGGGAGGGGGTGGTTGGTATGGAACTACGGCGGTGGGAATGGGTGATGGAGAGGGGATTGCATCTTCTAAAAATATACCTCCCTTGAGTGGCAGTAAATGTGGTTTATCATCCAAAGGCTAAGGTTCATCAGTGGTATTAATGTGAGGAATATGGATACTAGTATGAGGCTCGTGGACACAATATTAGAATGGATCATGGTCTCATAAGATGGTATAATCAACACACTCATGCAATAATTTGACATAACGATGGATGGTAGAGGGAATGGCTTGCATGGCATGGAGCCATGGTCTACCTAACAAGAATTTATAGGAGATAGGGAAATAAATAATGAAGAAGATGGTGGGGAGAGTGTTAGGACTGATAGTTAAGTGAAAAACAACATGGTCTAGACATGGGCGAATGTAACCATCATAAGCACGAAAGGAAATGGAAGAAGGGTTGTCATGGGAAGACAAACTTAAGACTTGGACAAAGGACATGGGGCATAGATTAAGCTCGCATCCATTATTGATAGGAGTACGCTTGACAACAACATTGTAGATACATGACATGATGTAAAGTTGTGGGTCATTGTCAAAAGGGTGAATGGTAGTAATAGGATTACTTCGAATGATATGTGTTGGGAAAATGCCTTGGCAAATGTGTCATATAGGGAATCTAGGTGCATGTCGACAAAGATATAAGTAATAGTAAAAAGGGTTTGGACTCGATGAAGAAAATCAGGATGGGTAAGCAGGTAATCAGTGATAGAGATATTCATGATGATGGAATGAAAGAGAATGGGAAGGTGGTAGAAAGTACACAAGTTCACCAAAACGATTTAAAAAAATAACTACCAAAAGGGACCTAAAGGGGGATTTATGGTTCTAGTGTTAATCTAAATAGGAGGAATAAAACGTTGTATAAATGTAGTAAATAAGGTAAAGCAATATGTAATAACTATAAATAGGATATGGTAAATGAAGTAAAACCCTAATGGAAAGGAAAGAGAAAGACAATAACTTAGTTGATAACATGATATTGCCATAGATCTGAGACTGGAACTTGAATGTGAAGACGATCACTCAGGGACTCTGTGAAGGATAGATTTGTAATATCTGAAGTGACACAGGAACCTAGGAGTGTATTGGGGCACCCCTAGGTGCCCTAGTATTGATTGTGGGCACTATGAGATGTGTAGAACTCGGGAATTGTGTTTGGGAGTTTCACAACTAGGTCTGAAATCCTACGTGTTTTTCGTTGGATAACTTATATGACTCCCCGCACATGAAGAAGAATTTAAGGGGTTGGACTAACCTCACCACCAAACCGGTGAACTTATCATTGATTTACACTACATTATGGACCCTAATGTAGTTCTAGTGAGTGTGTGTATGTCATGCCCTAGGTTCTCTCGTGTCAATCACACTTTGTGTAGTAGCTGAGCTATGATAGCTATAGAAGATGTAAAATGTAGAATAGAATAGATAGAATCTATCCTCTAAGAATGTGTGAGTGGATGTGATGTAGAATTTTCTATCTATGATGCATAGATATATGTGGATGGAGATGGTGCAATGGATGCAACCCTAGATGGAGTGATAGTAGTGATAGGATGTAATGACCTAGGACCCTCATTATGGTCTTATAAGATTTATATTTATAGGGATCTCAAGTTTAATTTTGTAATTAATCCTCATAAATGCCGACTAAGGAAAAGATAAGGGAGACCAATGGCTAGAAGTGACCCAAAGAAGAGTGAAAGAGGTTAAACATAGAGAGGGGTTCCTAGGGTGGGACCAAGGCACCCCAAGACACACAGTTATGGAGGCCGAAATCAAGGATAGAATCTCAAGGAAGTTGTGAAATGGGTGGATAGGTATCGAGAAATACGCGGGAAAGATGAAGTAAAATATGAAACAAAGATGGAAAAAGGTGGGATCAATTGGTACTTTTTTATTTGAGAACCTTCTAAATAGTAGTATAATATCGGGCTAAATATTGTCTAATGTGCAATATTTGTGTCTACAAGCTTAAAGTTCTGGCCGTAACACTTCTCAACCCTGAACTTGATATCTTCGCCATTGCTCCCACTCAAACAAGAAACCCTCCTGTGATATTTTCCTCCTAAAACAAAAATCTTCTTTGATACTAGTTGTCAGGATCAAAATATAGATGAGCATTAAAATGGAATTAAAACAAAAATAAAAGAATCATGCAATCACAAGATAAACCCAAGATTTAACGTGGTTCACCTAATTTGGGCTACATCCACTAGAAACAAGCTTGACTTCTCCTTTAATACAAAGATACTGATTCTCTCTTTTTCATACTCCAAAGAGTAAATCCATGCACATATATATAACTTGTGCACCTCTTTGTAAAAGTTTGCTTCAACCACAAGCAACCTAAATATCACATGCTTATAAAATTTTTCTTCAACCACAAGCAACCTAAATATCACATGCTTATAAAAGTTTGCTTCAACCACAAGCAACCTAAATATCACATGCTTATAAAAATAACAACTCTAGTCTATTAATAACAACTCTAGTCTATTAATAAGACAATGCTATTTTTATCCATGACCATGATTTCCTCCCAAAAAATAGAACAAAGAAAACCAAACTACCACTTTAACTTGCAATCAAGCTCCACAACTTCAACAAAATGAGTAAATCTTTGCAAATTGTCTCTATCAAGTATAATACTTAGGAATTTTTGTGTGTGAGATCAGTTGGAGCAATCTATTTGTAAGAGATGTGGGAGATCGTTTTAGGAAAAACAAAGTGTTTGGCATTGTGTGTGGAAAGGAAAACATACAACCTGTTTTGGGAGTAGAACAAAAATTGTTGAAATCACGTGGACAACTCTCTTGAAAACGTGGTTTTCTTTTTAAAGGCACAACCTACTAGAGCATCCTTTTTGTCCCTATGTGGAGATGTGGTTGGTCGACGATGACCTATTTTGGACCCCTTGCTAGCATAGACTTGTTTGTATTGAAACATATAACAATCCCTGCTCCACAAGTTCAAATGCATCCCTTATCCTTATCTTCTCTACATTGGCATGGCATCATTCTTTGGCATTTTTTTGCTTGTTACATTTTTTAATTTAGCTATGTTTTTACATGTTGGAATGACTCTGCAATCTATAACTGGATGTGGTAGTTGTTCTATGCACATGAGCCCCGCCATCTAGACACCATTTTTACCACCAACAAGCCATTAAAGTGATTTAAGTAAAAAAATTCCACCGACCGAGTCTACACCAATGATACCTTGCTCTCACCTCCAATTGACTTGCATAATTGAAAACTAGTGGAAATGTGTGTGGAAAGACCTGTTGTTGGCGCAGTGATTTGGAGGAGGAAATGTCAACCAAATGAAGAGAATATTAGTTTCTTAGTTGGAACTAAAACCTATATGAAAGTATTGGCATGTTTCACTGGAGTGACTTGTTTGAGTACTTGGTGAGCAAAGGAAATCGTGCCTCCAATTGAGTTGTGATTTGTCTACACCGATCCACACATTGGTGAGTTCCTTGCTAAAATTTGAGCACCAAGTGGTTGAGTCACCTATGTCTCGCATTAGGGATATTTTTAGTGGTGAATATTCGTAATTTGGCGAATATTTCATTTTTGGAAAATTTGAAAAGGAAAATTTTTTAGAGTAGGTTAGTGTACTATTCACCTAAAATTTCTAGTATAATTTTTTTAGGGGTCGAATTCACCTACCATTGAAAACTACTCCTATATAAACCTAGGTAATTCACCTAGTAGTATACTAGTAACTTACTAAGGTACCATCCGAAATACTTGTAAATTACAAGTAGACAAAGTGTGGATCAGAGTCTCAGACTGGTTGTGGTAGAATTGCAATAGGAAAGTGTCACTGATGCGCGATAAGGAAGATTTTCATTTCCAGATGAGTGAAAATATAGTGTTGTTGATGCGTGATAAGAGAAGTTGTTGATTCACAATTAGAGGGTTGTTGACACACGACCACAGGGTTGTTGACACATGACCAAAGGGTTGTTGACACATGACAAGGGAGGGTTACATGTGGGTGAAAAATGAGTGTTGTTGATGAGAGACAAGGGGGTTGTAGATGGTCAAACAAACGGAGCATTTTTTGGTGTTAGGAACCTTGTTTTTGCATGAAAATAAATCTTGTTGTCACACGACAATAAGGATTGTTGTCATGTGACATAAGGATTTTGTCGAGTGACAATAAGGCTCGTTTTTGTATGACAACAAATTGTGTTGTCACCCGAGACCAAAATATGTTGAGTTCTCCCCCTTAAGAAAATGACAGAGAACATTTGAATCAAAATCTGGAAAATTCACCTTTCCGATGAAAGTGGTTCAAGGTATATTCATTGGGGATTTTTCACCTCCAATTTACCAGAGGCTTCTTAAAATAAACCCTATTATGCATCGAATGAGTAGGATTGAATCACCAATGAGTAATCAAACTTGTGATTTTCTCTCATAAGAATTAAAATAAAATATATTTTTACAATGTCTACTCCAAAATTGGTTCTCGTCTATTGCCCAACTTCTCCAAGGGTAGAACTATGTCTCCTAGAAAACAAAGATGCACACCATCCTTCAGTTTGAGTGACTATCGGGCATCGTTATTGACACTCGAGTCCCCTCGCCGACCCCGATGAGCTGATGAAGCATGCAAGATTTGATGACAAATGCTTTATGTTGATCATGTTAAGCATTACTAATGACGTGAAACCACATGTCTAGGATGTAGTGATAACAAAGGCATCATGTGATAAATTGGTGACCATCTATGAGGTAAAAATCAGATTAAGATCCTCCATCTGCATTCGAGGTTTCACACCCTATCCACAGGGTCCGATGAGAAAGTATAGGAATTCTTACATCACATGTATAAGCCATGAATGAAATTATTAGCATAGTGAGACAATCAAGGAAAACATATTTGTCCCGATCACATTAAGAGCTCTCTCTTCTCAATACAGAGTGTTCGTCATGACATTGAACATCTCCAAGTGGATAATGTCATTCAAAGAACTCGTGAACCTTCTACATCAAGAAGAATCCATCACCTCAATCAAGGATGAGCTACAATACAAATCCCTTATTTCAAATTTGCAATGTGGTCAAAAGTTCCATAAGGTACCCCCAACAAAGAAACCATAGAAAAAAGCAAATGATTCCACAACAATACAAATCTCAAAATTCAAATAGGTGGTGTCACATCTGTAAAAGAATTACATGTAAGTAAGGAAAGTAAATCAATAAAATGATTCAAAAATTCATTCTTAGGCTATAAGTTTAAATCCCATGCAAGTGTGGTTGAACTATCGATAAACAAGGGAAGAGATTTTCCTACCACCATGAAAACTTGTGATATTTGTTCTTACGTAATGGGACCACAACTAAAAATTTGCAAGGTTTCATAGTGATTTGTGATATAGCCATGACAATTGTATACATTAACACAAAGGTTTCACAACTATAGTAGTGGTCTATATACCCCAATGTGAAAAGTAATTTGAAGATAGGAAATAAAGGAAAAATTTTCATTGTTGTTTATATCATAAAGTCTTATAAAGGAAATTGGATACGAGTAATTAGAAAGGAAATGGATTTGGTATGAGAATTTTTGTAAGATTTTAGGTCATAACATCATCATCGGATTCTTTAAATATTCACCATATTAAATTTAGGTGTGTATAATAACATGATATATAATTCTAGATATTCTATGAACATAAATTATAATGAATTCATAGTCTATAAAGGTTCCATCTTAAACCTCATCATGTATTTTTATAACCGAGTTATCTAGTTTTAATCTAGGACCGGAGACTAAGGAGATTAATCAATCACTTTTTCATAACCGAGTTATCTAGTTTTAATCTAGGACTTGGAGACTAAGGAGATTAATCAATCACTTTTTCATTTGATCAAGTTTTTATACACAAAATATTTCCATATAGTAGAACCTACACTCTCATTATTACCCTAAAAAGAATTGTTTCCTCTTTAACCATCTAATTTGAGAATGTTGACTTCTTGATCCCACACTCAAAATAACTAATATACCTTATCAAACATCTCTATGTTTATTCTTCATTACTTTCAAGGTCTCTGGACCCATGGATATATCATTTAATTTAATTTCAGTAGACGCTCGCATTAATTTTCTCTTAAATCCCACATAAATTCAAATGTATAAAAACTAGGAAAAAATTACGTAGAAGATATTGAATGCTAATTCTCATTTTTATTCTCACCATAAAAACATCTAAAATACTCTCATGAGGAGAGAAATGTCACCTATATTATTTTGGATCTCAAATGACTGATATTATGATTTATCCTTCTTATAGTTATTTAATAATCCTATTGTTGATGCATAATCACAACACCCCGAATTCTGCGCAACTCGATGGGTTGAAACTCTCAGTGTGATTGCATAACATGGAGCTTTTCCCAAAGTGTGGGACTTTGCAATTGGGAAAGCTCTCCAGATGAAGGTTGGTTCCTATTCCTCTATTCTAGATGCACACATTCAAATTGTAGAGGATCTACTCTAAAATCTACTCTAACTTGCCAAGGAGACAGGGTTAAGAAGATGCAAGAAAATAAACCTAAACTAACAAAGGTGATGCACCAAAGGAATGCTAAATAGTTGCTTTGCCTTTAAACACAAACCATGAAATGTAATACAACCACCATACACAGATAACTAAGATTACAGTGAGAGATCGAGCGCTGCAATGAACAAAAGAGAGGGTGAAAATCATCCACAGACATGTATTATTGCTCCAAAAATTTGATACAAGATGCAATACAATGACCAAGAGAGAAGATTTTTATCACAGCTTTTGATGGGAGGTTTTAGCTCCAAAAATCCAATTACGATAAGAGAAGGGAGGGTACAAAGCCAAATTGTCTAACCTTTAGAAAACACCCTCCTTACAATATATAGGAAGAATGAGAGAAGGGGAAGAGAAGAAATTTAAAATCTTCCTTCAACCACCCCAAAATGCATTGAATTCTCCTGCAACAATGATGGGTTCTACTGCAAAACCCATGCCTCCATGTATTGTTCCTTGTTGGGAAAGAAAGGAATCCCATACCTCATTATGGTGGTAGGTGGGAAGCCTGACACCTTCAAAAATGGTGGACTGTATTTCTTAATTTTGAATAACTTAGTCCCACTAATTTAATTATATCCAATATTTGTTGTGTAGAAGAGACTACAAGCTTTCCAAAAAGTCCTTTCTTGTGCAAATCCGAGCTCTCAGTCAAAATTTATGGCCATCTGAAGGTCAAGGTGTCTTTCAACAAAAATGGCAAGCTAGTGATCTTCCTTCTTCGGAGTTCGAAATGCATGTAACCTCCAAAATCCTGAAATTCAAACCTTTAGACATTTCCATTTCGGAGATTGCAACACTATTCACTGATTAAAATGGCCTGAGAGTTCCAAAAGTCTAAAACCTGAAACTCTGAAAGTCTAAAATTCAAACTTTCAAAATTCTGGATTTTGGACATTGAGTTGAGATTTTTGCATTTTCAGGATTGAGAGTTTTGAAACCCCGAACCCTGAAACTCCAAAAGTCAAAACCCAAAAGTCTGAAATTTTAGACTTTTGGAGTTTTTGGTTTGCAATTGTTTGCCCATTTTCCCAACCTCACGCCTTGAGAGATCCAAAACCTCGAAACCTAAAAGTTTGAAATTTCAGACTTTCAGAGTTTTCTGTTTTGGAAACCTTTTCCTTTTTCCAAATTTCGCCACTGAGAACTCCAAAACCCTAAAACCCGAAAGTCTGAAATTTCAGACTTTCAAAGTTTCAGGTTTCCGAGATTTTTATTCTTTGTTGAGTCCCCGAAATCCGCATTAGCCCACCTCCGAAGTCTAAAACCCAAATTTTGGACTTCTTCCTTTCCCGAAATCTCTACAACTTTCTCGGGCCTGCTTCAACCTTTGGACCAACTCCAAAATGCAATCTCTCTTGATGGATCAATTCCTCCGTTTTCTCGGGCCGTGTTCTGTTTTCCAATTTTTCCGAGGGGAAAAATTAGTTAACACCTAGTTCCTTCAATGGTGCTAGTAATATGGCTCAACCATCTTTAAGAGACATACATCAAACAATCCATCTATCAACCATATTTCTTCATTTGGTCAACCAAAACTAAATCTATACAAAGAAATTTTATTGAGTAGTGGATGCATTGGTATCCTAATTCGAGTAAGGGAAATCAAATAAAGTAATAACAAAAAAATACTTCAAAGAATATAAGAAATATTAATTACAAAAAGTAAATGAAAGAATGAATTACATTTCACAAGAGTAGAAGTTTTTTCAAACTATGTCATTATTGATCTAGTATGTTGTGAAGTACTTTAGAAATTTTCACTCAATTAAAGAACTCTAACTAAATGTTTCCGACAACACTCATAACTTTCTCATGATCAGACTACCATGTATTATTTCTCCAAACTCGGACATCATTTTCCTCCCCGCCTCTTTGTTGCAATCATATTTCATCACATTTTCAGCCACACTATATAAAAGTTCAAGATACAAAGAATTATGTGCACTTGAAAGCATTTCTAAACAAGTGAAAAGACTCAAATTCAATGAATTGATAATGTGTTTTTAAATGAATTAAAAGCGATAGATAAACCATAAATTCAATTAATTTAGAGCTTAAAGCTCCATACGAGAATCATCAATGAGTAATTCGACCATTGTTCAATTAGGTCAATGTTAAAGGCCTTGAAAATATCTTATGTAACTATTTTTGGCTATTAAAAGTATTAATCTATGATGCAATCACCCATGCCAATAACAATCCACTCTTTTTATTTATCAAATACAATGTTTGCATACATTTTATACTACCCTTCATGAAAATAAAATGAATCCATCATTAATGCAACGCAGCTTAAAAATTCATTTTCAAGTCTTTGCATTCATATAGTTAATGGAAAATGGCAACTAAATGATAAATACAACCTACTTGTAACCTTATACATTTAATGAAAACTATTTACAACTAAACAATACATATAAGATAAGTTTATACTCGAACTTAAATTCACCCATACTTGTTTGTATTGAAAGTATAAAATCCATGGTAATGACACCATTATGTGAATGTTTTCCCATCATTTCTAACATATTTTTATTTTTAATACCATATATGAATGGGGTGTATCACTATTATTACTAGATTTGTGTTTTACAAAAACACCTCTCTTTCTTGTTTGTGTACATGTTCACACTAGTAGAATTGTTGTCATGTTTTTGCATCGTCATTTAAAAAAATTTCTAATGTGTTTACAACATATATATCTCAACTTAACATGTTGTCTCTCTAATTTGGAAAGTCACCTAAAATATCACCAAGTAGTTTAGGTCATATATCATATCATCATGTACACATATATCAAAAAGTGTTTCTACCTTTGAAATAAGATAACTATAGAGTGGCCTCGGCATGTGTGGTATTAGAATCATTAGAGGTATCATGTATTCCATGATAAGGAACTCCTTGTACATTATTATGTTGATAATTTATGGTGAATGAATTTTTTTCATATTTACATTCATAAATCTTCACAATAAAGTGGCACATGAAATGATAAAAAATCCCTCTATCTTTATGGGGTAGGAAATGCATTCCTAATATCTATTGTACCCGGATGAGCACTAGAATAAATAATCGAAACACAAAATATATTGATTATATACAATTGAAATTTACATTAATAACAATACATGACATTCACTTTTTGAAACGAGTTGTTTCACCGCATGTGTTTCATTTTCTTGTATTGAATTTGCTATTAATAAGACATTTTATTAAAATTCCATGCATTCTAAAATAATGGTAAAAGTGGGATTATTTTATGCTTTGACCCAATAAGCATACAAATATTTATACTTCGGTTTGTATTTTTGAAAATAAAAATAATATAATCATATGAACAATTGCAATTGGATTCATTTCAATTTAATATTATTATATGTACTTACAATGAAGTTTTCATTAGGGTTCAATAGGGTTACATATTTAAATATAGGAAAAAACATATAAAAGTTTGCATTTGGATTCATATATGTTTTGACTAACAAAATGAGACTATCAATTCTATTTAGACTTGGTGTTGCATATATAAAAGGGTTTAAGTTTTTGCTCACTAAAGCCTCATATATAAAGAATTAACAAAATTCATTTGAATAGTCTATTGTGTACTCTTGTGTTGGAACTAAATACTATTTTAAACATATGAATTGTTGTGTTTATTTATCTTACCAAACAATGAGAATATAAATATATGTACTAGTTGAGTCAAATTCTAGACTCTAATATTAATAAAACAAGAAATATGTATTAAATAATTATACGTGTTAATATTAATAAAATGTTAAATAATAAATATAATTATATTTTTTTATACATTAGTTGTGTGTTAAATAAAAAACATATTTAGAAAGAAAAAATAATAGATTTTGATATATAATACATAAAGAAATTCATAAGAAAAATATAATAAGTAATATTTTGAGCAATGTGGTGTGTATATATATTCTTGGAACTCATTAATATATGCTATTATTTACTAAAACAATAAGTATATAATAAAATACAATAAATGTTGTCATAAGTGAATTTTATTATTTTTCAAAAAATTGTAGATTTTTCTAATATATTTGGAGATTCCGGTTTTCTACATTTTTAAGTATGATTAAATTTTGGAACATCAACACAATTTATACTAATTTCTAAACATTTATGAGTTATTATTTTTTCATTTTGGTAACCAAGTTTGGAGCTTAAAAGAAAAATACCCTAACACAATGTGACCATAAGCAATCCACGTTTTGTGGAAATGTCCCACTCAACACATTGCAAGTAAATAATGAATCAAACCAACTACCTAGCACACTTATAACAATGACCTAGACAAAGTTATCCCAGCCCTATTCATCACATAAACACCATAAGACATTTAATGATATAACACATGTAGGATTTTAAAAAGAATAAGTATATATTGTGTTATTTCACTATTGCAACCGCCTTTTATATTAATTAAAATAAAAGAGCAACCTTAAAACTCACAGTCCCACAAAAATGCCACGTAGATACCACCAAACATCCAAAGGGTAAATAGAAAGTGTCACAAGGACAAATACGAGAATTACATACTATTTTGAATTTACAGACTATTATAATCTTATTTTTATTTTAAAAATGTTGTAAAATTCTATCTATTTAATTTAATTTTAAATTTACACATTATTATAATCTTATTTTTGTATTTATAAAATGTTTTAAAAGTCTAAATATTGAGTTATGTGGCTTTTCCACACTGTTTTAATATAACATTAAAGCACTATTTAATGTGGCATCTCCACATGTTGCTATTATAATTTAAGTTAATTTTTTGAATTTTTCCAAAAACAATCTAAATGTGGTGGATATTATTTAAATCATATTTCTAAATATTTAAAAATAGCAAAAACTGGATGGAGTCTCCCGAAAATTAAAAACCCTAACCCTAGGGATGTTGATGGTGGTGGCTCTTCTGCGTGGTGGTAGGGAGTGCTGTTGTGGTGGCGCTGGAGTTATTGAGGCGAACCACTGACTCAATGGCAACAAGGGCTTCACTGAGAGCGACGGGGATGGTGTCTCTCTGACGACACACACAGATTTCCTACTCCTACCCTCCTCTTGTGAATCCACGACCACGAGCTCCAAGGTTGCTCTGGTGTTGGGCACGTTTGCATTAACACCGCTAATTTTGGGTTTGCTTCCTAGCAGTGTTTGGTGGCACAAAAGCAGACCGAGCTTGCGTCCCCTGCCTTCTCCCTCTCTTTTCAGCATAGTTGTTACTACGAATCATGGCAGATCTGCTCTTGGGGATGGCGCTTCAAGGGTTGTGCTCTCTCCTAGGCACTGCCCTAACACTGAAAATAAAGTCCAAACTCAGTCAGAGGCTATGGTTGTATGGATTAACCCTATGGGCATGTTTAAAGGCATATTGGGGAAAACGTTTCCTGGAAATAGCTAAATCCACTAACCGACATCCTCCCAAGCCTATGGCTTCTGCCAAGGTACTATCTATGTTTGTATCCTTTGGAGTAGAAGTTTTTCAATCTGAAGATTATTTCAAGAGTAATGGGATCATTTACAAATTCAATAACCTTTTTCCAGGCCTTCCTGTTCTTTATGATTGGATCTCGACTCACTGGAAGCCTCTCATAGAATGTGAACTTGATATTTACCCCACAACGAGTTTTTTTCATTAATTTTTTTACAAGTATATTCTACATAACCTAAAAATTGAAATGTGGATTTTCTACAATAAATGTTTAGAAATGTAAATTTTCTACAAGTTTTTACAAGTATATTAAAATTGTGGAAAATCTACATAACCTAAAAAAACAAATTATGAAATCATTATAGAGATATCACATATATTCTACAATTCTCTTAAATTGTTGAAATTTTGTAGAATAATTATAGTAAAAGGAGTCTATTTGTTGTAGTGATAAAAGGAGCCTAGTATTTGTTGTACACTCTAATAATGACTCATTTTGGTGTATTACAATTAGATAAATAAAGCAAAAATTCCAATAGAATTGCATCTGAAAATATACTAAGAAGCATATGTTATGTTTGGATTTATTTCCATTGCAAATGATGAATAATACAAATATATGAGTAATTGCAATTGAAATCATTTCTATTTGTTATTGTTGTACATAGAACAAGCTTTAATAACATTTATTAGAATTGTATATATAAAATTACTATAAAAAAATAACATATGAAAAATTAGATTTGTATTTATATGTGTGTAACTAAAGAAAATTATGAACATAAGAACAGTTATAATGAAATGCTTTGAAATGATACTTACCAAACCGGGAAATGAAATTGTTTACATACTTCCAATAATATATACGCTACAACTATCATGGTAAGCGGCCATGCATTGCATAAACGCTTATGATCTGGAATTGTGGAATGTAATGTTAAACCGACTAAACCCTAAATCCAAACGTGTAGATAATTTACATTAATATTAATCCCTAAATTTTCCAGCTAAAAAAGAGAATAATTGCATTTCAGATTATGAAAGCAAAGATTGAAACAGGAAACAGGAAACTGCTCATAACAGAAACATAACGGAAATGATTGAACAAATTTGCGTTAAGGAAAAAGAAAAAGAAAAACAATAGGGTAGAGACGTTTCTTGTCCGAAGCCACTACTATCTTGGCATTTCTGGTAGAGAAACATTAGAGAAGAAGTAATATTGGTTCGGCTCGACCAGATAAAATTGTACATATCAAATCGGGTTGAGCCGAACGAACATCACGTCCTTTCTTCTGAATTTTATCAACAAACACACAACATCGTGAATGCAGACCAGCTACATATAATGACTATTCCAAATACCACTAGCTGTTTGTGGAACACGGAAAACCCCGGAATTTCGTACGCAGATTCCGTGGTTTAAGATGAATCATACAAACATGGCAGACACGACGATGCCATTGCCGCCCCGAATATTTGACAATGACAGCTAACTCTGGGTTTGAAGAACGTGCGTTGACCATTACAAATTGTTTGGCATCCAATCAACTAACTCACCGTCCCGACCACGTGGGTGCAAATTACGGTTCTATTATCTTGTTATTTCTTTGAACTTTAAAAATTAAAAAGTTTATGTGTAGAGTGGCATATGTCATATTTGAGGGTTGTTTCACTATACCATTATATTACTTAATTTACAATGGAGGGTTATTTCACTATAATAGTTAATTTAAATTAATGGTAGCCAAAAATGTGTACGAGTGAATAAAAATGGCCCACTTTACATTTGACTACTTCTTTATTGTAAGCTAGTTTGTCTATTATACTATGTTAGGTATAGAGTTTAGAGACTCTTGATAATTTTTACAAAAATTATTCCGGCACATTATAATTTTTATTAATAGGTTAATTTAACCCAAGATACATTTACAATGACTCCATTTATTATTAGTTAGTGGGAAATTTTTAAATAATATAATGGAGTTGTTAATTGATGTGGAATCTTTCAATGGGAGAAATCATGACAAACATAAGATAGATATCTCAAGATTGATACGTGCTTGATGTTGTCAAGTAAATATATTTAAACTATTTATATTGATAATAATTTTTAATCATAAAGATAAAAAAATTGTGCTCATTATATATTATGTTCCTCAAAGAATAATTGTCAAATAAATTTATATCATATCTTCAGAATAATTGTGAGATAAGAACGGATAATAAATCATTTTATATTAGGATGAAAGTATAACTCATAAAATACTACATACATTAATTTTTTTAATCAATTTAAAAGCATAACTCATTAGTGAATCTATTGTCACGAACCTTGAAAATGTGAAATTTTTGAAATTTTAGCTAAGTTGCTTGCTTCTCTTAGTTGCACTTGTCTTGTTGATGCCAAAAATGAAGAAAAGTCCAATAATTAGCCATTTTTGAGTTGATTTGAGCTTACATCGGATGGATCAATCTTTTATGGGAGAGGAGGAACTTTCCTCCATTCCTTCTATTCCCCACATTACGGCTGGATCGATTACCTATGTTTGGATTGGGTAAATTGGATGTTGCCAAACTTATGGAATAGTTCTTAAGTTCCTCCCATTTGTTGATTTCTGCATTACCTAATACACCGTACTTCGTTGTTTTAGTCGGATAAATTGGTAGTCATAAGAACGTAAGAACTAGTGGAATGAGTTCCTTTGGGCCCCATTGGTTCCTGCATGCCCATTTCATCCACCCTTCCTCCTCCTCAACCAAATCAATTAATGCGGGTACTTTAGGTCCTCGGGAACTCATGGAACAAGTTCCTTCAGCCTTGAGTTCATCGCATACCCTATATGCCCACATTGTATTGAAATAGAGTTGTACAAGTTGTGTTCTGCTGTTTCTCTTTGACTGTCATATCCCATTTGAATGAAATAAAGGATGGAAATGGCATTATAAAGTGTTCCCAAGAGCCTTTTCAACCCGATTCACCACTTTTCATATTAGAATGGGGAAGATTGGACTTTTAAACCTGTATGCATGTGTACTTTTCTTAAGCTAAATTAAATGAAGCAAGAACTACCACCTAAAAATAGTTCTATAATCTAGCTAAGACAAAGCCTAAGCACCATCAAGATAAAGAGCTAAACAAGATCTATACTAAACATCATAACTTTGAAAACATAAGATCAAAACTAGCATGTTATTCAAAATCTCTACTCTCCTAGATTACCAACAAAATGAATGGACCTATTTAGCTCCAATGGAAATCAAAAATTGCTTGTTTGATCCTTAAAGAATGCAAGAATAGGAAGCTTAGCTCTTAACAATGGTGACCTCTCAAGAAAACAAAAGGAAAGCTCTTAGTCTCTTTGCTATATGCTTTGCATTTGCTCTCTCAAGAAGTTTAGGTGTAGGTATAAAGGTAGAAGGAGGGCTCCTTATATAGCCCAATGGATAAAGGAAACACTTCATCCCTTTGCATGTGGGATAAAGGTAAAACATGATTAGGAATGGATAAGGTTGCTTTATAAAAGGTAACCTTACTTTAGAAGGGTTTAATTTATGCTTAGCAAGTCATGGGAGTTGGGGGTTTTTTAATTAATCCAAGGTGATTAACTAATAGGTAGATATAAGCTTATAGAAGCTAATTAGAGGAATATTAGTACGATTTAGGCTATTAGAAGGGGATTAAATCAATTAAATATTGATTTATTGGTTAAATGGAAGGGAAAGCTAATTAATTAATAATAATTAATTATTCTAGGTAGAAGGGGTGATTAATTAACGAAGGTTGTTAATTAGGTTGTTAGTTGGATAGGCGACTTAATCAATTAGCGTATTGTAATTAATTAATGAAAATAAGAGGGAATATGAGCGCTTTTGACAATATGTCATCGATTTGTGAGAAAGGGGATAATTAGCGCAATTTAAGTATTTAAATTGCTTGGGTGTAATTATAGGTGTCTACATTTGCCCCTCTTTGGGGTGGCATAAGTGACGCCACTTCAAAGATAGTAGACGGAAGAAAATTTTGAAGGGATAGAAGAAAAATTAGTAGGAGGGAGAGATGCCCCCTCGAGTGTCGATAGGGTGATGAAAGAAGACGACCGACAATTAAAAGGTGAGAGATAAAAAGAATGAGAAGGGGCAGGATGCCCTGAGATGGAAGATTAGAGGTGAGAAAGAAAGCGATGTGGAAGAAATATGGGGGAGGGGAGAGAAGATCGTAGCCTCTAGCCTCTTTGTATTGGAACAATTTTAATGTCATCATATTGCCATAAGATCTACATCATCGGTCCTTATGAAAAATATAAGCATACGAAAAAGGTAGAATGACATGAAAAGCCATAATACGAACAATTGTCCATTGCTGAAAATACCAACTCCATGCAACATACAACAATGCAATGTAATATGAGAAGGAAACAAGCTCATCTAATAGGGAAAACAAGTATGAACACACATATCTAACCCAACAACGGTCAAGATGTAAAATATTTTGTTATTAGTGCTGAAGAGATCCACAAGTTCGTGATTGATGACAAGGGTTAAAAATGATGCCCCGAGCAAGGATACATGCAAGGGGAAATGATAATGGACACGGGTCCAAGAAAAGCGTTGTGCACAATGAAACAACACCAGGCAACAAATGTGCCCCAGAGTACAGACAAAGCAAGCAACTAGCTTTGTGAATGGTTGTGAATCCGGTGATCCATGAGTCGTATTAATTGGGGAAGATGTGAAACAAACCAGTAGGATATGGAGAGGATACCATGCACAAGACACAAGTTTCAGCCGTAATAAGCAAGTTACCATTTTTGTAGGTTTTTTACTTTTTAGGATTTTGTGAAAAATTTTGCCATGTTTTTGGATTTTTTGACGTGATATATATATATATATATATATATATGAGATGGACATTTGTTTATTGTTTCTCATGGATAGATAACTGTGTTTATGATGCATTCGGATTTGATTTGACATGTATATGTATCATGATCTTGTTGATGTATCACATGTGTTTTGATTTCTAGATGATGTGATCTTGTAGAATATATCAAATGTGTTTTGTTTATGAGATGTTCCATACTTAGTGGACGGGATGATATGATGATAAGGGTGTGGGGGGATAGATTTTGATATTTGCGATCCCTCTTGCCCCCATTTGATGATATAATATGTGATGATTAGCTTAGCATTCATGTATGATGTATACTTAGCCTTTCCTTGATATATGATGTATAGATGATGTTAGATGTGATGATAATGATGGTAATGTGATGTTGTGATAACAAAACAATGCACATGCAATAAACACAATTAAATGCTAAGAAAGAACACAATGAATTAACACAATACACCATGATTCACTAGCACACAAAAACACACCTCAATACGCACAAGCAAGAATAAATCTAATCTAAGAAAGAAAAGATGAATCCTAACAAAGTATGCCCAAGTAACAAAAAACTCAACATAAAACAACTATACATGAAACAAGAAAAAGAAAGTAAATGTTTTTGTAAGATTTGTTTTCATGCAACAATTTTCTATTGTTTTTGGTGTTTTGAAACAATTTTCTATTTTTTAGGTTTTGGGAAATAATTTTCTATTGTTTTTGCATTGTTTTCTAATGATTTTCCAAAGTTATGCACAGGTAACCAAGAAAGCGTGGATGCCCCCAGCGTTAGAAGGGGAATATACAAGGGTAGAAGCCATACACTTATGAACAAGAAGGTGAAGTCATTGAATTTCCCCAAGTGTAAGATGGGATATAGCGAAAGACCATGCCCCTTACAGACGAATAAAGAAAGACAAATCTGGATTAAGACCTAACAAGATGGGGTTCATAGGGAATCTCGAAGGTAAAACTAGGGCCAGGCCAAGGAAAACTACCCTCCAGATGCAAGATGCTTGTGAACAATGAATCCTCCCAAGGTGCAGAAATCGGTTTTCACCCAAGGACTTATCCAAAGTGCCACAATTGCATGGTTTTCACTTGTGGATGACTTGTTTTCTCTTTTTCTTTTTCTCTTTTTTGATTTTTTTGTATTTTTGATCATTTTACCATGTTTTTGAGGTTTTTTTAGTTTTTTGTTTTTTTGACTTTCTGCGCACCATGTTTAAGCATAGAACCGCTTAAGATGCATGGCATTCATGGTCTCACAGATCTCATCACCATTGGGGTGAGAAAGTTTTTATGCCCCTGTGTTGTACTTGGCCATAATAATGTAGGGTCCCAACCAATGTGGTTTGAACTTCCCTTTCTTTTCGTCATTTCGCTTTGGTGTTGAACTGGTTCTCCTTCATGACTAAATCACCAACCTCAAAATGACGAGGGATGATTCTCTTGTTGTAGTTTCTAGAGACTCTGTTTTGATACACTTTTAGGTGATTAAGAGCGCGAATGCACCTCTCATCTAGGAGCTCCAATTCAGCCATTCTGGCTACCGGGTAATCCTCATCTTTATCTAAATAGTCACTAAGAGAGATTCTCAGGGAAGGAAGTTCAATTTCTAATGGGATGATGGATTCCATCCCAAATACTAGAGAATATGGTGTCGCCCCCATAGGAGTGTGAATGGAGGTTTTGTAAGCCCAAAGAGCTGGGTGGATTTGTAAGTGCCAATTACGACCTGTTTTATTGACCATATTCTCCATTATTCTCACCAAAGTCTTGTTTATGGCTTCGGCTGTCCATTACCTTGGGGGTAATATGGTGTAGACCATTTTAACCTAATTTGGAACCGCTTAACAAAGACCTTTCACCATTTTGTTCTTGAATGACTTCCCATTATCCATAACAATGGCCGTAGGAATGCCATATCGACAAATGATATGATTCATGATAAATTTGGAAATCTGAGCTCTTGTTACATAGGTTAAGGGAATAGCCTCCACCCATTTTGTAAAGTATTCAGTAGCCATGATGATGTGGGTATGACCATCAGATGAGGTGGGGTAAGTTTCCCTATCAAGTCAAGTCCCCATTTAGAAAATGGCCATGGGGTAGTGATAGGTTGCAATGGTTGCGATGGAGCATGGATGAATTTTCCATACTTCTGGCAAAGTACACACTTCTAACATAATTGTACAATTAGGTTTCCATTGTAGGCCAATAGTAGCCCACTCTTAGCAATTTCTTGGCCAAAACCATTCCATTTGTATGTGCTCCACACACCCCTTCATGTACTTCTTTGATCACTTGGATTGACTCCGTCATATCAAGACAACGTAATAGATTCCCATCATAGCCACGATGATAAAGTGTACCTCCTAAAAGGGTGTAATGAGCTATTTGGTGAATCAAGATTTTTTTCTCGAATGGGAGATATCGGGAGGGAACATGTTGTCCTTGAGATAGGTAAAGATGGGCTCATACCATGGGGAATTGGGACCAACAACATCACAAGCCAAACAAGATTCTGGCATGTCATACGTAGGCTGGCGTAAGTTTTCTACAAAGAATGACATGTCATTATTCCCTGGCGGAATACAAAGCATAGAACCCACCGTCAGCCATAGCATCTCTGCGATCTATTCTGCGCTCGTGGAATTTGTTCAAATGTAATGTGCACAAAGTACTCCTTTAGAGTTTCTACTAGCTTTTTGTAAGGTATGAGCTTGTCATCCTTAACCTTGTATTCATCATTAACCTATTTGATAATTAATTGAGAATCACCCACAACCTTGACATGATGAATGTTCCACTTGATAGCTAGCTTCATCCCTGCGATAAGTGCCTCATATTCTGTGATATTGTTTGTGCAAGGAAAGCCCAGGTGAAAAGCCTATGGTATAGGGTCACTAGAAGGAGTAATAAGGACTACCCCTACACCTGAACCATGAAAAGTAAAGGACCCATCAAAATGTACCTGCCACACGATAAATTCTTCAATGTAGAGCAAGGAGGCATCTAGAAGATCCAGATTCAAAGGTTTAGTGCCTTGCAAAGGTGCTTCTACTAGTTGGTCAACAAGTACTTGTCCTTTAACTGATTTCTAATGCACAAATTCTATATCAAACTCACTTAGTAGAATGATCCAATTAGCCATTCTACCTGTGAGGGCAGTTTAGAAAAGAAGTACTTGAGTGGGTCAACTTTGGATATTAGTTTGGTTTTGGTATTCAATAGATAATGGTAAAGTTTTTGGAAATTAAAAACAACAACCAAGAAAGATTTTTCAATTTGAGGATAGTTGAGCTCATAGGCGATGAGAGTGCGACTAAGATAATACACTACTTTTTCCTTATGACCAAGGTCATATTTTCCGAGCACCACACCAATAGAAAATTGCGTAGCAGAGATATAGAGCAAGAGTGGTTCTCCGTAAGAGTTGGAGGCATGAGGATAGGTGGATTAGTGAGGTATTGTTTAAGCAGAGAAAAGGCTTGTTATTGCTTTGGTCCCCAGATGAAGGCAACATCCTTTTTAAGTAATTGGGTGGATGAGTGACACTTATCTGTAAGTTGGGAGATGAAGCGACAGATAGCCCGGATTTTCCCTATAAGATGCAAAATTGTTTAATATTCTTAGGTGGAGGCATTTCAATAATAACAATCACTTTAGTATGGTCTACCTCGATTCCTCATCTCAATACAATGAATCCCAACAGCTTTTCCTAATAGCACACTAAATACACACTTATTTGGATTCAACCTGACCTTGTACTCTCGTAGGCACTCAAAGATACACCGTAAAATGATAGGGTGATCCTCTCTTGTCTTAGACTTTCCGAGGATGTCATCCATGTAGTCCTCCATGATATCATGAAAAATCACCGTCATTGCCCACTGATAAGTAGCTCCTGCATTTTTGAGACCAAAGGGCATCACTTGATAACAAAAGGTACCCCAAGGAGTCATGAAAGCTATTTTATGTTGATCTTCATTAGCAATCTTGATTTGGTTATATCCTGAAAAGCCTTCCATGAGAGATAACATCTCGTATCCTGTTGTTGAATCCACAATCATGTCAATATTTGGTAGAAAATCATCCTTAGGGCAAGCCTTATTAATGTCTCTAAAATCCATGTAAATTCTGATACCGACAAGATTTTTCTGGACAGGGATGATGTTGGATATCCATTCAAAATAATCTATAGGCCAAATGAATCCTACCGCCAAAAATCTTTCCAATTCTTCTTTAACTAGTAAGGCTACCCTTGGGTGCATCTTTCTGAGCTTCTGTTTGATAGGCTTAGCATCTGTCTGCGTGCACAACTAGGTTGTGCATGACCAAAGTTGGATCTAAGCCTGGCATGTCTTTGTAAGACCATGCAAACACATCGATGAACTCTCGTAGCAGCATAGTGAATGTCTTTTGTTCTCTAGCCGAGAGCGATGCTCCCAATTTTACTATCTTTGGGTCCTCTTCTGTACCAATGTTAACATCAATGGTTTCCTCGACTAGTAATTTGGACAAGTCCTCCATACACGTAGGATCGGGAGGAAGGTTGAGATCTTCATCCAAGGATGTCTCCACGATATTTTCATCCTTGGCATGGTCACTTTGTTTGTCCTTTGATTTTTTTATTTGTTTGTCGGCTAGTGCCTCAAAGAGGTTTTCACTGTGTGACTTGGACTTTGATTTTTTCCGAGGCTTTATGTTGGAACTTTTTCCCTCGCATGTTCTTAAGTTTTGCTAACCACGAAGCTCAGCCTCCTCACCAAAGTAGGCACAGTATCCAAGTCAATAAAGAAACCCTTCTTATGGTCTCCAATGGGAATTGTATCCCTTATGCCCATGAACTCTGTGATAGCTTCATCATTCTCAAATAAATCTAGTGACATGTGATGTTGTTGGTCCCATTCAACAAGGGAAGGGTAAACAAGGTCAAGGGTTGGTTCCGTAGGGGTTATGGTTAGGACAATGTTGTTCATGAATAGGTTTGTGGAGGCAAGGTCCTCATATTGGCTATAATGGGAATCCGTATCATTGTCTAGATAGTCAGAGCTATCCTCACGTTCAGAACAAGTAGCGTCTTGATCATTGGGGTGTGCTCCATAAGGGTGAATCCCAATGCCATATCTTTCTATTTTGAAATGTGGAAGAGGCACCGGTTCTCTTTGTCCTTGTTTGTTTCTTCCACATCCTAGGCCCTTGTAGCCCATGGAGTACATCATTTTACTTGGATTTCTCATATTCAAGGGTTTGATAACAGGATGGTTGAGTATCCTCTGGGACCCAAGTTGTAGGTGGATCAAGTAATTTTTCCTCAGCTAACAAGCCTCCAAGTAAGAATGACCCAATAGTGTGTTCATTTCTAGGTCTTTTGAAGCAATAGTTGGTTGACCTCTAGTCTTGGGTGACAATGAGAGGTCTAAAACCAAGAGGGCTTGCTACACATTATATTCTCTGCAGCCATATTCAAGGATTTTCATCTCCTAGGAATCAAAAGGAGATGTTGAAGTAGATGCACCATGGGCACAAGAACTGAGAGAATCTGAATCTATTTGGGATTCCATGGCCTTAGATTAGAGAGGAACAACTATATCAGCGGAGGGACATGCATATGTGCCCTTTTGTGCAAAGCTATTGAGAGATCTACAGTGAGTGAAGGGATCTAAATCTCATTGTATTGTAATGGTGTGTCTCTCATGCTTCAATTTAATTCACTGATGGAATGTCGATGACACGACTTACATGGCATGAATCTATGGTCGGCCTAGAAGCATATTATACAAAAGTTCTAAGTCCAGAAATGAAACTTTTTCTGATGGCAAGTGGGACCCACCTCCATGGGCAGCGTGATTGTGCCCATTGACTCCCTTTCCACGTTGTCGTATGCGGTGATAGTGATGATATTGGACTTAAGATCTACCTTAGTATGTCCTAACTGTTTAACTAACTTGAGTGTACAAATGTTCAACCCAGATCCGTTATCCACAAGCACCCGTTTGATCTTCCTATGGGTAACAACTACCTCAATATATAAAGGAAGATTATGTGTTGGATTCTCAGTAGGGATCTCCCTATGGTTAAAGGCAATATGTTCATTTGGTACGATGTTTGTGACTACAGCTTACAGGTGTGTAGGATCGACCTCTAATGGCACTCTCGACCCCTGAAGAGTTTGGTATAGAATGTCTTTATGCACATTGGATATCTTAAGAAGATCTAAGATCGAAATCTTAGCAGACGTCTTCTCAAGTTTCTCTAAGAGGTTGTATTTACCAGTTTATGGGGTTGATGGAGAAGGTTCCAGAATCACGAGGTGGGCATGCCTTGTTACCATGGTGTAATCCTTTCCCTTGATTCGATGGCATTAATATGGTCAGTAGGAGAGCGAATACATCCAATAAGTGAATCATAATGATTGTTGTCTTTTTTGGTGTATAAGTAATTCACTTTGTCTTATAACCTTGGGATGACTCTCCCCGATCTGGGTTTGAATTTTCTGATTTATCATGATTGGGGAATGGCTCTTTATATATCCCCATTTTCTCGTTAGGTGTTTGTGTTTTTCTTGGGTTGTCCACCTCTATCTCCCCATTGTTAATGAGGTCTTGAATATAATGATGGAGTCGCAGAAATTTTTTGTCTTATGCCCCTTGACACGATGCATTTCGTGATATTCATGCTCCGTGTACCATGAAGCTTTTGGAGCATTTTTGTCAAATGGTTGCGTCATAGGATATGTCATCATGTGGGTTGCATCCAATTGTTTTAATATAATTGACAAAGGTTTATTAAGAGAGGTGAACATTCTTCACTTTTGTGGTGGTTGAATTAGTCCTTTGGTCAGTTTAAAAGGTTGACCAGTTTGGACCGTTTGTACACATTTGGAATCAGTGATCCCATCTCCCACCACATTTTTGTTTTTGTTAAAGACCTTCGGCTTTTCCGTGGGTTTAGCATTTTGATTATCTCTAGATTGGGTTTTGAGGGTTCCTTTGGCAATGAGAGCTTTCTCTATCTGAACCCCTTTTTCAATGACCTCCTCAAAAGTGTGAACACAATGCATTTGGAGGTGGAAAGCTATATCCGGGTTTAGGTTGGGAACGAAAATACTAACCAGCTATTTTTATGGGAAAGCACAAGGGAAGCATGCTAGCTATCCTCTCCACCATTGAGGAAGCTGGCGAAAGTATCATTAGGGCCTTGTTTGGTGCCACATAAATCTACCATGGTGACATCACTCTCTGATGCAAAACCTTTACGCTAATTCGCCAAGTGAAAATTGATCCCCGAGGTAAACATGTATACCACTCCAAGGCTTGACCTTTGAGATTCTTAGGGAAAAGTCCGATGAGATATTTGTCACTATAAGACACCTTTGTAGTACCCAAAATTATAAGTACTTGCACCACTAGAACAATGTTACATGTGCCCCAATGATGATGCAGTCTCTCTCATGGTGTTCGGGATCTAGAAAATCTCTCCAAGTGTGCATTAACATCCCGCATGCCTGCTTCCCCTACATGCTTTGTTTTCTCTTCTCCCCCTCCTTTTTCTTTGCGTTTTGGTCTTGGATGAAACTGGCGCCGCCCTACTCTCGGGCGGTGGTCCTTCACGTATTTTCTAGAATGTTCTTTTTTCACACGACGCACATAAAAATTCAACGTTTATTGGCTTTTTTCACCACCTTTGCTTGTATTTATGATTTTGGTTCCCTAGAATAGTGTTTTTGCATTGTTTATGGTTAAAGAGATCAAATTGGTTTTTACTTTTGGGTAAATGGGAATTCTATAAATAGCTGGCTTGTGCTCAAGCAAATGGCCCCTCAAATTTGCATCTCATTTTCTCATTTCAATAGTTTAGTCTTTTAGTTTTGCTTAGGAATTCATAGTTTTATTTATTGCATGCTTAGTTAGTGTTATCTTTCTGCTAGAAGCCACATAATCTTCTTGTGCTAGTGTTATATTAAGTTTCATGCAATCCATTGGAGTAGAACAACTTAATTTTCAATAGGAAGCCATTAAAGTTGTAGGTTTTGTTCATCAAAAAGAATAGTTTCAGGTTTTGGATGTTTTGTGTTGTATGACTCACAATAAATCCCGCTAGGAATTGCAAAAGCCAAGCTCCCTCTTTCGTATCCCTCTCCTACTTGCATTGTATTGATTAGCCGCATCCTAAACCGCCATTGTCCCAATACCTACTTGTTGATGCTTAACATCACACACTTTTTTTTTATTCACATGAGCACAAAGGAATGAAGAGATCACACTCGAGGGACAAAGCCACACACCATCGGATTTGCCAGCATTAAGCCGCCTTTAAAAAATCTGACCTTTAAGCTTTTCAAAGTTCTAGCTAAAACATATCAAATAGAATAGTCAATCATTTCATTTCAGGTTAATATTACTTTCTTTCGATATTTCCAGGGAAGCTATGGGGATTGATAGTTTACGAGAAACCGTGATTCACTTCTCACTTTTGAGGTAGGATTGAGAGTCTTTCAAATAGATTAGATCAGTTATCTGGTTATTTAGAATAGATTCACAACTGCACAGGCAAGTAGCTATTCTCGGCTACTTTGTTTGTTTTAATTTTGTTATTAGTTTAGTTGTTAATTTCTAGATATTTTAAATAATTGCTCTTTCAATTCTGTTCATAAAGTTCATCAAAAATACAAAAAATAGAGAAGTTATATATCTTGTAGATATACTTTACATAGTTAATTTTACTTTGCTATAGTTAGATTTACATTGTTTCTTTTGCATGACAATCATGGGACCTAGAGAGCCCAGAGAATACGTATTCGAGCCAATCATGCCTCAACCCAATCTTGTTATAGCAATAGCTGATATAGATCAGAATCTTAGAATCTAAGTCTTTCGAACAACAACAAACTTACAACAAATCAACTCATAGTTAAGAGAGTTAAACATAGAAGATCGACCAAGCACACACATTTTGGTCAAACCAGCCAAACTACATATTACGCTAGATAAATATCCACATGACAGTAAAAGGACTTGAAAGAGAGAAAATGTTCGGTTGTGACCCTTTGGTTCCACAGCCAGACGCAAGAGATATTTTCACTGACATAGACACTAGCTTAAGAATTTAGGTTGGTAGAACACCTGTAAGGTACTCCAGAAGATTGTACAAAATTACGCTCTAAATATAGAGGCCAAAAAGGCATACGACTATTGGATATTAGGGATTAGGGATTGATTCCACATGTGACCATTGAAGGTCCATGACAACCACGAATCTATGGTTGTGATGCATAAATCCCACAACCCAACGGACCCATGGGGTAATCCTCATGATGTTGGTTTACGCACACCGCGACCTATTCGATCCATTACACTTCCACCTATCATCATTACACGATTATCCTTGTTAGACATAGTAGCTTAAAGCTTCTATTTATGGACTAGACCGGAGAATCGACCATAGAATCCACCATATATCCATCATCCATCTTATGACCGTCTGAGATATACAATAAACAATCCCAGTCATTTTCCCCGTATCCCACAACCTATAGATCAAATCACACTAGAGCTCGATATTGATTGGAGCCTTCGAGGAGTCATCCTCGCCATACAAATCTATCATGCCGTTTAGGTTAGGAGGACTTCATTTCCTTAGATTCGTAGATTCAATTAGTGCACATCGAAGACATAAGATTACCTAATTAGCTTTGATGGTCTGCATCCCACGTATAGTCCATCCCCACCATTTGTCTCGCACGACCTCGGAAGGTCGAGTGCAAGGAAGAGTTACTTGTAGATTCCCATGCTTGCTTGTCACTTTTCCATCATACAGACACCTCTTGACATGATCCCATGGATCCCCCTTCACTTTATATTTATCAAATTTTGGCATATCGAAATTCTTAGGAAAGGGTTGAAGGGTCATAGTCTTGTCAAAAGGATAGGGCCATAATTCTTCATATTGATACTTTCTAATTTTCCCTATATTGCTCTCTTGTAGGCTCGTGAGTGTCACTTTCATAGACTATACCTCTTGTGTGAGCAATTGTTCTCTAGTGGGAGAAGCGGGGATATATACGCGATGATACCATGTATTGTCTTCTCCTTGGTTTTCTCTATGGAGTTCATTGATCTTAACCTTAGGCCTTAAATTTTGAATGTTTTTTTTTGCTTCCTTCTATACATGGGAGGTTAGCAAAGCTAATTGTCGGCTTAGGTTACTAATTTGTTGTTGAATCGTGGTTTCTTCTTCTAAAGGTTCTTCCTCCTCGTATTGTGGAGGTTCTTCACCCGTCTCATGTTCTAGTCTTGTTTCTACGTGGCACTTTGATAAAGGGTATTCTATGTCCCACCACTTTATCATTCCCTATGTTGGAGGTAGAAGCATGTCCATGCATCAAAATATCCTCCATATTGATAAGGGGTCATTCTTCCTCAGTAGCGTTATTCGCAGGTGGGATTGTTTCATTTTCCATGGGAAATTTGGCCCCTAATTCTATGACCCATGCTAGCACTCTATCCTTATTTTTGAAAAGAAACTCATCTAATAAAGTAGGGTCAAAATCAAATTTTGTGTGTGGGGATTCTAATTCATTTCCACTATGATCGACCATATCTTCTATCTCTTTTTCCATAGAAAACAGAGGTCCTAGATCATGTCCAATGAAGGGGTTTGACCCTTGTCTATTAGAGGCTTCCCAAGCTTGCACTTTTTGTTCCTCGTATGTCTATTTCTTGAGTCCTAATCATGTTTTAGGAGCCATAGTTTTGTGATAGTTTCACTAAGGTAAGTTGTAAACATATTCAAAACTTTGTGACCATAATTAAGTGAAATGCAAGATGTATTGCCAAGAATATGAATAAAAAACAATGCGAGAATACCAATGTGATAGAGTGATAAATCACCAGTGACACAAATGTTTGGTATCTAAACCTGATCAAATGAAGTACCGCCTAGACTATGTTTTAAAATTAGCAGTTTCACGTCGCAAGATACTTAACAAGATGTTCTTACTTATGCTAAGTTCACGAGAATGAACAAAATGTAAGTAAATACAAAAATTCAATGTGACCTCCTAACAAGATATACTAGGAGTGAGCTCAAAACTCAATTAAGACCTATATCTCAAAAAGTGCCAATTATAATTTGTGAGTGACACAACAATATCACCAAGATATGTTAACCAAAATTTGCGAGAAAGTAAGGTATTGATATCAAGGTGCTATTGATATAACACGCACAAATGGTAACACCCAACACTCTTCAAAATCGAGGTAATAATAGAATCAAACTAAAGAGCTCAAAGTATAGCTAGGAATAGTTAAAAATGTGTGCAACGTAACCTTACAATATAGATATTTAGGCCGAGTTTACAAGAAACAAGATGTAAATATCAAAATTGTAGTGATACGATACAAACAAGCTAACCCTTCTAAGGAAGTTCAAGATGATGAACCATGCCTAACTACAATGACGATCTTGACATGGGTATCAAGATCACAATGGTCACCAATGATATGAATACATCTCCACACACTTTAGACATTTAACTTACCCAGCCGCAAACATGGATGGACGTAAATGGACAAAAAGTTGCAGAAACAATCAATTGGTAACACAAAGGTAGTCACACTCCTTCGGATCAACAAAGTGTCAAAAGAATGTGAAGGAAGAAAATAAAAAAAATGGGATGAAAAATGCCATTTCACTTCGGCAGAGTTTCAACTCGCCCAAGGCAAGTAAAAACTAAGCTAAGAAAGTAACGCGTCACGTTTCGCAAAAAAAAAAAGATGGTTCACAACTCAACACTATTTTAGAATGGTCAAAGTGGGCTCCTAGCCAAAGTATATTTTCTTAGGTGGTTCTTTCATCCTAGGTGTTACAAAAATTATCCACGAGTGGAAAGATTTACCCAAATAGTCCCGACTATCTTGGGAGTATCTCGACTTTTCCCCCTTCAAGCACAGTGGGTAGTAAATGCATCCATTGTGTACTTAAAAGGGTCGCGTAGGGACAACTTGTAACTCTATCTCATAAAGGAATCACTAGTCAGATATGTAGTTGGAGCACTTCCTGTTTTGTCCACAAGGTTCCCTCTTGCGTGGACTACTTTGGGGTTCTTGGAACCACCCCCATTGTTGTAGCTTAAGGCATTATGCCAAAGGGTTTATGTTCCAGTTGAGCGGAGAGGGACGTACCCTTTTCCAAAACCTGCAATACAATGTTTTGAATATGTTGTTCTTTTTATCTTGTTTAATTAGGTGTGGTTTGCTCGAACACCATTTGGCAACCTGTATAACAATTGTATTAGTAGTTTTTAACTTTGTTTTGATTCCTCCATTCTTTGACAAGTGATGGCATTTTGGTCTTGTATGACAATTTTTAGTAGTTTTCCATCAAAAGAGAAGGCATCATTTCTGATTCTCTAGAATGCCCAAGGACGCAAGAGAAGAGCATACGTGATGTCTTCAAAATCTAAAAAGATATCAAATGGAAAAACACCTTAATTCAACTATGCCAAGTTATTTAATTCCAGTCAAATATTCCCAACAACCTCAAAGCATCAAAAATGACTTAGGAATCATTTCTGCTTCCCAATGTCACCCCAAGGGACGCGAGGGAAGAGCATACGTGATCTTATTGCTATAATTAAACAATTCAAAATCTATCTAATCAAGTAAAAACATTTAAAAATAGCCTTCACAAACAAGTATATGATTAGATAAAACTTGTAAGAATGTTAGAACCTCAACACATTAATTTCAAAAATACAAAAGGGCACCTATGCCCCTATTTTGGCGTCTACATGTGGGTTAGGGCATATACATCATTATGTGTTTTTTTAATTTACACTGCACCTGCACCACCCAAGAGATGTGTGCACTACGAAATAATGTATGTACTACTCTGCGTGTTTTGGCTTACCATGCACCTGTGCCACCAGAGAGGTGTGTGTGCCACAAAAATAATGTATGTGCCACCTTTGAGAAAAACAAACAGAAAATCGATGCAGAATGCTTTGCCACCGAAAACGTGTGCACCACCAAAAAAGCGTGTGCACTACTAGGAAAATGTGTGTGCCACCACTTTATAAAATAGTCCCAGATTCTGACAGAACATCCGCACCACCAAAAATGTGTCTACGCCACTAAAATAACGTGCACACTCTGGTTAGGGTGTACGTGCCGATCTGATAGGTTTTAAAATGTAGTGAAGGTATAGTACGAAACAACATCTATGCCTAGGTTAGTGCATCTATGCACTAGTTAGGGTATGTGCGCCGAGGTTAGCGCGCATGTGCTAGGGTCGATAAATAGAGAACTAAGTTTTGACAGTGTGCATGCACCACCGAGAGGCATGTGCACCATAAAAACATGTCTCAAGCTCTTAAAAATGTGCCTGTGCCACACCTGCAACCAAAATACGGAAAAAAACACAAGAAAACTCACAATATCTCAAATTTTGACAAGTTAGTTTTAAAATGGCAACAACCCATTAAAATGATGGCTATGAACAAGAAGTTACACATATCAAATTAGCAAAAATTCTAAGAAAATGGACATTAATTACTACATGTGCATATCAAAAGTTAGCCAAAACAATGAAACTTAAACTAAAATGCCATGGGACTAAGTGTCCCACCGGGCATGCCAAATGTGTGCATGTGTACTTTTCTTAAGCTAAATTAAATGAAGCAAGAACTACCACCTAAAAATAGTTCTATAATCTAGCTAAGACAAAGCCTAAGCACCATCAAGATAAAGAGCTAAACAAGATCTATACTAAACATCATAACTTTGAAAACATAAGATCAAAACTAACATGCTATTCAAAATCTCTACTCTCCTAGATTACCAACAAAATGAATGGACCTATTTAGCTCCAATGGCAATCAAAAATTACTTGTTTGATCCTTAAAGAATGCAAGAATAGGAAGCTTAGCTCTTAACAATGGTGACCTCTCAAGAAAACAAAAGGCAATCTCTTAGTCTCTTTGCTATATGTTTTGCATTTGCTCTCTCAAGAAGTTTAGGTGTAGGTATAAAGGTAGGAGGGCTCCTTATATAGCCTAATGGATAAAGGAAACACTTCATCCCTTTGCATGTGGGATAAAGGTAAAACATGATTAGGAATGGATAAGGTTTCTTTATAAAAGGTAACCTTACTTTAGAAGGGTTTAATTTATGCTTAGCAAGTCATGGGAGTTGGGGGTGTTTTAATTAATCAAAGGTGATTAACTAATAGGTAGATGTAAGCTTATAGAAGCTAATTAGAGGAATATTAGTATGATTTAGGCTATTAGAAGGGGATTAAATCAATTAAATATTGATTTATTAGTTAAATGGAAGGGAAAGCTAATTAATTAATAATAATTAATTAGTCTAGGTAGAAGGGGTGATTAATTAACGGAAGGTCATTAATTAGGTTGTTAGTTGGATAGGTGACTTAATCAATTAGCATATTGTAATCAATTAATGAAAATAATGGGGAATATGAGCGCTTTTGATGATATGTTGTCGATTTGCGAGAAAGGGGATAATTAGCGCAATTTAAGTATTTAAATTGCTTGGGCGTAATTATAGGTGTCTACAAAACCCAAACCTATATAAAATCCTTCCTCTCTCAATTCATTTTCACTTTTGTGTGTAACTTGATAATTTTTTTGTTGTGCTCATCCCTTTCCTCAATATGTGAAAGTGCATTTTTACCCATAACGTATCCATTTCTCATCCAAATTCCATATTTCAAAGTGCATTGAAACTGTTGTGAAGGTGCCATCATTTTTATCTAAGGTGAGTAATTTTATCCTTGTTTTATATTTTTTTACAATTATTTGAGTTTTGAGCCCTTCCCCTCATATCCTTTTCAAAACTCATTATTTTCCCTGATTCCTACCCAAATTGTCATCATGAAGTTCCAATATGTTGGGTATGAACATATTTCCTCCCTAGAAACCTCTATCCCTGAGATAGGTGATAGTGATGTGAAACATATGAATTTAGAGGATTTTTGGGCTAGGATAAGAGATGATAACCCAACCCCGTTGGCCCAATGTGTTAGAGATAGTGGATTGGCTCATGTTGCTGGTTTCCCCACTTCATTCCAATACAAATGACACGGTCCTAACCTATGCTTCAAATTTTAATCCACAAAAAAGAGGTAAATGATCCTTAGGGGAAAGTCATTGCTCAACTTGATGCCTATCATATTAATGTGGCTTTGGGTTGTAGAAATTGGGTTTTTTTCACCTTCCTACTCACCACATATGCGCATTACTTTATCAAACTATAACATTATAGAAACTACCTAAGTTATTCCTCTCATCCCGTAATATCAATTTTTACCCCCTTATAAAACACATTTCACTCATCTAAATTTACCTTAACCCCCTTAAACCACCTAACTATTTCTAAACCATCCCTAACCCATTTTATCCCAACCTCTTAACCTCCTCAACTCACCTAATCTCTTACTAACCATTTTTATTTGTCCCCATACTCAAAAATACCATTTAGGAAGTGGTTGGAATGAATTCTAAACGTTTTCCCCAAAATTCCAAGATCGCTAATGATTCCATAAAATCGCCAACAATTATAAATAGGAGTTTCAACTCCTATTTTAGGGATCTCTAGAAATTCCTTAGACATTCGTGCATCCTTGTTTCGGAATCAAGTAGAGAAACCTTGTCACTCCAAAGTGGTCTCCAACTCCATTAACATCATCAAAATGTCTTCAAGAGCCCGTACACGTCAATCTCTGCATCTTTTTTCTAGCAATCCTCCCGTAAGATCAATAGTCGACATATCAATATCAAAATATCATCTCTAGGTGTTTTGTGTCTTGACAACAATCCAAGGTAATCATGTTTACTTTTTTATTACTTTTATCACAATAAACTTTACAAAATCAACCATTTATATCTATGATTTTATCAACTTGTTGTTTTTAGAGAAAACCAACATTTTTACATTAATTGCCAATGATTCATTCAAATTGCCCATGATTCTTCTAAATAGCTAAGCAATTCCTTTTAATCACCTAAATTTTTTTCCATTAGTTTCTTTTAATCAATCACAATATTGTGTCAAATTTTATCTACATCTTTGGATTTAACTTGTCTTTTGCAAGCATGCCTTTGCTTTAGATGACTGTTCAAATCCAATCACACTTGTGTTCAATGAAAAGTTGTAAAAGCCATGGATTTGGGGCAAGAATCTCTAAAGAAACCCCAAAGGCTTTTAAAAATATGATCAATGGACCATGTGATAAGAAATGAGCAAGGTTTCCTTCTTTGCATACATTAATTTGAAATAAACATGCAGACTAAGCAAATGAAGTTAATCTCTATTCTTTGAAAGCTTGAAATGATGAACATAAGAGGATCTAAGCATTTAGTTTATGTGTTTAAGAGAAAGAGATATCCCCATTAATGGCTTCAAGGCCAATGTATATTCCCTTTTACTCTATGTTAATGCTATGAAATACAAGATTAAATGCTTTTAGCTCAAATGAAAGAATATGAAATACAAACTAAAGCCTAAAAAAATTGCTATAATTTGTGCTAGGAAGGAGAGAGAATTCTTAGGAAATGAGGGAGGGGGTAGAGCCCTATTTATAGTTTTTGGTTTAGAAGAAAAGGGATATTTGGGTGCATGTGGGACAAATGCTAAAGTCCAAAAATCACTTTAGCAAGTCAAAGTGTGATTTGACTATGTTATAGGGTAATTAACCTAGGTTAGACTAATTAATCTCTCTCAGAGAGTAATTAGGGATCTAGAAGGGTTTTGAAGGGCTTAATCAATCCAACGAAGTGGATTGATCTTCCAAGGAGCTAATAGAAGAAAGCTAGAAGAGAATAAGAAGCTAATGTAGTTATAACGAGGCTATAACTACCTATTTAAATGGTTTATAAGAGGAAAAATGACCAAAAGGGTGTTGTAGGAGGGGAATTAGATAGGCCTAACTGGCGGTGTGCCATCAATTTGCAAAAGGAATAAGCATTAGTGCACCATTAGAAATAATAGTGTATTGAGCAAACTACAGGTGTCTACATTTTCCCCTCTTTGAGGTGATGTAAGTGACATTACTTCAAAGAAAGTAGACAAACACAAGCAAGTAGAAAAATATTGAAGGGGTAGAAGAAAAATTAATATGGTGAAGGATGACGAATGCCCCCTCAAGTGTCAATGGGGTGACGAAGAAACTTGATCAATGATCGAAAAGAAGAAAAAAATAGAGGGAAAAGTGTCGAGTGACGATGAGGAGCTAAAAGGAAAAAGGGATATTGAGCTAGCCACAAATCAATTGCTAACAATACTTAATCATCACAATGCTTAGAATTCCTCCTCATGGGTCCTTATTAAAATGTGAGCATGTGATGGAAGCATAAAATGACATTTAAAATTCAAGATACAAACAACCGTCCTCTGCCAAAATGACCAACTCCATGCAACATACACAAATGCAATGCAATACGAGAAATAAACAAAATCAACTAGACAGGAAATAAGTACAATCACACACACTTAAACCAACAACGTTCAAGATAGTTGCACAAATATTTTGTTATCAAGATGAAGTCCCAAATGTTTTGATAAACAACTAGGGTGAAGAATGATGCCCCAAGCAAGGTGTATTATGCAAGGGGGAAGATGGAGGACACTTCCATCCTATGAAAAAGCAATGTGCACAATGAAAACAGTACCAGGTGATTATTGGTGCCCCAGAGTACAAATGAAGTAAGCAACATAGCTTGTTTAGGTGATTGAAGATTTTGGTGATGCACAAGTCATTGTTTCAAATGATTTTGAGAATGTCAGCAAGATCTGGGATGAGTGCCATGCAATGGACACAGATTTCAGCCGTAGATGATCGATTTAATCACTTTTAAACCATTTTGATACTTTCCAATATTTTTGTGATTTTTTAAACATTTTTGTGAATTTTTTCATTTTCTAGGTTTTTGATTGGTCAGAAGAATTTCAAAAGATCAAAGATCTTCCAATAAATACACGCGAGGGTGATAGTGAGAAGACAAAGCTGTCAAAAAGCTCAGAATATAAGCCCACAAGAAGAAAGACAAGTCGAGAGTTAAAATAAATTAGTAAATAATTATCATGACGGGGGAAAATAGATGAAAAATAGAGGAAAAGGCAGGAAAAGGTGCCTGAAAGGTTCGTAAATTATCTCAGTGCGATGAAGAAGTGACCGTTGGATGGCACGAAGTGCCCCAACATGTGAAAATTAGTAAAAATAATTATTTTAATACAAAAATAATTATCATGGTGGATAGAAGAAAGTTAGAATGATCATGATAGAGAAAACATGCCCCAGGGGCATCGCAATGGGTTAATATACTTACCTGGGGCCGTAAAAAAATCACGACCAATTCATTTCGACCAAAGCCTTTGTAAATTTTTACCGTGAGTGAAAGTGAGAGCCCTAGAGTGAGATGGCGAGGATACTAAGGAGGACGAGGCACACAGATTACATCTGGGAGTACATACGGGACCCAACGGATGGACCATTTGTGAGTTCCCTAACCCCCCATTAATTACGCATTAATTATGCTTTTTAGGGGTTTTTAGGGTAGGTAGGAGTAATTTTGACGCATGCATGTAGGCGTATGCATCGAATGACAGTAATGCATGCGCATGCATCAAAACTAACACAAATGCATACACGCATCCGTCTGCAAGGGACAAGGGGACACATACACGTACCTATTTTTTTAGAAGTGGGTACACGCACACGTACCCATTGGGAAAGATGGGTGCACGCACGCATGTGTACTGTAGAAAAGACAAAAGGGGGTGTCGTTGGCTAGGGTTTGGACAGACACATGCACGTGTGTGCATCGAAACGGGCACATATGCATCATAGAGGGTGCATAAGCATCCTGCATCGGCTTGCGCCAAAAAGGGAGGAGAAATTTTGTGTACATATGCATCCATAGGGGCATGCATGCATCGATTAGGGTGCAAAGGTGCCAAAGGAGGCACGCATGAGCTAGAAGCATGCGAGAAAAAGAAAACTGCTAAAAAATAGCCAAGTATAGAAGAACAAAGGTGAGATTACTTTAGAAGAAAAGAATAGTTAGTAAATTAGATGTATTAAAAGAATTATTTTTCCTTAGAAAATATTATAGAAATGTTAGATGCCTAACACTTGCATTGATTTTGCAGTGTATGTTACCTGTTCTTCAGACTCACGAGCACTATGGCCACTTATCTGTGATAGAGGCATAGTTTGATGAGGAGGATAGAGTGACCTCGCAAGGCTCTTACATGTGATGGGACTATCTTACGTGGCCGAGATGCCCTAGATTACTTTAGATCACGGCCTCTTGATGGCCATAGCAGAGCGGTGGCATAGTGAGAGCCAATGTTTTCACCTCCCAACTAGGGAGATGACCATTACATTAGAGGATGTATGGCGCATCATGCGGGTCCCGATCCAGGATAGCTTATCGAGATGACGAGCCACTAGAGCGACATTTAACGTCACATCACACATTTGTTTGGTGTTCCTACCATACCACGGTGTGGGATGTCTATCAGACTATCCCGATGTATAGATGATCCAGAGTTAGACCGCGTAGTGGTCTATATGATGGCTCTTATCAGTGGAGTTCTACTCCCTGACAAGACTGGTGCTTCATTTCTGCTGGGACTCCTAGGAGTGATTCTTGGCTTGGTGGAGGGACAGACCTACTGCTGGGGTCAGTGCATATTAGCACACTTGTATTGGGATCTCCATTTGATCACCTACTACCGTTAGAAGATGGTAGGACCTGCCCATTTATTACAGATTTGGGCATGGGACCACATTGCCATTGGTCGCCCCTAGGTGTGCTGAGAGGTCGGGCTCTCGATGAGCCTTCTACTATGGGTTGGGTCCCGACAGGGGACGATGTGTGACCCTTCATGGGGTTACATACCATTACAGTGCGAGCTAGATGAGTTGCTCTAGGCTTCCATTGCATGGAGGCCTTACAGACATTTTCAGTGGCCAGAGGATGGTCTAGAGCTCAACGATCGCTACTATTGAGCATTTTATCTTGGGCAGCCACAACTATATGCGAGAGTTATACAGAGTGGATCGATGTCAGTGATAGTTCGGCCTTACCCAGGATGTTCCTGGGCTAGATAGATGGTACACTCGTAGAGCCAGAGAGCACTTTGATATGGGTCTGCAGATTGCCCACGACAGAGCACTGGCTAGCTTTCGATAGGTGGCACCTTCTATTTGGGTGCCACTTAGATAGATCAAAGATTCGGGCACTACACTGGAGTATATGCCATGGTACCATGTTGTGCTCGACATCGTTTAATAATTCCCAGTGGCATATGATGTTGGCATACGACCTCCTCTAGTGGGGCCTCCTAGCGGTGGTAAGGGTGGAGATGATAGTGATGACGATGATGATGAGGGTGGGCCCGATGTGCACCAACATGTCAGAGGTAGGGGACAGGGTCCCATACCACAACAAATGCATAGGGGACAAGGCCCCGTGCCCGGGGCGAGATAGATATACATGGCCATGGACATAGAGTTACCCCTAGTGGGAATTCCAGTGGGGATTTATACCCTCTTCAAAGCAGGTATTTCTAGTGCGGGGCCACCTTTTGATACCCCTGAGAGAGAAGTAGCATTGCTTTGGTGGGTAGCAAGCTGCTCTTTAGCATTAGTTACTGTGTAGACATCGCCATTCGATTACAAGTGGTCAAGCGAGAAAGATACAAAGGAGGACCCAAGTACAGCCCTAACATTAGAGTGAGATCAAGCTTAGGCACAAGTACAAATTTTGACAAGAGAGAGATCGAGCTGGGCATAGGCCACTCGGGCAGCAATAGTATTGCATGGCAGAGTCAGGTGTGAGAGATGGCTGCATAGGGGGCTCAGATATTGAGCCTCCTACACTAGTCCCAGACTCAGGTGTGGATGGTGGTAGCCCAGAGGGATCACGTATACAGACCAGGGTCTTCTAGCATAAAGGGATGAGGCACGAGCACATGTGCAGATCACATCTTTGCAGAGTGAGATCGAGAGGTTGCCTCCTTGAGATAGGCTGAGGCTGATTTAGGTAGAGTGACAGGTGAGCGAGATGTTTCCCTTTAGGAAGCCCTCGCTTCAGGAGATGCTTGACTTGATTCATGATGCCATGAGGCTCGGTGGCGAGGTGTTATTTTATAGGACTACCTACTTCAGGGTAGTTCCCTCGAGCAGTAAGTGGTACTCCCTCGACAGTCAGGGATGAGCATGATAGGGTCCAGGTCATAGAGATCAGGCCACTCGTCGAGATCAGTTAGTCAGCCCATGCCAAAGCAGACGGCCGGACAAGGACCATCTAGTTAGCCTGGTGGTCCATCTAGTGCAGGTCCTCCCCATCCACCATTATTCCATCAACCAGTGATAGACCTGGGACTCCCAGCGAGGAGTGAGAGTTGTGGTTGAGCTCTACCTTTCTTGTTGTACATATATTCTTTATACATGCCTCTGATGAAGGCTGATTTGTGTATAGCTTTGTATATTATTCATTTTGATGATGCCTCGTGATGAAGGCCTGATTATTTTTGATGCATGCCCCTTTTTGATGGCATATTGTATCGATGATGTATTATTTTGATCACTAACTAGACAGTTATACATGTATATATGGACATTTTTGATGTATCGTTTATATGATGGATTCATGATGTATGTTTGTTCTTTCCTTCATGTATGTGGCATATCTTAGATTCATAAATGTGTATACTTCCTGCTTTCATATTTGATGATGTATCTGCAGATGGCACCACATGTTTTTAGATTCATGATTTAGTTCTAAGTTTTTATGCTAGCACTTGGGATGATACTAGATGATATTGGTGCGGGGGATAGATTAGTGATTATGCGCAACCCCTCTTGCCCCCATTGATGATACGATATTTGATGATTAGCTTAGCATACATGCATGATGTAATACTTAGCATTTTTGTATATATATGATGTAGTGGATGATGTTATAAATGTGATGAGATGATAGATGATAGATGTGATAACAAACAACTGTGTAAAAACACACAAGCAAAAGTTAACAAAACTAAACAAATATACACATACTACTACTAAACAAACACATGCAAAAACCTCTAACAAGAGATAAAATGAGATCTAATCTAAGCAAGTAAAAATGAACCCTAAAAGGAAGCACACTAACAAACAAAGAAACCTACAACAATTGTTTACAAGCATGATAGCCTTCAAATGTATGTAATGCAATGCTCAATTTAAATCAAACAAGATTCAACTTTTGATAAGCAAATGATCCATTTTAAAGAACTAACAATTCAATGGACTAAGTACACCAAAACTATACAAACCAAAAACTAAAAGTAATTAAAGCACTACTTTATTTTTATGGGACAACATTGACATATTTTCTAATGTTTTTGGGTTTATCTAAGAAGATAATTTTTACGGCTATGTTTGTCACTGTATTGTCTAGGTTTCCCAAAGATAACATCGTGAGACGAATGTAGCTTTATCCCTAGAAAGGGGATTTTTCCAAATGTTTATATTTTTTTTGTATTGTTTTCTGAATGTTTTTGTGTTTTCCAAGGTCATGTTTTGAAAGCAATGTACAAGAACAATGAAGCGTGGGTGCCCCCAACGTGATGTGGGAATATACAAAGGGGAATGCCACACGTGTATGTGCAGGAAGATGGAAACGGTATTTTCATGCTCAGCGTTAGATGGGCTTATACAAAGGTAATGTCCTTCATGCAGATATAAGAGCAAACAAACTAGATCATGGCAAGGCAAAGGTGATCCTAGTAGGGTTCCTAGACCTAGCAGAAAAAATTTGTATCTAAAAAGTGGTAATGATTACCCGTCCTTCCGTAAGAGTAATTTGTGTTCGAAAAATCCTCTTTGAGTGCTAAAAACTGGTTTTCACTCAAAGACCCACCCCTTCGCCACAATTGCATGGTTTTCACATGAGGAAAACCTGCTTTTTCTTTACTATTTTCTCATTTTTCCATTTTTTTGCTTGTTTTTTCTTTGTTTTCCAATTTTTAGTTCTTATTTTATATTCTCGTCATTCCTAACTCGTAGAACCACTTTAAGTGCATGGAATTCAGGAGTTACGGAAGATCTTCACCATCCGAATATGCAAGTTTTTAGGCCCCCGATCCATATTTGCAATTACAACATAAGGACCTAACCAGTTAGCCTCAAAATTTCCTTTCTTTTCTCTATCTTTAACAGTGTTCTTCTGATTTTCTATGAGAACTATATCCCCTACATCAAATTCCTGATGAATGATGTGTTTATTATATCCCCTAGACACTCTGTTCTAATAAACTTTTAGATGATTGAGTGCTTTGATACGCCTTTCATCCAATAGTTCTAACTCAGCTAAAGTGCGAGCAACTTTGTAGTCTTCATCTTTGTTAAGATAGTCTCGAGAGATATTCTCGGGAAGGAAGCTCCTCTTCCAAAGGTATAATGACTTTAGTGCCGAGACAAGTGAATAAGGGGTCACACCGGTAGGAGTGTGGATGGAGGTATGATAGGCCTAGAGGGTGGAATGTATCTCGCATATGCCAATTACGGTTGGTTTTATCGACCATTTTCTCCATAATCCACACAAGGGTTTTATTGGTGGATTTCAACCGTCCCATTACCTTGAGGGTAATAAGGGGTATACCACTTAAGTTGGATATGGAAATGTTGACACAATGTTTTAACCATTTTATTTTTGAAGGATTTACCATTACCAAGTGACAATGGCCGAGCGGATCTCGTAATGGCATATGAGATGGTTAATGATGAATTTTGAAATTTGTGCACTTTGGTGACATAAGTAAGAGGGACAACCTCTACCCATTTGGTAAAGTATTTGGTGGAGATGATGATATGAGTAGGACCATCTGATGAAGAAGGATGAAGCTTCCCTATGAGATCCAGGCCCCATTTAGAGAATGGCCAAGGCGTTGCAATAGGCTGTAAGGCTTGCGCCAGTGCATGTATTAAATTCCCATATTTCTGGCATAGTTCACACTTCTTTATGAAGTTGCAACAATTGGATTCCATGGTAGGCCAATAATAGCCTACTCTCAATAGCTTTTAGCTAAGACCATGCCACTAGTATGTGCTCCACAAATACCACTATGTACTTCCTTAATTGTGTGGATAGAATCAGTGACATCCAAATAGTGAAGCAGATTCCTGTCGTAGCCACGATGATAAAGGGTACCTCCTAGGAGGGTATAACAGGCTATGCGGTGAATAAGGGATTTCTTTTGTAATGGGTGATGTCAGGGGGAAGGGTACCATCTTGTAGGTATTGGAAGATAGGGTCATACCAAGGGGATAAAGGACCAACAACTTCACATGCCAAACATGACTCCGACATATCATATGTAGGTACCTATAGATGTTCCATGAAGAAAGGCATCTTTCTTTCTTCAGTGCTATGCACAAGAGAGACCCAATAATAGCCATAACATCTATGGATCTATTATGTGACCTTGGTTTTTGTTCAAATATGACTTGTGTGAAATATTCCTTCAAAGTTTCAACCATTTTCTTATATGGAATAAGTTTTTCATCTTTAACCTTATACTCATCATTAACTTGTTTTATGATAAGTTGAGTGTCCCCAATGACTTGTAGTTGTCTGATATTCCATGTAATAGCTAGCCTAAGGTTGGTGATGAGTGCTTCGTACTCTGTAATGTTATTTGTACATGGGAATCCCAACTGGAATGCTCATGGTATGACATCGCCATTTGGAGTGATGAGGAACAATCCTACTCCAGATCCATGGAAGGTAAAATATCCATCAAAATGAACCTGCATTCTACAGACTCTTTAATATACATCATAGATGCATCTAGTAAATCTAAGAATAAAGGTTCCATTCCTAGGAGAGGAGCTTATGCCAATTGATCGGTCAGTACCTGTCCTTTTAAAGACTTCTAATTTACAAACTCAATGTCAAACTCACTCAAGAGAATGATCCAATTAGCCATTTGTCCTGTGAGGGCGGGTTTGGATAAAAGGTACTTGAGAGGGTTGACTTTGGATATGAGCTTGGTCTTATTATTTAGGAGATAATGGTGAAGCTTTTGAAATGTGAATACAACCGCTAAGCAAGCCTTTTCTATTTAGGGATAATTCAGCTCGTATACAATCAAGGTGCGGCTAAGATAGTAAACTACTCTCTCTTTATGGGCTAAGTCATATTGGGCAAGTAATGCACCAATGGAAAATTGGGTAGTGGAAATGTATAAGAGGAGAGGTTCATCGGGGGTAGGTGGCATTAGTACAGTGGGTTGGACAAGTATTGTTTGAGTAGTGCAAAGGCTTTTTGACAATCAGTCCCCAATTGAATGTGACATCTTTCTTGAGCAAATGAGTAAAGGGGTGGCACTTATCTGCAAGTTGTGAGATAAAGTGACAGATTGCCTGAATCTTTCCTTATAAACTCCTTAGCTACTTGAGAGTGGTAGGTGGTGGCATCTCTGTGATAGCCGTAACTTTTTTAAGATCCAATTCAATCCCTCTTTGTGAGATAATGAATCCTAGGAGTTTTCCGGATAAGACATCAAAGACACATTTCCTCGGGTTCAAGTGAGCCTTATAGTCTCTTAGATGCTTTGAAAGATGCACCTCAATACTTCGGGTTTTCTTTTCTACTCTTGGATTTTGCTAGGATATCATCAACATAATCCTCCATGATGTCACTTATCATATCATGGAAGATAACTGTCATGGCTTGCTGATAAGTAGCCCCAACATTTTTAAGCCCGAAGGGCATGACTTTGTAGCAGAATGTTCCCCAAGGGGTGATGAATGTTGTCTTATGCTGATCTTCCTCTGCAATTTGTATCTAGTTATAACCTAAAAACCATCCATTAAGGACAACATTTCATAGCTAGCTATTGAATCAACTATCATGTCGATGTTAGGTAGGGGAAAATCATCTTTTGGACATGCTTTGTTGATGTCATGGAAATCCATGCAGATCCTTATTCCAACAGGTTTTTTCTATACTAGGACTATGTTAGAGATCCATTCTGAATAGTCAATAGGTTTTATGAAATCAACAGCTAACAACTTTTCTAATTCTTCTTTGACCAAGAGTGCCACTTTAGGATGCATATTTCTTAACTTCTGTTTGATTGGTTTGGCCTCTAGGTGCACAACGAGGTTGTGCACAACTAGCTCAAGGTCTAAACTAGGCATATCTACATATGTCCATGTGAATATGTCCACATATTCTTTTAAGAGCTCTACAAAGGTCTTTTGTTCCTGAGCTGAGAGTGAAGCTCCCAACTTGACTATTCTAGGTTGCTCCTCTGAGCCAATGTTGACACTAATTTTTTCCTCAATAAGCATCTTAAAAGCATCTTCCATCCATGTAGGATTATGGGGAAGAGTAAGATCGACCTCCTGTGGGAATTCATGATCATCTTCGAATGGATAAATCACTTTGTCTTTAGATTCTTCATTTTTTTGTTTATGAGCTCATCAAAGAGTTTGTCACTATGGGATTTCTGTTGAGCCTTCTTGCTTGGTTTCTCAGAGGTAGGTATACCTTTAGTTACAACCTTTTTATTCAACCTGCTCGCACATCTCTGCTTCCTCCCCAAAATAGGCACAAGCATCTAGTTGAATCTTAAATCCTTTCTTGTGGTCTCTAGCTGAGAATAAAGTCCCTGAGTCCCATGAACTCTGTGAATGCCTCATCATTTTCAAAGAAATCCAATGACATGTGAATTTTTGATCCCAATCTATAAGTTTAGGATATACAAGGGCTATTGGATATTTATCTAGGGGATGGATTTAGATAAGGTAAGGACCGACGAATCTGGGAATAGGTTCGTAGAGGAAAGATCTTCGTAAAGGCTACATTGGGAATCTGCATCACTATCGAAATGAGGTGAAACATCCTCACTTTTAGAAGAAGTGGCATTGTTCTCAGAAGGTAGAGCATCATGGGGCCTTATTCCAAGGCCATGTTTATCAGTTTTGAAATGAGGGATAGGGATAGGCTCCAACCGACCTTGTGCATTAACGCCACATCCAAACCCATCATAGCCCATGACAAACATCATGTGAGGACCTTTGACGTACTGAGGCGCTTGATTGCATGAAGCCATGGTGCCTTCTGGTACTTTGTTGGTAGGGTCTTCTAACATTTTCTCCTTAGACAAGAGGCCACTATGGAAATTTTTTTCCAAAGGTTTAGGACATTGCTTGCATGGGTGCTCTTGAACTGAAAATAAGGCTTACCCCTTGTCCTGGGGATACTGATAGGTCTGATATCAACAGAGCCTGCTCAAGAGTGAATGGCCTACTTGGGCCATATTTTTTTGATGTGGCCTCCCATGAAGCAAATGGATTGACCAGTGAGGGAAAATATTGATTAAAAGGTGTGAGGGATTTTGAATCTACTCGATTCTTCATGGCCTCCATTTGTAAAGGGACAACAACATTCGCAGAAGGACATTCATAAGTTACACGAGAAAAACTATGCAAAGCCCTACAATGTGTGAAAGGTTCTGGTCACCCAAAATGGTAACCACCCACCCTTTATGATATAACTTGATGCATTGATGAAACATTGATGGAATATCTTGCATGGCATGGATCCATGGGCGTCCTAAGAGCATGTTGTATGGAAGGTCCAAGTCAAGGACATGGAATGTTGTGTCGTGACATGTTGGTCCTACCTCCAAACCACTTTAGTCCCTGTTAACTCTCTTTATTCATTGTCATATGCTGTGATTGTGATATTTTTAGCACCTAGATCTATTTCTGACCGCCCAACTACTTTACCAGCTTCAAGGTGTAAATATTTAGACCAGATCCCCCATCTACAAGTACTCTTTTGATCTTGCAATGGGTAACCACCACTTCAAGATATAATGGAAAGTTATGCTCTGGGTTATTATGTGGGATTGTAGTATGATCAAAAGTAATATGATTGTTGGTGTCTAAGCATGCAATCATGGCTTGAAGGTTTATGGGATCTATTTTTGTGGAAACCCTTGAATTTTGCAAAGTTTTGAACAGTATGTTTTTATGGGCATTGGAGATCTTTAGGAGATTGAGGATAGATATCTTAGTAGATGTTTTTTCTAATTACTCTATCAAGATATATTGACTTTCCTCAGGGGTAGGCACATGATTTGGTTTGATTAAGCGGGAACGTCTTATCCCGACCGGATAGCTCTTTTCTAAGATCTGAATGGTATTAATTTGTTCGTTGGATGAGTTAATACATCCAATGAGGGAATCATAAGGACTATCATTTGTAGGGTATACATAGGCAACAATCCTATAGTTTTCCCTTGATCCGTTTTTTTTTTCTTTTTATCCACATGGTCAGGAAAAGGTTCCTTGTAAATACCCATTTTTTCATTTGAACTTTTACCGCCTCTGGGGGAGACTCTACAACAATCTTCCCTTCCTCTATGAGGTCTTGGATATAATGGCGTAATCTCAAACATCTATCCGTTTTGTGTCCTTTGACAAGGTGGAAGTTGCAATACTCATTGTCTTTGAACCAAACCAGTTTTGGAGCATCTTTCGTAGGGCATTGTTACAATTGGATATTCTACCATATTTGCACCATCTAATTGTTTTAGGATGGTAGATAAGGATTCAGTCAAAGATGTGAATGTACATTTTGTAGGTGCTTTGGGACGAGGCCCTTGTGAAAGTTTCAAGAGTGGACCTATTTGTACAGCTTCGGACTCTCTTAGAGTCTATAATGCCATCACCAACAACATGTTTATTCTTATTGAAGAATTTAGGTTTGTTTGTGGATTTGGCTTCGTGTTTGTTTTTAATAATAGGTTTAAGTGTGCCCTTGGCAATGAGTGCTTTCTCAATTTGACTACCTTTCTCTATGAATTCTTCAAAGTTTGAGCCACAATGCATTTACAAGTGAAAGGCTATTTCGGGTTTAAGTTAGGAATGAATATACTCACTAAATTTTTTTCGGGTAAGACACAGGAAAGTCACTAGCTAACCCGCACAATCATTGTAAAAATCTTGCAAATGTCTCATTGGGTCTTTGTTTTGTGTTGCATAGATCATTCATCGTGATGTCACTCTCCATATTATAGGAGTAATTCCTTACAAATTTCTCTAGCTAGAGTGGGCCATGTTGTAATGGAGCCCTTCGGTATGCTTTATAAAACCATGCCAATCCCATAGCTCCTAGGTTGCGAGAAAATTTCGTATCGGGAAATTATCACTATACACGACCTCTTGGCAAGCCATGTAAAATTATTTTATATGATCGTGAGGATCACTTTTGCACTTATACTTATCAAACTTGGGAACAATGAAATGTTTCGGGAAAGGCTGTTGTAGCATGTCCTTATCGAAGGGGTAAGGACATAGTTCTTCATACGAATATTTTCTGTTTTGGCCTACATTTCCCTGTTGTAATGTTGTGAGTGTATCTTTCATAGATTTCAATTCATCCTGAATGAGTTGCTCTTTAGTAGGTGATATTGACCTTTGAGCCTGAGTTGCTTTAAAGGTATAGTCCGTATGCGGATCAAATTGAAACTCGTTAAGTTTGTTTTTGTCTTTGTCTTTACCTATGTTTCTTTTTGAAGCACCTAGGTTCACTAATTTCTAACTCAACTTCAAGATCTATTTTTGGAGGATCTCCTCCTCAACCAGGGGATCCTCTTCTTCATCAAATTTTGGAGGAGGCCTTCCACTCAGTTTTTACTTTACGCGAAGCCTTAAAGTGAGGTTTACATGATGTTTCACCTTTGATAGCGGCCTTATGTTTCCCAGAAGTGGATGCATATCCCATATCGAAAGGATTATCTGTGTTTGAGACGAATCTCCATTCTCCTAAGTTAGGGTCAACAACCTTTATTTCTTCTTCACGCTCGTGTGGAAGTTTAGCTCCTAATGCTAAGACTCTTGCAAGTACTTGATCTTTGTTATAATATAAGAGCTTGTCAAATATGTTTAGGTCTAACCTTTGTTGTTCTCCCGAAGAGTCTGACTCTTCTCCACTATGATCAATTAACATATCCGTATCTTTGACTTGAGAGAAGAGCGGTCCTAAATTATGACCACTTTGAATGGGAAGGTGTCGAAAGGGTTTTCTCCCATATGCTGCTCATTTGATTTGGCTGCCATTTTTATGTTTTTAGGCATCACTAGTGGACGTCTCTATGTAGCTAGTGTAACCCTTAAGTGTATGGTTTTCTGCAAGCCATTTAAAAGGACATTGGAATTGTACCACAGTGTATCGTAGATGTAATTTTATGTAATCGTTTTTACTAAGAAACATTCATATGCACATCTAATGTTATGATTAACTCAATTTGTTATTGCTGACCTATACCCTAAGATAACGACAAAGATGTATCAATATTTAAGTCAAGTTAGAACCCCAACAAGGTCTAAGCACTGACGTGATGTTGTCACAATCCCTTGACAAGGTATACTTAAAACTATCTTGATTACCGATGAAAGCCAAACCTTCTAAAAATGGAAGTCACGAATAGATATAGCGTAATAACATCACTGTGATACATTAATCAAGTAAGCAAGGTGTTAACACCATGGTAATTTTATTATGATATACGTAAGGCATTATCTACACTCTTAAAGAAGACTAAGATGACTTCGAGAGTGAAACCAAGTAATAAGTATAACAAGGAGTTTTTAATCATGTGAGCAAAGTGTAATTGTGCAATAAGGGGACCTAAACCATTTCCTCACAAAATGACAATATGATGTAAGTCACTTGAGATTGTACGCCTAAGATGCGAACAAGACTATTAACTCAAGAAGAGACAAAAGATGCACCGAATACACAACGGTGAAGATGATCTTGAAATCAAGATGGAAGGACTTTTATCAATGATGTGAAAAGTGTACCCGCACACTTTAGATGTTTAACAACCCATCCGTAAACATGGATGGGTGTAAATGGACAAAAAAGTGACGAGTACTATCTTTGATAAAAATGTGTGATGTATGCACCTTTCTCACCCCGAATAATGGGTGGTGAGAATGCAAGGGTACTGATCAAAATATGGACACAAGCTAAGCAACACTTAGGTAGAGCTTCACCTCGTCCAAAGACAAGAATAAAACTAAGTGAAAGTGGGACATAGCTTAGGTCTCGTGATGAAAAGACACTCAGTTTGAACTCACAAGGGTTATTTTCCTTATTTCAACAAACAAGGTTTAGATTCCAGATGATCCATCACTTTGTGATGGCTTGACACAAAAAGGACTAGTAATAGTGGGCTCCTTGACAAAATGGCTTCCTTAACAAGTTCTCTCAACTAGGTGTTATAAGGTTGTCTAAGAGCAAGGTGAAATTTACCCAAAAAGTCACAATGACTAGTTTAGGAGTATCTTGGCTTTATCCCCTTTCAAGCACAATGGGGGAAATGAATGCATACATGTGTACTTTTACTAAGGTCACAATACAAACAACTTACAACTCTAACTCACAAGGCATACTACTCAAGTGGGTAAGCAGAGCGCTTCTTGTTTCATCCACGAGGTTACACAACGGTGGACTACTTTAGGGTTCCTAGTACCACCCCCATTGTTATAGATTAAGGTGTTATGCTAAAGGGGTTATGTTCCAGTTGAGTGGATAGGGACGTACCCTTTTCCGAAACCTGCAATACAATGTTTTGAATATGGTGTGTTTTTTTATCTTACTTAGCCTAATGTGGTTTTAAGTAGTACACCGTTTTGTAACCTGCGTAAGAAACATGTGTATTAGTGGGTTTGTATTTTGTTTTAGCTCCTCCTTTCTTTAACAATTATTAGGTCCTATAGACAACAAGTTTTAGTAATTTTCCAATGCGTAGGTTGATGTTTAAGAAAGAGAGTTTTTCACTTTGCTTTTGATTCCTAAGATTGCCAAAAGGCGTGAAGGAAGAGCATACACAACGTGAAAAATTCTACTGAAATCACATGAAAGTTTTACTTCAACCTTTATAAAACAAGTGTTTTTTGAACAATTTATATGAGTTTTGTATTGGTGTTTTTGATCTCCAAGATCACCTTGGAAGACGCAAGGAGAGAGCATACACACTTCTACAAAAACTACTTCTAAGTAAAAAAACACTTTTAATCTAAGCCAACTGAAACATTTAAGAAAGAACCTGTTTTCCAATTATTTAGTCCTAAAACCTGCAGTGATGGATTAGAAGAAATTTTTTTAGACTCAGAAATTTTTTCTATTTTTAACACGAACACCTACGCACCTATACTCGACACCACAGACTCCTAACCAACAGATACGTGCCTTACCTTATGAGTACTCCTACAGGTCAAAAGATTAATAAAACCCAATGAAGTAAACACAAATGCTCACAATATGATAGAGACACGCCTATATTGACATGGATGCTTAGGTTATGACGTGTACGTGCCTAAGCCTAAACAGAGAACTATAAAATTCTTACATAGTTGTATCTTTTACACATACGTAGCTAGAGAGGCAGCTACACACCCCGTGATGAGGAAGACATGTGTGCGTCCTTGTATGGGTTATTTCTGATTTTTACACAGTCAGACCATTTACGCCTGCATGGCTAGAGAGACGTATACACGCCCCAGATGACGGAGATGCATGCGCGTCTGTGTAAAGGTTTAGTTTGTAAATGATGGGGACCTTTTGACAGGTATGCACCTGATATGATGGGTATGCTAGGGTTCCGATGTGTACGTGCCCCTTGTTGGACACCTACGCGCACCCTGTGAAAAACCTACAAAAAACATGGATTTTCAAATTTTCAAGAGCAAACAGGTTAGTTGTTAGTCAAAGTGTCCTATTTCTATATCAAACCCACAAAATGTATATAAATGATGGTCATTTATCTAGGTTTAGAAATAAAAATAAGGAAATAACAAGTGATTTGAAAAAAAAACTTGAAAATAAGCTTTGAAAACCTTAAAGACCTCCATTAATAGACGGTGGACATAAGTGTCCCACCTGGTGTCCCAAATGTGTTTAATGAAAAGTTGTAAAAGCCATGGATTTGGGGTAAGAATATCTAAAGAAACCCCAAAGGATTTTAATAATCTGATCAATAGACCATGTGATAAGAAATGAGCAAGGTTTCCTTCTTTGCATACATTGATTTGAAATAAACATGCAAACTAAGCAAATAAAGTTAATCTCTTTTCTTTGAAAGCTTGAAATGATGAACCTAAGAGGATCTAAGCATTTAGTTTATGTGTTTAAGAGAAAGAGATCTCCCCATTAATGGCTTCAAGGCCAATGGATCTTGCCTTTTACTCTATGTTAATGCTATGAAATACAAGATTAAATGCTTTTAGCTCAAATGAAAGAAGATGAAATACAAACTAAGCCTAAACAAATTGCTATAATTTGTGCTTTAGGAAGGAGAGAGAATTCTTAGGAAATGAGGGAGGCGGTAGAGCCCTATTTATAGTTTTTGGTTTAGAAGAAAAGGGAGATTTGGGTGCATGTGGGACAAAGGCTAAAGTCCAAAAATCACTTTAGCAAGTTAAAGTGTGATTTGACTATGTTATAGGGTAATTAACCTAGGTTAGACTAATTAATCTCTCTTAGAGAGTAATTAGGGTTACGGAAGGGTTCGAGAGGGCTTAATCAATCCAACTAAGTGGATTGATCTTCCTGGGAGCTAATAGAAGCAAGCTAGAAGAGAATAAGAAGCTAATATAGTTAGAACAAGGCTATTATTACTTATTTAAATGATTTATAAGAGGAAAAATTACTGAAGGGTGTCATAGAGGGGAATTAGATAGGCCTAATTGGTGGTGTGCCATCGATTTGCAAAAGGAAGAAGCGTTAGTGCACCATTAGAAATAATAGTGTATTGAGAAAATACGTGTGTCTACAACACCCTATCACAAGAATTTACGACCTCCCGATCATCTAAAAATGTTTTTGTGGGAGCAAATTTACATCCTTCACAAGTTCACAATGTGTACAATCAGTTCACACATAATATCGAGGATATTGAGAACTAGCTCTATTTCCTCCATAAGATCCAACAAAAACTACAGACTAGTTGTACAATTACTTCAAAACTATCCAAATAGATGCTACCTTATCTTGGGATACCTATGAAGTGAAACATGACTTTCCCTTGCATCTTAAGTTCTAGATTCATCTTTATCAGATCATTGTTTATCAATTTACTATCATTATCATTTCACCAATGTTTAACAACAACTTGACATCCTCCAAGGAAGTCCCTTTAGATTCCTGGAATTTTCCTTTACCGAGAAGCTCATCAACCCATCTTGTCTAATATTTCTTGTTTAGATGTCTTTGATTGCAAGTATCTTCACTTGGTAAGAGGAGGAGCACTTATCTATTATGACATCTGATTCTCGACCAACTTGACATTATGATTGTTGGCACAAGTATTGTTAAACGCTACCTTATTTTTAATTTTAGGTACTTTCGCACTTAATAACATAGACCTAAAATTTACCTAATACATTCTGGCACTCTCCGTGAGACCCTTCCCTTTCATTTTTATTAAAATTTAACTTATAATTATTTTTAGGTTGTTTAATCTATAATTGCTAGCAATTTTGTAGAATCACTTGCGATTTTAGTGAACTTCATGTGATTCCTTCAAATCATCGATTTATATTTGTGGTATACTTTTGATTACTCATCTAGTCTATCTCTAGGATGTTTTTTTCTTGTTGTTTTCCTAATTTAAGATAACTCTTGTAGGTTTTTCCATTCTAGAGAATCTATTTCCACACAAATCAAGAATCTAAAATCTAAAAAAATCAAAAGTAAAATTACATGTACGCCTTTTTGTAATTTTCTTTTCTTCGCATCACAATTTTTCAACTATCTTCATCGAACTAATATTTCTTTTTGGGAGTTAAAACGAACCTTTCATGTCTGTATGATCATCTAGTCTAAGTAGGAAATTAACGAATCACATTCACTTAATTTCCCTCACACAACCAAACCACATTCAACACAAACTTGCATAAAAACATTCCTACCTAGGTGGGATAAGCCAACTCAGTGTTTTGGCCAAGTATAAAAACATTAGTGGGTAGTATATTAGCTAAAAACGACACCCTTATCATTGCAAGACCGTGAAGTGAGGGGGTAGGCCCCAATACCATATGTTGTACCAATGCTAACATAGATTCATGCGTCATGTACCTTCAAGTATATCGATGAATTTATCTTTTCATAATTCCCAAAACCAACCATAGATTGTCATTTCCTAGGACCCCATAAGTCATTTTTCACATTTCACCTTTTTCTAAACTAATCAAGATAATAAAAATTATCTTGTGTGACTTTCTTGCTTGCTTGTAGTTAACTCTCTAGAATTAGTTTTCATCCCATTGCATGTTTTCTTTCATGGTATTAACACAACAATAGTGTCATCAAAAAAATATGAAAATATGGTGTAACAATTCCAATAGTCTATCAAAAATATCCAAACCTCCATTGATGACACTATGTGTTTAATCGCCCAATAATGAACATCTTTATCACCTCCACCCCAAAAATAAATAATCACCATGCTCTCCTAACATTCAATCGCCTCATCTAAAATATCCGATCCATTCAAATCTCATTTCTTCGATAGTGGGGATTCAATATTTACTAATATTTTGGATTCAAATTCTGGTGCCCTCAACGCTTACTTAGCTTCCCAAGGTGTTCTTCTTCAACAATCCACACTGGAACCATGAACCCCTATCTCTAACACCACATACAAATTCTCTTGGCTTGTTGATCCTAACCATGATCCGGTCATCCAACAAGTATGCCCTTATCCCAACTACATGAACTAAGAGACATCCAATGTCATGCCTTTGACTCCTATCATTACTTTTGACCTCAAAGTTTTCTCATCATAGGAAAAAAATAGTCAACAATCATCATCTTCACTAGACCCCTCATTTAGCTCCACCTCATCCCAAAATAATACCAACACAACTTCTTCCACGACAATCCCTTTAGTTTCCTCCACCAAAAAACACCTCCTATAAGTTTAAAAACCATCCCATCAAACATATCTCAACCTATCTCCTCTCAAAAACACACATCCTCTATATAAAACGTGTTCATGTCTATCCCCACATCAACACTAGTCATTAACATGAGTTCCATCTCTAGTATTCACCCCTCATCACAATAGTCATCAAATGCCCCTATCTTATCCCAACACATGCCTCAATAATCTCAACCTCTCATCCACACCTCTATTCCTTTCCAATATGTACCTAAATAATCTCAATCTTTCATTCACACCTCAATCCCATTTCAACACATACCCCAACAATCGTAACCTCTCTTGAACACATCTATGCCCATTAAATATTAGTGTATTCAACCTTCACAACCCATAGCCTCACAAACTATTGATTAATAAAATATAGGATTTATAAACTCCTAAATCTAATTGCAATGTGGCATAAATGAATAAAAATTAAGTAAAAAATAGACCCAAGTAAATAAGTAATTAAATATTGAAACCCTAGTTACAAAAGAGAGATAGAGAGACTTAGTTGATTCCTGAATAATCCTAGGTTGTGCCAAAGTGAAGAGCTGATGAATAGAGAGGAAAAATTGTCGCATTGAGGCTCAAAATTTTTTAGGACCATTGGATTATGTTGGATCGGGGCGCTTAGGCTAGGTTAGGGGCACTGGGTGCTACAAACCTATTTTGGGTGCCAATGAATTTTGTTATGGTACAAAACCCTATATTACATGGAAACAAGATGTTTGATGTCCTTCAATTTTTGTCTCTATTATGTCACACAAGCTCATAGATGTTGTCAATAACTCTGCAATGAAGAAATGACCTACTAAACCCTCAAAAGTGCATCAAATCCCCAAAAAATAATGAAAATTAGGGTTAAAATTTCATCGATGTCAAACAAGTGATCTTATAATCGAGCATTGCACTATATTGCACTCCAATGTAGTTCTATGTGTGTGTGTGAAATTGTGACATAGGTGGATCTGGTGCTTGTCACACTTGATATCGACTAAGTAACTAGATGTAGAGAATGTAGATAGATGTGTATATGAAATAATAAAATTCCCCTTCTATGTGTGTATGCATAAGTATCAATTTATTTCTTTTGTGTGTGGTTTCTAGATGGATGCTTGAATGCTCTTGAAAATGTCCTTTGAATCCAACCTTAGGTGGTGATAGCTAATGCTTAGTGCTTGGTTCCTTATTATGATCACATAACATTATATTTATATGATTCCCTTGCTTGAATTTCATAATTAACCCTGAAGAGGTTGACTACCAAAAATATAAGATGCCCAAATGGCTAGAAAGAACCCAAAAGATGTGAAAAATGTACAAAGAGGCCAGGGGCACCCGAGGGGACATGGGTTCCCGAATTGCATCTTGGCTAGGTTTCAATGTCCAGGATGATACATGCCAAAGCATGAAAATACGAGAATGGGATAAACACAGTGTAAGATAAGAAACTGTGGCCAAAGAAATGATTTAATTAGCAATTTTCTTTCATAGGAATCATATGAATAGTAGTATGTGACCAAGACTAGATAGATACCCAAAGTGCGTGATTGAGTTTCCACACTTACATACAATATTCCTATGAGTACCCTTTTTCAACATAACATCCCTTTACATTATCAACCATACGAACAACCAATTCCATCCATATACAATCAACTTGTTCCTTAATCATTTACTCCTCAACAAAAACCATTAAAAATTTACCCCTTATAGAAATTAATGAATCTAAAATTTCTAGCTTTGAATATTCTTTTATGGGTCTTAAAACACATTATCGATGAAAAAATCTGCAATAAACCCATTCACCTATTGGTACCATAAAACCATATCCTCCAGACCGTGAACTTCCTAAGTTTCTCATATTCTACAAGAAAAGAAGACCCTCAACAAAATATCCATGCCTTTCAAAATGCGTGTTACCTCATAACACATGACCAAGACCTTATGATGAGGAAATTCCCTATGTCCCTAAATGGACCTTATTTAGATTGGTATAACAATATTACTCAAGGTATTTAATTTTCTCATTTTCTCAACTCGCTCAATTGTTCTTAGAATACTTCTCGATTAAAATCGTGTTTAAAATCACTATCATAGATTTATATGCCATCAAGAAAATTTAAGACGAATCTATTGTAGATTTTGTCACCCACCTGAGTGGCATTATCATTGAATTATAATTTTCCCTCCCACAGATGAGTTAATCAAGTTATTATCTTTCTCTTATGTGAAACACATATTATCCACATTATAAATATATTCCTTCCAAATGTTGACTAAGCCTTCATTATGGCTTACAAACTTTAGGTTCATGCTCTCAAAGATGGTAGGGTTAAACTTAGATCAAAGATCCAAGTGGTAAGGACCAAAGTTAGGATCTAGGTCATTACTTTGATTGATGAATGTGTTGTACTAATACTTGAATTGTATTGTGTGGTGATCAGAACTACTATGTGGGTGACTTATTCACCCAAATGATGCCCCCGTTTGGGGTGCATGTGACATCATTGAGGATTATGGGGCCCAAAGGAGGACCAACCATTGTGTTGAAATTTATCCCTATAGGGGAATTGTGCATCGTAGAAACCAATGCACACATAAATAAAGTGGCTAGGAGATAAGTGTTAGTAAAATAAAGACAAAAACTATGTAAAGATGATGTGTAAGATAGAGTCGAGACACACAAACAATCAATGTAAGCACACAAGAAGATAAATATGACCACAAAAAATGGGTTTCAAACATGGGAAATCACTCACAATTTCACAAGATAGTCAATACCATAAGCATCAGTAAGCATACAAACAATCAATAAACAAACAATACATAGGAAAAAGCCCACAAATAATGGCATATAAATGCAAACAAAGAGTAATCGAGAGTCAAAAACTATGGAAGAAAATAGATATGCAAGGCAAATTTTACACATGTAGCGCTGTTGAACATGTTAGAAACATAGGAAGTATCTCAAAGCATGTATAATTTGATAATAGTAGCGTCTATGAAAAATGAAACAATAGGACCTATAGTGTATGAAAGTGGATTCCCTAGGAGTCACCGTGGGACCTGTAAGAGGTATTGTGCCAAGCATCCATGTTGCATGTATTAATATTTATAATCTATGATAACAAATAGAAAGCAAGTGAATGCATATATGTGTATGGAAAACATAATTTCATACAAAATATATGACTAGCATGTGTAAGAAGTGTGCATGTGAGCATGCATGAGCAAGAGTAAATATGACCAAGATATATAAGATGCTATGGATGAGATGAAATGAAATTTAGCATGAGTGTGATAAGAGACATGTGCCCTCGATTGGATGTGTATAATTATGCATGTGATGAGTTTCATTTATATATGCCCCCTCAGTAGTCAAGAATAAATATTAGAACAAGAGTGTGTCATTGAGAAGTGGTATGAATGGTGTGTGCTAGAAATATGTGATTAGTAAATCATATAGCATAAAGAGTGCGTGAGTGAGTAAAGGTGTGAGTGTGTTGAGGTCCATTTGATATGTAGACCCTCAACATTCAAGTATGGATAGTGGAACTAGAGTGTGTCGAGGGTAATGATTGCAGCAGTGTAGAAGTAGATGCCAAAAATATATGTTGTGAAAGAGTAGATGTTACATATAAAGAGATGAATGCGTGAAATGTAAAGTGTGTAGTTTAATGTGTAACATGTAGTGTAGTGTGTAGTGTTTGAGGTTCATGTGTATATATGATGCCATCAACATTCAATTGTGAACCATAGCATGAGAGTGCATCATCGGGTAATGATGGTATAGATGGATTAAGATGTATGTGAAGTGTATAGTACGTGCAACAACTACTAGTGTGAGAAGGGGGAATATTAAGCATGATGCCTCCCGAGTGGATGATGATAAGTATGATCAAGTAACATTGTCTAAAATATCATCATTTTCTTGATTGAAGCCAATAAGTGATGTGTCAGAAACATGATAAGAAATACTGTGTGGTTGATCATATAAGGAGCCATTATAGTGTAAATTATACATGTGCATTTCATATTCCTCATCGGTGAAAGGTGTTGGTGGAAATCCATGTGCATACCAACGAGTGATATTTTTGAATAGCCTAAAGATGAATCATTGCAAATAGAAACTTGGCTGAAAGGCATATGAAATGTAATGCTAGTGTGGTTAGGGTCCAAAGTTCCTCAAATGTAAACTAGAAAATAATTCCCAAGTGTTAATGGAGAATTACGAGGAGTGCGTCTTTGAAAAGATTGTGATATAGAAAACAAGAAGACCATACCAACTGTAATATAGACACATCCATGATAGAGATGAAATGAATGAGGTGGCAGTAAGATATCATCGAGTGTAAAGCCAAGCCATGTCAAGCCATCATATGTGCAAATAGTATCAGAGAAAGTAATATCCAATGGAATATGATGCCAATAAGAGTTATTCATGAAGAGCATGCATATGAAAGGAGGTTGCACAAATGCAAATTTCCCCGAGAATGTGTAATGATGTCTAGTGTATGGACATACCCCTATAAAGTACCATAACATTAGTAGAAGGAGGGGGTGTTTTGAATTTGTATTCACCAGGGCCATCAACAACAAAAGTATCATTGAAATATGAATCATTGACATCAATAGGAGTGAAATTGAGATTGCACAATTTTTCATCAGTAAGTTCAACAGTATCAACCTCATCATCAAAATCATCAATGGTGACATTGTCATGTTGGATAGAAGTATCGAGGATGTTGGTTGGATGTATACTAGATGTAGGAGAAAGAGGAACATCAATGAGTGGAGGTGTAGTAACAACTGGAGTAGACACAATGGATAAAATGATAGCATTAGTATGAGTGGAAATATCCAAAGTACCGAGAGTAGCAGAAAAATACTTGTGAAGTAATAGACTAACCAACATTGTATCTATCAATGTTGTTATATGGAATAGACTACAATGGCAAAATAGGCATAGCAAGTAATAGGGTCTATGCTGCAGAATTTGAATAGATCGTGGTCTGCGCAGTAATGGTATGTTCATAGCCATCATGTAAGAATTTAACACATTGATTAAAAATGGATGGATCTGCACGTATTACATGAATCGAAGGTCTAACTAGCAAGGGTTTGATATGAAATGAGGTATAAATAATGAATAATGGTGTAGAGATAATATTAGGCCCAAATTGTATAGGTAGTGTAATAGTATCGAAGCATGTGTGAGTAGTGGAATTATTAGCTATTAGGATATCTTTGATGCCTATTTTATTTAAAAGAGAATGCATACATAAGGTAACAACAGATCTATTATCAATAAGTACACACTTGATACGGTGACAATCACCATGATAGCGTGTGACAAGAAAAGTCACACATTGATTGTCAATAGTATATGGTAATATTCCTCATTAGTGAATGATATAACACATGGAATATTTTTGAGAGAATTAATGAGGTGTATGAATGCTACTGACAAATTATCACTCTCAATATGAATAGAATGAAGGGAAGCCTCTAATGTATGATGACATTCGAGCGCATTACACAATCAGTCATAAAGAGATATTTTTTTGGTGTATTTTTTTTAGAGTTAGAAGGAGGATACGTAGAAGTAATTGGTGGTGGAAAGTAAATATGTGGAGTTGTAGGGGGACGAGTGCAGAGGGTAGTTACTACATTGATAGTACGATCAACCATAGGTGTAATAAACTAGGTAGGATACTAAGTATGAACTTATATGAAATTAACAACAATAATAACCATGCCTAAGACCTTAGTTGGAGTAAAACAAGAATATGAAGATTGATCCATCATGTGATAAGGTGAATCCATATTTAAAAGGAAGGGTTTGAATCACCGTTTCACCGAATGATTAAGAAAATATAGGATTTATAAATTCCTAAATCTAATTTCAATGTAGCATTAAATGAATAAAAAATTAAGTACAAAATATGTTGGGGATGGGTATATGCGAAACATTTGCAACTATAGAATATCAAATCCAAAACATACAAATATGGATCTAACAATCCCCAAAAATCTATAGCGTGGGAATTATAAAATATAATAATTCAATTCAAAAAAATCACACACTTAACACATCATGTACCACGATTCACCCAATGTGGGCTACATCCACCAAAGACATAGATCTCATATATATAATATAACAAGAGATTTAAAACCAAATATTTTGCACAAGAGTACATGTATCTCTATAAGAGTATATCCTCCTCTAGATCTCCAACCAAATCTTCCTAAGTACGCTAAACCATGCCTCCATACCACCACCTGTGTCTCATCCATATCTCTAACAGATCTACCCGAGTGCACTACAATCATGCCTTTGAAACACCATCAAATCTTGCATACTTGAAGTTACCCCTGCATCTACCAATGTGCAACCAAACTCTCACTATACTCTGAATCTACAAACAATACCTCTAGAAGGGTCTACTAATATGCAACCGTAACCATGCACTAAGAATTAAGTCTCTCCTCCATCACTACATCAACCTGTGAAAACATGAAGACAACTTCCTCTACAATATTAGATTCATATGGATCAACAATACATCATGATCTCATGGATATGTAATATAAGATCTCACAACATGTGGATCTACAAGAATGAGCAATAACAAGATCTCACAACAACTTGTGGATCTAACAAGAAGAAACACTAAGTGATTTGCATACTATACAATCCATTACATGAGACTAAACAATACAAAGGAAATACAGTAGAAGATAATATCATCTTCTCACTAACAGTGTACCTGCACTTTCCTTCTGTTCATCTTCTCTCTATGAAATCTCTTGTCTTCATGCAATCTAATTTTTCTTATTCTTCTTCTTCATCCTTTCAACAAGGATTATGATATTCTTCTCATCTTACACATCTAACTAACCTAGTTTTCTAAATTATATAAGCCTAGAAAACTTAGGTATAATAGCCATGCAATTACATCGTTTAAATCAGCTCTAAAACAAAAGCTATATTAATCTTGTGACATATAAATAAAACACTCCCACATAGGTAACCAATGCTAGTTACTTCCTAACCAATGTTAGTCACCTGTCGACCTATGCGATCACTTCCCGATCGATGTCGATATGGATGTCAACACTTGCCTAACCCAGTCACTTTGTAATGCATGCTCCATGTGAAGCTATTTAGCTCCATAACCTAACAATCTCCCACTTGAAGATAAATTGTTGAACCTCTACCTACACCTGTACATCACTGTCCTCTACATACTGTGAAGACCATCTATTATTTACAACAACAATTATCTCAAATGAAATTAGCAAGATCAAACCATATTCTAAAACCAATAAGATAAACAATGACTCACCAAACATGCACGAAGCTACAATTGATTTGTGACACCAAGCCTCAAGCTCCCACCAATTTTAACACCATACTAGTTGTTGGTATCGAAAATTAAGTCAACATAGCTCCTCATGCAACAAGCCATCATGGCTAACACACCTGCAAGAGATCCCAATCAAACTAAAGTACTTGAGACTCAACTTCAAGCATATACCATACCTATAAAACCAACCATGTTCTCCAACCATCTATCCATGTCTCCATGCAACCACCAATGAAACTGACCAAGACAATTCAAACTGGAATATGTGAAAGAAAAACAAGATCCTAGGTAAAGACAACCCAAATGAGTTCTACCTATAACAGTGGGTGATCAATCCAAAAACCTACATAACTCAAAGAATCCAAACACTGCAATCTACAAATCCAACCCTACATAAAAACTAGGATGTCCAAGACAATCATCTATAGATAACATCTCCCATGGAGTAACATAGTAATCAAGAGGAAATACAAACATCCCTTACTCATGCTCAAGGCATCCATGTGCAAATCAAATATCTACATCATCATAGACTCACAAAAACTGAATCTATCCACATGTATAAACTCACCATGTACATCCATCCATATCACTAGGCTCTCTAGAAGCTCCAAGTCTGCCACCAAATAACTCCAAAGCTGAATATGAATCTTGTGCTCATCAATGTCATAAAAAAATCCATTGCTAAACCATGCCACTAATACCAAGTGCAAATACTAGCAAACATGTCATCAACATACTCTACACAATCAACCAAGATGAAAGCAAAATAAGGGAACCATCTAAAAATGGTAAATAAACATTGTTGTCAAACCTGTGACCAAACCACGATCTTGATCACTACTTGACCCACCTACGCATTACCAAATGACCGACCACGGTTAACCCTAACCAAAACTAGTCTCTATAACTAGCAATTTTTCTCCTTTTTCACCCTTCAAAATTGTTAAAATTTCTCTATCATCTAAAACCAGCTGAATGAACCATTAACTTCGCCTTCCATAAGCAATATCCAGACACCAAAAAATAAACCAGAAGTGACATCACAAAGCAATAAACTCAAAATACCTACAAAGTCATGAATTCCCTCCAAAACCAACTTGTTTCTCCTATCACTTTGAATAGTAGCAATCTCCTCTCACTCCACATGTGTATCATTTATCCAATCCTGTTATGCCAACAACCATGGCTTGCTCCCACTAAACATGAAATCCCCTACACTACCTCTAAACCCAAGCTCAAAAGATAATATGTCAATGAGAAATAAAACCAAATGAAAGAACTATAAAATTGATTCCCTTTCTTCTCTGAGAATACTTCTACATCACAAAAGTTTGGACTTCTTGTGAAGTAGGTGAATCACCTTCTTTCCATCCATGTGTACTCAACATCTCTCATTACCTACAACTGTGTCTAATCATGAATTTTCATTGAGGATCTCATCCTTAGACTAGAAACCCTTGTCCTCAAGATTCCACACAACTCGGGAAATAAAATTCAAACAACACCAAAAACCATGGTGTAAATTTGTGCACACTATCCAAACATAATATTAGTTGCTCCAAATGAAAGAAATAAAACATGAATCATATAGAGATACCTGACTCAAAGTATCAATGGACTAACCGAGCCAACTCTGTCCTCTTTCTGATCTAAACCATGAAGTGATCTACACCATTCTACCATGTACACTATGTGCAAGAAAATCAATCCTCTAAACTAGGAAAAAAAACCATCTTCCCTCTCTTGCTGCAAAAACCCCTGTACGTATATATATTTCCACAGATGCAAAAATATCTCAACCGACCATGGTTAGTTGACCAATACCGGTTCCTCTGTGACTAACCTCGGTTCCTTTAGAATGATGTCGATGTCGCCGTAACGAACCCAATTCCATACAATTTGGCATATAACACCACACCAGGTTACTACGACCAAAATATGATAGTTGAGATGAGTGAGTCATTTCAAGAAGCATCCAAATTGTACAAAACCACTACAATAATAAACCATGCAATAAATTGCATCAAGATGAAATACATCACCTTACTAGCACCAAGATACTCAACCGTAGCTTTAACTAAAGTACATTCTTCTCTTATGGAAGCCCCATATTTGTTATGTGCTACATCCTCTCAACCAAATCCTTTGCATCTAACTACACCAAGGATGCATACCTACTCCTTTTTCTCATCTAGATCTACAATCCAAAACCATGCATGTGCAATTAAACCATACACTACAAAACCAAGATAAAACCATACCTCAATAACTAGATCTAATTTGACTACCATGTTTGTGCCTCTAATAACCAGGGACACCTCAACAAACAAGATACATTCCATGCATCTCTCCATTTCTTTATATTTGTGATTTTCTGTTTAAAACTAGGCTTCCCAAAAATCAGAATCACTTGTACCACACGGTCACCCTATCGATGCCGATTTCCATCGAATTGATGCCGGTCACTGTAATTTCTAGAAACCTTAATCTTCCAAAACTCCTTGAGATTCAATATCTTCCTACAATTTTCACATCCAGAAAAACAAACCCTACTCTCATACACTTGTCAGTAAACCACTAAAAAACCATGAAACAAACCCTTACTCTCGAAATAACAAAGCTAACCAAATATCTAATACTAGTTGTTGGTATCGAGATAAAATAAAAAACCAAGCTCTAATACCATTGTTTGGGATGGGTTTATGCGGAAAAATTTGTAACTATACAATACCAAATCCAAAACATGAAAATACGGATCTAATAATCCCCAAAAATCTATAACAATGGAAGTATAAACTAGAATACTCCAAATCAAAACAAAGTACACACACATAACACATCATGTACCATGGTTCAACTAACATGGGTAGGTCCACCAAAGATATTGATATCATATATATAATATAACAAGATATTAAAAACCAACTTTTTGCACAAGAGTACATGTATCTCTACAAGAGTATCTCCTCCTCATCTCCAACTAGATCTGCCTGAGTACACTAAACCATGCCTCCATACCACCACCTATGTGTCTCCTCCATATCTCTAACCGGATCTACCTGAGTGCACTACAATCGTGCCTCTGAAACACCACCAGATCTCACATACCTGAAGCTACCCTGCATCTACCAATGTGCAACCAAGCTCTCACTATACTTGTGAATATGCAAATAAGACCTCTAGAAGGGTCTACCAATGTGTAACCATAACCATGCACCAAGAAGTAAGTCTCTCCTCCATCATTGCATCAACATGTGAAAACATGAAGACAACTTCCTCTACAATACTAGATTCCTATGGATCAACAATACATCATGATCTCATGGATTTGTAATACAAGATCTCACAACATGTGGATCTACAAGAATGAGCAATAACAAGATCTCACAACAACTTGTGGATATAACAAGAAGAAACACTAAGTGCTTTACATACTATGCAAGCCATTACATGAGACTAAATAATACAAAGGAAATACAAGTAGAAGATAATACCATCTTCTCACCAATAGTGTACTTGCACTTTCCTTCTGTTCAACTTCTCTCTATGAAATCTCATGTCTTCATGCAATATGCTTTTTCTTCTTCTTCTTCTTCATCCTTTCAACCAAGGATTATTCTCTTCTTCTCATCTTACACCTCTAACCCTAGTTTTCTAGCTTATATAAGCCTAGACAAACTTAGGGTACAATAGCCATGCAATTACATCCTTTAAATCAACTTTAAAACAAAAGCTATATTAAATCTTGTGACTTATAAATAAAACACTCCCGCATAGGTAACCGATGTTGGTTACTACCTAATCGATGCTGGTCACTATCTCGACCAATGCCGGTCCACTTCTGATGATGTTGTTCACCGCTGACCTAGTCAATTTGTAATGAATGCTCCAATGAAGCTATTTATCTCCACAACCTAACAAAATAAGCAATTAAATATTGAAACTCTAGTTTTGAAAGAGAGATAAAAAGACTTAGTTGATTCAAGAATAATCCATACTAAGCCAAAGAGATGAACTAATGAACAAAGAGGGATAATTGTCACAATTATCCTTAGAAAATTCTTAGAGCGTCAAAGTATGTTGGACCTCGGGGTACCTAGGCTAGGTCAGGGGTTCTTGGGGTGCTACAGACCTCTTTTGGGTGTCAGTGAATTCTCAGATGGTGTTAAACCATATTTTGTAGGGTCACAATATGTTTGTTGTCCTTTGTTTTTTATCACCAGTATTTCACACCAAGCTTATGGATGTCTTCTATAACTTGTAATGAAGAAATGACCTTTAAAACCCTCAAAAGCACATCAAATACCAAAAATAAAATAATACAAATGAGGGGTCAAACTGTCCTCGATTTTCAAACAAGTGATCTTATGACCGAGTGTTGCACTACATTTCAGACCTAATGTATTTATTTATGTGTGTGTGTGTTCATAATTGTGCGCTAGGTGTCTCTTGTATGTGTCATACTCTATAGCAAAAAAGTAGCTAGATGTAGAGAATGTAGATAGACATGTGTATGAAATAATGAACTTACCCTCTTATGTGTGTATACAAAAGTATCGAGTCTCTTGCCCTTATGTGTGGATGATAGATTGATGATTAAGTGATCTTCATAATCACCTTTGAATGAAACATTAGGTGCTGATAGCTAATGCTTAGTTATTGGTTCCTTATTATGATCACATAGATTTATATTTATATGATTCCCTTTCTTGAATTTCGTAATTAACCCTAAAGAGGCCGAGTACCAAAAATATAAGATGCCTAAATGGATAGAAAGGACCCAAAATATGTGAACAAAGTAAAAATAGGTCAGGGGCACCTAGAGGGGATGGGGATGCCTAACGTTGGTATCCTAGTGAGCGCTGGTTTCTAGGATCAAAAATTCCAAATTATGAAAATACAGAATGGGCTATAAAGAATGTAAGATAAGAAAAGATGGCCAAAGACATGGGTTAATTAGTACTTTTCTTACTTAGGAATAATATGAATAGTAGTATGTGATCAAGACTAGATAGATACCCAAAGTGTGTGATTTAGTGTCTATACCTACATACAAAAAGTATTCCTATGAGTACCCTTTTCAACATAACATTCCTTTGTCTTATCATCCATACCAACAACCAATTCCATCCTTATACAATCAACCCAATCCTTCATAATTCACTCCTCAACAACAACCATTAGAAATTGACCCCTTACAGGCATTAATAAATAGAATTTCTATCATTGAAGTTTCATCTATGGGTCCTAAGAAAATATTATCCTATGAAAAAATCTTAAATGATCCCATACACCTATCGGTACCATACAAATCATATCCTCCATACTAGGAAATTCCTAAGTTCCTTAAATTCTACAATAAAGAAGACCCTCAACAACACATCCGAGACTTATGACATGTTTGTTATCTCATAGCACATGACTAGGACCTTATGCTGAGGACATTCCCTATGTTCTTAGCTAGACCTGCTTTAGATTGGTATAAAAACATTCCTTAGTATTCACTTTTCTCATTTTCTCATTTTTTCCTAGAACACTTCTCAATTAACATTGCGTGTAAAATCACTATCACAAATTTATACACCATCAAGAAATTTTAAGATAAATATGTCATAGATTTCATTTCCCACTTTGGAGGAGAGTTATAAATCAATTATCATTTTCCCTCCCATAGACTGATTTAAGCAAATTATTCTCTCACTCTTATGTCGGACATATATCATTCACATTACAAATCAAAGCCTTCTAAACATTTTATGAATCCTTCATTGTGGCTTGAAAAATCGAGATTTACGATCTCAAAGATGGTAGGATTCAACTTAGACCAAAGAATCCTAAGCTCAACTCTTCATTCAAACCATATTCTAGCCATGATAAATCTAAAACATCATCCAATGCAGAGTAGTTGTAAATATTGCTTCGTAATAACGTTCACCTCCGAACGCACCCTCCCTCAATGTAATTACATTCCCATTAACAAATCTTACAACATAGTCTTTGACAAGCTCCCGACTACTAATATGATAACCATTCCTCCCATCCATCCCATCAATACATTTATTTCAAAACCCTCTTGTTATAGAGAAAATGATTATTGTAAATAACATAGGGTCGTGAGGACACAACATAAAAAGGTGTGATTTTCTTAGAAATTCCCTTCAAGATCTCATCAAAAAGGTGCATTGTAGCTAGATAACTTGAATGCGCTCCAAATCAAAATCTTGACATTTTTAAACAAAAATTTCAAATCACTCCCCATCCACTAGTAAAAAAATACAATATAATCCACCCATCACACTATCAATATAGTCAAATACCAGTCATCTATAGCATCTAAGACTCCTATCACAGATTCACCATCTAAATCATCCATCAATAGCTCTTTCATAAAGTAACAACAAATAAAACACCCATCAAATCAAGTATGTCCCTTAATCCCGCCATCGAAAATATTACACTTTCATTTACATCTATTTTGTCCTCTCTAAACCCATCCACAATCTCTTCACACATCTCAAAAAATAAACCCATCTTACAATATGAGAAAATCTCTTACGATGATTGTATGGATGAAAATTTACATGCAACCTTCAACCACACTTGACCCCCCAAGGTCATGTTGGAGTAGCCGATGTTGAATGTGTGTGACTAAATATAGGAGGATTAGTGACTAAGATCTGGTAGTGTGATATCCTAGTAGCTAAATTGGTAAAGGGGAGATTTAGAGGCTATGAACAGGTAGCGTAAATCCCCTATGGTTTGTTTACCTAACTTGTATCTAACTGTTGATCTAGTTTGAAGTGTCTAGATTAACTAAGCTAAAAATAATAATCTATGCTACTCCTAAAAAGGAAACTAATCTAAAAAATCACAAAATTGAAATATTACAATCACAAACAACAATTTGCTATTATTATAAATAATTCAAATATTTCTACACTAAAACTAAACAAGAAAAATAACTTGATGTGTTTATTCACCTATGCTTGAGTGTATTGAAACTAAACTAACTTAAAAAAGAACTTTTTCAAATGATCTATGATATGTAGACAACCTCCTATAAATATTCTCTCCTTCGATCCATAGGGATGGGAAGAAGAGAATCCATCATCGGGGTTGCTATGAAAGATTTAAACCCTCTTGGAAATTAACTAATTACTTGTAAATGAAAGGAGATTGATTTCTACTCTATTTGATATGATGTAACAATGATAAATTGTAGGAATGAAGGAAATAAAATAAAAAATCCAACCTGGAATTCACATAATAGAGGTAAATCCAGCTGTAGTAATTTATCCCCACGCTTTATCCTTTTCTTTCTTTATACATCCATATGAGTCCAAGGAATTGGGAATGCAAAGGTAGCAAAGAGGAGAAGGTGCTTGAGCAATGGAAGCTTGAAGGAATTCTAGTTAAAATTCAGGTGGAAGAGAGATAACACAAGTGAACGAGCTTGGCTATTTAATTTCTAGCAAGATCATGGCAATAATACTATGCAAGATTCATAAAATTCTTAGGCCTTTTGCTTGAATACAAGTATGGAATATATAGGAATTGTTTGGGATGTGCCTTCATGCACAAGGCAAGAAGTGGTAGTTCAAACTACTTAAATCTATTTAGAAATAGAAGAGGGAAGGAAAACTAAGCAATCAAGTGTATTTATGTGCAATTTTTTTCAAAAATGCATCCTAAAAGTTAAGTGAAGTGTTACATGTCAAAAACACGCATGCAAAATTATGGAAAAATTAGATAGGATCTGCTACCCTACTTGGGTGGCGCTTTGCAACCGCCGCCTATGCGGGGTGGTGGTCACAGCATCAAGGTCAAAACCTACACGAAAGAGGTAGAAAGTTGGAAGAAAGCATGGAAAAAATAAGTAAGGGTGTCTAGGCTATAAATATACACTAGAGACGGGTTTAGTAGCTCAAACACCTTCTGAAAGGAAATGAATTACCATTGGGGACTTTTGTAACCATTTTTTGACAATGTAACGCATGCAATTTTGGGTGTTTACAATGACAATGCCACTCAACATTATATATGTAACCTTCAAAAACTCGTCACATGACCATATACCCATTTATCTAAAAGGGATACAATCATATCACATGACCATCCGATTTACTCAACACAAAAACCAAATCCCTTTCCTTTCACTTTGGCACCACACTTCTCATCAAAGGTATCAATCACAATTACATAATTGAAAATCACGCCTCAACAAACATCTAAAGATATCACATTGAAAATGACCCCTTTAACACTTGTAAAATTAAAATAATATTCACTTCCCTTGAGTTCTTCCTCGGAAGAACATTCCGCATTAGTACTTGAAAGGATTATTCAACAATCCATCATAACATTACCTCCTCTTAAGCCATCTGGATCTTGACGATGGCATCCCTCCTAGTATAAATTCTAAGCCTTTTGTGATTACTATCACACACCAAGACATTATATAGAGGATTTCAAAGCCCTTCATGATGTTATCAAAAACCTTGATGCCAAGGGCTTTCTCCTCCGATATGGAACAATAAAAACATCCCATCATAAATCTCACCGCCACTACATCTAAATTATTATCTACACTCACAACTACTAAAAGTGGGGATTCTTCTAAGAAATCCACTCCTCCTTAAATTGATGTAGTATGTATCACCACTAGATCACATACCCAAGACCCCAACATTGTCGATAAAAAAATACAAGGTATTTATCTATCTTACTCTAGATTCATCTAGTCCAACACCTCCTACTAAGGATAAGGTATTCATCCTTTTTGCTCCTCATACTCAAGCCACTACCTCTGTACAAAACATTGTTATCAAACAAATTCACCATGCTCTAGTAAAAATGTCTCTTTATGAGCTTGTACAAACATCACCTACCATCAACAAGACATGATCAAAACACTCGATCTATAGGTACCCTCGATGACCCATAACCTTTTGCAAACCTAGTAGGAATACTCAAAATTTCCACATCCATCTCCTTTGATAGCTTAGAAATACCATCGTTACAACCAAAAGACCACGACCTCCAACTCTTTATTACCACCAAAATCAATGGCACCATCGTTAAGAGGGTCATGATTGACAATGACATCAACATTAACATCATATCATCACATGAATTTAATCAAATTCAATTACCCAACACCATTTTCATCCAAAACCCAGCCGTATTTTGTGCTTTCAATGACACCATCTCCCATACATTGGGTAGAGTTATCTTCTTAACCAAAATAAGCTCCCTCGTCTTTTGGGTTTACTAGCTTCCCTTTTGTTCCTCGGTGAAATTTTTACACATTTTAGGAACTCAAAATTTTCTAAGTATTACTTCATCGATAGATAATTATTTCCCCTTTCCGAAAAGGCAAGGAAGTCCTCCTAAATCCTTGTATTTTTCAAGTTATGGCTCAACGGAGTTCGAAAAATTTGCCAAGGTGGACCCGCGGGAAATTTTTTTGCACTTAGCCCTTTTGGGCAAAAACATCAAATGAAAATTTCAGCCTGCGGCCCATAAAAGATGAAGGAAAAGAAATTGATTAAGGCCCACAACTCATGAAATGATGCCATGTGTCGGGCGGAGCGGTGGGGCGAGAAGGACTTCAAGTTTTTGGCTTTTTGTCAAAGTGCGTCAAAGGAAAAAATAGAAGCGTATCCTCGCTTGAGAAATGAAAGTGATGCCACGTGTCTAGTCAGCCGAGTAGGAGATGGGGCGTTGGGAGAATTTGGAAAATTTTTCCAAAGTGGTTAAAGGCACAAAGGTAAAAAATGGAATCACATCTCCACAAAGGATCATAAAGTGCCACGTGTCTCGGAGCGGTGGGGCCGCGAAGGATTTTGGAAAATTTCCCAATTTCACAAAAGGAGGAAAAAGGAAAGGTTGAGCCTGTAGATCAACCAAAGGGTGCCATGTGTCATCAAAGGAGTGGGGCATGGAGAATTTTTGGGAAATTTTACCAATTTGAAAAAAGAGGGAAAATTTTCAAATTTCGGTCCGCGAACCCAAATTTTGCCCTAATTTCAACATTTTTTCCCTAAATCTTCAGAGGGGCATATCTTTCACACTAGAGCTCAAATTTTCACAATTTTGGTATCAATGGAATTTTTTTGAAATTCTCCACACGATGGATGGTTCAATTTTGATTTTTGATGGATATTTGTGGGAGAAACATGGGAAAATGTCTCTGGCATGCAAAAAATGCAAAAATGGTTCCCAACCACCAAAATTAATGAAGTATGGGCTTCTTTCTCATTCTGCGAAGCAATGTACTTCAAAGTCTGGTATTTTTCATGGAAACCCATCATTTTATAGGCTAATTAAATAGATCTTGTTAGTGGTTGAAGTGTCAAATCAAAATTTCCCATGTTTTCTCATTTCTTCATTCTGTTCAAGTGATAAAAGCCAATTTTGGCTCATTTGTAAAAGGTTGTTTATCATTCTTCTTTGTCTCTCCCTTCTTTTCTTCCCCAAGGTAAAAAATGGAGTTTGAACCTCCTCCCTACTCTGTAATGGAATTTTTCCTCTTACCCATGAAATGATGATTCTATGCAAACTTCTGGAGCAATAAAAACTGTGTTTTGTGATGCATTTGTCCATCCTTGCTCATTTTTTGGTTATTTTCTTCTTGCCTCTCTTCATTGCAATTATTTGTGCATGCTTGGATGTTCATTATAGGTTTTAGAGCTTGTGTTCATGGAGTTTTGGAAATTTTTTTGTGAAATCCATCTTTGGTCTGTGATGCACTTATCCATCCTTCCATTGCTCACCTCTCTTTGTTTCCATGGTAGTTTTGATAGATGATCAGCATTTTCCTTCTACGTGTATCACCATTTTAGTCTAGGCTCTGTTTTCCCCTCTTTTCTTTCTCTCTATCTCCTTGTCATAGTTAGATTAGGATTAGATTATCTTGCTTACATTGGAATAACTTGTGGCGGTAGTTCAGAAGAGGAATTGACCTTCTCTGGAGAGATTTCCCCATTTGCAAAGGTCCCACACTTTGGGAAAGCTCAATGTTGTGTAATCACACCAAATGAGTTTGCCTTAGAAAAGCAGATCCATAACTCATTTGGGGGTGATGTGAATTTTCACTAATAGTTTTGGCATGCCCAGTGGGACCTTAGAGGTCTTCCACTTCATCTTTTGCAGGTTGGTGTGTTCCTATGAATATTTCAGCCTTTGGAGGAAATTGCAAACACATCTGGTGACTCCATCCTCTTTCCATTCATTTTCATCCATTCTTCCTTCCATCTCTTCCATCTTCTTCCATTCCATGAAATTGTGCAATCATGACTTCATTTCCATCATGGAATTCACATTTACAACAATAGTATATTCCACCTCCAACATGTTTTACAACTCCTTCAAATAAGAATTTTGAAAAAATTCAAAATCATCATGCTTACCCATATGAGCAATACTAAAATTAGTTTTGTTATGAAACATATCAAAAGAAAGGGTACGCATGCAATGAGGGAAGTCAAGAAGAAAATGCAGATTTCTTGGAAAAGATGGAGATTGATGTGGTGCAATCAAGAGCAACAACTCAAATGGAGGCTTTTAGAATTGGTTTCAGAGCACCTTGTCCATGGGGAGGCCCTTTTCCAAGACACTTCAGCCCTCAGGAGAAGCTGGACTTCATGATTGAGATGCTGCCCCAACTTGCACAATGGACAGTAGAGATAGAGGCCTATAAACTTGGTGCTAGGAAGCCTTGTCAATGGGTAGATCCTACACCATCATCTGGTAATTTTCTCTCTACTCCTCAAGTAGCACCATCTCAATTTGGGATTCAATTTCCAAGCTTCCCATTGAATGTTGCCCCAAGTGTTGATTTCATTTCTCCATCCCCTAGTCTTCCACCTCATCTCAATTCTTCTAGTCCTTTTCCCTTCCAAACAACCATTCCCTCCAAAGAAACAAGAAGCTCTACCCCTCCACCACCACAAATAATTGCAAAACCAGTGTAGTCACAACTGCCACTCCTCTCTGCATTCCTAAGCCCATGTTGGTAAGAGACTCAAGAATCCAGTCAAGGACAGCAAAAAGAGGAGCCCAACAAAAAATAAATGATAGAAAATCTAAAGAGTTGGGCTACCAAATTTGGGATTATAAATATCCCCTTGATGGTCAAAGCAAAGGAGGAGGTCAAGGTTGAAGAACTAGTGGTGGCTGAGGCCGAGTTTGCAGCAGAGGAAGAACCAAGCAAAGAAGGAATGATTAAGATCTTAGTAATCTTGATCTTAGATATGGGATCGATAAAATTCCTTTGCTGGTAAAGCCTACAGAGGAGGCCAAAGATGAAGAGTCAATGGTGGTTAGGACTGGTTTTGTTGCAGCAGAAGAAGAAAAAGGAAGAACCAGATCCAAAATCAGTTTTCTCATAATGTAGTGTCCATGTTGGCACTCTACTTAAAGAAAATGCTGGTCCAATCCAAGCTGCATAACCAGTTAACAAGGAGGAAGAAAAATCATCTCCAAGTCCCATTGAAGAGGAGCAACTGGAAGAAATCAAATCAGAATTTAAACTAGATGAAGGAAGCATTATTGAAGATTTTTTTCTTTCATTTGAAGGGCTTGATTTGATTAATGAATCCGTCATGGAGGTGACCAAAACAAATTCGAGAGCACTTGAATCATGAGCAAGCTGCACAAGAAATTATATATTTCTATCCCACTTCATCTCTCCAAAAATCTAATTTTTGGATGAGTTTGAGGTTACAAGCTTCATGTTTGAAGATGAGGCTCCACATGGTTAAAAAAATGTAGATTTGAAGGTTACCATACAAAAGGGAGATACCTTGTTGCAGCAGGACATTGAAGAGTTTGATTTTCCATCAAACTTAGAAGAATGTTTTGATGAGAAGGAGCCTATAGAAAATGCAAATTTTCTTTCTTCATCATTCATTCTTCAACCAAAATAACCTGCTCCCATGGAGGAGAGGATTCAAGGATAGCAGCATGTAGTTTGCAACATGCCTCTTGAATCAAAGTTGGAAGAATTTGATCTTCCGGGTTGCTACAATGGACGAAATCTAGAGCTAACAATGTATTGCAGTAGGTTACAATAATGCAAAAGCAACTTCATTGGATGTTGCAATCAATAATGATGAGCTGCATATTATAGAAGAGTTTGATATTGCCATGAAGGAAGGGAAAGAGCATGAGGACTTCACCACGTCTTCCACACCATCCATTTAAGAAGGTCTACAAGAGGACTCCATTTTTGGAGTTAAAAATTAGAGCTATGGGCATATCAAATGGATCAAACCTTTCCCAATCAGGTATTTGGCTTCATTGGAGCCAAAGGAGAAGTCACAACCAGTCATGCTTGCTTCTAAGCATGAGGATGAGCTACAAAGTACCAAGGATCAGCTGTCATACCTCTTCAATCCAAATGCAGAGCAACTAAAAGAGGTATCTAATTTGTTTTCAGTTGACACCTTGATGATTTGGTTGGAGGACCAGATTCTTCTCATTTTTTCCACTCATACTAACAGCCATGATAAGTTCCAAATAATTTGCATGGCTGTCAATTCTGAGGAAGGGAAGCTATTTTGCAAAACCAAATTGCGAGTTTTGTTTAGCTTACCTTTACTCTTCATTAGAGTCGGCGGTAGGTTTTCTTTCGGTAGAAGAAGTGCTTGTGCACACTCTGCATATCCCACTTGGGTTATGTATGCTTTCCAATTTTGTACATAGTTTTTGGTTTTGTTGTGGTTGCTCTTGCATAGTTCATTTCAGTGGCATTTTGGTGAAGATAAATTTCAAGATTCAGTGGGTTTCCAAGTGGCTCAGAGGTCATATTTTCATAGTTCGATTAGAGTTGGTTATTAGGATTGACTCCATGCCCCATGGATGCTTCAAAATGCCACTAATCATTCATCTAGCAGGTAGATGACCCCTGAGAGTCACCAAATTATTAACCAAAATAAGCTCCCTCTTATTTTGGGTTAACTAGCTTCCCTTTGTGCCTCAAAAATTTTTACACATTTTAGGCACTCAAATTTTTTTGGGTATTGCTTCATCAGATAGAGAATTCTTTCCCCTTTCTAGAAAGGTAAGGAAGTCCTCCTAACTCCTTGTATTTTGCAAGTTATGGCTTAGTGGAGTTTGGAGGGAAAATTTGCCAAGGCGGACCCGTGAGAATTTTTTTGCACCGAATCCTTTTGGGCAAAAACTCAAAGGAAAATTTCAGCTAAGCAAGCCCGAAAAGATAAAGGAAAAGAAATTGATTAAGCCCATAGCTCATGAAATGATTCCACATGTTAGGGAGGAGCGGCGGGGTGGAAGGACTTCAAGTTTTTCGACTTTTTGTCAAAGTGCGTCAAAGGAAAAATAGAATTGCATCCCCGCCAAGCAATGAAATGATGCCATGTGTCTAGTCAGCAATGGGAGTTAGGGCGTTGAGATAATTTGGAAATTTTTTCCAAAGTGGTTAAAGGCACAAAGGTAAAAATGGAACCGCATCTCTGCAGCAGATTAGAAAGTGCCACGTGTCTTAGAGCGGTGGGGCCATAGAGGATTTTGGGAAAATTTCCCAATTTCGCAAAAGGAGGAAAAAGGAAAGGTTGGGCCACGGATCAACCAGAGGGCACCACGTGTCATCGGAGGAGTGGGGCATGGAGATTTTTTGGGAAATTTTCCCAATTTGAAAAAAGAGGGAAAAAGTTCAAATTTCAGCCTGCGAACCCAAATTTTGCCCTAATTTTGCCATTTTTGCCCTAAATCTTTAGAGGGGCATATCTTTCGCACTAGAGCTTAGATTTTCATGATTTTTGTATCAATGGAAAGATGTTGAAATTATCCACATGATGGATGGTTAAATTTTTATTTTTGATGGATATTTTTAGGAGAAAATGGGAAAATGTATCTGTATGTAAAAATGTAGAAATGGTTCCCAACCACCAAAATTAATGAAGTATGGGCCTCTTTCTCACTCTGCGAAGCAATGTACTTCAAAGTATGGGATTTTTCATGGAAACCCATCATTTTTTAGGCCAATTAAATGGATCTTGTCGGTGGTTGAAATTTCAAATCAAAATTTCCTACGTTTTCTCATTTCTTCATTCTGTTCGAGTGATAAAAGCCAGTTTTGGCTCATTTGTAAAAGTTTGTTCATCATTCTTCTCTACCTCTCCCTTCTTTTCTTCCCCAGGGTCAAAAATGGAGTTTGAACCTCCTCCCCTACTCTGTAATGGAATTTTTTTCCTCTTACCCATGAAATGATGATTCTGCAAACTTTTGGAGCAATAAAAACGTGTTTTGTGATGCATTTGTCCATCCTTGCTCATTTTTGGTTGTTTTCTTCTTGCCTCTCTTCATTATAGGTATTTTTCCATGTTTGGATGCTCATTACAGGTTTTGGAGATTATGTTCATGGATTTTTGGAACATTTTTTTGTGTAAAATCCATCTTTTTTCTGTGATGCACTTGTCCATCCTTCCATTGCTCACCTCTCTTTATTTCCATGGCAGTTTTGATAGATGATCAACATTTTCCTTCTCTAGTGTATCACCGTTTTAGTGTAGTCTCTATTTTTCCCTCTTCTCTCTCTCTCTCTGTGTCTCTATCTCCTTGGCATAGTTATATTATGATTAGATTAGCTTTCTTGCATTGGAATAGCTTGTGGCGGTAGTTTAGGAATAGGAACCAGTCTTCTCTGAGAGCTTTCCCCATTTGAAAAGGTCCCACACTTTGGGAAATCTCAATGTTGTGTAATCACACCAAATGAGTTTTCTTTAGAAAAGTAGATCCATAACTCATTTGGGGGTGCTTTGTGAATTTACACTGTGACACTTATCGGTCAAAGTCAACAATAACACCCTCCCTAAACTCTTCTATCTTGTATAATGATAGTTCTAATACAACATTCTATTAGGCTGATCTTGGATACATGTTATTCACTATATCCCATCTACACTCCATCGGTGTCTCAAATACGAACATGAAGGAAACCTTTACTGTTCCCGTAGATTCAAATCCTTTCAAATATTCACACATGACATATTTTTCAAATGACGTGCTCATTCCCATATCAAACTCAGGCTCCTCTAACTAAGCCTCCACCAACTCATCCATTCCATCATCAAAATTACTAGATGAAACTTCCTTTGATGATGTCATGCAATGCCTTTCAATAGGGGAGTATCGTCTCCTTATACTTAATTCACTTCCTATGCCAAAGACATATGGAAGACCTAAAAAAATCCCATGTACAAACTTAATGTTGGAGATGTCATCTCCTACGATCCACCACATCTCAAAAAATATTGTCTATGGAGGGATCAAACACCCTTCTACATGTCTTACTAATCAAGTATCATTCCAAACCATTCATATCGGACTTTGCATTCTTATATAACAAAATATTTGCACAAATGTATTTCCATCATTTTTCTTGGAAAATATTTAGACTTGGATGTTATGAACATGGTATCCATGACTTGATCCTTGATTACTATCATAAGCTACATGAAAATTATGAGGTAGGTTTAAAAAACTAGCCTCTCGAGCCTTTAGCTAGTGTCATGTTTGAACCCATCATAGAACTAGAACCATCTTCCTCATCTCCGTAAGGTGACCTCATGGATACATATGCCACCATTTCAATCCCATCCAAAAAAAAATTAGTCAATACTATTACATTAGGACCACTAACTTATCAAACTAATCATGATACTAAAACCCTTCCTCTCATTTAGCCTAAAATGATAGAAGAGGATTCATCCATTGTTGACATTATTCAATGCCAAGATGACCAAGCCATCCTCTCACACATGGGAGAAGAGGACCATTACCTTCAAAAAACCTTACCACCTAATACATTGACACTTCTCAACGAATCCACTATCGACGTTAATATAGGGACTCCACAGGAACCTCACATAGTTAAGGTCGGTCAATCTTTAGATTCACAATAATTAAAAAAATTTACCACCTTCCTATCCAAACATAGTCAAGCATTTGCATGGTCATATAGTTATATGTATGGCATTAACCCAAACATATTCATCCATAATATCATCACTTATCCTAATGCCAAACTCACAAACAAAAATTACATAGGATGCACCCTCGTATAGCTCTTCTCATCAAAGAGGAGTTACAACTATGCTCTCTGCTAATTTCATTATACCCATTGACTACCCCTAATGGGTATCTAACATCATTCCCATAACCAAGGCCTATAGAAAGTTACGCATCTACACTGACTTTTGAGATCTTAATCTCATCTTAATCTAACTTCCAACCACTAAATTCTCTCCCTTATGGATTTTTTTCTTCGACTATAACCAAATCATCATCGCCACCGATGACCACCAAAAATGTCCTTAATCCCTCCTTGGGGAATTTATGTCATTGGTAGTGCCCTTTAGAATTAAAAATGATGGAGCCACTTATCAATGTGCAATGACATATATATTCCATGATCTTATTCACAAAACAGTAGAAGACTATATTGATGATCTTTTAGGAAAATCAAAACAACGTAAAGATCATATCGTCTTCCTCAAAGCATGATCTTCACTCATATTTTTAAATACTTTCTTTGTCTTAACCTTGTTAAGTGTGTGTTTGGTATTCTCACTCGTAAAATCTTAAATTTCATCATGTTTATTTGGGGCATTAAAGTAGACCCCACCAAGATCAAATCCATCATTGAGATGCCTCCTCCATCAAACCTCAAATAAATTTACAGCCTTCAAGGTAAGCATCAATCAATATCTGTTTCATCTCATGGATTTTAGATTGATGTTAGCCTTTTCATCATCCCCTTCGTAAAGTATTAAACTTTAAATGGGTTCATAACTATGAAAGGTCCTTCGATGACCTCAAACAATACCTCCTATTGCCACCAATGCTCATACCTTCATGCTAGGGTGAGCCATACATATCCACTACTAATCACACCTTGGGTGAGATGATCACTCATCAAGACGAGTAAGGTCATGAACAAGTTTTTACTATATAAGCTACTCTCTCTATGACTACAAGACTCATTATATAGAAGCCAAAAATTTGTGTTATGAATTCTACTTCACAATGTCCAAAATCTGTCATTATCTACTTAATAAAAAAATTACATCATTAATAACTTCAATCCTCTTAAAACTATGCACTCCAAGCCATATCACAGCGACCACATCACTCGGTGGCTTATGCCTATGACCAAGTTTGAACTTAAGTTCATATCAAAAAAATATTTCAAAGGACAAGTTATCATCAATCATCTCGTTGAAGCCCCTTTACCTAACAATCAACAACCTCATGAATAGTTCCCTAATGAATCTATCAACATTATTGATCATGAATACACCCCTCTCAAAATGACACTTTTCTTTAATGGATCTAAGTGTCGCAAGGGGAGGTGCCGACATCATTATCATACCTCCTTGGGGACTCATATCCTTCTATTGTTAAAACTCAATTTCAAATGTACTAACAATATGGATGAATATGAATATTTATTCATGGGTCTCCAAACTACCATCATGCTGAGTGTTCAAATTTTTGACATCTACGAAGACCCATCGCTTGTCATCAACCAAATAAAAGGAATTCATCAATGTAAAAATGATATTCCACAAAAATATAAAGCTAATGTTGAATTTCTCCTAGAATCCTTTGACCATTACACTATCCAAAAAGTTCCACGATCCTCTAAACAATTCATAGATAACATGGATTCTCTTCCATCCCTCATCCCTTTATCAACTGAAAATTCTAAATTTTTCATTGATGTACACACACTTGGTCATCCATCCCACAAAAATGAACTCCCTTCTATCAATATCATCGAAAACAATCCAAGTGACCTTTGGTATACTCAGACATTTGAGTATATTTCAAAATACAATATTCCCTCTAGCCTATCTAAAAACTCTAAGTGATATTTTCTCCAATGCGCTACCCGATATGTCATCATAGGTGGTATTATATATAAATGTGGATTTGATGGCCTCTTTTTAAGATGTCTCAAGTCTCACGAATCATCTAAAGACATTCAGGAAGTACATGAAGCCATATGTGGTGGACACTTTAAAGGGACAATGGTCACTAGACACATCCTTCAGATTAGCTACTACTTCCCTACTCTCAACTGATATTGTTGGACATACATCAATAAATGTATTAAATTCCAACAACATTCCAATCCTACTCACATTCTTAGTTAGGCTTTACAATATGTATGACCTTTCTTAAAATGGGGGTTAGACCTCATAGGCCTCATCAACCCTCGTTCATCACAACAACATCACTCTATCATCACAACTACAAAATACTTCACTAAATCGGTACATGATATCTTGTTAATATTTACTAAAGATAACAACATTGCTAATTTCATCTACCAACATATCATATATCACTTGACATCTCTCATAAGAAAGTCACCGAAAATGGAGAATCCTTTGAAAATAAATAAGTTAAGAAATTTTGTGACACATTCAACATCAAACTAAGATTCTCATCACCATATTATCCATAAGAAAATGGACAAGCTAAGGCTTCTAATAATTTTTTTTTAAATATCATTAAAATTGTCAATCAAGCGGTAGGAATTGGCACCTTCGGTTCCCATTCATTCTCTGGGATTATCATACTATATTCTGTACTCCTATAGGTGCTACACCCTTTTCTCTAGTCTATGGATTTGAGGTGGTTTTACCCCTTGAATTTAAAATCCCATCACTCTGTGTATCCATTATATATTTTATCCCCGATGAGGATTATCGTCAAAAACATATAACACAATTGGAATTATTAAATGAAAGATGTCTAACATCCCTCTAATATAATCATGTCTACCAAGATCACATTAAACACAAGTATAAAAAACATGTCAAAGAATGTGACTTCAATATAGGCGATATCATTCTCAAATAAAATAGAAATGTCACTAAGTTGGAAAGGAGTAAACGTGGAATTGTTTTCCCTAATTTGATCATTCCATATGTCATCACTCACAAGTATGGGCTGGGAGATTACCACTTAGCCTCCCTTGATGGTACACCTGAAGAGGAACCATTGAATTCCTTGCACTTACAACCTTTCTACTATTAACACATCAACCATCATGACAATAGTCACATCAAATATCTTATTCCACCACCAACCCATCATTTCATCATTGTAATGATTTGAAAGCATGTGGTTTTACATCACTATACTCAAAACCTTAAATATGAACACCTTAGATCTATTCATTACATCTTTCAATGAAAATTTTCCGCCTTAGCAAGATCCTTGTGATCATTACATCTACACACCTTGTTTACCAACCAAAGACATGTTGCATAGAACGCATGTGTAGTTTATGAACACATATATTCCCCTCTATAAGTTCTCTCTTAGGATTACCCTTAGTGTAAAAATAAAGCCAAGTATCCATGGATGTATCTTATAAAAAATAAATAGACTTATCCCTTGATAGATAATTATCAAATTTCAAACCATATTGTCAAAAATAAAAGTAGATTGATCCCTCGAAGGATAATTGTCTATCAAAATCATATACCAATCCTTGAAGGATGGATATAAAAATGGAAATAAAAATTCAAAAATTATATACCACTCCCTCAAAGGATGGCTACCCATTTAAAAAGGATTCCCGTATTGATCAACCTTCAAAAATTCAAAATATCAAAAGCATCCTAGGAAATCTTCTCGCATCGATCAAATTTCCCATCAAAGAAAAATTCCCGCATTGATCAATTTATGTTAAAATAAAATGTATAACTGGGGAATCTCCCTATGAAACCATTGAAAGGAGAACCTACTCTCATACACAACCTACATATGTCAACCATTCCCATGTTTTAGGAAGGTATACATTTCACTTCCATCTATATCCAAGATCCTACATGTAACTACCCATTATTAGTCATGTGTTAAGATTTTTTATAAGGAAGAAAAAGTGCAAGAGCCTTCACTCTACTAATTCCCATCACATATGTTTCAAATCCAATATAAAATTAATCACTTCACGTTTTATTCCTAGCCACACGTTAAAACATATTTTGATATACATTAAAGTCAATTTAAAATCAAATATCAATATATATCAACATCTATCAAATAATTTTGACATCTATCAATATTCATAAATTCATCATCATTTCTAAATATTACATTACCACATCCAAAACAACACATTAAAGTAAAATTAACACATAGATCATAAATCAAAATCACAATCATATATCATATCAATGTGTCTCTATACATCATCTAGAGTCTCAAAATCTTTGTATATCACAAGTATACATAAAAATAGGCTTCACAAAGAGTCGTATACATCAAAAATATCACATATACTCAGTAAAGTTGACATTCTTCAAGTGTATTCCTCCTTGCTCACTAATCCCCTATTCACCACCCTTGCCTCCATCAGGTCCTCTACCAGGACCGCCTCCATCTAGACCTTGCGGTGGTGACCCACACTCGTTGTACTTACATTGATCTGTAAACATAAGTAAGTTTTTAATTTTTCAACTGCTTACTGGATCTTAAAAATTTATTAAATTTCGGGACTTTAATTGATCCAAAGCTGATCAAAATCTGATATAAATATGAATTACTACTTATCCGTAACTATTTAGCTGATTCAAAAAATTATTGTTCAATCAAACATTCATATTTTACTTTTAACGAATCATCCAATAGAGTCAAAACTATTAAAATTCTTGTAAAATTTTAATTATACTGATTTAATGCATAAATAAAATCAAAAATCAAATGTAGATATTGTAGACACCAAATTCGTGTCTCACGACCCCTGTGACCCGCATCCCATTTCGCAACCTAACCTCATTATCTAAACTTTACACAATTATTTATTAATTACCTTGTAATTGATAAATCCACATCACCTTACCCGCCACCTCACTTTGCCACCTCATCATGACCTAGCCCTAACCCTAAACTAACCTAATTAAGACCCATGACTTGGTCTAGACTCACATCCATAACTAATGCCTCCTTACTACTTTTACCAAAAGCCGACCTTCTAGCCACTTGACCAAGCCCGCAACTGATCTCTCGGGAGAAAAGCAGGGAAGGTGGGCTATTTTACTAAAAATAGCCTACTTTTTCCTTACCAATGCCGGTTCCTACTCGACCGCCGTCGGTTACTGCAACCGCCATCGGTTCCCTGTAAATGGGCTCCCCAAACCAAAACAACGGATCGAAATTTCATTTTGAGAGATCGGTCAAAGGATTTCGGATCAACAAAGAGCATTGCGAGCGAGGAGGAACAGAGTCCAGATCTTCACTTGACAAAGCGAGAGACGAGAAAAGAAACCGGAAGTGTTTGCAACCAAGGAGATCAACTTGCATCTCGGTCAAAACCAAGATAAGTCGATCTTGCATGTCCCTTTGTCATAACATTTCTTATGTTTTTGAATCTCGGTCCTCTTAAATCCGTTTGAATCCACTACCCAACGTGCCATTGCATCGAATGTCATTCTTTTGCTTCTAGCCATCCCATTTCCTAATACCATCTCAAAAAACCCAGCCATTATAAACACCATCTCGTATCAAAAGATCCTATAACCCGCGGTATCGGTTATCATGAACGGCGTCGGTCATCAATAACCGCCATCGGTTCCTCGATCGATCAAAACCAAAAACCAGCCTTTCCCCTACCCGGTTTAACAAAATAATTTAATTGATATTTTGCAGGTCTTTTGTGTTAATTCATATTAGCGAGGCCGACCACCTTCGAAGGGAAGTTTTATATTTCTGGCCCAAGGCGGTTTCCTCATTTATTGTTTAATCAAAATCTTGTGGTCTTGTGTTCTTATTTGCGGTAGTCCTTCCAAGACAAAAAGGAGTTCTCCATGATCGGCTGATCTTTCCCTACGATGCGCGCACACCATCTCCACATTCACGGGTATTCCTCCTAACCCTAACCTATCCTGTTTCTAAAAGGAATGAAAGGATAGAAACAACTCTATTCCCAGAAGCCGAAACATTCCGAGCGAAACATTTTGGCACGCCCGGTGGGACCCATTTTGGGTTTCTTTCTCTTGCTTATTTTCATTTTAGGAAGCATATTTGCTGTTGCTGTTTTTGTTATATATTTAGTAAAGAATTTGTCTTGCTTTCCTGGTTTCGCATTAGTGAAAGTCATCTCTCTTGCTTCATCGAATATAATTTTCGATTTGGGTTTAAAACACGTGCATTGCATTCCTGCTTGTTGTTCTCCAATTCTAGTGAACATAGATTAAGTAACAGGTCGTACACGTGGGGGTGATATCCACGGTATTGACAGGAAATTAACCTTAGTTTCACTGCACAACACATACCGAATCACTTCACAATTAACACAACAGCTCAAACATCCCCCCTTTTCCGCGGTATTCCTCCGCCCGATTGAGGTAACCTTATAAGCCAAAACAAACTTGACATTTCCCCTAGGTCTTGTTGTTTAGGATTCTGACATCATCTTACGTCTAAAGGCATAAGCCCACGATAACTAAAATTAACCCTAGGGTTAGTCTCTAGATTTGCGTGTGCCTCTTGCTTGTTTTCAAATCCTGTTTTCTCTGTCATACTTTGTCTTCTGTGATCAATAAGTTGCTAAACATACTCAACGTTACTAAAATCAAATCAGCAGCCTTTTATATCTTCTTATCCTAGACTTTTGACACCGCCATCGGTTAAGGGACCGACGTCGTTTGATCTGTGACCGACACCGGTTACTAAACCGATATCGGTTACTGTCTTCATCAGCCCCTGACAAACCAGCAGCTTGCCAAATTCACCATTCAGAGGTTGTTTTTGTTCTTGATAGATTGAAACTTTCCTGTGTGTTCTGGTCTATGGTTGTCATCACTCGGAAGCAAGCCGCCGCCATGGTTTCACATGCCTGCTCTGTGTCTTTGCCTGAATCACCCCCTTCACATTCTATAGGGAACCCTACGGACACCAGTGAGATCCCCCAAATTCCTGTAGGAGACAAGGACTTTGCCAAATTTCTGGATGCTAATCCCAGCGCTGTACAATACTATTTGTCTCATACCCCTGACCGTACGCCTGATGGTCAGCTCCTTATTGGCATGCCTATTAGTATAGCTGCTCATTTAGCTCCCACTCCTCCTGATAACAATACCTTACTTCCTGCATCACTAGCCCCGTCTCCCAATCCGCGACTTGAGGTTCATACGACCCCGATTAGCTTTCCTTTGGTTAACCTTGAACCTCACGTATCGTTACCACCAACTGCCCCTATCTCATCTCTCTTTCAGACCACTCCATTCATGACTTACTCTCTGCCACCTATTCACACGAGCTTTCTTTCTCAAGCTCCGCCTACCTTTTCATTCCCATACACGTATCTAGTAACCTCAACACCTTATATGGGACATCCCTATTCTGTGGCACCATCACCTCATCCAACCACAGATTTCATCAAACAAATGATGGACAAAATGCAAAACCTGGAGGCTTCCGTTTCAGGAAGTCGTAGCGCCTTGACATACGAGCAAGTTTGTCGGGAGCCCATTCACCCTTCTGTCCCCCTTCATTCATATCCTCCTCAATGGGAGTTGCCAAAGTTTACTCGTTTTAACAGTAAAGAGGATCCTCAACAACACTTGCGATCATTTAGACATGCTTGTTATTTGATTGCCCATGATGATGCCTTGTTACTCCGCACCTTTCCCATGTCCTTATCAGGGCCTGCCTTGGAGTGGTACAGTGCTTTAACCCAGCACTCAATCTTCTCTTTTAACCAACTAGCCCAATCTTTCTTGGATCATTTCTCCATTAACATTGCCAAGAAAGTATCTATCACTGACCTCTATGCCATCCGACAATTTGAAGATGAATCTATCGCAGATTTCGTTGGATGATGGCGGGGCCTTATCAACCAACTTACGTATGCCTTGCCTCAAACCGAACTCATCGAACTATTTACGTGGGCCTGCGCTAAGCACATCTCCCCTACCCTCCAAATTCAAACTTTCCGCACATTCGACGAGGCCTTTACCATGGCTCGGAAGCTAGAAATTCGAGCCTTAGAAGAAGAGAAATTGCGGTTGCGTAACAAAAACCCCAATTTCCGAACTCCTGATTCTACCAACAAGCCAAACACCACCACTCCTCACGCGTCCACTTCTTCTAAATCAAAAGGAGCTGTCCACGCGGTAATGGTCAAATCTCAAACACCATCCAATACTCCGCCGAAAACCACTTATAAGTACAAAGCCGAGCCCACCAATTACACTCCCTTGGGAGAAACTTATGGCGTCATCCTGGAGAAATTGCTCAAAGCTGGGGCTATCACCTTGCCCCCTGTTAAACCTCACTCTGGGTTTGACTCCACCCGCGCAATACCTTCCTGGTACAAAGAAAATGACTTTTGTAACTTTCACCACGTAAAAGGACATAGTCATGAAAACTGCAAGATGTTGAAAAACATAGTGCAGGAAATGGTTGTCGCAGGGGATATAACCCTCGATAATCCTAACGCCCCTGCTAACCGAAATCTGAAAATTTTCAACAAGCCATTCCCGAATCACTCGTCCAACAGTAACGTGAACCAAGATATCTTAGCCGAGGAGAGTGTTCATGAGATCCATGCAGTCTTCGATTCTCAGCCAAAAGCCTCTATTGAAAAAATTTTAAATCAAGCCTCTCCACCAACACAGGAGTTTGAACCTCCTTCACCACCATCAAGCCAAAGTGAAATCATTCCTTTACCCATAGAAGAGTTAACTGCCCGGACTTCTCTTCTCATCAACGAGTCTTCTTACACCACATCCCTACAAGACTGTGAGCGGATGTTATCTAATTTATCTATTTCCCAAACGTCCCCTTCTACCACTCTTGCTACACAAGAGGAAGGCTTGCCACTCCTTTTGACATCCTTAGATGAGAAATCTCTTACACTAACATCACCACATTCTTTAAACGTGACAGATCCCCTCAAACACGCCCTCCTACCTATTAGTCCCTCATCGCCTAAATCTTTTCAACGACCGGTTGACCTCTTAACATCTATTGATACAGTGCCTCATCTACCTCTGTGTCACACCCGCGATGGACTGGAATTACAACCCACCTTTCTTCCATACCAAAATTACAAATCACACTGGAGACTCATTTGTCATTCCACGGAAGATGACGAGGCCCTATGGGAACGTTTGAGTACCCCTTTTTCTACTCAAATGCAAATGGTGATCTGATGTCTCCACCATATACCCGAAGTGCTTACAGAAGCTTAAAATGCCCCTGTTCTCACCTTCACCCCCCTCACCTCTACCAAATGCCCCGTCCACTTCTATCAACTTAACCAGATCTTCCCCTACGCTTGGGACCTCACCAATGCCCAGTCTAACACACCCGCCTAAGCGACTCGATCTATCCAAAAATAAATCCGTTCCGCCACCTAGGAGACAAACTCAATCCGTGCCCCTATCACAATCAAAACCATCATCGTCATACCTACCTTCCATATTGGGACCCCATCCCTCTACCTTACACCAATATATCATACCTCCTGCGTTTTCTTTAGAACAACCTACGCCTTCCGCACCTATACAGAAATTCCAGGGTATAGCAACACCGTCACTCCGCGTATCCTGTCCACCTATCAACCCTAAACAAATACCATCATCAAAAGATTTGTTTTCAGTTACTCCTATTTCCTCGTGGTTGTTTTCTGATACCACGTCATCTGCGGCCTCATCATCCAACATAGCTTCTGCGCCAAAGAAATCACGTTTAGTAAAAACCATGTATCAACACCCCTCGGCTAAACCGCCACCCATACGAACTAACCACGCCCAAACATTACCAAAACCCACACAATCAATACCCTCATCCTCTTCCGATTTTGACCCACTCAAAGGATCTTACGCCAAAATCCTTGCTATGTTGGTGGAGAATGCGACCATTTCCCTACCTCCACTTAGACCTTATGACCCGTCTAAGCCCCGACCTATGGATTACGATGAGTCTAAAATCTGCGCTTATCACCACACACCAGGACATGATGTGGAGGGATGCAAAGCTCTAAAAACCATCCTTCGCCAGTCACCTCTCCCGGATAGAAAGATTAAGAAAGACAACTTACGAAGGGAGAGACCTTTAGTTTCCATTCCCTCTCCTATACCATCTGTCCCCGCCTCACCAAGATCTATCATTATTACAACCCCACCTCGTGAAGACCATGAGTTATCCCCACCATCTTCCTCATCTCAGGTCTACGAGATTAATATGATTAGTGTCGCTACTCGAGGGCAGAAAAACAATGGGAAAGCAAAAGAAAACACACCTGCGGCATCTCTTTCTCCGTCAAACATCCCGATTGCACCACCACCTAAAGTGGTCATTCGCGGACCCGCCTATCCCGTCTCTAATGGCATTGCCCACCGAAATATGATTAAACAGCTTCACCAATCACCCGTAAAAATGACACTGTATGATCTCATTCAGACTTCTGAATCTCATCGACAAGCTCTCGTTGAGATCCTTCAAGGGATAGAGGTTTTGCCTAATGAAACCACCTGCCTTACCTCCATTCTAACACCCAATCACGTTGCTTCTCTCACCAAAACAACCCACTGCCCCAACCACTACGTCTCTCGTACAACAAGCTGCTGCTGTGATCGGTTTCTCAAGATGAAATTGTCGACTTTGGTGCGAGAAGATCCCGACCTGCCCTTTTTCATCTCCGCTTACGTCCGGACATTCGAGTACGTCGGGTTTATGATTGACGGGCGCTAGCCTAAACATCATCTCTTCAAAAGCCTTCCAGCGGATGAACATCCCTTCTAGTTGCATGTGTGCCAACCCCATCATGTTGCGGTCATTGTCATTCTTCTACCTTAGGCACCGTGATCCTCAACATTCGCGTAGGACCACGTACTTTACCCGAACTCTTCTATGTCCTTGAGGGAGAGTTCGATATAATATATTCTTTGGCCGTCCTTGGATCCGAGCCATGGGATGCGTTCCCTCAACATTACATAGATGCATAAAATTTGAGTACGAGGGGAAGTCTTACACCGTAAAGGTGACCCTCCCCTTTAAAACCTGCAATATGTTATACCGCCCTAACGATGTGCTTATACCAATCAAGACACCCATACATTCAACTCAACCGTCCTCCTCAAATGTACCTCAACCATCCACCCCAACCGCGCTTACGCCTTCAATTGATGAAACCACCATCGCAAAAACCACTTCCCTTCCCGCAGCTAACATTCCAACCTCCGACCCCTTAGTAGATGTTTTTCGGCGCCTTCTGTTTGGGAGTACCGCCTATATAAGGTTAGTTCTTTCCCTACCCCGTAGGAGTACGGACAATTACATGCACATCCCACCTACGGCCGTCACGTGGGGAGATAATCTCTTACGGACCACCCTATTGCCGCACTAACCTAACGTATGGGGTGTTGACGCATCCTCCATTACCCCTGAACCTCCTCTTGGTGTGGTTCCTTTCCAATCCGATTTTCAATACTTGACAAATCGTCGTTTTCGCCTCACCTTCTTGACTCATTTGTGCGTGGAAGGCTTTGTTTTGGCCTTTACGAACAAGGCCGACATACACTCATTCCCGTGACTACCCGTAAACATAACGATTGCGGTGGTCTCGGTTTTCCCGAAACACCTACACGGGAGACACCTCTGTGTCAGTGTATCTGGAAGAAGAAGACGTCGCCCCTACCAAACCATCATCACCCACTTTGCCATCATCACCCACAGAGAATCTATAGACCACGAATCCATCCCCCTAACTTTTTTTTAAATGCTATCTTCATAGGTCCTCTCACTTATCAACGCGATAATGAGGACCCATCTTCTCTTCCCCTTACGTATCCGGACATGATCGAAGAAGATTCGCCTTTGATTAATGTTGTTGAATGCCGGATGAATGCGACTCCATCCTCACTTACCTTGGTGCGGATGATTCTTATATTCAACGAGCCTTGCCATCGAAACCCAAACTATCTTTGAGCGAATCTACCATAGAAATCAATATCCACACGGAGGAGGATCCTCACATTGTGAAGATTGGACAATCTCTTAACACATCGAACAAGCTGCCTTTACTACCTTTCTCCGTGCTCGTAACCAAGCTTTCGCATGGTCTTACGCCGACATGCCAGAATTGATCCTACTATCGCCGTCCATAACATCACCTAAACCCCGATTCCAAACCAGTCAAACGAAATTGAGAAAATGCATCCACGCATTGCTCTCTTGGTCAAGAGGAGCTTTAATGACTCCTTTCTGTTTCCTTCATCTTGCTATTGACTATCCTCAATGGATTTCTAACATCGTACTTGTCACTAAAGCGGCAGGGGACTTGGATATGCCGATTTCCGGGATCTTAACCTCGCTTGCCCCAAGGATGACTTCCCCCTCCCAAGTATTGATCAACTTGTTGATCTCACTGCGAGCCATGAAATGCTTTCTCTCATGGATGGCTTTTCGAGATCTGACCAAATTTTGGTTACCCTGCCAATCAACACAAAATCGCCTTCATAACTCCGTGGGAACCTTCATTATCGTGTCATGCCATTTGGCCTTAAGAATCTTTGGGGCTACCTATCGGCGGGCTATGACCTACATTTTTCATGACATTATGCACACGATCCTTGAAGACTATGTCGACGATCTTCTCGGCAAGTCTAAACATCGTAGTGAACATCTCGATGTTTTAACCATTATTTTTGATCGCCTGTTACAATATTACGTCCGCCTTCAACCGAAGAAATGTGTCTTTGGTGTTCTTTCAGGAAAACTTCTTGGCTTTATCGTCTCTTTACGTGGCATTGAGGTCGATCCATCGAAATTCAAAGCTATCCTAGAAATGCCCCCACCCAAAAATCTCAAACAATTGCGTAGTTTACAAGGTAAGCTCCAATCTATCTGACGTTTCATCTCCCAACTCTCGGATCGGTGTCAACCTTTCCATCACCTCCTTAAAAAGGATATTGCATTCCAATGGAGCGAAGAATGTCACCAAGCCTTCGAAGCTCTCAAATCCTATCTCTTGCAGCCACCCGTGCTTATCCCACCCCAAGACGACCGCCCTTTCTACCTTTACCTTTCCACCACCGACCACGGCCTTTGTAGGAGCCATGCTTGCACATCGTGACTCGAATCACGAACAAGCCGTTTATTATATAAGTCGTACTTTGGTGGACTATGAGACTAGGTACACACATGTAGAAAAATTATGCCTTGCCCTATCATTCGTTGCCACCAAACTCCGACACTACCTTCTAAATCACAAGACTTTCGTCATCACCAATACAGGACCCCATCCATTACATGTACGCCAAACCTCATCTGAACCAACGCATTGCTAGATGGCTCATGCTTCTCGCCGACCTCGACCTTGAGTTTATCCACCAGAAATCAATCAAAGGACAAACCATCGCAGACCAACTTGCGGACGCTCCTCTACCGGGGGAACAATTTACCAATTTCACATTTCCCGACGAACTCATCGCTACTCTTTCCCTCACGGAGGAGTCGTACCCAATGACCCTCTTCTTCGATGGATCTAAATGCCAGCGCGGCGGAGGAGCCGGCGTTGTTCTCATTCCTCTCAACATTGAACCTATGCCTCTTTCATTCCGACTTGATTTCCCTTGCACTAATAATACAGCGGAATACGAGGCCCTTGTTCTGGGTCTCCAAGTTGCATTACACTTAGGTATCAAATCTATCAACATTTTTGGCGACTCTCAATTGGTAGTCAATCAAGTTATGGGTGTCTACCAATGCAAAAACGAGGAACTTCAAAAATACAAACACTACGTGGATTCACTTCTAGCTTTATTTACCCACTATTCTATACAAACCATTCCCCGCTCCACTAACAAATTTGCGGATACTATGGCTTGCTTAGCCTCGCAAATTCCCGCCGCGCCAACTGACTCTGAATTATTCGTCGTGGTCCAACAACTTTTTGCCCCATCCTATTCAACCTCGGTAGTTTGTATGATAAATATTGTGTCCACTAATTCACAGGATACCTGGTACCACCAATTCCACGACTACCTTACAATCTCTGTCCTCCCACCTGACCTTACTAGTAACGGCAAACGTGCTTTTCTTAAAAGTGTTTCGCGTTATGTTGTCATGGGGGGACTCCTCTATAAACGTGGCTTTGATGGTATCCTCCTTGCTGTCTAACTGGCGTGGAGGCCACTCATACCATCCAGCAGGTCCATGACGGTATTTGTGGTGGACATTTTAGCGCTTCGCCATGGCCAAACGAATCCTTTGCCTTGGTTATTATTGGCCTACTCTCAATAACGACTGCTATGAATATGTTAAGCGTTGTGTTATGTGTCAGCAACATGCCAACCTTCAACATACTCCTAGCCACCCGCTCCAGATCGCTCGAGATCTTTGGCCTTTCTCACAATGGGGTTTAGACCTTATTGGTGAGATTCACCCAACCTCTTCACAACATCACCGTTGGATACTCACAAATGACCAAATATTACACAAAATGGGTGGAGGCTATTCCACTCATTTCAATCAAAAAAAAGAAAAAAAAATTGTCGAGTTCATTAACCACCACATTATCTCTGCATCGTTTTGGTGTTCCTCATCGCCCGATAACAGAGATAATGGAAAATATTTCAAAAACAAGTTGTTGCAAGACCTTTGTGACAACTTTGGTATCAAACTTAGTTTCTCATCACCTTACTATCCACAAGCCAATGGGCAAGCCGAGTCCTCTAATAAAACACTAACCAAAATCCTCATGAAAGTTGTCAATGAATCCGGAAGAAATTGGCACGATCACATTCCCTTTGCCCTTTGGGCTTATCGTACTAGCATTCGTACTTCTACTAATGCCACACCTTTTCTTTGGTATACGGTGCGAGGCTGTTTTGCCTCTCGAAATACAAATACCCTCCCTTAGAATATCTCTTCAGGATATTCTCACCAACGATGATTTCCGCCAAGAGCGGTTAGCCCAATTGGAGCTTCTTGACGAACGCCGTCTTACAGCTCTTGATCACCTTCAAATCTATCAAAAACGCATTAAACGTGCTTATGATAAGCGACTTCATGAGCATACCTTTAAGGTTGGTGATCTTGTTCTCAAAGAGAATCAACATGTAACCAAACTAGAAAAGAGCAAACGTGGAAAATTTGCTCCCAATTGGATTGGGCCTTATATAATCACTCATACCTATGGATCTGCAGTACTTATCGTTTAGCTTCGCAATGGTAAACTGAGCTGAACCCCTTAATGCCTTGCATCTTCGACCATTCTCTTTGTTGAAATTAGTATTATATCACTTCTTATCTACCATGTCGCTCATCCCTTGAGCTCACTTACCACTACATACACTCTGTTTCCTACACTTCATAATAACAATCGAGGCTCACATAGTTTGATCCTCACCTCCCCTTGATGATGCCTTCCCCTTTTTAGTCTAGTCCATGACTTCAAAGTATTAAAATAAGCTTGTATTCTTAAGGGATTTTCTTGAGTCAAACTTCCTACTAACTAGATGCTTCATGCCAAATGAACATCTAGTCATTTAAATTAAATATAGATTTGCTCCCTCGAAGGACAGCTATATGCCGAACTATTGCCCATTATTATATATAGATTGCTCCCCAGAAGGACAGCTATGCATTACAATCATATCTGCTACTATAAATAGATGCTCCCTCGAAGGATAGCTATACACGGTCGCCTTTATCGAAGCTTCTCGCATTGATCGCCGTGAAGACCTCGAGAATAATACAATCAATATCCCTGTAGACTTCCCGCATCGATCAGTCTACATTCAATAAAAGAAAAGCCTCATTCAAAAGGACTTTTGAGTCATGGACTTGTCTATTTAGGGTAGGTTCTCTTTCGTCAGAGCACTCACTTTGTAATAAGTTCTGCGTACCTCAGTTATATCATCCACCTCACCTCACCACTTGTTTCAACTCAAGGGATGTGACGTATATCCGATATATTGTGATTATACAACTCTTTTCACCTATCGACTTCTCGCCTATGCAAGGTACCTAGGGATTCAAGCTCATCCTATGTTAATATGTGGTTTGTTTAGCTCTTCTCAACTACGGGACACTCTTTCCTCTTTGCCTCGCATCTAGGATTGTGTGTTGATCTTAATCAGGACATGGTTCCCTTCTCTTTGGGTAAGCTAACTTTCGCTTTACCTATACCTACATCAACATCGCCCATACCTTACCAACACCAACAACATTACCCTATCAACATCAAAATCTTATCAACCAACAAACTGCCTAACCATACCCAAATTGCCTGAATTCACCTTTCCCTGGTCCTAAGGGAGAACTACATCGATCCCGAGGCCCCTCCTTGCTTTGTGCAATGGGCTATGTAGCGACACTTCGGAGACATGGGGTCTCCAAAGGTTAGCTCGACCATCCCCTACCATAACCTATCTGTGTGGTGAATATAAATATTTTTGTGTATTTCTATTTAATCACAGTCCTCTTTATCCTTTTTTCAAAACACCGAAAATCAAAACACAAACAATCTTATTATTATCGTAACTTAAATCAACATACATATTCAGTTTTATTTAGATGTTAAACAAATACATCTTCTCTATCATCGACACGCAGTCGGCATCCTTATTTATTCTTATACCTTGCTAACATGTACTCAGACCATCACGCCTCATCCCGAACTAGGTGATGATCGTGATCGTCGACCCCTCTCGCCGGGCCTCTCTGTCCTCAAAGGTACCACGGCTATTGGTACCGCCCACTGATCTGCCAATCTCTCCTGTAACATATGAATACGCCCGCTCGCATGGAGGACTTCACCTCTAGTCTCCCGCCCGTGACTCATGACCACTAACAATCCTCTTGTCTCATTCACCTGCGTTTGGAGCTGCTGAACCAAACGCTGTAGACGATCCCTCTCTGCTGTAATCACCGCTATGTCAGGGCGCTCACGCACACCTCGCAGTTCTGCTACCCACCATAATCTATAGGCCTCTGTCATTCCCGCATCCATTACCCTGCGATCGGCTGCTACCTCTTCAGGCCCTTCTGGAGGTGTTGGCCGGGGAGGTGAGAATGCTGCCTCGGCGTCGATCCTCATATATGGTCTATAAGCCAGGGGTATATCCTGCACAAATCCAAATTGTCGCCGCACGCGATCTATAGGAATCCTCTCGATCTGACTGGGTCCCTGGCCAATCACCTGCTGCCTCCTCCTCAATCGGGCCCACTATCAACTCTCTCCGCCAATCAAATAGCTCCACCTCACTCAATAACCCTCCAAATCAACTCTCCACATCAGACAAGTCAATTTGGATTGCAAATAACAAAAGTGACAATGACAGGCCGTATTTTTCTTTTTATAGGTTTTTCGACCTTAACCGATGTCGGTTTATTTTTGCCCTAATAAACCGGTATCGGTCCCTTAACCGATATCGGTCATGCAGAATCGACATCGGTTTGATACCCAACTTTCACCCCATTCTTTGCCCTTCTTTACTCCTTGCCTCTTTTTCACCAATATCGCCTCTGTCCACCTTTGCTGCACAACATTTGTTCACTTGTCCAGCCTGACCTACGGCCTCAACCTACCATTCGGCCCGACCTAAGGCCTCGCCCCAACCTATTTGGCCCGACCCAAGGCCTCGCCCTACCTATTTGGCCCGACCCAAGGCCTCAACCTACCATTCGGCCCGACCCACGGCCTCAACCTACCATTCGGCCCCACCCAAGGCCTCAACCTACCTATTTGGCCCGACCTAAGGCCTCAACCTACCAATTGGCCCGACCCAAGGCCTCAACCTACCTATTTGGCCCGACCTAAGGCCTCAACCTACCATTCGGCCCGACCTAAGGCCTCAACCTACCAATTGGCCCGACCCAAGGCCTCAACCTACCTATTTGGCCCGACCCAAGGCCTCAACCTACCATTCGGCCCGACCTAAGGCCTCAACCTACCAATTGGCCCGACCCAAGGCCTCGCCCTACCTATTTAGCCCGACCCAGGGCCACCGCCCAACCACTTGGCCTGACCCAAGGCCGTATCACTTCCATACCATACCCACAATCAACGTTTTATTTTATACATCCATCATGTACCTTGTGTTCAATCGAGCTCACCTGTTCGTGTTTTCGCATGATTAGGGTCCTTGACTTGATCTGTCGACCAGCTTTGCCCAGACCTAGACCGTGACGTTTATTTCAACCAAACCAACCACTTGGTACTGCCGAACATGCCTAAACGTTCCTGTACCTCACCTGTTATATACCCTGGAGCTACTTCCTATGCCTTGGATACCAGGATTATATCACCCTTGTTTGGATAAACTATCGACCTTTGCCTATGCATTCTTTGGTTTCTTTAGTCAAATCATGTACCCTAGTCGTACATCTTGTTGCATTTCAACATGCGTCTGCTTCCTTGGACATACCCCACCACCTTACCATCCTCTCTACCACATATACCCTTTATCAACCCTATCCCTGATTTCCCGTTCACTCAATCTGTGATAGATTTGAGGGGGATTACCTATATCCTTAACATGAGAAACCACTTCATATTATTGTCCGCGCAGCTTTTCAGAACAAGCTACATGACAATAAGGGGCTAATGTAGACACCAAATTCGTGTCTCACGACCCCTTGTGACCCGCATCCCATTTCGCAACCTAACCTCATTACCTAAACTTTACACAATTATTTATTAATTACCTTGTAATTGATAAATCCACATCACCTTACCCGCCACCTCACTTTGCCACCTCATCATGACCTAGCCCTAACCCTAAACTAACCTAATTAAGACCCATGACTTGGTCTAGACTCACATCCATAACTAATGCCTCCTTACTCGCACTTTAAAAAGCCGACCTTCTAGCCACTTGACCAAGCCCGGCAACTGATCTCTCGGGAGAAAGCGGGGAAGGTGGGCTATTTTACTAAAAATAGCCTACTTTTTCCTTACCGATGCCGGTTCTACTCGACCGCCATCGTTCGGTTACGCAACCACCATCGGTTCCCTGTAAATGGGCTCCCCAAACCAAAACAACGGATCAAAATTTCATTTTGAGAGATCGGTCAAAGGATTTCGGATCAACAGAGAGCATTGCGAGCGAGGCAGTCCGAGATCTTCACTTGACAAAGCGAGAGACGAGAAAAGAAACCAGAAGTGTTTGCAACCAAGGAGATCAACTTGCATCTCGGTCAAAACCAGTAAGTCAGATCTTGCATGTCCCTTTGTCATAACATTTCTTATGTTTTTTGAATCTCAGTCCTCTTAAATCCGTTTCTGAATCCACTACCCAACGTGCCATTGCATCGAACTGTCATTCTTTTGCTTCTAGCCATCCCATTTCCTAATACCATCCAAAAAACCAGCCATTACAAACACCATCTGTATCAAAAAGATCCTATAACCCACCGGTATCGGTTATCAGTAACCGGCGTCGGTCATCAATAACCGCCATCGGTTCCTCTGATCAAAACCAGAAAACCAGCCTTTCCCCCTACCCAGTTTAACAAAATAATTTAATTGATATTTTGCAGTCTTTTGTGTTAATTCATATTAGCAGGGGAACTGACCACCTTCGAAGGGAAGTTTTATATTTCTTGGGCCCAAGGCAGTTTCCTCATTTATTGTTTAATCAAAATCTTGTGGTCTTGTGTTCTTATTTGCAGGTAGTCCTTCCAAGACAAAAAGGAGTTCTCCGCAGTCAGCCTGATCTTTCCCTACGGTACGCGCACACCATCTCCACATTCAATAGGTATTCCTCCTAACCCTAACCTCATCTGTTTCTAAAAGGAATGAAAGGATAGAAGCAACTCTATTCCCAGAAGCCGAAACATTCCGAGCGAAACAGATATACTAGATTAGAGATATGACACTAGAATCATTTACTGAGTTTGGAAATTACCTACGTCTCTGGGTTCATATGAACTGATCTATTAAATTTTCTAGAATAGTAAGTACAATCAAACTCACAATTCATAAAAATAGACCAATAACTAGTAATTTTGTGCTCTCATAACTTCGAAAGAACCTTTCAGAGCCAGTGTTTTTCTTTCACCTTCCCGAGGTACTTGAAGCAACATATCCTTGTTTTTCCTATCCTTCCAATGAGTTTCATTATACAAACAATGTCACAAAATCTCCAAAATAGGAAAATTATATATGTAACAAGTGTCTCGAATTCTAGACAACTTTCCAGGTTTACATCGAGATTCATAAATGTTGTTTCACCATTTTCTTTATGTTTTGAATGTGACGAAATAGATAATGTTGTGGGCTAAGAAGGAATACCTATTATTTTGGTTAGTTGGAGGTTAATGCGCGCGTTCTAACTTCTCGATCTGATGCTGACTATGAGAGCTTCCTTTTGGCTAGGAGGAACTACCTAAAATAGAAAAGAAGACCAAAAAGAAGAGTTAAATGATACAAAATAGCGGACTACCTAGCATACCCTAGATCTCGAGAAGTGTGATACTTCATAAAGATCACAACCCACTATTTTTATAAAAAAATTATTAAATAACTGAAATATGTACATAAACGAATCTAGTGATAGTATTCTAATTTGGGTACCTCATATCACTATCAGCATTGATCTAATTAAATATTAAAAACTATGTGGGTCATGGTCTTTAGGTCGGTTGCGTGTGTTGTTCGGTTGGTTTACAGGTTCACATACAAGGTCTTGGCAAGGTTGGGTAATGTGTTTGGGTTTCTTTGGTAAGTAAGTTGATTACTTGATTTACACAGGTGTAGGTAGGCATAGAGCTCGTCGTTAGTCGGGTATGACCGACCACAATTGAGGTGCTTCGGTGCCGAGCTTTGGGTGATCTATCGGTCACTATAGGAATTTGAGAGGGTTAAATAGGGATTGTTTGGGCTTTCCTCTGTCTTGGGAGAGGGAGTTAGCATGGTGTTAGTGAGGTATATGTTAGGTGTTGATTTAGGGAAAGTCTTATGAGGTTTTGGTTGGGTTTTTGGGTATGGTAAGGAAAAGTTATAGGAGATGGGAAATAAGAGTTTAACCGATGGCATTTAAGGAGAACTGACCACATTCAATGGGGACCGATGACGGTCATTGTGGAACGAGGTTAGAAGGTGGAAAGGGAGGTTTGGGGTTAGACACAGATAGTAAAAAGGGGGATGGTGAGGTATGTGGGGATCTTAGGAACACTCAAATATGCATAGAGGTCAGGTATAGGTGGTTTTATGGTGTGGGTGGAGGAATGGTTGAGTTTACAGAAAGAGGAATAGTGGGGAGAAGGGAATGCAAGTAGAAAATGACAACGAGATGTGATAAAAACTTTAAAACAGGACAAATATGAAATAAGATAGGTGATAAATGTACTTACTGGTATTGCAAGTGAAATGGCTATGTGGTGGTTATGCTTGATCGGTGAGATGGAGCTTGGTACCGTAATGGTGCTTCCTGGAATGCTATCATGAGAGAAATATCTCTAGATTTGTCTTGATGTTGGCTATGGATGCTTGGATGTGTGAAAGAGCTCGATTCTTGCTTGCATGTAGGTCTCTTTTGCTCCCAAAAATTTGAGAATGTGGCCAACCTCTCAAACAAGGTTACCAAAATGGTTATATGGTAACCGACGATGGTTCCTAGTTGACCGGTGTCGGTTTAGGGATGACCAACATCGGTTAAGGTGGGATTCCCTAGGTTTACTAAAAATGATAGATCTTCCATCATTTGGGTCAGGTCTGTCCATTTATCACGGATCAAAATGGATGTTATATTTTTATGAGCGGGAATGTGGTTAGAGGAATAATAGGCATTGATTTTTAGGGTTGAACTAAGTCTTATTCATTTATGGAAACATGCTATGAATAGGTCTATGGTGAGGTGTGCATCCATTTAATTAAAGTAACTAAATTAAATTAATAAATGGGGTGAGGATGGGTATTAATTTAATTCTAAATAATTAAATTAATATTATGTGGGGTATAAGGGTCATGGTTAGGTGAATGTGTGTAAGTTGGTTATTCGAAAGGAGACGAAGGGAGTGTGACCCAATTTTGGTGTCTACATTTTTCCCTTTTTGTCATGTGGTTTGTATTGGTAAGCGGCAGCTGAAAAAAATAGAAAATGGTTGTGTTGAGTGTAAATGAGGGTGGTATTGCCTCAAATTTGGGTGAATGTAACCCCCTCAAACTAGGAACCGATGGAGTGTAAGATGGAATCGATGAGTGGTTTGATAAAATGAGGAGGTGGGAAAATGAAGATTAGTGGGCACATTGGGTAAAGGGAAAAGGTCAAATAAGATAAATAGGTAAATGGGCCAGGTTCAAAGGTAGTAGAAATTGAATGCATGCACACATTGGAAACTACATCATGGTACTGTGGGTTGAGAAGAGTTTCAAACTCTATGTCCTCTAAGATCAATAGGTCTATCCAAATGGTTGAAGTGATTCTGGTATCCAAGGTATAGGATATAGTGCAGAAACACAATAGAGGTCAGGTGCAGGAATGTGTAGGTATGTTCCGGTACACCAAAGTTCATGTCAAGATAAACAACACAACAATAGGCAAGGTAAGGTTGGTAGGTTGAACAACACGGGTAACCACATCGCAAGGTATAACAAGCATAGAGGGTCAAAGGTCACAAAAATGGTTCTGGTCAAGGTATATAGGTAACAACATAGGTAAGGCCAAGATATAGGTAAAATAACAACTCCTTAGATGCAACAAAGGTAATGTAGGGGTACGTTGGGTGTGTAGGTATGGTTCAATGGGCGTCTGGGATGAGAAAAAGGTATGTTGGGATGAATGGTTGTAGGTAAAGGGAAGCTTAGCAAGACCAAACAGTTATAAGGGTGGACCGATGTCGGCTATAGGGTGACTGACATTGGTTGGCTAGGGCGCAAATAGGACCAGAATCGGTCAGGTCAGGTTGGGTTTATAAAACAAAAATTCTGCATTTTATGGAATCATTGTTGTGTTGTACCATTAGAGAAAATGATAGATCCATTTAACTTTGGTGATTTTTGAGAGGAAAGTACGAGGGACTGTACTTAGCTGAGGTGGAGAGATCCAATTGGTGAGAGGAGCTAGGTAGATAGGTCCAAGAGCTCAACGGGGTGCTTTGATTGGGTGGAGGTGAGTGATGGGTGTCGTTATTCCCTTCATTTAATCAACTTCTTATTGATGTCATATCAAACCAGGGGTGTGTCCAAAGTTATATGAAACAAGAGTACTTTAACTGATCTAGTAATTGACTGTAACTATTTTTATATTTTTCTAGGGGATCTCTTTAATGTCTTAAGGACTTCTTGGTAAAACCTTATTCAAATTAAACTATGAAAGCTTGCTAAAAGTAAAACACACTGAAAGCTTGCTGAAAGAAAACACACCGTGCATAAAGGAAACACACTTGTTGTTGAAAAATAAACACACTTTCTTTTGAAAGTAAACACTCATTTAAAATTCTTGAAAACAATTGCAAGAAATAAAAAGATTTATCTAAACACTTACAGGAACAAGTATACAAAAGAATTTAACCGAAAGAACTAAGGCAATACAAAATCAATAGATCTAAGCTATTTGTTAAAGAAATATAAATACCAAATAAATGAATATTCTGGTCCTTGGGGAGTGGGCCCTTGCTCCTCCTTGGATTAGGATTTTAACAACTCGAAATTCTCTCAAATCGAATGGCTATTTTATTGATGAAAACATTCATTATTAAAAATGTACTTGGATCTGGATACTTAATCTATTTCTTTCTTCTCGTTTTTATATCTCTAATAATTAATTTTTATCTAATATAGGTCTTTTTATATACATTTTACAATCCTAGCTATCTCAATGATTCTAATGAAATTGAATCATGCCCAGAATAGATGATGAGTCAGATGGTGGTTGATCAGATAGTTGTAGGATAACTCTTCCTAGATCTCGCGTTCGAAATATTCTCATCCTTCATGATTATAGATGTAAAATTTCTGGATGTGGTTTAAAATAGATAACTCCCATTGGTTTTGGAACTTTGGAGAAGTTCCAGAACCATAGGAAATTATTAAGAACCAAAACTTGTGAGAGTTCTAAAGCTATCACCAGGAGTTCTAGAACTAAGTTCGAAAATTCCAGAAATACATTCGAGATTCGAACTAAGTCTAAAAGTTCCGAACTAAATGATGACTATGTGATGGAGTTCCGGAACTAGCTTGGAAGTTCCGGAACTAAGTTGTGTAGGATCAGACACTATAAAAAACATACTTGAATGCCACTGCTTCATTTCCTTGACTGATTAGACCTACTTTATTACAAAATTGAATTTAAACACACACTATGTTAGGAATTTCAGAGTTTTTAACATTAGGATCACAATCAATCAAAAGACAGATAGTTACATCCTAACTCATATCAGATCAACTAAAAGTCACACAATGCAATCAAACTTAATCAAAAGGAGAGTATGATGAGATCATATATTATACATTAATTAGACATATACTAGCCTCATCATTTCCCCCAAACTTACTTGTTTGTAAGTCCCTTTACAAACTCATTCTTCAAAAGTAGGATCATATGTTCTGCATTCCATTTGATTGCTCAGATCAAATGGCTGAAACTAAATTTTCCAATGCTTAAGCTTAGATGTACTGTACCCAACTCCTTTTTTATTTTCCTCTCCCACTTTTCAAATTCAGAAAGGTCTTGAGGTTCTCTGTTCTGCTAAGGAGACATGGGGGTGAGAAGTATAGGTGGCCTTGTTCACATTCCCATCCATATTTGGCCATAGGTTTCATTGACTTGGGGAATTATTGTGCATAATGCTTTAGCCCCTCTCTAAACTCCATATCAGATTTGTAGGAAAAATTACTTCCCTTCTTTTCAAAGCAAGAGTAAGGAGTTCCCATATTTTTGAGCATCCTTCATAAATATCTTCAAATTTTTCCTCCTCATATGAGGTGAAGGCATCAATACTCTTTTGCAGAATAGTAGGGTACTGTGTCTTAAATATCTTATCAAAGGCATGAGTTCTAAAATGTTGGAGGAAGGCGAAGGTTTATCATAATGAGTTCTCATGCAGAGGCTTGTTGAGGTGGCTTTCAATAAAAATTAAGATTCTCTTTCCTTCCATGCAATTTGGTTTTGCAAAAGAGAGACAAATGCATTGAGCTGACTCTCCCCTACATATAAGTTAATCATAAATCCTATGTTTTTCTGTAGCATATAATTACAAAGATAAAATTCACACAGGAGATTTTTTTGTTCGTTTGTGATAAAGAGTAAGTGCCATGAATTCGATTCATCTTGTAGGTCATGTGGAAGCCCACATGTAATTCTTGACAACTATCAATGAATGAACTGCTCCAAAAGCACACTATATACAGGAGAAGGTCTCCTGCAAGCGAGAAATTTCTCACTCATAATACAGACCATATGAATTTTGGAAAGACATTTATATTTATTTCCTTCCTCCTTATAAAATTTTTCTTCCCATTCCTTTCTTGCCTTCATCTCTTCCTCCATCTTGGTCTTTAATTCCTTATTTGATGTTTTGTCTTCTCTAATCTCTCTGTAAATATCATCCCATTGTTGTTTCAGTGGAAAATAGGTCAACTCAATCGTGTAGAGTCTATGGACACAACACTATGTTTTCTAGAAGTCTAGAAATCTTCCTCTTTTCTATTAGTTGCTTCTGGTTGCTTTGATAATTCCTCAATTCTATCTCAGTGTAAGCTGAGTTTTGAGCTCATCAATGAGTGTTTCCTTTGTTCTAATTTAAGTTTGAGGAAGTCCAATTCCTCATCTATTTATATTATAATAAGTTCTTCTCTAGACAAGAACAGAGCATGTTTAACTTACTTTCTTTCCTCTTCTTCGAGATTATTTGAGGAGTTTGGTATTATTCCTCTATTAAAGGAAATTTTCCTTTTCTTATCCTAGATGCCAACTCTTCTTCTTCATGTGGTGCTGCTGAAGGTTCAGCCTACTCCTGAAAATCTCGATCATCAAATCTCTCTTCTCCTCTATCCATTTCAACATGACTTGGCTCAGGTGGAGTCATGGCCATGCTGCCCAAAATGTCAGTAGCTTCCTCTTCCATCCTTTCCTGCTCACTCCTTCCTTTTGGAGTTCCCCTTGACCTCTTATGAATTTTTCTTATCTGGGGAAGTTCAACATGCCTAGTAGTGAATTTCCCTCTAGAAATTCTTCTTATTGTTCTTTCTTGTTCTTTTGTGGGTGAGCTATCACCGTCAGAGACAAATATTGGCTCTTCTGAAGTTGTTATGGAAGAAGGAATTTCCTTCACAGGTACAGAAGGCTCTGCTATTTTTATCTTCCTCACTGACCTTCTTTTTCTTGGTATGTTTTCTCTTTCCATTTCCCTCTGTCCTTCTACAGGGGCATCAATTTCCAGATTAGCTGAAGGAGAGAATGGGGCTAGAATTGTCCTTCTCATAATATTAGGGTTTTTCTTGAACTTGCCAAGAAACTTATCCCAAATTTCTTCTCCATTCTTCTTTGACAGGAAATGGTGCTGGCATATCAAATGAATTAGACCATGATGCCTAATTATCCCAACACCCCAGGAATACCTCTGAGCCATGGTTTGAATGGAATAAAAAAGAAACCCTAGGAGGTTTATTATGTATTCAAGTTTGGTGGCTCCATACTTCATATATATGAGCATTTTTAAGACTTCTTTTCCCACAGACCCAAACTGACCGTCACAAGTTAAATATTTTACTATCCAAAATGCTACCCTGTCAAAGGGTTTGGGAAAACTGACCCTTCTGACCCATTTTATGATTTTCTTTATATTATAGATGTACTGGGGTTCACTCCTTCTTGCAGTAAGACTTCAACCAGTTCTTTCAAAGTCCCCTTGGCAGGTTGTGGGACATGAACAATGGGCACTCCAGACACATTACTTACAATATTTACAGAAAAAGGAATAAAGACATTTCTCACCTTTGTTCTAGACTATTCTAGGTTTATGACGAATTCTCTTACCAATTCGTCATTATGCCTTGAAAATTTCTTTAGGAATTCAAGCCATCCTGCATGCTCAAAGATGGATGCTACTTCTTCGTCTCATGAGTAGCTGGGAATCATCCTCTAGTTTTGATTTCTTCTTAATCCCCATATCATCTTGAGTTCTATCTCTCTTGATTTTTTTGAATTGGTTGTAGGCCTTCTTCTTAGCTATGGAACCTTAATTTTTAGCCACGGAACCTATGAATTTTCTATTTTTTTGCTGCGGAATATAAACTCAATTCATTGCTCCTTCCTCAAGATATTTCTACAATCTTTATTTCGCTTGATGTTTGCAATAATGATTACTAATGATAATCATGCCACCACTTATTCCATCCAAATCAATTTCATGATTACACACTTGTAATCATAATATATAAATAGATGACTCGTCATACCTACTTTTCAATTAAGTCACATCACACATGCAAACATTTAATCAACCCTAAATAAGTTAAAAGACATAATTACCATTTTTGATGATGTAAGCCTTTTTGCTATGATGAATTGTCATTCCTACAAGTGGAACAAAACATGATTAGATAAGATATTTGGAATTCAAAAGAATTCATTTATTTGAACTAGCCAAAAAGAGGTCAACCGCCATTTCTTGGTTTTCAATTGACTTTGAGAAAAAAATTACTTTTTTTTTGGGGGAAGAAAAATCCATTTGCTAGTTTTCATCTTCTTCCCTTTATTTTGGATCTATCATCTAATTATTTGATCATTTTAGAAGAACTAAGTTCTTCCATATGATAAAATTCTTTGTCTTCTTCAATATTCCTCAAAAATTCATTCTTAGTGGGAGGCTTCCTATAGAGTTTCAGCCTATGTCCATTGACCAAGAGTGTTCTATTATTGCCATCAATGGGAAGTAACTGAATAGAACCATTGTAAAAATATGATCAATCTGATAGGGTCCTAACCATCTAGTTCTCAATTTTCTCTTGAAATGTTGTTACTTAAAGTCAAACAGTAATGCCCAGTCTCCTACTTTGAATTTTCTTTTCTTGATATGTATGTCATGGCATTGCTTCCTTTTCTCTTGAATCATCTCTATCTCGCTGAAGTGCTTCCAGCCTTAATTCATCCAAATGTATGTCATGTCATTGCTTCCTTTGCTCTTAAATCATCTCTTTCTACTGAAGTTCTTCCAACCTTAATTCATCCAACTCATTGAATTGAAGGATTCTTTCTTTTTGAGCTGCATTTAATTCAATTCCCACCTTCATTGTTGTCCTCAATGTCTGAAGTTCAAATTCTATAGGCAACAAGGGATTTTTCCCATAGACTAATTCATATGGTGAAAACCCTGTTGTAGTTTTCCAAGTTGTATTATACGCCTGATAGCCTTCTTCGATAGTCTCTTTACCCAATCTTTTCTCCCATCTTCAACTATTTTAGTAAGGATGTTCTCCAATTCTCTGTTTGTTACTTCACTTTTTGTTTGACTATGGATGGTAAGGAGATGACTTCCTATGATTGATTTGGTAATACCTTATGAAATATTGGATCATATTGGACATGAATTTTGGTCCCTTATTTGAAACTATGCTCCTTGGTACTCCAAACTTGATCATAATTATATTCCAAAGGAAATCAACAACCACTTCCTCAGTGGCATTTTTCAATCCTTGTACTTCTTCCCATTTTTTCACATAGTCAGTACATACAAGAATATATTCCTTCCCTTGTGAAGGAGGATTAAAGGGACCAAAAAAATCTAATCCCCATCTCTCAAATGGTTCAACCAAAACTTGAGGTTGAAGAGGAATTTCATTGGTGAAAGTTGGTTGTCCCATCCTTTGACAAGGATCACACCTCTTGATATATCTTTTCACATCCTTGTACAGAGATGGCCAATAATAACTAGTGCCAAGTATCTTATGAGCTGTTATTTTTACTTGAATAGTGTCCTCCACTTGGTTCATCATGACATGCTTTGAGGATGTCAAAGATTTCATCCTCTCTTACACACCTACGCAAGACAAAATCAGAACACACTTAAATAGAATTCCATTTAACCATTTGAATTGTGCACTGGTTTTAATTAACTTCTTTATTTGTTTCTTAGTGAAAGAAGGAGGGAACTTCCTTATTACAAGATAATTTTCCATATCAGCAAACCATGGTGTACTTGCTGAGATTGCAAATAGTTGTTCATCTAGAAAGTTATCCTTGACTGGATCTTGTTCCCATGTGGTGGTTAGTCTTGACAGAAAATCAGCTACCACATTAGATTTACCTGGATTGTCCACAATGGTAATATCAAATTCTTGCAAAAGTAATAACCATCTAATAACTCTTCCTCCAACCACTGGTTTGTTCATTAAATACTTAATTTTTGAATGATCTGTGTGTACAAATATCTTGTACCCTGTAATATAATGTTTGAATTTATTAATTGCATAAATTACAGCAAGAAATTCCTTTTCAATGGTGGTGTAATTCTTTTTAGTGGGAGTAAGATTCTTGCTAAGATAGTAAATGGCATACATCTTTCCTTCTTCATCTTTTTGTCCCAATACTGCACCAATGGAATAATTTAAGGCATCTATTTGGATATGAAATGGATTTTCTCAATTAGGACCTCTCAATATTGGGGCACTGATTAATTTGTTTTTAATTTCTTCAAAAGCATGTTGGCACTTTTCATCCCAAATAAATTCATAGTCCTTGGTTAGCAAATTAAACATGGGGGCAGCAATTTTACTGAAATATTTTATAAAGCGTCTATAGTACCCAACATGTCCTAGAAATGATTTGATATCTATGGGAGTTTGAGGGATAGGTAAATCTAAAATGATCCTAATTTTGTTTTGATCCACCTGAATTCCTTTTTGTGAAATATGGTGTCCTAATACAATTCCCTCATCCACCATCATCAAACATTTTTCATCACTAAGAGACAGGTTGTGTTGTTCACATCTTGTTAACACTCTATCCAGATTTCTCAAAACATCTTCAAATGTATCTCCATGTACAGTGAATTCATCCATATATACTTCAACACAATCATTTGTTAGATTAGCAAAGATTGTAAGTACAACTCTCTACAAATTTGCAGGAGCATTACATAAACCAAATGGTATCGCTCTATAGGTAAAGGTTCCCATGGACATGTAAATTTAGTTTTGTCTTGATCCTCAAGAATAACTCGATTTGATTGTACCCACTAAAGCCATCCAAGAAAGAAAAGTACTGTTTACCTAAAAGGTTATCTAGGACTTGATCTCAGTGAATGGTAAGGGAACATAATCTCTCATTGTGGCTTTGTTTAGTTCCTCTAGTCAACACATATTCTCCATTTTATATTCTTTTTGGGAAAAATTACAAGAGGAGATACCCAAAGGTGGCTATCGAGATAGGGTATATGAAACCTAATTGTAATAGTTTTTCAATTTCTTGTTTGACTATATCCCTTAAAGCTGGGTTAATCCTTCTTTGAGGCTGCCTAATTGGTTTAGTGTTTTTAGTATAGATGTGATGAGTGTAGATACTTGGATGAATCCCCTTCATATCTTTGTAATCCCAAGCAAAATATTTAGTATGATTTTTTAGAACATCAAACAATTTAGCTTCTTCATCCTCTTTCAACCAGCTATTGATGTTTAAAGTTTTTCCTGGTTGAATTTCAACATGTTTGGTTCCAATATGTGATGAACTGATTTGTGGAAAGGGTTTCATTAAATTATTTAATGGACATGCATGTGGTAAAAACATATGGTATGTAGCAACATCTCCAAAATTTCCTTGAGACAGAATACTAGAAAAAGGATAGTAATGAGAATTATGATACTTATCTCTTTGCAGGCCAAATTCCTCATCACTGCTACTTTCTAGAAATTCTTCACCACTTCCTAATGTACTTGAAATTGAAGCTACTGATTCATCCTCTCCCCACGAGAAATCTTGTTCCTCCGGAGTGAAATCATTTTCAATCAAAGAGAACTGCTATTTTCATGGTTCCAAAACTAAATGTAGTGGTTCCGAACTATAACCGTATGTTACAGAACTAAGTTTGCGGGTTCCAAAACTAAGTTCATGGGTTCCAAAACTAAGTTCATGGGTTCGAACTATTTTTGATTGCACCAAGACAACAAGTTCTCATCCAATGGTGGATTAATCATCTCTTCTACTTCTCTTACATGATCCTACAATGTGATCATAACCAAAGAAGATAATTTTATCTTATTAGTTTAAAGAGAATCAACCCAAAATTATTCATGAATTTCAGTAAAAGGTTATGTGGTAGGATATAAGGAATTTTTTTAGAGTTCTTACCATTCGAGATTGTCATATCACTTGACCTGCAATCTATCAAAGTAGCAACTGTAGCTAACCATGGTCTACCCAAAATAATGGGATAACCCAATGTTTTACCTTTTGGCTGCAATATAAGAAAGTCAACTGGATATTCCCATGACTCTACCATAACCACCACGTCTTCAATAATTCCTTTTGGTTTTGCTACAGACTGATTTTCCATCTGCAATATGGTATTAGTAGGTTGTATACCCGTTAATGGTAATGTTTTTAGAGTATCCACTATCATTACATTGATAGTAGCTCCCAAATCTATCAAAACATTATGTACATCCTTATTTCCTATAGAGACAAAAATAACAGGACTTCTAGGATCTCCATATTTAGGAAGTAATAGTTTTCTTGTTAATAAATCAACAAGTTTCCCATCTACTTTGATAGTCTTGAGATACTGTCTCTTTCTTCCGTGCTTTTTCATGCATAACATTTTGATCAATTTGTTCAATTTTGGAATATCTTTAATTACTTGTAATGGTGGTCTTTCAATATTCAATTTCCTTAATTCTTGAACCTATTCGGACTCCTTGATTCTTATATCTTCTTTAAATCTCTCAGAAATGGAGTCTCAATAGTGTTGCTATTTGCTCCTTTTATTTACTTTCTATATCCTCTTTTGGAACAAAAATACTAGGCTTCTCATTTTCTTCTCGTCATTTCGGTGATTATAAGGGTGGAATGTTAATGATTTTCCCAGATCTAGTTTTAATATCCTTACAATCCATAGCATGTAAATCAACTAATTTTTCAGTTCTGCTTCCATGAACATGAGTTGTTTGTTTGTTTAAGGGATTTGCTATCGGCTATGCCAGCATTTGTGTTTCGATACACTCTCGGTTTGTGAATTCTGTGCGGGGATCCCATGATGGCATGTTGATTATAATTTGGATATGTTCTTCCTTTGGAATAATTAGGGTTCCATCTAGGTTGTCACCAAACATAAGGATTTCCTTGACAAGCCCATGGTTGTTGATGTCCCTAAGCATACCAAGCTTGATTTGTCCAATCTTGAGGGTTCCAAGTTGATTGAGGTACCCAAGGTGGTTTTCCCCAATTTTTGGTATTTCTTGAGTAGCCCATGGCATTTTCCATGGATTAGGATCTGATCTTGGCATAAACTACCCTTGGTTAGGTTGTCTTTGAATAAAATTCAATTCTTCAGCTGTAGATGAGGCACTGGTTTGTTTAAGCTGATTTTTAATGACAGGAAGTAAAGAACAAACATCAGTATCATGTTCTTTAGATTCACAGATAAAGACACATTTCTATTTTATCCAAATGACAATCTCTTAATGCATCCTTTTTCCTGCATCTAGGACAATACATAGCCAATGGTTTAGTTTTGGAATTTTCTTTAGCTTGTAATCCATCCATAGTAGAATTTAATCACACTAAAAATTTTGTTTTAAAGTTTTCCAACTCATCCGTTAGTTTGTTCATATCTGGATTTAGAATTTTTACTGATTTTCCTTTTCTACATCCACCTCTTGTTCTAGAATAGCTTCTACAAATCTATTTAATTCCATTCATTCTTATCTGATCAATATCTCCCCCTCCTATCAAGTTAAGGGCTTCTCTAGATTCGTCATCCAAACCTTTGAGAAAAATGGTTTTACTTAATTCCTCTGTAAGCAAAAATCCACATCTTTTGCTAATAAAGAGGAATTTGTCTAAATAGTCTTCTATGTTTTCATCCTCTTCCTGCTTGATTTTGAAGAATTCTTCCTTCCTATTTCTTCCTCTGCAATAATCCTGGTATTTATCTAGGAAGGCAGTCTCCATTTGTGCCCAAGTGCTAATAGAGTTGGATGTTAATCCCATCAACCACCTCATTGCTGCATCCTTCAAAGTGAATGGAAACAACTTGAGTTTTCAATTATCTATTTTATAAACATAGGTCTAACATAGCACCTTTCAAATAAAACTTGGTCAAGATTTTCATATGACATCCCTCTAAAGGTGGGTAAATGTGTAGGTGAGATATTTTTCATTGATGTTTCATCATCTCCCAATTGGATTGGTTAGGTAAAGGTCCTATCAGTACTCCCTCGGCTTCTCATGCCATTTCAAAAATATTTTCTTAAGTTTATGTATTGTAGGGTACTTCGCACCATCGAACTTGGCCTTTTGCTCTTGATTCAAAACCACCACCCTACCTGGGTAGTGGTCTCGTGACCGCCACCCTAAGCAGGGCGGCGGTCCTATAACCACCGCCCTGCTCAGGGTGGCGGTCCTTTACGCATTTTCCAGAATGCTCTTTTAACATGACTCACGTAAATTTCAACGTTTACCACTTTTTTCACCGCCATGAGCTTGCATTAATGATTTTGGTTCCCTGGAATAGTGTTTTGCCATTGTTTATAGTTTAAGAGATCAATTTGGTTTTTACCTTGGGTAAATGCAAATGCTATAAATAGTTGGCTTGTGCTCAAGCAAATGGCCCCTCAAATTTGCCTCTGAATTTCTCATTGCAATAGATTAGTCTTTCATTTTGCTTAGAATTCTTAGTTTCTTTCATTGCATGCTTAGTTAGTGTTGTTTTGCTTGTTAGGAAGCCACATATCCATCTTGTGCAAGTGTTGTTGATATTTCATCCAATCCATTGGAGTAGAGTAGTTTGTTTTCAATAGGAAGCCATTAAAGTTGCAGGTTTTGTTCTTCAAATAGGATAGTTTCAGGTTCTGGACATTTTATGTTGCATGACTCGCAATAAATCCCACTAGGAATTACATAAGCCAAGCTCTGTACTCTTGCACTATCTCTCTCCTACTCGCATTGTATTCAGTCTGTATCCTAAGCTGCCTTTGTCCCAATATCTACTTCTGTTGATGCTAGCATTACATGCTTTTCTAGATCCACGTGAACACGAAGGAGCGAGGAGATCACACTGAGGGGACAAGATCACACACATCATCGGATTCGCCACTATTCTACAGAATCCAGGTTTTAGCTTTCAAAGTTCTAATTAAAATCATATCAAATAGAGTAGCCAATCACTTTATTTCAGTCAATTTTACTTTCGATATTGCCAGGGAAGTTGTGGGGATTGATAGTTTCTGAGAGACTATGATTCTTTCCTCACTTCTGAGGTAGGATCGAGAGTCTTTCAAATAGATTAGATCAGTTATTTCATTGTTTAGAATAGATTTACAACTGCACAGGCAAGTAGCTATACTCGGTTACTTTGTTTGTTTTAAAATTTGACACTAGGTTAATTGTCAATTTCTAGATATATTAAAATAGCTGCTCCTTCAAATTCATTTATAAAATTCATCAGAAAATAAAAAAATATAGAAGTTATATATGTTATAGATATACTTCGCATAGTTAATTTTATTTTGCTTGCATTTAGTTTACATTATTGCTTTTGTATGACAATCACGGGACCTAGAGAGCCCAGGGAATACGTATTCGAGCCAATCATGCCCCAACCCAATCTCATCACAGCCATAACTAATATAGATCAGAATCTTAGGATCCAAGTCTTCCGAACAATGGTAAACTTACAACAAATCAGTTTCCAACTGCACGGGTTAAACATAGAAGACGACCAAGCACACACATTTTGGTCAAATCAACCAAACTACAGATTACCCTAGATTCATATCCATGACTGTGGAAGGGTTTGAAAGAGAGCAGACCTTTGGTTGTGATCCTTTGGTCCCACATCCAGACGTAGGAGACACTCTCACAGATATAGATACCAGCTTGAGAATTCAGGTTGCACAAACGCCTGTGTAAGATATTCTGAGAGAAGATCACACAATTATTAATTCTAAATATAGAAGGCTGAAAAAGCATATGACTATTGGATACTAGGGATTAGGGATTGATTCCACACATGACCATAGCAGGACCACAACAAATACGAATCTACGGTTGTGACCCACAAATCCACATCCCAACGAGTCCATAGGTGAATCAGACATAGATGTTGGCCTACGTACACTAGTATTCAGATCTACTCCACTTCCACCTATCATCATCGAACAGTTATCCTTGCTAGACACAACTAACAAAGCTAAGGAGTTCTGGACTAGGCCAGAGAATCACCCATAGAGTCAATTATATTTACCATCCACCCTATGACCTTATCTAGAGATATACACGAAACTATCCCAGGTCATTTTCCACGTATTCCACAACCTATAGACCGAATCACGCCAGAGCTCGATATTGATTGGAGCCTTCGAGCAGTCATCCTTGCTGATCGATCTATCACACCAGTTCAGGTTAGGAGGGCCTTCTTTGCCTTAGATTCACAATTTCCACTAGTGCGCGTCGAAGACATCAGATTGCCTAATTAGCTTGTCTGCATCCCACACATATTTAATCCCCACCGGTTGTCTCGGCACGACCTCGGGAGGTCGGGTGCGAGGAAAAGTTACTTGTAGATTCCCATGCTCGCTTGTCACTTTTCCATCGTACAAAATTGGTGAACCCGACGTGAACCTTTCTACTTTCTGATTTGGAGTCATATTTCTACTAGTTCTTTTAAATTAAAATGACCTTTACTACCTCATCAGCTTTCACCATCACCTTCGCTCCTTCCCATTATTCTCACGGGTATTCATATACCCCCGAATATGTCGGGATTTGATGCATATGGTAGGCCTCTCTTAGGTCTTGAGGCATACTACGCTCAACTGAATAGACAATCATCACCCTCGCTCTCAGTATGGGGTGACAACTACTCAACTAACCAGTTGTCAACACAAACTCCAAGGGTCAGATATAGCCCATCTTTCCAAACAGAGGAGTTGGATCAATTCGCTCAAACACAACAAATAGAGCCTTCAGGCTCGAACAATATGACGCTCACAGGAGAATCTAGTTCATCTCCTCAGGTACTACTTAGACCACAAATTAGTAGACAAGCTGACCCATACCTAGTTTTAGATAATGAACATTCGACACGTTATGCCAGGAATGAACAACGTTCCCAAGGTATGTACCCACCTATAGGGAATCTACAAATACAACCCGAGGTCTCTTTTCAAGGAAATACCTCCATGCCATTACATATAGGAAATGCCCTCGGGAAACTTGGCAGGGCAGTGATCAGTTCATAGCAGGATATCACATGCCTATACAACACCATGATATACAACAAACGCCGCTAAGGAAAAACACCGTGACTTCACCAAATGAAGTCATTTCAACGTTAGTAGAAAAAGTGAGGGGGTTAGAACTTGCTCAGGCAAATCACCATTCTCAACTCATGCAGGCAGGAAATTCCAAACCTAGCCAAATAGACCTCCTCACAGGAATAGGTACGTTAGGCGACCCTCAGTATTCACAACAAACACCGACTAGAACCATCATTTCTAACACCGATCTGACACCTCCCGGTCTAGTACAAAATAATCCATTCTTGGACAATACCCCTTCATACTTAAACATGTACTCCAAATCACCACAAGGGGATATGTTCTCCTCTCCCGGTATTTTTACTCAACCACAGGGGTTTCCTTATGCTCCTACCAATGCATATGCGCTATGCCATATCAACAACCCATTCCACCTCCACTCCCTCAATAGGCACCATCAATGGTCGAAACCTATGCGATAGGGACATATTCAAAATACTTGAAAGAGCCCTTAGATTTCACCATACGAAGCGTCATGCTTCCAAGACCTCTTCCCGATTTTCCCAAGTACAAAGGTGAGGGAGATCCGAATGCACATATCAAAGCTTACGCCACAACCATCCGAGAACTACTCCCATGGGATGGGGTTGTTGCTAAAATATTTCCCAAAACCTTGGAAGGTATCGCTCTCGATTGGTATTATAGAATACCTGAGGCTTCCATCCATTCATTCAAGCAACTCATTTCAGAGTTCATCAAGGCCTTTGACATGAACAAACTATTAAGGACAGGAATCAGGGAATTCTTGCACATTAAACAAGAACACAATGAATCTGTCACCCATTTCATCCAGAGGTGGCGTACAGTTCTTTATTCTTTGGCAAGTGCTCCAAATATGGACCAAATGGAACTATGTGATTTATTCCTTCATTCTCTCAGCAGAGAAGTGAAGGAAGAAGTCCAGAAGTTCCCACTAAGAACTTACGATGAAGTACTTGAGAGTGCTCTCCGAATAGATCAAGCGGCAATTGATAGTGGTCACAAAACATATGGAGCAAACGGGAGGTTAATCACCTCCAACCAAAACACTACAACTTATCCTACTATCACGAATGTCAATCAAGGACCTAAAATCCTTAATAAAAATCACGGAGTGACAACGGATGGAGTAACCGATCAGGCTAGAAAGGTAAATGTTGTGAATACTCCACCACAAATAAACAATCAACGAAACAATAACTTTACTCCAACAATCAATACAGTGGATTTTAATCATCCACAACAACAACAACAACAACAACAATGGTGAAGCCCTACACGGGATCCAAATCAAAATTCAACTAGGTATCAAAACCAGAATTCAAACCAAAAACAACAAACGCAAAACTTTAATAGGCAACGGTTTGATCAAAGTTTTAGGCCACAATATACACCGAGCCAACAAACTAGGAATTACAATCCTAACTCGTATTGTGGTTTTCACAAAATCTGAGGCCATGACACTAGAACGTGTCGTGACTACAATAAATTTATGCAACGTTTTCCAGAGGAACAAAGACAACTTTTTATAGATATGTTCTTGGCAGATCCTACGTCACCAGCACCAAATACTTTTACAGGGGTAGTTTCCCCTCAAAATGCACCCCTCCAGATCTTCAATGATCCGCTTCCAAATCACAACAATAACAAGATAAATCCAAATGGGACAAACAAGGGTGTAATTACAGGAAACAATGATCATGAAGCCTCAACTTCACTGAATCCGTTAGTTGCGCCACAACTAGGAAGTCAGCCACGACCTAAGATAGTCGGTTTAGTGGAGTTAGATGCCGAACTACCCATAGAAGCTGTAACAAGGACACGAGAGTATTCCTCTCAGCTAAGTCCAAGCTACCCGCTAGAAACAGACAATATCCAACAAGTATTAATAAAACCCGTGGGTGCTTACGACTTAATTAATGATCTAACAAAAACCTTCTCACACATCTCCTTTTTGGATTTATTGAAGAACTCCCCTACTCACAGGGCTGCTCTTTTAGAAGCATTGGGTTTAGGTCATCTAATTAGCATCACTCCACCTCCCGAAACACAGGTAAACCATATAGACTTTGATATCCACCTCCGGGGCAGCCGGATAGGGACACCGAATTCATATTCGAAATAAACAAAATGCCAACAGATGCTGAGATTGCACGCCGAGGTGATCCGGCCTTACACTTGCAAGTGTGGGTTTATAACAATTATGTGAAATGCGCGATGGTTGTGATGGGGCAGCAGTTAACATAGTCCCTTTTTCTTTCCTTCAAAAGCTAGGGTATGGAGAAACGAATTGTTCCACAACCCGAAATACACTAAGAGGCTATGATAGCCTTAAAGCCACTTCAATTGGAACTATAATACTACCGGTCACCTTAGGACCCAAAACAATCCTGACTGAGTTTTATATTATAGATCGGAAACTAACTATAATATGATCCTCGGCCGACCATGGATACACCGTATGAAGGCAATCCCTTCTACGCTATTTCAAGAAGTAAGATTCTTGCATTTAGGAAAGGTGTTCATAGCCAAAGGTGATCCAAAACCATTCGATGTACACCTGGCTGACCTAAAGAAAAGACCAGGCATGCACTCGGAGTTTGAACTCCCAACGAACCAACTTAATAAACCTACCGACGTGAAACCAGAAGAAAAGTTGGTACCTACGATAGATCTTGAAACTATGAGCCTAGCCAAGGCAACCCCAGCCCCCAAAGATGAGGCTAACACTTTGTAGAAATAGTATCATTAGGAACTACTACAAAAATTGTTGAATTACTAGAACAGGATCTACCAATGTTCCTACCATTTGATTCTGTAGGCATGGGGTGCACCCTAGGTGTCGGTTCTCTCCCAGCAGTAGATCTCTGCATGGTAGAGGTAGAAGATGTTAACACAACAAATATCCCAGTGCCCATATTCCCAGCTAAGTATTGGACTCTCCATTTCGATGGAGCTAAATGTCATTACGGAGCTGGGGCAGGAGTAATCCTTACTTCTCCCGAAGGAAAAGTCCTACCATTTTCCTTTAAACTAAATTTCAATGCACAAACAATGGCGCTTGAGTATGAAGCCCTCCTCCTTGGCCTCATCTTAGCTAAGAGAATCGGTGTTGATAACATCAGAGTGTTAGGAGACTCGCAATTGGTAGCAAATCAAGTTGCTGAGATGTATGAAACCAAAGCCGAGCACTTACAACTCTACAAAACAGCTGTACTAAATTTAAGCAAAGAGTTTGACTTCATATCAATCGAAGCAATCCCACGAGAACAAAATCTTCTCACCGATTCAATAGCAACCTCAGCATCGCGCTTTACTCCAAATAGTAAGTTAGAGGATACCCGTTTCATGGTATCCCTTCGTGATGAACCATTGATAAAAACAATGTCAAATCCTCTTTTAAATAGAAATGAAAACAAATCTACTATCCTAGACCACATCGATAGTGATACAACCACTCTTGATTTCTTAAACACCTATGCGGCATTACATCTCACCCATCACGTAATAGATTTGTCTTTAATTCCACATTCATCTTCTTACTTCGGGAATCCCATGACAGAGCTTCCCCCACAAAAGGAACTCAACATATACACAGTCGAGAACGGAGATGATCTAGAACTACCTCCCCCCCTTGAGTTTGAAGAAGGTAACGCTTCTTTAATCGAAGAAACAATTGATATTAACATCGGAATGGAAGATGAACCAAGGATATTGAAGTTAGGATCCTCGTTAACTCCATTAGAAGTAGAAATACACACTCGGATCCTCAAGGAACATCAGAAGGCTTTTGCATTTAATTATAAAGAAATGACAGGGGTTGCACCACACATTGCGGTGCACAACCTCGTCACTAAATCTGATGCAAAACCGATTAAACAAAAATCAAGACCAATGAAACCCAAGGTAGCTCTCATGGTGAAAGAGGAGGTAATGAAACTCCTCCAAGTAGGATTCATCAAACCAGTCGATTACTCTCAGTGGGTATCTAATATCGTTCCCGTTCTCAAAAAGAATGGGAAGATACGCATCTGTGTAGACTTCCGAGACATTAACAAGGCATGTCCTAAAGATGACTTCCCATTACCATCTATAGATGTCATCATTGATGCAACAACTGGATTTGAGCTTTTATCTCTCATGGATGGATTCTCGGATACAATCAAATCAGAATATCCGAACAAGATCAAGCTAAAACCACGTTTATAACTCCTTGGGGAACCTATTGCTATGTGTTATGCCATTCGGTCTCAAGAACGCCGATGCTACATACCAGCGGGCTATGACGTATATATTTCATGATCTTATTCATAAAATTGTGGAATCCTACGTAGATGACTTGCTGGCTAAAGCCAAGAAACGTTGTGACCATCCGGAAGTGCTTCGCGTCATTCTTTCACGTCTGATAGAATACGGAGTCACGCTAAACCCTGAAAAATGTGTCTTTGGTGTGACAGGAGGGAAGCTCCTAGGTTACATTATATCATCACGTGGGATCGATGTTGACCCAACCAAAATTAAGGTTGTTCTCGAAATGGTCCCACCTTCGGATGAATCTGGAATCAGATCATTTCTCGAAAACTTGGTGCGATCCGAGATTCATCCCGGACTTAAGTTTCGCCATTCATCCAATCAACAATCTACTCAAGAAATATTATAGCATTGATTGGACCGAAGACTGCAATGAAGCTTTCAACAGTTAAGCGTTTCTTGTTATCACCACCTACGCTAATGCCACCTAAGCCAGATCACCCGTTAATTTTATATTCGCGAGCCACCAATGTCTCGCTAGCCTGTATGCTGGCTCAAGAAGATGATGACAATAGAGAACGTGTGATCTATTTCATTAGCCGACATTGCTCGACTATGAAACATGCTACACACAAGCGAATGAGAATGCCTCGCCATAGTCTTTGCAACAAAACGCTTAAGACATTACATGTTAAATCAAGAAACAAAGGTCATTGTAAAACAAAACATTTACGAACTTTCCTCACGCAAGGGTCCTTGTCTAAAAAGGCTGGACACTTTATAACCTTAATGGGTGAATTTGAATTAAAATTCATAAATCAGAAGTCGGTTAAAGGACAAATCATCATGGATTGGTTAGCTGATAATCCATTAGACGGAGGTGATCTAGTAGATCTGGACTTTCCAGATGAGTGCGTATACTACATCGAAACCCGACCTTCTATCTCTGAGTGTCCTTGGTACACTGATATCATTAATTATATCATGGACCGTACATATCCAGAAGGTGCTACACCACAACGAAGAAGGCGGTTACGCATTATCGTAGCTAAATACGTCATCATAGAACAAGTGCTCTATCGAAAAGTGTTCGATGGAATGCTTCTAAGATGCGTCGACACAGAAGAATCCAAGAGGATTCTCCACGAATCTCACAGTGGAATGTGTGGAGGCCACTTTGGTGGCCATGCCACCACTCGAAAAATACATCGAATGGGCTATTTCTGGCCTACTCTAGAACACGACGCAGTAGAGTTTGTACGAAGGTGTCATAAGTGCCAAGAATTCTCTCATGAGATTCACATGCCGGCACAAGCTCTACAACCAATCGCTACTCCATGGCCCTTTTCTACGTGGGGCCTAGATTTAATAGGGAAATTCTCTCCCTCATCTATAGATGGCCATAATTTCATAATCACGGCCACCGAATATTTTACCAAGTGGGTAGAGGCTATGCCTCTTACTACTGTGTCGGGTTCTGTAATCGCCAAGTTCATTTTGAACCAAATCATTTGCAGGTATGGTATCCCACAAGTCATTATCTCAGATAATGGGACTTCTTTTAAGAATGATGAAGTTCACAAATTATGCAATAAATTTAAAATAAGCCATCATACAGCCTCCTTGTATTACCCTCAAGCCAATGGATAGGCTGAGGCGACAAACAAAACATTAAAAGCCATTCTCCTTAAAACGGTGAAAGAAAACAAATGAGATTGGCATTTGAAGTTATACCCAGCCTTATGGGCCCACCGAACCTCAATAAGGACACCAACAGGAGTGACTCCTTTCTCGCTAGTATTCGGGGCAGAAGCAGTTCTCCCGCTTGGAGGTTGAAATACCCAGTCTCCGTATTTCATTACAAGGGATCCTGGATGAAGACGCTTATAGAGAAGCACGTCTCTCCCAACTAGAAAGCCTAGATGAAGCTAGGTTAGATGCTGAATAGTGGCACAAAATCTATGCTGACCGGATGTGCTTAAGTATAACAAGAAGGTCTATGAATGTGATATATATGAAGGTGATCTAGTTCTAAGGCTGGACAACTAGGATCGACAAGAAGACCGGCGAAGGAAGGAAGTCCGGCCCAAATGGTTGGGCCCATACCGAGTCATGAAGGACTATGGAAATGGTGCATATCTCCTATGTATGCTGGAAGGTGAGGAATTTGGTGAAATAGTCAATTCCCTACACCTCAAATGATTCTACGCGTAAGCAACTAGTACTACTTGTATAATTATATCTACATTGCATCTTCATATAGATTAGGATCATTTTGTCCACTTGTTTCATACAAAAATTGTGATCAAGGAATTTATTCTCAAAGCAATTCATTACAAACTCATGATGTTGTTGGCATAAACACTCTAATCATACTTCTCTATTTCCATGATATCATCAAACTATTTCGGAATCATTTCATCAAATAAAGCTAGATATGACAAGGTCTTAACGGTAACCATGCCAAGATCTGCGGGTTTATTCTCACTTTTGGTTTCTTCTTAGGATGGGTGTCTTGCCTATGGTCTATTCTTGAAGCTTCATGGTGTCACATCTATCCCGTATGTATATCTCTTTGGAAATAAGAACACACTGACATTTTGCTCAAATAAACAAGTCAAATATAGATCAAACAGAAAATTTTAAATTTACACATTTCCTTGCCCCACCAACCTTTGGTGATGAGCTTGCATCTCTTACTAGTGACGTAGGGTTGGGAAAGGATGGAAATGCCCTTACTCACCTATGCCTTGCCTATGGTGATAAACCCACGCTTCTTACTAGTAGCATGGGGCAAGGTGTGGGGGGTCCTCTTGACAAGCAAATGCAAAAGGTCATAAACAAACAATTCAAATCTTGAAGTCTTGAGTCAAAAGCAAATGAATCGGATGTCCAAAATCCCAAGAGAATTAAGAATCCTAAAACCCAGATTTTGTCTACCATATGGCCATCTACGGATCTAAGTCTAGATAAACCACAAAGCAAGTTGCATCCCAAAACTATGAAGTCACTCGAGTGGAGTAAGCTTGTAGCATCCTAATTTGATTCCACAAAGCTTTGTCTATCTTTCATCAATATCATTTCAACACATTTCATAACTTGTGCCCTTTTCAGCTCTCGGTGATGAGCCCTCGCATCTTACTAGTTGCGTGGGGTTAGGAGAGGGGCAGGTTTATCTACTTATCATACCAGCTTATCTTCACCACTTTGCCAAAGCAAATATGAAGTATCCAAAATTGCTTACAGAAACTAAGATTCAAAATCACATTGTATCTACATTATCATATATCAGCATCATGAAATACAAAAAGAAAGTAAACACTTGCATCATTTGTTCTCCATTGCATACATTCTAAAGAGCATATAAGCATAATATCATAGTTCACATGAGGAAACGGAAATGCAAGTAAGCCATAAATGCCAAAAGTCTGATCCAAAAAATATATATATATATATATATATATAAAATTCAAAATTCCTGTACAATGCCATCATGCGCTAAGCATGGTCAAAACGCTCAAAGAGCCCGAGATATACAAAAATATCATGCAAAAATCTAGGGGAGCCAAGTGGCTTCTCAACCCCTATGAGACCCCTCTGAAGGTGCACGCCCATGCCTAGGACTCCGGCTACGCCGGCGCTCTGAGTGCACGGAGGGCTCAGGATCCCGAGGGGCAGCCACAGTCTCGCCACGAGAATGACTCCTCATCAGGCGCTCGGCTGTCCTATACCCCGCTAACTCCGTATGGAGAGTCGATACCATCCTGGCCACATGCCAGATAGGGGCAAAGACGTCAGTATGTCTGCCAGCTATTGAGGGCTCCCCGACATCCACAGATAGCTCCACACGGGTCCTCTCCATGGGAATCATCAGGGTATCGGTGCATACCCTGCGAATCAGGTCCCGCCACTCATCGGTCTCTCTGCAAACAAAGGAGAAAACAAATTAGAAATGAAACAAGAGATAAAACACAAGTGTAAACAAAAGGAGAGATAGCAACTAAGGAAATCCTAACTAAAAACAAACATTAAAAGGAAGGGTGGTAACTTACTCGGATCACCAGGCCTCCAGGATGGATCTCTAGGGTCAGCACCTGCCACAGATGCCGCCGCTGACTGAGGTGCTCCCCCATGGCTGGAGCAACGTAGCATCCTACAATGGACTCATCCTCCCCACCATGGCCCTGGGAGAGTGGCTCCTCTGAAACCAGAGTAACTCTCTCTACACTCTGCTCGGCCCTCTCTGCCTGCATGATATCCTGAGTGTCATGCCACTCAGGATCACTTGTCCTCCTCAGTCTCCTCCTCTGTCTCTCCCCCTGTGAACTCCTCGGACTCGGAGTCTATGTCGATGGGGTCATCGCTGCTATGGGCAGGACCCGGAAATCCAAAGCAAGGGTGCCTGAGGCGCACCGGCTCTCCCTCGGGCACGTACTACCCTCCTAGGCCAAATAGGAATGCCAGGAGTAACAACTGTCCAACCCCGGCCTCTAGGACCCCCTCTGGCCTCTCGAACTGACCTGTATACTGGCACTACTAGGGGAAGCATGCCCATGTAGGGTAGGCCAAACTACTGAGGAACTCGGCCAAAGGGGTGTATCTCCACTCGCCCCACTCTGTCAATAAGCTACCCTGTGGTGGAGCAGGAGATCAAAGTAAGAGCCTCCTCGCCCCATATACCTGCCATGGTCTGATATGGTGTGGCCTCCATGTCATCGGTGGTCAGAGAAGCAACTGGCTGATGAGGTGCTCTGAGCACCGACATATCTGTCCATCTGGCTGCCCTCACAGCTCCGGGATCTGTCACCTCTACACCTCTACCATAAGGAATGAAGTGCTCGTAAACCCAACTCATGACCAGGGTCGGGTGGCTCAAAGACTACCCCTGTAAAATGGACTACCCTGTATAAGTCATGGTAGGTAGTCCCAAGTATGTCTACTCCCCAGTGTAAATCCGGCCATGGCCCTCGATCTGTGCAATGATGGGGGACCAACAATATAGTAATGTGTCTCCTCCCTTGTCCCCGATCAATCTCGAGGCAAGGATCCCCATAATAGCCTGGCGAAGCAAGGGGATGGGAAAACTAGGAATAGATCGAACTCTGACCCCCTTCTTTGAACCCGTGGAGATGACTGCATCTCCCATGTAGGAAGCCCACTATGCTATCTGGGCCCGTGAACCTGCTGTCTCGAGGGTGAGTCATCTCCCGATGATCGGGACCCCCAGGATACGGTAAACATCCTCTAGTGTGATGGTCCACTCACCTCGGACCCCTGGTAATCGGAAGGTGTTCCGATCAGCATCCCAGTAGGAAAATAAGTCACAGAGTATGTGACTGGATGGTGCAACATGGGGGACCCACGATATACGTAGTATACCAGCCCTCTGAGAGTATCCTGCTCGTCCTGTGAAAGGGCATCTAACACTGACTGGGAGCCAGTCACACTCCCTCTCTCGGCTCCACCAAATGTACTCCTCTCTCACCTGCATACACCCAAAAACACACAAAACAAAGCAAGTTAGCATCCAAGTGACATTAGAAAAATCATGAAAACACATAGAAATGCTAAAAATGCAAAAACAATCTCAAACAGTGTTCTTTTTTGAATTACGTGAAAAACCGCCACCACGAGGGGAGGCGGTTTCGTAACCCGCCTTAAGGGCGGTGGTCTTGTAACCGCCACCCTAAACAGGCGGTGGTCATGTAACCACCACCCTAGGCAGGGCGGCGGTCATGTCCCGAAAACCCACGCGGGTTTTATAACTTAAAAAGCCTAAAAACACCAAAAAAGGACCGTTTTAGCTAAAAACAAAGCCTACCCAGTAGGCGCCCCCCCTAGATGGACCTTTTGAACCTAACATTTTTGAAAATAACCCCCACGACAAAGGTTTTAGCATTTTAAAATTTTGGGGGTAAAAACAATAAATTGAGGAGAACTAACCTGTGATCTCGCGGGTCGATGATCTACACGTGAGGCATGATCGCTATCTCGCCACGAACGTTTTGACTCTACTCTCATAAGAAACCATCACCGTGGGTCCCAGAGCTCAGAATCAATCAAATCAACACGCGCAAATGAATAGGAAAATGGGCCCACTTTCATATATATAGCAGCCTGACTTGTTTTGAATGTTTTTTTCACAGGTTTGGAGCACCGACGGAGGTAAGTTCTTACCCCCACACAAATGGTACATCCTCATTTCCCATTATTTTAGCATTTATTTTCCAATCTATCTTGTCTATCTGCACTTGAGTTCTCTTTTCGTTTTGCAGGAGCGGGAATTTTTAGATGGCATCATTTCGACACACGGACGTATCAGGTATGACTTCCAACTTCCCATTTCGGGACCGCCATACTCGGACCCACCGTTTTACGCCTCTTCATGGCTAAAACGCTTCTCCGAGGGGGCAATATGTACGTACCCAAAATTGTAGGGTACTGCACCATCGGAACAACGTAACACGTACCCCAATGATGATACAAGTCTCCTCGCAAGGTGTTCGGGATCCGGAAAAGCTCCCCAAGTGTGCGTTAACATCCCGCATGCCCCACTTAGCCCCCGTGTGCTTTGTTTTTCTCTTTTCCCCTCTTTTCTTGGCCTTTTTCTCTTCATTATGAAACCGCCACCTGCCTGGCGGCGGTCTCTCATGACGCCTACCCTAAGCAGGGGCGGTCCTCTTAACCGCCCCCGCTTTCGGGCGCGGTCCTTTACGCATTTTCCAGAATGCTCTTTTAACATGACTCACGTAAATTTCAATGTTTACCAGCTTTTTTTCACCACCATGAGCTTGCATTAATGATTCTGGTTCCCTGGAATAGTGTTTTGCCATTGTTTATAGTTTAAGAGATCAATTTGGTTTTTACCTTGGGTAAATGCAAATGCTATAAATAGTTGGCTTGTGCTCAAGCAAATGGCCCCTCAAATTTGCCTCTGAATTTCTCATTGCAATAGATTAGTCTTTCATTTTTCTTAGAATTCTTAGTTTCTTTCATTGCATGCTTAGTTAGTGTTGTTTTGTTGTTAGGAAGCCACATATCCATCTTGTGCAAGTGTTGTTGATATTTCATCCAATCCATTGGAGTAGAGTAGTTTGTTTTCAATAGGAAGCCATTAAAGTTGCAGGTTTTGTTCTTCAAACAGGATAGTTTCAGGTTCTGGACATTTTATGTTGCATGACTCATGTAATAAATCCCACTAGGAATTGCATAAGCCAAGCTCTATACTCTTGCGCTATCTCTCTCCTACTCGCATTGTATTCAGTCTGTATCCTAAGCTGCCTTTGTCCCAATATCTACTTTTGTTGATGCTAGCATTACACACTTTTCTGGATCCACGTGAACACGAAGGAGTGAGGAGGTCACACTGAGGGGACAAGATCACACACATCATCGGATTTGCCACTATTCTACAGAATCCAGTTTTAGCTTTCAAAGTTCTAAGTTAAAAGCATATCAAATAGAGTAGTCAATCACTTTATTTCAGTCAATTTTACTTTCGATATTTCTAGGGAAGCATGAGGATTGATAGTTTCTGAGAGACTATGATTCTTTCCTCACTTCTGAGGTAGGATCGAGAGTCTTTCAAATAGATTAGATCAGTTATTTCATTGTTTAGAATAGATTTACAACTACACAGGAAAGTAGCTATACTCGGTTACTTTGTTTGTTTTAAAATTCGACACTAGGTTAATTGTCAATTTCTAGATATATTAAAATAGCTGCTCCTTCAAATTCATTTATAAAATTCATCAAAAAATAACAAAAATATAGAAGTTATATATGTTATAGATATACTTCGCATAGTTAATTTTATTTTGCTGCATTTAGTTTACATTATTGCTTTTGTATGACAATCACGGGACCTAGAGAGCCCAGGAATACGTATTCGAGCCAATCATGCCCCAACCCAATCTCATCACAGCCATAACTGATATAGATCAGAATCTTAGGATCCAAGTCTTCCAACAATGGTAAACTTACAACAAATCAGTTTCCAACTACATGGGTTAAACATAGAAGACGACCAAGCACACACATTTTGGTCAAATCAACCAAACTATAGATTACCCTAGATTCATATCCGCATGACTGTGGAAGGGTTTGAAAGAGAGTAGACCTTTGGTTGTGATCCTTTGGTCCCACAGCCAGATGCATAGGAGACACTCTCACAGATATAGATACCAGCTTGAGAATTCAGGTTGCACAAACGCCTGTAAGATATTATGAGAAGATCGCACAATTATTAATTCTGAATATAGAAGCTGAAAAGCATACGATTATTGGATACTAGGGGTTAGAGATTGAATCCACACATGACCATAGCAGGACCACAAAAAATACGAATCTACGGTTGTGACCCACAAGTCTCACAGCCTAACGAGTCCATAGGTGAATCAGACATAGATGTTGGCCTACGTACACTAGTATTTAGATCTACTCCACTTCCACCTATCATCATCGAACAGTTATCCTTGCTAGACATAGCAGCTAACAAAGCTAAGGAGTTTTGGACTAGGCCAGAGAATCGCCCATAGAGTCAATTATATTTACCATCCGCCCTATGACCTTATCTGGAGATATACACGAAACTATCCCAGGTCATTTTCCATCTATTCCACAAATAGCTTAATAATCACGATTGGAGCCTATTGATTGAGCCTTGAGCCTTGAGCAGTCATCCTTGCGATCGATCTATCACACCCGATTTTAGGTTAGGAGGGCCTTCTTTGCCTTAGATTCTCAATTTCCACTAGTGCACGTCGAAGACATCATATTTCCTAATTAGCTTGTCTCGCATCCCACACATATTTAATCCCCACCGGTTGTCTCATGACCTCGAGAGGTCGGGTGTGAGGAAAAGTTACTTGTACTAGAGGATGTTATGGATTCTTGTGAAGATTTTTTTGGAAGGAATCTATCCCGTGAGTCTCTTGGTCTACTTATATATTTTGTGATATAGTAGGAAAGATTCTTCAAATAATAAATGTATGTTTTTGTAGACACCAAATTCGTGTCTTACGACCCCTTGTGACCCGCATCCCATTTCGCAACCTAACCTCATTACCTAAACTTTACACAATTATTTATTAATTACCTTGTAATTGATAAATCCACATCACCTTACCCGCCACCTCACTTTGCCACCTCATCATGACCTAGCCCTAACCCTAAACTAACCTAATTAAGACCCATGACTTGGTCTAGACTCACATCCATAACTAATGCCTCCTTACTCGCACCCAAAGCCGACCTTCTAGCCACTTGACCAATCCCGCAATCGATCTCTCGGAGAAAAGCGGGAAGGTGGGCTATTTTACTAAAAATAGCCTACTTTTTCCTTACCGATGCCGGTTCCTACTCGACCGCCTCGGTTACGTGAACCGCCATCGGTTCCTCTCAAATGGGCTCCCAAACCAAAACAACGGATCGGAATTTCATTTTGGAGATTAGTCAAAGGATTTCTCAATCAACAGAGAGCATTGCATGCGAGGAACAGAGTCCGATCTTCACTTGACAGAGCAGAGACGAGTAAAGAAACCAGAAGTGTTTACAACCAAGGAGATCAACTTGCATCTGTGCCAAAACCAAGAAGTCACATCTTGCATGTCCTTTGTTATAACATTTCTTATGCTTCTTGAATCTCAAAGTGCTCCTAAATCTGCTTTCAATCCACTACCCAACGTGCCATTGCATCTAACCTGTCATTCTTTTGCTTCTAATCATCCCATTTCCTAATACCATCCAAAACCAGCCATTACAAACACCATAGCCGCCAAGAAGATCGTAGAACCCACTCTACTTATCGGTGACCGCCATCGGTTATTAGTGACCGCATCGGTTATAATGAATCGCATCGGTTCCTCTGATCAAAAACGAAAACCAGCCTTTCCCCCTACCCAGTTTAACGAAATAATTTAATTAATATTTTGCAGTCTTTTGTGTTAATTCATATTAGCAGGGGAACTGACCACCTTCGAAAGGAAGTCTTATATTTCCTGGGCCCAAGGCAGTTTCCTCATTTATTGTTTAATCAAAATCTTGTGGTCTTGTGTTCTTATTTGCAGGTAGTCCTTCCTGACAAAAAGGAGTCTCTCGCAGCAGCGGTCGGCTGATCTCTCTCTACGGTACGCGCACACCATCTCGACATTCAACAGTATTCCTCCTAACCCTAACCTCATCTGCTTTTAAAAGGAATGAAAGGATAGAAGCAACTCTATTCCCGTGGCCGAAACATTCTCGAGTGAAACATTTTGCACGCACTTATGGGGGACCCATTTTGGGTTTCTTTCTCTTGCTTATTTTCATTTAGGAAGCATATTTGCTTGTTGCGCTTTTTGTTATATATTTCGTAAAGAATTTGTCTTGCTTTCCTAGTTTCGCATTAGTGAAAGTCATCTCTCTTGCTTCATCGAATATAATTTTCGATTTGGGTTTAAAACGCATGCATTGCATTCCTGCTTGTTGTTCTTCAATTCTAGTGAACATAGATTAAGTAATGTGTCGTATACACGTGGGGGTGATATCCACGGTATTGACAGGAAATTAACCTTAGTTTCACTGCACAACACATACCGAATCACTTCACAATTAACACAACAGCTCAAACATCCCCCCTTTTCCGCGGTATTCCTCCACCCGATTGAGGTAACCTTATAAGCCAAAACAAACTTGACATTTCCCCTAGGTCTTGTTGTTTAGGATTCTGACATCATCTTACGTCTAAAGGCATAAGCCCACGATAACTAAAATTAACCCTAGGATTAATCTCTAGATTTGCGTGTGCCTCTTGCTTGTTTCCAAATTCTATTTTCTCTGTCATACTTTGTCTTCTGTGATCAATAAGTTGATAAATATACTCAACGTTGCTAAAAATCAAATTAGCAGCCTTTTATATCTTCTTATCCTAGACTTTTGACACCGGCATCGGTTAAGGGACCGACGTCGTTTTCTCTGTGACCGACACCGGTTAGTAAACCGATATCGGTTACTGTCTTCATCAGCCCCTGACAAACCAGCAACTTGCCAAATTCATCATTCTGAGGTTGTTTTTGTTCTTGATAGATTAAAACTTTCCTGTGTGTTCTTGTCTATGGTTGTCATCACTCGGAAGCAAGCCGCCGCCATGGTTTCACATGCCTCGCTTCCGTGTCTTTGCCTCGAATCACCCCTTCACATTCTATAGGGAACCCTACGGACACTAGTGAGATCCCCCAAATTCCTGTAGGAGACAAGGACTTTGCCAAATTTCTGGATGCTAATCCCAGCGCTGTACAATACTATTTGTCTCATGCCCCCGACCGTACGCCTGATGGTCAGCTCCTTATTGGCATGCCTATTAGTATAGCTGCTCATTTAGCTCCCACTCCTCCTGATAACAATGCCTTACTTCCTGCATCTCTAGCCCCGTCTCCCAATCCGACAGCTTCAGAGGTTCATACGACCCCGATTAGCTTTCCTTTGGTTAACCTTGGACCCCACGTATCGTTACCACCAACCGCCCTGCCTCATCTCTCTTCGCACCACTCCATTCATGACTTACTCTCTGCCACCTATTCACACGAGCTTTCCTTCTCAAGCTCCACCTACCTTTTCGCTCCCATACACGTATCCAAAGAACCTCAACACCTTATATGGGACATCCCTATTCTCGTGGCATCATCATCTCATCCAACCACAGATTTCATCAAACAAATGATGGACAAAATGCAAAACCTGGAGGCTTCCGTTTCAGGAAGTCGTAGCGCCTTGACATACGAGCAAGTTTTTCGGGAGCCCATTCACCCTTCTGTCCCCCTTCATTCATACCCTCCTCAATGGGAGTTGCCAAAGTTTACTCGCTTTTAACAAAGAAAGAGGATCCTCAACAACACTTGCGATCATTTAGACATGCTTGTTATTTGATTGCCCATGATGACGCCTTGTTACTCTGCACCTTCCCCATGTCCTTATCCGGACCCACCTTGGAGTGGTACAGTGCTTTAACCCAGCATTCGATCTTCTCTTTTAACCAACTAGCCCAATCTTTCTTGGATCATTTCTCCATTAACATTGCCAAGAAAGTATCTATCACCGACCTCTATGCCATCCGACAATTTGAAGACGAATCTATCGCAGATTTCGTTGGACGATGGCGGGGCCTTATCAACCAACTTACGTATGCCTTGCCTCAAACCGAACTCATTGAACTATTTACGTGGGCCTGCGCTAAGCACATCTCCCCTACCCTCCAAATTCAAACTTTCCACACATTCGATGAGGCCTTTACCATGGCTCGGAAACTTGAAATTCGAGCCTTAGAAGAAGAGAAATTGCGGTTGCGTAACAAAAACCCCAATTTCCAAACGCCTGATTCTACCAACAAGCCAAACACCACCACTCCTCACGCGTCCACTTCTTCTAAATCAAAAGGAGCTGTCCACGCGGTAATGGTCAAATCTCAAACACCGTCCAATACTCCACCGAAAACCACTTATAAGTACAAAGCCGAGCCCACCGCTTACACTCCCTTGGGGAAACTTATGGCGTCATCCTCGGAGAAATTGCTCAAAGTGGGGCTATCACCTTGCCCCTTGTTAAACCTCACTCTGGGTTTGATTCCACCCGCGCAATACCTTCCTGGTACAAAGAAAATGACTTTTGTAACTTTCACCGCGTAAAAGGACATAGTCATGAAAACTGCAAGATGTTGAAAAATATAGTACAGGAAATGGTTGACGCAGGGGATATAACCCTCGATAATCCTAATGCCCCTGCTAACCGAAATCTGAAAATTTTCAACAAGCCATTCCCAAATCACTCGTCCAACAAGAATGAACCAAGATATCTTAGCCAGGAGAGTGTTCATGAGATCCATGCAGTCTTCGATTCTCAGCCAAAAGCCTCTATTGAAAAAATTTTAAATCAAGCCTCTCCACCAACACAGGAGTTTGAACCTCCTTCACCACCATCAAGCCAAAGTGAAATCATTCCTTTACCCATAGAAGAGTTAATCGCCGACTTCTCTTCTCATCGATGAGTCTTCTTACACCACATCCCTACAAGACTGTGAGCGGATGCTATCTAATTTATCTATTTCCCAAACGTCCCCTTCTACCACTCTTGCTACACAAGAGGAAGGCTCGCCACTCCTTTTGACATCCTTAGCCGAGAAATATCTTACACTAACATCACCACATTCTTTAAACGTGACGGATCCCCTCGAACACGCCCTCCTACCTATTACTCCCTCATCGCCTAAATCTTTTCAACGACCGGTTGACCTCTTAACATCTATTGATACAAAGGCCTCATCTACCTCCCCGTGTCACACCAAAGTGGACTGGAATTACAACCCACCTTTCTTCCGTACAAAAATTACAAATCACACTGAGACTGTCATTCCACATAAGATGACAGTTCCCTATGGGAACGCTTTGAGTACCCCTTTTCTACTCAAATGCAAATGACTGATCCTGATGTCTCCACCATATACCCGAAGTGCTTACGAGCTTAAAATGCCCCTGCTTCTCACCTTCACCCCCTCACCTCTACCAAATGCCCCCCACTTCTATCAACTTAACCAGATCTTCCCCTATGCTTGGGACCTCACCAATGCCCGGTCTAACGCACCCACCTAAGCGACTCGATCTATCCAAAATAAATCCGCCCGCCACCTAGGAGACAAACTCAATCCATGCCCCTATCAAAATCAAAACCATCGTCGTCATACCTACCTTCCATATTGGGACCCCATCCCTCTACCTTACATCAATATATCATACCTCCTACGTTTTCTTCAAAACAACCTACGCCTTCCACACCTATACAGAAATTCCAGGGTATAGCAACACCGTCACTCCGCGTATCCTGTCCACCTATCAACCCTAAACAAATTCCATCATCAAAAGATTTGTTTTCAGTCACTCCTATTTCCCCGTGGTTGTTTTCTGATACCACGTCATCTGCGGCCTCATCATCCAACATAGCTTCGTACAAAGAAATCATGTTTAGTAAAACCATGTATCAACACCCCTCGGCTAAACCACCACAAACCAATCATGCCCAAACATTACCAAAACCCGCACAACCAATACCCTCATCCTCTTCCGATTTTGACCCACTCAAAGGATCTTACGCCAAAATCCTTGCTATGTTGGTGGAGAATGCGACCATTTCCCTACCCCCACTTAGACCTTATGACCCGTCTAAACCTCGACCGATAAGTTATGATGAGTCTAAAATCTGCGCCTATCACCGTACACCAGGACATGATGTAGAGGGATGCCAAGCTTTAAAAACCATCCTTCGTCAGTCACCTCTCCCAGCTACGAAAGTTAAGAAAGACAACTTACGAAGGGAGAGACCTTTAGTTTCCATTCCCTCTCCTATACCATCTGTCCCCGCCTCACCAAGATCTGTCATTATTACAACCCCACCTCTTGAAGACCATGAGTTATCCCAACCATCTTCCTCATCTCAGGTCTACGAGATTAATATGATTAGTGTCGCTACTCGAGGGTAGAAAAACAATGGGAAAGCAAAAGAAAACACACCTGCGGCATCTCTTTCTCCGTCAAACATCCCGATTGCACCACCACCTAAAGTGGTCATTCGCGGACCCGCCTATCCCGTCTCTAATGGCATTACCCACCGAAATATGATTAAACAGCTTCACCAATCACCCGTAAAAATGACACTATATGATCTCATTCAGACTTCTGAATCTCATCGACAAGCTCTCGTTGAGATCCTTCAAGGGATAGAGGTTTTACCTAATGAAACCTTGCCTGTCACCTCCATTTTAACACCCAATCACGTTGCTTCTCTCACCAAACAACCCACTACCCCAACCACTTTTGTCTCTATACCACAAGCTGCTGCACTGATCGGTTTCTCAAGATGAAATTGTTGACTTTGGTACAGAAGACCCTGACCCTGCCCTTTTCATTTCCGCTTACGTCCGAGACATTCGAGTACGTCGGGTTATGATTGACGGGTGCTAGCCTAAACATCATCTCTTCAAAAGCCTTCCAACAGATGAACATCCCTTCTAGTTGCATGTGTGCCAACCCCATCATGTTGCGGTCATTCAATGACGCTATTACTTCTACCTTAGGCACCGTGATCCTCAACATTCGCGTAGGACCACGTACTTTACCCGAACTCTTCTATGTCCTTGAGGGAGAGTTCCAATATAATATATTGCTGGGTCGTCCTTGGATCCGAGCCATGGGATGCGTTCCCTCAACATTACATAGATGCATAAAATTTGAGTACGAGGGGAAGTCTTACACCGTAAAAGCTGACCCTCCCCTTTAAAACTCAGTAATATGTTATACCGCCCTAACGATGTGCTTATACCAATCAAGACACCCATACATTCAACCCAACCATCCTCCTCAAATGTACCTCAACCATCTACCTCAACCGCGCCTACGCCTTCAATTGATGAAACCACCATCGCAAAAGCCACTTCCCTTCCCGCAGCTAACATTCCAACCTCCGACCCCTTAGTAGATGTTTTTCAGCGCCTTACGCTGGGGGAGTACCGCCTATATAACGTTAGTTCTTTCCCTACCCCGCAGGAGTACGGACAATTACATGCACATCCCACCTACGACCGTCGCGTGGGGGAGATAATCTCTTACGGACCACCCCATTGCCGCACTAACCTAACGTATGGGGGTGTTGACGCATCCTCCATTACCCCTGAACCTCCTCTTGGTGTGGTTCCTTTCCAATCCGATTTTCAATACTTGACAAATCGTCGTTTCGCCCTCACCTTCTTGACTCGCTGTGCGTGGAAAGGCTTTGGTTTTGGCCTTTACGAACAAGGCCGACATACACTCATTCCCGTGACTACCCGTAAACACAATGATCGCAGTGGTCTCGGTTTTCCCGAAACACCTACACAGGAGACACCTCCTGTCAGCTGTATCCTGGAAGAAGAAGACGCCGCCCCTACCAAATCATCATCACCCACTTTGCCATCATCACCCGCAGAATCTATAGACCCTGAATCCATCCCTCCTAACTTTTTTTTTTCATAAATGCTATCTTCATAGGTCCTCTCACGTATCAACGCGATAATGACGACCCATCTTCTTTGCCCCTTCTTTATCCAGACATGATCGAAGAGGATTCGCCTTTGATTAATGTTGTTGAATGCCAGGATGACGACTCCATCCTCACTTACCTTGGCGCGGATGATTCTTATATTCAACGAGCCTTACCATCTGAAACCCAAACTATGCTGAACGAATCTACCATAGAAATCAATATCCACACGGAGGAGGATCCTCACATTGTGAAGATTGGACAATCCCTTAACACATCAGAACAAGCCGCCTTTACTACCTTTCTCCGTGCTCGCAACCAAGCTTTCGCATGGTCTTACGCTGACATGCCAGGAATTGATCCTACCATCGCCATCCATAACATCACCCTAAACCCCGATTCCAAACCAGTCAAACAGAAATTGAGAAAAATGCATCCACGCATTGCTCTCTTGGTCAAAGAGGAGCTCCAACGACTCCTTTCTATTTCATTCATCTTGCCTATTGACTATCCTCAATGGATTTCTAACATCGTACCTGTCACTAAAGCGACAGGGGGACTTCGGATATGCACAGATTTCCGGGATCTTAACCTCGCTTTCCCTAAGGATGACTTCCCCTTACCTAGCATTGACCAACTTGTTGATCTAACTGTAGGTCATGAGATGCTCTCTCTCATGGATGGCTTTTCAGGATACAACCAAATTTTGGTTGCCCCTGCCGATCAACACAAAACTGCCTTCATAACTCCTTGGGGAACCTTCTGTTATCGTGTCATGCCATTTGGCCTTAAGAATGCTGGTGCTACCTATCGGGGCTATGACCTACATTTTTCATGACATTATGCACACTATCCTTGAAGACTATGTCGACGATCTTCTCGGCAAGTCTAAACATCGTAGTGAACATCTCGATGTTTTAACCATTATTTTTGATCGCCTGTTACAATATTCTGTCCGCCTTCAACCAAAGAAATGTGTCTTTGGTGTTCTTTCGGGAAAACTTCTTGGCTTTATCGTCTCTTTGCGTGGCATTGAGGTCGATCCATCTAAAGTCAAAGCTATCCTAGAAATGCCCCCACCTAAAAATCTCAAACAATTGCGTAGTTTACAAGGTAAGCTCCAATCTATCCGACGTTTCATCTCCCAACTCTCGGATCGGTGTCAACCTTTCCATCACCTCCTTAAAAAGGATATTGCATTCCAATGGAGCGAAGAATGTCACCAAGCCTTCGAAGCTCTCAAATCCTATCTCTTGCAGCCACCCGTGCTTATCCCACCCCAAGACGACCGCCCTTTCTACCTTTACCTTTCCGCCACCGACCACGCTGTAGGAGCCATGCTTGCACATCGTGACTCTGAGAATCACGAACAATCCATTTATTATATAAGTCGTACTTTGGTGGACTATGAGACTAGGTACACACATGTAGAAAAATTGTGCCTTGCCCTATCATTCGTGGCCACCAAACTCCGACACTACCTTCTAAATCACAAGACTTTCGTCATCACCAATACAGACCCCATCCATTACATGTATGCCAAACCTCATCTGAACCAACGCATTGCTAGATGGCTCATGCTTCTCACCGACCTCGACCTTGAGTTTGTCCACCAGAAATCAATCAAAGGACAAACCATCGCAGACCAACTTGCAGAAGCTCCTTTACCTGGGGAACAATTTACCAATTTCACATTTCCCGACGAACTCATCGCTACTCTTTCCCTCACGGAGGAGTCGTACCCAATGACCCTCTTCTTCGACGGATCTAAATGCCAGTGCGGCGGAGGAGCTGGCGTTGTTCTCATTCCTCTCAACGCTGAACCTATGCCTCTTTCATTCCGACTTGATTTCCCTTGCACTAATAATACAGCGGAATACGAGGCCCTTGTTCTGGGTCTCCAAGTTGCATTACACTTAGGTATCAAATCTATCAACATTTTTGGTGACTCTCAATTGGTAGTCAATCAAGTTATGGGCGTCTACCAATGCAAAAACGAGGAACTTCAAAAATACAAACACTACGTGGATTCACTTCTAGCCTTATTTACCCACTATTCCATACAAACCATTCCCCGCTCCACTAACAAATTTGCGGATACTATGGCTTGCTTAGCCTCGCAAATTCCCGCCGCGCCAACTGACTCTGAATTATTCGTCGTGGTCCAACAACTTTTTGCCCCATCCTATTCAACCCCGGTAGTTTGTATGATAAATACTGTGTCTACTAATTCACAGGATACCTGGTACCACCAATTTCACGACTACCTTACAATCTCTGTCCTCCCACCTGACCTTACTAGTAACGGCAAACGTGCTTTTCTTAAAAGTGTTTCACGTTATGTTGTCATGGGGGGACTCCTCTATAAACGTGGCTTTGATGGCATCCTCCTTCGCTGTCTAACTGGCGCGGAGGCCACTCATACCATCCAACAGGTCCATGACGGTATTTGTGGTGGACATTTTAGCGGCCTTGCCGTGGCTAAACGAATCCTTCGCCTTGGTTATTATTGGCCTACTCTCAATAACAACTGCTACGAATATGTTAAGCGTTGTGTTATGTGTCAACAACATGCCAACCTTCAACATACTCCTAGCCACCCGCTCCAGATCGCTCGAGATCTTTGGCCCTTCTCACAATGGGGTTTAGACCTTATTGGTGAGATTCATCCAACCTCTTCACAACATCACCGTTGGATAATCACAGTGACCGAATATTACACAAAATGGGTGGAGGCTATTCCACTCATTTCAATCAAAAAAGAAAAAATTGTCGAGTTCATTAACCACCACATTATCTGGTGGTTTTGGTGTTCCTCATCGCCGGATAAAAGATAATGGAAATTTTTCAAAAACAAGTTGTTGCAAGACCTTTGTGACAACTTTGGTATCAAACTTAGTTTCTCATCACCTTACTATCCACAAGCCAATGGGCAAGCCGAGTCCTCTAATAAAACACTAACCAAAATCCTCATGAAAGTTGTCAATGAATCCGGAAAGAAATTGGCACGATCACATTCCCTTTGCCCTTTGGGCTTATCGTACTAGCATTCGTACCTCTACTAATGCCACACCTTTTTCTTTGGTATATGGTACCGAGGCTGTTTTGCCTCTCGAAATACAAATACCCTCCCTTAGAATATCTCTTCAGGATATTCTCACCAACGATGATTTCCGCCAAGAGCGGTTAGCCCAATTAGAGCTTCTTGACGAACGCCGTCTTACAGCTCTTGATCACCTTCAAATCTATCAACAACGCATTAAACGTGCTTATGATAAGCGACTTCATGAGCGTACCTTTAAGGTTGGTGATCTTGTTCTCAAAGAGAATCAACATGTAACCAAACTAGAAAAGAGCAAACGTGGAAAATTTGCTCCCAATTGGATTGGGCCTTATATAATCACTCATACCTATGGATCTGGTACTTATCATTTAGCTTCGCTTAATGGTAAACTGAGCTCAACCCCTTAATGCCTTGCATCTTCGACCATTCTACTATTGAAATTAGTGTTATATCACTTCTTATCTACCTTCCGCTCGTCCCTTGAGCTCACTTACCACTACATACACTCTGTTTCCTACACCTCATAATAACAAAGCAAGCTCACATAGTTTGATTCTCACTTCACCTCAGTGATGCCTTCCCCTTTTTAGTCTAGTCCATGACTTCAAAGTATTAAAATAAGCCGTATTCTTATGGGATTTTCTTGAGTCAAACTTCCTACTAAACTAGATGCTTCACGCCAAATGAACATCTAGTCATCTAAATTAAATATAGACTGCTCCCTCGAAGGACAGCTATATGCCGAACTATTGCTGCTATTATATATATGTAGATCTCTCCCAGAAGGACAGACTATGCATTACAATCATATCTGCTACTATAAATAGACTGCTCCCTCGAAGGACAGCTATACACAGTCAGCCTTTATCAGAAGCTTCTCGCATTGATCAGCTTCGTGAAGACCTCAAGAATAATACAATCAATATCCCTTGTAGACTTCCCGCATCGATCAGTCTGCATTCAATAAAAGAAAAGCCTCATTCAAAAGGACTTTTGAGTCATGGACTTGTCTATTTAGGGTAGGTTCTCTTTCGTCAGAACACTAACTTTGTAATAAGTTCTCCGTACCTCAGCTATATCATCCACCTCACCTCACCATTTGTTTCAACTCAAGGGACGTGACGTATATCCGATATATTGTGATTATACAACTCTTTTCACCTATCGACTTCTCACCTATGCAAGGTACCTAGGGATTCAAGCTCATCCTATGTTAATATGTGGTTTGTTTAGCTCTTCTCAACTACGGGACACTTTTACCTCTTTTGCTCGACTCTAGGATTGTGTGTTGACCTTAATCAGGATACGGTTCCCTACTATTTGGGTAAGCTAACTTTCGCTTTACCTATACCTACATCAACATCGCCCATACCTTACCAACACCAACAACATTACCCTATCAACATCAAATTCTTATCAACCAACAAATTGCCTAACCATACCCAAATTGCCTGAATTCACCTCTCCCTGGTCCTAAGGGAGAACTACATCGATCTTCGAGGCCCCTCCTTGCTTTGTGCAATGGGCTATGTAGGCAGCACTTCGAGACATGGGGTCTCCCAAGGTTAGCTCGACCATCCCCTACCATAACCTATCCAAAGGTGTGTGAATATAAATATTTTTGTGTATTTCTATTTAATCACAGTCCTCTTTATCCTTTTTCAAAACACCAAAATCAAAACACAAACAATCTTATTATTATCGTAACTCAAATCAACATACATATTCAGTTTTATTTAGATGTTAAACAAATACATCTTCTCTATCATCGACACGCAGGTCGGCATCCTTATTTTTTCTTATACCTTGCTAACATTTACTCGGACCCTCACGCCTCATCCCGAACTAGGTGATGATCGTGATCGTCGACCCCTCTCGCCGGGCCTCTCTGTCCTCAAGGGTACCACGGCTATTGGTACCGCCACCGATCTCGCTAATCTCTCTCAGTAACATATGAATACGCCCTCTCGCATGGAGGACTCCAGCCTCTAGTCTCCCCGCCCGTGACTCCGCAACCACTAACAATCCTCTTGTCTCATTCACCTGCGTTTGGAGCTGCTGAACCAAACGCTGCAGACGATCCCTCTCTGCTGTAATCACCGCTATGTCAGGACGCTCACGTACACCTCGCAGTTCTGCTACCCACCATAATCTATAGGCCTCTGTCGTTTCCGCATCCATTACCCTGCGATCGGCTGCTACCTCTTCAGGCCCTTCTGGAGGTGTTGGCCGGGGAGGTGAGAATGCTGCCTCGGCGTCGATCCTCATATATGGTCTATAAGCCAGGGGTATATCCTGCACAAATCCAAATTGTCGCCGCACGCGATCTATAGGAATCCTCTCATACTCACCCGGCCTGTGCCCTGCGATCCACCTCAATCGCTCTACACCCCTCAACTCCTCAGCTATGCTCTCTGTCACCATATAGTTCCCGTATGGCCTCCAACAGATATCCGCAACCGTCACTCTCTCCCATACCTGCCTGTAATACTCAATATCACCCGTCACGGCCTGGGATCTGGCCTCTTGTTCTGTCTGGACCCATCGTCTGAATCCCAACCTCTGCACTCCGGTTTCTCCCGACTGGATGGGTCGGCCTATTGGTCGCACACAAACAATGTGCTCATAGGCCCAACAGTGTAATAAGTATGAACTATCCAGTGTCGTCCTGTGATTTCACCTACAAGCCCATAAACCCCTGTATAGCTCCGCCAAATATGCAGGTGCCCATGCAAAAGTCACGTTCCTTTCTATCATCTCCCAAATAACACACATCAATGCCTTTGGAAATCTTCCCCCTTCCGCCCTCGGTAACGCATAATACCCTACCGCTATCATTAATATCACTGCTAACCTTGTCTCCTCGGTGGTGTGCTTTGCATACATTACCCCATATGTAAAAGATAAACCTCATTTGTGTCAAATCTCGTGCGTATGGACCAAATACTACTGTTATCGCTCCCCGTGCCACGCTAGGTAGTGCCTGATATACTGGTTCTCCTGTAATAGGGAGTCTCAAAATCCGAAACACATCTTCCAATGTTACTGTCATCTCCCCTGTTGGCAGATAAAAGGTATTTGTCTCGGGATTCCATCTCTCAATCAATGCCTGCAACATAGCATGATTACGTGCGATTCGTGAATAATAGCGGATTCCACTTAACCCCAAACGATTTATCAATGTCCATTCAGCTGGTGTTACATCCGCTCGGATTCGTGACAACAGCGCTGGCACACTATCATTCATCCTCAATCCTGCCTCTGCCTGCATACACCAAAACAACAAACAACCATTCAATCCGTCAGGGTTTTTTCAAACATTCTGGAAATTCCTCCAGTAACCGGTATCGGTTATACATAACCGATATCGGTTGAGTAACCGATACCGGTTCTCCCTAACCGCTACCGGTCACTGTCAATTACATACATCTTGCCTAAAACAACCACCTACGACAATAAATTGATCGTTTCTTCCTTTCTATATACACAGACATACCAACAACCCCGAATTACCTACCCCATAACACTCACCTCATCTATACCCCCGGCTATCATGTTGTCTTTCTCATATCTACTTCCTTATTCTTTTCCAGCTTATTCCCAAAAACATGCAGTAGTTAAATCACAAACAAAATGATACCTCTTGGGTTGCAGCAGCTTGAGGTGGCCCTTGTCTTCCCTCCTGTCCTTGCCTGCTGGATGCTTCTCCTCGTTCTGCCATGATCACCACCCTTTTCAACTTTGTCTTTCTGCCTTCTGAATCTCGGATCACATTCACTTTCCTTGTCTATTTTCTCCTTCTCACCCAAATCTCTCATGCAAATACCTGTCTCAGTCGTCAAAAAGCGTCGCGTTCGCGTATTTAACCTCTTGCATGGCTCTAAAATTAAAACTCAAGTTGCCACCCTAGCTTTTCTATTTTTAGAAAAGCTCATACCTAAATAACCGGTATCGGTCCTATAACCGATATCGGTCATATAACTACCGACATCGGTTACCTAACCGATACCGGTTACACACCTGCCTTTTTGAAACAGGTTTCTTTTCTTCATTCTTTCATAAATTTTTGTCGCGCCCGCCTCTTTTCCTGCATAACCACACCATTTACCACATTTGTTCATCCACCACACATCATATCATTACAATTTCATTAAACATCATTTATTTTATACAAATACACAACCATCAACTACGAATTTCAAGAAACTATCAATCTCTACATCATTTGGATCCAACTCATCAGTTACATATATCACAATGTCACAAAACCAACAATTCATCACATCACATGTCATTCATATATACGTACAAAAAAAAAAAAAAACAAAACCATCAACATCATCCATCTATCAACATGCCCACTAAACTTATCATACATTATATATTACCAAACCATTAACAAAATATTTAAACACATTTTTGAACACTACATATGGATCAAAACATCATCTATATATATATATACCGTTTTCAAAAATACAATGTGCCCTACATCGGGGCCTCTGTGATCTCATAATATACCAAAGCCGGCACGCAGGCCGCAATACCTACCAAAAATCTCGACTCGGCTCGCAGGCCGGTCTCTCATATCAAAAATATACTCGGCTCGCAGGCCGGTATCAAATGTACAACCCGTACTCGGCTCGCAGGCCGGTATATAATAAATAAATGAATCAATACAATGAATAAGTGTCGGCACGCAGGCCTCTATCAATACAACCGGTTCGCAGACCGGTGCCCGTGTCCCTATACAAAACCATGTCGGGGATCTATCAGCTCTCCCCACCGCCCTCGGCACCTCTCCCCGCTGGTCCCTGTGGTGCCTCTCGCCTCCTGCCCGTCACGGACACGCCAGCTGTGGCTGCCCCTCCTGAGATCTCTGGCTGTGCGAGGTCTCTGCCCTATGCGCTGCATACGCCTGATACTCGACTCCGGTACTATCAAGAATATCCTGATAATATCGGGCCTCTGCTCTAACCTCCATATAGCGATCTCGCGCCACTGAAGGAGCTGGGGCTGGTCCCCTGGCACCTAACACCAATACCCCCTAAGCTCGTACTGCACTTTTTGTGGCCACGGTGGTCTTTGCTGTCTTCTTTGCCTATACTGCACTGTGGGTGGTGGTCTTGGTGGTGGTGCTTCTCTGCACTTCTTGCTGCACTCGCTTTGTGGCCGTGGTGCTTTGGTGGTGGTCTTTGCCTGCACATGCCTGCACTGCTGCACTGTGGTGTGGCTTGGTGGTGGTGGCTACTGCTGTGCTCGTGCTGAGCTCGGCTAGCTGCCCCTGTAAGACCCCTATCTCGTGCTGTCAGCCTGCCTACTGCCTCGTAAGAGCTGCACCTGACCCCTGAGCTGATCCTCTCTCTCTATAATCTCCAGCTAAGTCTCTGCCATAACTACAGGCTGCAGTAGTGCATTATCCTCATTGCTCTCTCGCCCGACCACCACACCTGTATGCTCCCGTGCACCCGGCATCATCCACACCCTCACCTGCTGGTCTCTCCGCTACCCAGTCTGGATCCAAAGGCTGTGGCGCTGGCAGTGGGGCCTCTACATCATCCCTCCTGTACTGAGGGAAGGGAGGTGGCTCGTCCTGTCGTAACCCCATCTGCCTGCGTACCCTCTCTAGGGGTATCCGCTCGTACTCTCCCGGCCTCCGTCCTACTATCCAGAATGTATCTTTGGATCGGGCGCACTGTTGTCTGCGGGCTCCTCTGCCAGGCTGGTGACCTCTGTAGGGTCTCCATACAATGTCTACTGCTGTAAGGCCCTCTAGCAAGTGTCTATAATAGGCCACATCCCGACCTGCAACAACTGCTCGCGGCTGGCCCACGACTCCCAACCACCTCTGAAAGCCATATCGGTATACGACCTGTGGCCCTGGCTGCTGGGGTAGCCCTACTGGCCTGATGCATACGATGTGCTCGTATGCCCAACAGTGCAACAAAAATGTAGAACAAATACCAAATCACCTCCTCCGGCGATAGCCCCATAACTCCCTGTATAATTACACCAGATACACTGGTGCCCATGCAAAACAGGTGTGCTCCTCCACCATCTCCAGCAGCACCCCCATCAATGCTCGTGGGAAGCGGCCTCCCTCTGAATCCGGGAGGGCGAAGCAGGTGATCCCTATCATCATCAACACGGCAAGCCGTGTCTCATGTCTGTGTGCGCGGTACATGTCACCATATCCAATGCTCGCGCTATGATACGTAAGAAGCGCGGCTGCATCCCCAAAAACCTGCAGTATGTTGTCCATGGCAGTCTCTGAATCTACGTAGAAGACTGCCTCTCCCTCGATCGGTAGCCGCAGGATGCGATACACATCCTCTAATGTGACGGTCATCTCCCCGGTCGGAAGATGGAACACATTGGCCGCCGGATCCCATCTCTCGATGAGGGCGACCATCAGGCTGTGATCCCTCTCTATCGCTCTGTACCTCTGGACCCCGCCGAGTCCCACCTCGCGCATGATGGCCCAATGCGCCGTAGATACGTGTGGCCTCATCCGACTCAATAGTGGAGGCATCCTATCACGCATCGTCAACTGCTGACGTGCCTGCAAAACCAACCCACATTCTTAGACCTACTCTTTATTATAACATCTACTTTACCATCTAAACCCCCTTTTTGTATCCCCCCGACCACACCCCGACTTTCCACCCAACCCACCTAACCCACCACCAAACCCACAACCCAACCCAAAACCCACACCTAACCCACTCACACACACCACCACACCCTAATACCCAACAAGCTTCCCAAACCCAAACCAACCCAAAAACCCACACCTAACCCACTCACACGGCCAACCACACCCTAACCCACCACCAAACCCACAACCCAACCCAAAACCCACACCTAACCCACTCACACGGCCAACCACACCCTAATACCCAACAAGCTTCCCAAACCCAAACCAACCCAAAAAACCCAAAACCTAACCCCACACCTAACCCTTCTCCACCCCTAAACCAACCCCCACACCGACCCGCAACCCAACCCAAAACCCACAACCCAACCCAACCCAAAAACCCAAAACCTAACCCCCACACCTAACCCTTCTCCACCCCTAACCCAACCCCACTCCCACCCTCAACCCAACCCAACCCCTACATAAACCCACAACCGACGCCGGCCGATACATGACCGACGCCGGTCACCAACAACCCTCCCTTTCCCTAAAATTGTGCGACCGATGCCGGTCGCTTAGTGACCGACATCGGTCACTGTCTTCTCCCGGAGCCGAACCCCCGCGCGGCCCCCAAAACCCATTTTTTACCTATTTCTACCCATCTACCCACCCAAAAACCCTAAAAACTTACCCACCTACCCACCTTAGCCTATCTAACCTATCTACCCTCTCCCTTTCTCAAATTACCTCCACTTACTCATTATTTCCTACAAAATACAAATTCCTACCCAAACCCCCCATTTAGCCTAATAACCATTTCAATGCATAAAATCACGAGTTTAGAACCTACCGGTACGACGACACGTCGTCGTGGTGGGATGGGTGGTGGCGGTCCAGCTGGTCCAGCCCCTCCAGCTCCTCCTGCCTGTGCCATGGCTCCAATCCTGATCTACTGGGTCCCTGGCCAATCACCTGCTGCCTCCTCCTCAACCGGGCCCACTATCAACTCTCTCCGCCAATACAATAGCTCCACCTCACTCAATCCAGCCTCTAATCCCAAGTCTCCACGTCAGACAAGTCGATTTGGATTGCAAATAACAAAAGTGACAATGACAAGCCGTATTTTTCTTTTTATAGGTTTTTCGGCTTTCACCGATATCGGTTTCATTTTGCCCTAAGGAACCGGTATCGGTACCTTAACCGATATCGGTCATGCAGAATCGACATCGGTTCGCAACCCAACTTTCACCCCATTCTTTGCCCTTATTTACTCCTTGCCTCTTTTTCACCAATATCGCCTCTATCCACCTTTGCTGCACAACATTTGTTCACTTGTCCAGCCTGACCTAAGGCCTCAACCTACCATTCGGCCCGACCCAAGGCCTCAACCTACCTATTCGGCCCGACCCAAGGCCTCAACCTACCAATTGGCCCGACCCAAGGCCTCAACCTACCAATCGGCCCGACCCAAGGCCTCAACCTACCTATTCGGCCCGACCCAAGGCCTCAACCTACCAATCGGCCCGACCTAAGGCCTCAACCTACCCATTCGGCCCGACCCAAGGCCTCGCCCTACCCATTAGGCCCGACCCAAGGCCTCGCCCTAACCATTAGGCCCGACCCAAGGCCTCAACCTACCTATCCGGCCCGACCCAAGGCCTCAACCTACCCATCCGGCCCGACCCAAGGCCTCGCCCTAACAATTTGACCTGACCCAAGGCCTCACTCTACCCTTATGACTTGACCCAGGGCCACCGCCCAACCACTTGGCCTGACCCAAGGCCGTATCACTTCAATACCATACCCACAATCAACATTTTATTTTATCCATCCATCATGTACCTTTTGTTCAATCGAGCTCACCTGTTCGTGTTTTAGCATGATTAGGGTCCTTGACTTGATCTGTCGACCAACTTTGCCTAGACCTAGACCGTGACGTTTATCTCAACCAAACCAACCATTTGGTACTGCCGAACATGCCTAAACGTTCCTGTACCTTACCTGTTATATACCCTGGAGCTACTTCCTATGCCTTGGATACCAGGATTATATCACCCTTGTTTGGATAAACTATCGACCTTTGCCTATACATCGCTGGTTTGCTCGTCAAATCATGTACCCTAGTCGTACTATTGCATTTCAACATGCGTCTGCTTCCTTGGACCTACCCCACCACCTTACCATCCTCTCTACAACATATACCCTTTATCAACCCTATCCCTGATTTCCCGTTCACTCAATCTGTGATAGATTTGAGGGGGATTACCTATATCCTTAACATGAGAAACCACTTCATATTATTGTCCGCGCAGCTTTACAGAACAAGCTACACGACAATAAGGGGCTAATGTAGACACCAAATTCGTGTCTTACGACCCCTTGTGACCCGCATCCCATTTCGTAACCTAACCTCATTACCTAAACTTTACACAATTATTTATTAATTACCTTGTAATTGATAAATCCACATCACCTTACCCGCCACCTCACTTTGCCACCTCATCATGACCTAGCCCTAACCCTAAACTAACCTAATTAAGACCCATGACTTGGTCTAGACTCACATCCATAACTAATGCCTCCTTACTCGCACCCAAAGCCGACCTTCTAGCCACTTGACCAATCCCGCAACTGATCTCTCGGGAGAAAAGCAGGGAAGGTGGGCTATTTTACTAAAAATAGCCTACTTTTTCCTTACCGATGCCGGTTCCTACTCGACCGCCGTCGGTTACGCATAACCGCCATCGGTTCCCTGTAAATGGGCTCCCCAAACCAAAACAACGGATCGGAATTTCATTTTGGAGATCAGTCAAAGGATTTCTGAATCAACAGAGAGCATTGCGAGCGAGGAACAGAGTCCAGATCTTCACTTGACAGAGCAGAGACGAGTAAAGAAACCAGAAGTGTTTACAACCAAGGAGATCAACTTGCATCTGTGCCAAAACCAGTAAGTCACATCTTGCATGTCCTTTGTTATAACATTTCTTATGCTTCTTGAATCTCAGTGCTCCTAAATCCGTTTCTGAATCCACTACCCAACGTGCCATTGCATCTAACTGTCATTCTTTTGCTTCTAATCATCCCATTTCCTAATACCATCCAAAAACCAGCCATTACAAACACCATAGCTGCCAAGAAGATCGTAGAACCCACCGCTATCGGTTATCAGTAACCGCCATCGGTTATCAGTGACCGGCATCGGTTATCAGTAACCGGCATCGGTTCCTCTGATCAAAAACCAGAAAACCAGCCTTTCCCCCTACCCAGTTTAACAAAATAATTTAATTAATATTTTGCAAGTCTTTTGTGTTAATTCATATTAGCAGGGGAACTGACCACCTTCGAAAGGAAGTTTTATATTTCCTGGGCCTAAGGCAGTTTCCTCATTTATTGTTTAATCAAAATCTTGTGGTCTTGTGTTCTTATTTGCAGGTAGTCCTTCCCAGACAAAAAGGAGTCTCTGCAGTCAGCCTGATCTGTCTCTACGGTACGCGCACACCATCTCGACATTCAACAAGTATTCCTCCTAACCCTAACCTCATCTGTTTCTAAAAGGAATGAAAGGATAGAAGCAACTCTATTCCCAGAAGCCGAAACATTCCGAGTGAAACAATTGTTGCTCTTACTAACACTTAATTAGAAAATTCCAAAAATTGGTCCCTAGAAACTACACCAAAAATGATGGGTGTCATTATTGCCTTCATTTAATGAACTTCTTGTTGATGTCATATCAAACCATATGTGTCCAAATCTATATGTAACAAGAGTACTTTAACCGATCTAGTAGTTGATCAGTAACTATTTTTATATTTTTCCGGGGATCTCTTTAATATCTTAAGGACTTCTTTCTAAGTAAAACCTTATTCAAATTAAACTAGGAAAGCTTGCTAAAAAAACACACCCAAAGATTGCTTGCAAAAGAAAACACACTTGCTATTGAAAAATAGACACACTTTCTTTTGAAAGTAAACACTCCTATTTAAAATTCTTGAAAACAATTACAAGAAATATAAAGATTTATCTAAACACCAGTAGGAACAAGTATACAACAAAAACTAACTAAAAGAACTAAAGCAATACAAAATCAATAGATCTAAGCTATTTGTCAAGAAATATAAATACCAAATAAATGAATATCTTGGTCCTTGGGGAGTGGGTCCTTGTTCCTCCTTGATCGATTTTAACAACTCGAAATTCTCTCAAATCGTAATGGCTATTTTATTGATGAAAACATTCAATTAAGGATTACAAAAATACTAGATTTGGATACTTAATTTATTTCTTTCTTCTGTTCTATATCTCTAATAATTAATTTCTATCTAATGTAGGTCTGATTTTACATATATTTTACAATCCTATATATCTCATTGATTCTAACGAAATCGAATCATGCCTAGAATAGATGCTTTGAGTCGATGGCGCTTGATCGATAGTTGAGGATAACTCTTCACGGATATGTGTTCTTTGAAATCTTCTCATCCTTCATGATTATATATGCAAAATTTCGGATGTGGTTTAAAATAGATAGCTCCCATTGGTTCTCAAACTTTGGAGAAGTTCTAGAACCATAGGAGATTATTAACAACCAAAACCTATGAGAGTTCCAAGTTACCACCAGGAGTTCCAACTAAGTATGAAAATTCTGGAAATACATTCGAATTCTAGAACTAAGTCTGAAAGTTCTAGAACTAAATGATGACTATTTGATGGAGTTTAGGAACTAGCTTGGAAGTTCCAGAACTAAGAAGTAACACGATGATGCATAAAAAACATACTAAATTCCACCTACTTCATTTCCTCAACTGATTAGACCTGCTTTATTACAAAATTGAATTTAAACACACACTATGTTAGGAATTTTAGAGTTTTTAACATTAGGATCACAATCAATCAAAAGATAGAGAGTTACATCCTAACTCATATAAGATCAACTAAAATTCACACAATGAAATCAAACTTAATAAAAGGAGAGTATGATGAGATCATATATTATACATTAAACAGACATATACCGGCCTCATTGAGGAGGGAATTTGGTGATGGTAGAGGTAGGAGAGGGGTTAGGTGGACCACCGACATGTAATGGCCCAATGTGCTCCCATAGAGACATGATCGCGATGAGGTAAGATTTGATCTCATTCTTTGTTGGTTAGGTGATTTGGTTTGTAGAAATCAGGTCTGGGTAAAATGTGTTTGGGGGGAAAAATTAAATTTGAATTTGGAATGGATAGGGAGAAAATAGGAAGGGAGGAAGGTGTATGTAGGTTAAGGAGGGGTGGGGATGGGTTGAGGGGAGATTTGGGTAGGAATGGGGGTAGTTAGGTAGAAATGGTGAATTTTTAGAGAAATAGGGTAGGGTTTCATGGATTATCACCATGATAGTGACCGACATCGATCAAGGGTTGGCTGAATTCACTGGGGAGTTAGCTAGCATCACATGTCATGGATGGGGTGACCATGGCGATTTTAGGAGAGTCCAAGCTTTGGTTAGTTGATAGGAACCGATGCCATTGGCATTAGTGAAAAATAGGCTAGGAGATGAGATAGGGTGGGTGGGGGAGATAATTTATGTGATAGGAAGGTAGTGTTGACTAAAATAGCTTGGGAAGGGGTACAAATAGGTATGGTCAAGGTGTGTGAAGTTGAGATAGAGGTGAAGGCGCTTTGATAGGGTTGGGGTGGGAAAGAGAGGTTGTGAATGGGAAAGGTCTTAGGAATAGGCCAGGTGGTCGTAGATGAAGTTGGGTATGGTTGGGGTCTAATGATGTTATGGATTGTTGTATGTAGGTGATGGACCGTGGACCACGATTGTAAGCGAGATAGGGTACCTCCCCTTCTATTAATAGTACAAGGGAGCATGTCACAAGGAGTGGCACCATGTTGCAGATGTGGGCCCAATTAGGTTTAGACACTATCGAACATGGTTCGGGAGCCAAGTTTGATAATCTCCCTCATCAATATATGGGATTCGATGACTAACACATTTTGTTTAGCAAAAGATGATTACACCCTAGAGAATGTTTATAGGATTATGTGGCTTATATCAATAGTAGCGACATAGGTGTATTATATTTTCTCAAAGGAATATGAGGATTTGATGTTTGTAGTGTTTGGTGAGGGGATGGCAAAGTTGAGGTTCCATAGCGCCAACATGAGTTATGGAGATATGTACCAAGCCCATCCTGAGGAGATGAGGCTAGTAGTTCTGATGATGGAGGCAATGTGTTGTTTTGCACTACCAGATGTGGAGGGTGGGAGATTCCCATGGGCATTGATGGGGGTTCTGCATGATATGATGGAGGACATGACCTAGTTTGCATGGGCACTAGAATTATTGGTGCAAATTTATAGAGATTTATGGCCTTATGTGTAATTGCGGCCATTTCACTTATGTTGTACCTTCCTTCTACATTGCTGGGAATATGATCACATCATGTGTGTGCATCTAGTGGGCATGCCCTGACCTAATGCATTCGAGGTGGGCATGGTTTGGGTGGGCTACAAAAACGATGGATACATGTTGGTAGAGAGTGTCGAATCCATTCTATTTCCCTTCATTCCATTAGGCTACACATTACAATGTAGCATATTATAGGTGTGTATTAGAGGGGTTGTCCGGTGTGGACATCATTTGGAGGCCATATGTTGGCTTCCCTTCATACATGCAGATGGCCATGGAGTTGGATGGATTACAACTGGTGAGATGGATAGAGGGGTGTCTGCTAGTGAGCAAGAGATGATATCGGTGGATAGAGTCTAATGGTAATTTGGACTACCCTAGGATGTGCCACCACCATTTACATAGCATAGGATGGATGACGTGGAGAGACCTATGTCTCCACCCCAACCTACAGTGCTAACAAGGTGGGAGGATCAACCATTGGACTGACAGATAGATGATTTCGATTACATAGATGCATATAGATGGTGGTGGGTAGGCCCTCTATGAGTAACACCACTCGACTAGGGAAACCAGACATGGCTGCCCTCACATTCTAGGGAGACAAATTATAGGGATAGGTGGCCACATGTGCCCATATTATTGGTTTATAAAGGCAGATGATGGGGTTACGACAGCAGAGGTGGTGGCCCTTCGGGCCCAAATCACACCAAGTCCAGGGAGGCACACCCGCACATGGTTGAGATGGAGGTGGGGGATAGGTATCCACCCTACAGGTGAACATGTCATAGGGTCACACAAATCAGTTAGCCACTATACAGTGTGATGGGTGTCATTATTCCTTTATTTAATCAACTCTCTATGTTGATGTCATATTCAAATCGGGGTGTGTCTAAAGCTATATGCAACAAGAAGAATCTTAGCGATCTAGTAATTGATTGTAGGTATTTTGTATTTTCTAGGGGATCTTTTCAATGTCTTAAGGACTTCTTGGTTAAAAACCTTATTGGAATCAAACTATGAAAACCTATTGGAAGTAAACACACTTTACAGAAATGAATTGTTGAAATAAACACACTTTTCCTTGGAAGTAAACACACTTTGCAGAAAGGAATTGTTGGAAATAAACACACATTTACATTATGAATGAAATAGATTTCTGAAAATAAAAAAACATTACGAAATAAACACACAATTGAGAATGCTTGGAAAATGATTGTAAAGAAATAAGAACTTAATCTAGAACACCTGTAGGGACAAGTCTACAATAGATTTCAACTTAAGGAATTGAAAGATTCAAAATTAATAGATCTAAACTATTTTCTTTAAAAATATAAATACCAACAAAAATGAGGATCCTATTTCTTGGAGGAGTGGGCCCTTGCTCCATATCAAAATAGGATTGGACAAGTTAATTTTCTCTCAAAACAAAAATGGATATTTTATTGATAAAATGTTATGCATTACAAAAATGTTTTGGATCTATGTATATTAATCTATATATGTTTTTTTTTATATCTATATTCCTATATATAATCTATTTGCAGGTCTGTATGTATATACTTCTTCCAGGGGTGCATTTATGGCCATAACTGTTCCACTGATATGATGGAAATCAATATTTCCCAGAATAGATGCTAAATTGGAACATGGCTGGACGTACATCTATGTGATAAATATCTTGGATCTGTAAGTATGGAGATTCAGAAGTCTTCTAATATACTCCTGATTGATAGGATCATTGATTTGAAAAATCACCAGCCATTTGGAATAGATTCTTATTGGTTTAGAACTTTAGAAGAGTTCCAAAACTAAAGGAAATCGTTCCAGGTCTAACCGAAAGAGTTCAGGAGCTATCTGCAGGAATTCCGGAATTTTTTTTGATAATTCTGGAACTAAGTACTAGAGTTCTTGAAATAATTTTGGAAGTTCCAAAACTAAGTGATGAAACTCGTAATTACGCGTGGAGTTTTGAACTAAGTTTGCTAGTTCGAACTAAACCGTATTGATTCCAATGCTTCCAAAAACATGTAATCCACTTCATATTTGTTCTTCCGCTTGATTGTGACTTGTTTTATTACAAAAATGAATTTCCAAAACACTTTGTTAGGAATTATAGAGATTTTAAACGTTAGAATCATAATCAACAAAAGATGGACAATTACATCCTAACTCATATCAGATCAAACAAAAGTCACAAAATGTAGTCAAACTTAATAAAAAGGAGAGTAAGATGAGATCATTTATTGTACATTTAACGAGCATATTCTGGCCTCATCATTTCCCCCATACTTACTTGTTTGTAAGTCCCTTTACAAAATTTACTCTTCAAATTTGGGGTTATATATTCTACATTCCATTTGATTGCTTAGGTCAAATGGCTGGAACTGAATATCCCAATGCTTTAATTCAAAGGTACTATACCCTACTCCTACTTTTACTTTCCTCTTCCATTCCTCAAATTGAGTAGGATCTTGAGGTTCTCTATTTTTCTAAGGAGATATGGGGGTGAGAAGTAGAGTGGGCCTTGTTCGCATTCCTATCCATATTCACCTTTGGGCTTCATTGATCAGAGGAATTATTGTGCATAAAGCTTTTGCTCTTTCTAGACTCCAGATCAAATTTGTATGGGATATTACTTCCCTTCTTCTCAATACCATTGTGAGAAATTCCCATCTTTTCAAATATACCTCATAAATATATTCAAAATTTTCCTCTTCATAAGAGGTGAAGGCATTAATACTTCTCTGCAAATTGGCAAGATAAGGTTCCTTGAACCTTTTATCAAATGCATGGGATCTAAAATGTGTAGCAAAGGTGGATGGTTTACCATAATGAATCCTCATACAGAGACTAGATGAACTAGCCTTTAACAGATGATTTGACTCCCTCTCCTTCCATGCAATCTGATTTTGAAGAAGAAACAAATGCATTAAGTTGGCTCTCCCCTACATACAAATTGATCATAAAACCTGAGTTCTTTTCCAACATGAAATTACAGAGATAGAATTCACAGAGAAGATTTTTCTACTCTGCATTGGCTAAGGAATAGGCTGCCATGAAATCAACTTCATCTTTTATTTCATGTGGAAGGCCACATGCTATCCTTGACAACTGCCAACGAATGAATTGTTCCTCCAAAAACACACTATATGTAGGAGAAGGTCTCCTGCATGCAAGCAATTTCTCACTCATCATGCAAACCATTTGTATTTTCACAAGATATTTAAATTTGTCATTTTCTTCTTTGTAAAACTTTTCTTCCCATTCTTTTCTTGCTTTCTTCTCTTCTTCTATCTTGATTTTCAAGTCCTCATTGGATGTCTTGGCTTCACTGAGTTCTCTGCAAGTATCATCCCATAGTTTTTAAGTGGCCAATAAGTTAATTCAGTTTGTGTAGAGACTGTTGATAGAGTAGTTTGTTTTCTGGAATTTTGACATTCTTCCTCTTTCTCCATTATCTGATGTTTAACTCTTGTCAATTCCTCAGTCTTGTCAGTGAGCTAAGTTGTTAATTCCCTAATAACCATTTCTCTCTATTCCAATTTAAGTTTGAGAAAATTCAAATCCTCATCCTTTTCTCTAATAATGAGTTCTACTCTAGAAAAAAATAGATCCTGTTTAACTTGTTGTTTCTCTTGTTTCTCTAAAGTTCCTTGGGATTTAAGCATTCTTCTTCTACCATAGGGGATTTCCTTTCCATTTCCAAGATGCCAATTCATCTTCTTCATGTGATGGTGTTGTTGATTCACCCATCTCTTGGAAAACATGTTCCTCAAATCTCTCATCTTTTTTTCTATCTCTATTTGGCTTGGTCCAGAGGAGTCATGGCCATGCTGCCCAAAATATTAGCAGCTTCCTTTTCCATCCCTTCTTGATCTTCCATCTCCTCTAGAATTTCTCTAAACCTTTTATGAATTCTCCTTCTTTGAGGAGCCTCAAAATGTACATAAATGGTTCTCCTCCTAGAGCTTCTTCTGATTTTCACCTCTTGCTCTTACCTAGGTGAACTATCATTATCAGAGACAGATATTATCTCTCCTATAGCTACTGCAGAGGAAGGAATTTATTTAAAAGGCATAGTAGGTTCTGCAGTTTTATTCCTTTTCCAAACTTCTTCTTTTTGGTATTTCCTCTCCACTTAGTTCTTTCTTTTCCTCTATAGTGGCATCAATTTCCAAATTAGTTATAGGAGCAAAAGGAGTTGCTATTACTCTCCTGAGAATATCAGGGTTCTTCTTAAACTTGCTAAGAAATTTCTCCCACATTTCTTCTCCATTTTTCTTCGAAAGGAAATGGTGTTGACACACTAAATGCACTAACCCATGATGTATGATTATTCCCACACCCCAGGAATACCTTTGGGCCATTGTATGGATGGAGTCAAAAAGAAACCCTAGAAGGTTTACTATATATTCTGGTTTTGTAGCTCCATATCTAAGGTATATGAGTATCTTCATAACTTCTCTTCCTACCAACCCGAATTGACCATCACAAGTTAAATACTTGACTATCCAAAATGCCACTCTATCAAAGGGTTTGGGAAAGCTAGCCCTTTTGACCCCTTTTATGATTTTCTTTGTGTTTTAAATATATTGGTGTTCAACTTCCCCCTTTTTCATCAGGGTTTCAACCAGTTCTTTTAATGTCCCTCTGATAGGGTTTGGGACATGCACAATTGACACTCTTGATATATTAGCTTATTTATTCACGAGAAAAGGAATGAATAAATTTCTAACCTTGGTCCTGGATTGCTCTAAATTTATAACGAATTCTCTTACCAATTTGTCATTATACTTGGGGAACTTTCTCAGAAATTCCAGCCATCCTTCCTGTTGAAATATAACTACCACTTCTTCATCTACACTGAGATGGGTATCATCCTATGCTTTTGAATTATTTTTAATCCCCATGATACAAAGGTGATTCAAATTTGTTCTCCTTTAATATTGTGTGGGTTGGCTGAAGAACTCTTTTCTTAACTACGTAACTAACGAATTTAGTTGCTTGAAATTACTTGTACTTAGCTATGGAAATTTTTTGTTATAGCTGCGAAATGCAAACCTAATTCACTGCTTCTTCCTTGAAGTTTCTCTGCAACTAGTTTTCACTTTGTTGATTCCACACTAATGATAACTCATTATAACTATGCCGCTAATTTATTCCATCAATATATTTCTCATGATTACTCACTTTTAATCATGATGTACAATAGATGACTCATCATATCAACTTTTAAATCAAATCTAATCACACATGTAAACTTTTAATCTAACCTTTAATAAGTTAAAGATATAATTACCATCCTTGATGATGTAATCCCTCCATCATGATGATTCATCATTCCTAAAAAGTGAAAGAAAAGGAAAACGGTTAGAAAAACAGCTGGAATTCCAAAGTTTTTTTTTTTTGAATTTTCCATTTATTTGAGAAGATCAATCACCATTGCTGGTTTTTCAATTATCTCGAGAGAAACTCTCTTTTTGAGAGAGAATGCCATTTACTAGTTTTCACTCTCTTCCCTTGTTTTTTTTTTTTTTTTTTTTTTGTTTGGGAAGAGAACACCATTTACTGGTTTTCATTCTCTTCCCTTTATTATGGATATATCCATCTGATTATTTGATCATTTTGGAAGAACTAGGTTCTTCCATATGATCAAATTATTTATCTGCTTCAATCTTCCTCAATAATTCATCCTTAGTAGGAGGCTTCCTATAAAGCTTTAGCCTATGACCATTGACCAAAAGTGTTCTTCTGCTACCATCAATGGGAAGTAACTGAATAGAACCATTTTCAAATATTTTCTCAATCTAATAGGGTCCCAACCATCTGGTTCTCAATTTTCCTTTGAATTGTTGGTACTTAGAATCAAACAACAATGCCTAGTCTCCTACTTTGAATTTCCTTTTATTGATATGTGTATCATGCCATTGCTTCCTTTAATCTTGGATTATCTTCGTCTGCTAAAGTGCTTCCATCCTCAATTTATCCAACTCATTGAGTTGAAGGATTCTCTCCTTTTGAGTTGCATTCAACTCAATACCCACCTTAAATGTTGTCCTCAATGTCTGTAGTTCAAAATCAATAGGCAACAAGGGATTTTTCCCATAGACTAACTCATATGGTGAAAACCATGTTGTAGTTTTCAAATTTGTATTGTAAGCCAAAATAGCTTCAGGTAGTCTCTTTACCCAATCCTTTCTACCTGCTTCAACTATTTTGGTAAGGATGTTTTCCAATTCTCTGTTCGTTACTTCAGCTTATCCATTTGATTGTGGGTGATAGGGAGATGAATTCTATGATTGATATGATAATACATTGTGAAATCCTGGATCATATTAGACATAAATTGTGGTCCCTGATCTGAAACTATGCTCCTCGGTGCTCCAAAATTCACCATAATTATGTGGCAAATGAAATCAGCAACTGCTTCTTTAGTGGAATTTGTTTTTATTAATATTTAAACGATTTTGACTAGAGCTATGAACCGGGGGGATGGACCCCAACATTACAAGAGGAATGAGAGGAAGAAGGGAAGAAAAGAGGGGGACATGGGGAAAGAAGAAGAAGAAAAAGGAGAAGGAGAGGCAACAACCAGCAACGTGGCAAGAAAGCCGAAAACATAAACCCGAATGGAACCAAAACAAAACAATGCAAAAGGGAGGAGCACGGAGCATCAAAGATTCCAAAATCGGTACTACATTGGTCAAGTGATTAGACTCGTGAAGAAGGAGCACTGTTTCAATGGAATTTGTTAATGCCTACACTTATGCCCACTTTGTCACATAATCAATACACACATGCATTTTTTTATTTTCCTTGAGAAGGAGGATTAGAGGGACCAAAATTCCAATTCCCATCTTTCAAATGGTTCTATAACTACTTGAGGTTGGAGAGGCATTTCATTGGTGAAGGTTGGTTGTCCCATCCTCTGAAAAGGATCACACCACCTGATATATTTCTTCACATATTTCTATAGATATGGCCAAGAATAACTTTTCTAAGCAAGTATCTTGTGAGTATTTCTTTTCACCGAATAGTGTCCTCCACTTGGTTCATCGTGACATGCTCGAGGATGTCAAATATTTCATCTTATCTTACACACCTGTGTAAAACAAAATTAGGACCACATTTAAATATCATTCCATTTAACCATTTAAATTGTGCACTAGTTATGATTAACTTCTTTATTTATTTCTCAGTGAAAGAAGGAGGAAACTTCCCTATTGCAAGATAATTTTCCATATCAGAAAACTATGGTGTATCAGCTGAAATAACAAACAATTGTTCATCTAGAAAGTTTTCCTTGACTGGATCTTTCTCCCCTGTAGTGGTTAGTCTTGACAAGAAATCAGCTACCACATTAGATTTACCTAGATTGTCCACAATGGTAATATCAAATTCTTGTAAAAGTAATAACCATCTAATTATTCTACCTCCAACCACTGGTTTGTTCATTAAATATTTAATTGCTGAGTGATCTGTATGTACAAATATTTTCTACCCTGTAATGTAATGTCTAAACTTATTAATTTCATAGATCACAACAAGAAATTATTTTTCAGTGGTGGTATAATTTCTTTTAGTGGGAGTAAAATTTTTGCTAAGGTAATACATAGCATACATTTTCCCTTCTTCATATTTCTATCCCAAAACTACACCAATGGAATTATTTGAGGAATCTATTTGGATATGAAAAAGATTTTCCCAATTAGGTCCTCTCAATATTGGGTCAATTATTAATCTTTCTTTGATTTATTCAAAAGCATGTTGACACTTTTCATCCCAAAGAAATTCACATTCCTTGGTAAGAAAATTTAACATGGGGGCAACAATTTTACTAAAATCCTTGATAAAATGCCTATAGTACCCAACATGCACTAAAAATGACTTGATATCGTGGGGTATGAGGAATAGGTAAGTCTGAAAATAATTCTTATTTTTTTTTTTATCAACCTAAATTCTTCGTTTTGAAATGTGGTGTCATAATATGATCCCTTCATCAACCATCATAAAAAAAATTTCATGGCTAAGAGATAGATTGTGTTGCTCACATCTCATTAATACTTTGTCTAAATTCCTCAAAGCATCATCAAATGTGTCTCCATGCACAATGAAGTCATCCATATATACCTCTACATAGTCATTTGTTAGGTCTGCAAAAAATTTATAAACAACTCTTTGGAAGGTTGTTGGAGCATTACATAATCCAAATTGTAATACCCTATAGGAAAAGGTACCCCATGGACATGTAAATGTAGTTTTATCCTAATCCTCAGTAGAAAATCTAATTTTATTGTATCCACTAAAGCCATCCAAGAAGGAAAAGTACTGTTTACCTGAAAGGTTGTCTAAGACTTGATCTATGAATGGTAAGGGAAAATAATATCTCAGTGTGGCTTTTTTCAGTTCCCTATAGTCAACACAAATTCTCCATTTTTGTTCTTTTTAGGGATAATTACAAGAGGAGACACCCACTAGCTATTTGAGATAGGGTAGATAAAACCTACTTGTAATAGTTTTTCAATTTCTTATTAGACTATATCCCTTAAGGATGGATTAATCCTTATTTGAGGTTGCCTAACTGGTCTAATGTTTTCAATATAGATGTGATGGGTGCTGATAATTGGGTGGATTCCTTTCATATCTTTGTAATCTCAAGAAAAATATATAGTATGGTTTTTCAGAACATCAAACAATTTAGCTTCGTCATCATTCTTCAACTAGCGCTAATGTTTAAAATTTTACTTGATCAATCTCAACATGTTTAGTCCCAATGTGTGATGAAATGATTTGTTGAAAGGGTTCCATTAAATTATTTAGTGGACATGCATGTGGAAAAAACATATGATATGTAGCAACATCTCCAAAAGTTCCTTGAGATAAAATGTTGGACAAAGGACAATAAGAAAAATTATGATACTTATCTTGTTGTAGGTCAAACTCTTCATCACTGCTAATTCCAAAAATTCTTCATCATCTCTTGATATATGTGAAGCTAAAGCTACAAATTCTTCCTCTCCCCAAGAGAAATCTCGTTCCTCTAGAGTGAAATTATCTTCATTTGTAGGGAATTGTTGTTGGTGTGGTTCCGGAACTAACTGTGATGGTTTCGAATAGATTCTACGTAGGTTCTAGAACTAATTTCATAGGTTCTAGAACTATTCCTAACTACTCCAAGGAAAATTGGTGTACATTCAATGGTGGGTTAATCATATCTTCTATTTCTCGTACATGATCCTGCAATGTTATCATAGCCAAAGAAGATAGATTTTTCTCATTAGTATCAGGAGAATCAACCCACAATTGTTCTTGATTGTCAATAAAAGTTCATGCAGAGGGATATAATGAAATTTTCTTAGAATTATTACCATTTGAAATAGTCATATCACTTGACCTGCAATCAATTAAGGAAACAATCAGTAGCTAACCATGGTCTACCCAAAATAATGGGATAACCAAGTGTTTTACCTTTTGGCTGCAATATAAGGAAGTCAACTAGATATTCCCATGACTCCACCATAACTACCACATCTTCAATAACTCCTTTTGGTTTTTCTATAGACTAGTCTGCCATCTACAATATGGTGTTAGTAGGTTGTATACTTGTTAATGGAAATGTTTTCAAAGTGTCCACTGTCATTACATTTATAGCCGCTCCCAAATCAACCAAAATGTTATGTATATCTTTATTCCCTATAGAGACAGAAATAACAGGGCTTCCAGGATCTCCATATTTGGGAAGTAGGATCTTTCCTGCTAATAAATCAACAAGTTTCCCATCTACCTTAATAGTCCTGGGGTACTACTTCTTTCTTCTAGGTCTTTTTAAACATAACAATTTGATTAACTTGTTCAACTTCAGAATATCCTTGATTGCTTGTAATAATGGTATTTCAATATTCAGTCTCCTTAGTTCCTACACCAATTTAGATTCCTTGATTTCTATAGCTTATTTAAATCTCTCTGGAAATGTAGTCCTGGTAGATTTGCTATTTGGATTCTTATCTCTCTCTCTTTTACATATTTCTTGGCAACAATCGTATTAGGGGTTTTAGTTTCTTTTGTCATTTCACCGATTATAACAGTGTAGATTGCTAACTATTTTTCCAGATCTAGTTTGAATATCCTTACAATCCATGGCATTTAGATCAACTGATTTTTCTAGTTCTATTCCATAAATAGGATTTGTTTGTTTGTTTCTTGGGTTTGTTCTTTGGTTGTCAGACCGGGCATTTGTGTTTTGACTACATTTTCAGCTTGTGAATTTTGTGTTAGGGCACCCATTATGGCTTGTTGATTCTGATTAGGATATTTTTCCCTTGAGCATAGTTATTAGGGCTCCATCTAGGTTGTGACCAAGCATACTAATTATTTTGACCATTACATGCTTGTTGGTTTCCTTGATCATACCAAGATTGACCTACCTAATCCTGGGATTCTAAGTGTAGACACCTAAAATTGGTTACTCAATTTAGTGCCCCCCACATTCAATTACCTTCTCAGGTAACCTGGGGCACATTCATATCATCACTTCTTCCTTAGGGTATTATTCAATATTTGCTTTAAAACATCTATCCTAAGTTTAATTCACTCTATTATGTTTTACCCCTAATGTAGACACCTAAAATTGATTATCCAATTTGGTGTCCCTCGTGCACGTTTTCTCTCTCAGGTAACCTGGGGCACGTTTATATCACCACTATCCCCTTGGGATATTATTCAATTTGTGATTTAAACACCTATCCTAAGTTTAATTCACCCCATTATGTTTTACCCGTGAGTAGTTAAATATTAACTATTTAATTACACCTTTTCACATGTATCCTAACCACTTATCTACCCCATATGTATCCTAACCACTTATCTACCCCATATCTATCCTATCCATGTATCACCCTATCTCTCCTCCTCCCAAGGTGGGATATTTCCCGTATTTGAGGTGGAGGGATAACTCTTATCTTTCCGTAAATCTTTCATTTTGGCCGTCTCGAGTTCTGCTCATGATCGGTGCCGACCGGTACTCGGTCGACGCCGATTTTTCAGAGTGGCGCCGATTATAAATAGAAGCCCAGAACTCAGTTCTGGGAGGATGAAAAAACACAAAAAGAGACAGATCGTGAAAGAGACACAGATTGTAAGAGAGAGAACGAGAGATCTTTGCACATCTAGTGTGAACATTATCTATCGAATGAAAGTGGATCTTGTCCAAATCAATCCCTGAGAGGAGCACCATTACTCTGCTCTTATCACATCAACATCTCACGTCTCCATTGATTTTCTGGTGACTCTGTTCCTGCACCCAACACGGGTGGAGTCTTGCTAGTATCTCTCTGGCTTCTGTAGATCCAACAGACGTTGACGATCTTTCCTTCATTTTTCGATTTCCAAATCTTCTCGCATTTTGTCTCCGATCGACGCCGATCTATATCGGTCAATGCCGATCTACATCAGTTGACGCCGATCCAATCGGGCCGACGCTAATTCTACGTAATCGACGCCGATCTTCTTGCAGACAGGTAAAAAGACGCAGGTAACACAAATCCAGCTTTGTTTTTCACAGTTCCTCCTTTCTGTTGCTTTCTTCCGCTTTGCTTTAGATTACATTTTATTACTTTGATCAGAAAATCTAGTCTTGTACATACATCTTTTATCATGTATACTTCTTTACTTAATTGAAAACGTGGACTGACATCCGCCGAGGGAGCCTATCACTTCTGGATCCGCTTCTCGGTAGTCCAACTAAATATCTTTTAACGTAGTCTTTTTCTGTCAAGCATCGGTGTCTCGCAGGTTACTTGGATCTACCGTGCAAAATTTCTCATGTGTGCCCGTCTTATCTACATTGGCTTCCTCATCCATCTACATCTTCGGGTATTGTCCATCAGGTATCGATTTCATTGGAGTTTTTCAGGGTTTTTGTGTTTAGTTTGGTGCATTAACTTGGACAGGTAACAAGCGCAAAATTCTTGATCTACATTCTGGCACGCTGGTGGGACCCAACCAAAGTCCCTTATTGGTAAGTTCATCTCTTTTTAGTTTTGAGCTTTGTTCTTTTTCTTCACTGATTTTTATCAGTTCTGCTTGAGCATTTCCTTTCATCATTTCAATCTTGCTCTTTATGCGAAATTGTTATTTCCTTGAAATTTTTCTAGTTCCTTAAAATAGAAATTTCCGTTCCACCATTATCCAGATATATCTTTCTAGATTTTGTTTGGTGTTTGCTTAACCTTTTCTTGCGGAGCACTTTGCTTGTTCGTGGGATTGTTCGAGGGAAGAGCTCAACAACACGCTTTTTGAAGACCACACACCTTGGAGGGCTAAATCTACAGGTATTTCTCTTTTACGGTGTTTTCTCCTTTTTAGGAGCTAAAAATAAAATAAAAATTCTTTGTTTGTTGTCTATCACATCCGAACATTTCAATTGTTGGTACTTAAAAAGAATTTAATCGCATTTGGGAAAGAATCTGTTTGACTTGTCTTCATCGAAATCAAACACTTCATTTTTAAGTGCTTAAAAGGAACTCTTTCTTTGTCATTTCTGTTGTATGTTTTTCATCTAGTTTTAATTAGGCTGGAAAATTGATCAAAATCGGTAGTGACACTATTTGATTTTTATTTTTCACCCTTGCACACAAAGCCAAAATCACTAGGTATAAAGCATTTAAACAAAAATTCTTTCCCTGGCCTCGCCTACTTGGAAGTGACATCCAAGAGGAAGAGCCTACGTGGTACTCGGGCCGCGCTATAAATTCACGGAAGTTCTGGTATATATTGGCAAAGCACCCGACTCCCTTATCGCAGCGGTGTGTGAAGTGCGGGGGTAGGCCCCTATATCAAGCCATGTACTGGTCTTTTACTGAAGTGCCTTCGGACTCCTCACCAAAACACCCCTCAAACCATCCTTAGTTTGGCTATCTGAGTAGTTCCTGTTCTAAAAGGCCCTCCCTAATATTTTCTTTCTTAAAAACATAAAAACTTAAAAGAGATAATCACCTACACTGCTTGAATTGTCTGTGCATTAGTTAGGTCAATCTTCGTTTCTGCTTGTTTATGACGGTCATCACTCGGTTACAATCTAGAAGAATGGCTCAATTAGCCCCTTCTTCCTCTGAGATCATCACTAGTGTGGATGTTTCGGCACCCCCCAGGTCTTCCTCGGGACCACTGTTAATTGGTTCCCCATCTTGGTCATATAATCCTTTCTATCAAGTCAAAGCAACCCCATCACGTCCAGCTTCCCCTAGTCCTTCAGAAATATCATTCACTTCTGACTCAGAGTATGTTCCTCGTGGGGATCCTGAATTTCAGGCACTCCTCGATCGCAATCTGGTAGCCCTCATGGACTACCTAGTACACAAGTCTATTCAAATATCTGATCAGGGACCACCAATCCAGTAAGTGTATGATTATTCTCGTGAACCATCCTAGGATTTTGTAGAACAGTTAGCATCATCTCTCTCGCCTCGAGCCACGGAGAAGGGTGGCACACCTGTGCCTCCTTTTTCTCTTCCACCGACCATATCGAGTAGTTCTCAAATAGTCTTACCGATTCCTAACACCGCAGTTACCTCAAATATTCCACAACCTACTTCTGAGAGGTCCTCTGCTCTAGCTATAATGAGTGTGTCTATGCACCTGCATATTGCTGTTAATTCATCTATGCCCTCCATCTTGTCCCCGTGGTCGCACCCTTTATGAGTCAACCCCCTCCGACTAGTCAGTTGGTTCCTGCTTCTCGTCCTCCAGTGGGTCTTTCTTCCAATGTTCCAGCAACAGTGACCTTCACCCATCCTCTAGCATCGGCACCCTTAATACCTAATCCGGCAGTAGAAAGCCTCTTTCAGGTCTTGTTCCCCAATATGTCCAATCAAATCGGCACCCATGTTCCTCAATCTGTCCCGATTCAGTCAACAAGCATAGGAGTCCACCAATCATAGGCTCCGTCCGTCATCCAACCTTCATTTTCTCAACCACTTATTATCTCATAGCCTGCCTATACACAGGCTCCTTCACAGCAAATACCCCATCAAGCATCACCCAGAATGACTGGTTACTCCTCTTTTCATCCCATCAATCAACAGATGAATCCCCCGTTGACACCTCAACAATAACCACCATTTTCTTCTTATGTAGGACATGCCAGTATTCCTCCTCCTCAATTTTACGTGGTTCAAATTCTTTTCAAGAAAATAACAGACTTGGAAGCCTCCACCAAAGGGGCTCGTCCTTCATACTCCTTTGAAGAAGTATGTAATGAACCCATTCACCCCTCAGTGGCCTTTAAGCCTTATCCTCCCCAATGGGAACTTCCTAAATTTTCAAAATTTCACAGTCGGGAGGACCCTCAACAGCATTTGCGAGCATTCAAACATGCTTGCTACCTCATAGTCTAGGATCAGGAGCTTATGCTCCGTACTTTTCCTATGTCTCTAGCAGGTCCTGCTTTAGACTGGTACAATAACATTCCTCAACATTCCTTGTTTTCTTTCTCTCAATTGGCCCAGATGTTTGTTGAAAACTTTTCAATAAATATTGCACATAAGATCTTGATTACAGATCTTTATAACATTCGTCAATTCGATGATGAGTCTATTGCAGACTTTGTCGCTCGTTGGAGAGGGATAATAAACCAATTGTCTTTCTCCCTTCCTCAATCCCAATAGATCGAGTTGTTTACTCGATCTTGTGCTAATCATATTTCTTCCACTTTAAGGATCCAAACCTTTCATACATTTGAAGAAGCCTTTACGATGGCACGCAAACTTGAATCTCGTGCCATTGAACAAGGGAAGTTAAAACTTCGCTCTAAATCTAAACCAGATTTTTCTCGGTTTACCAAATCAAATCCTTCCACTCCTAAAGACAAGAATCAGGGATCCACCAACGCTATCGTATTAAAAACACCATGAGCTGATACCACTTCTAATCAAACACCACGAAGAGACTCCTCATCTTCTCGAAAAGGGACCTCATCATCTTGATCTTTCGCTTCATTGGGGGAATCATATGCTTCTATCCTGAAAAAAATGTTGGAAGTTCACATGATCAAACTTCCTCCCATTAGGAATATTGATGAAAGCCAAGAACATCCATTCTGGTATAGGGAAAATGAATTTTTTCATTATCATAGAACCAAAGGTCATGACATCAAACGATGTCAGACCTTCAAAAATCTTGTCCAGAAATTCATCGACAAAGGCGAACTCATTCTGGATAACCCAAATGCTCCCCCAAATCAAGCACTGGATGTCTTCAAACAACCTTTTCCCAATCATTCCCCAAACCATGATGCTTCAGAGTCTCAAAAACCAAACACTCATACTATCAGCTTCATCTCTACGGAAGAATCTTCTTCTAAAACTAAGCCATTTGCGAACACATCGACCGAATCAGAATCTCCTTCCACTTCGTTAATCGTTGGGATTCCACCATCTTCAGATAGCCCGTCTTTGAATATTCCAACATTGTTAGATACGGATTCACCTCTCTCTGCTTCTTTGTCTGATCTTCTGTCCATACCCGAGACAGTGTCATCCTCATCTGTCTCATCGTCAGACATTCTTTCAATGCTCGAGGCAATTACATCCCTTCGAGTTTCCACCGTGGATACATCCACTTCTGTTTCTCCCATTTTTTCTGTGACTATGCCCTTGGTGAACGTACCTATAGTTGTGCCGACTTTGACGGAAGCGTCTTCGATTTTGACTCTTCCTGTTTCCTTTCCTACAGTAGTTTCACCCACAATTACTGTACCAAAAGTAGTTCCTTCGCAAGAAACTGCTTCTTCATCACTCACTTCTTCCATCACAAATGGTACTTTGCCTATTAAGGGAAAATATAAAGGAGAAGCACCAACATCTATACGCTCGGTTCCTAAACTTAGACCGAGACAACCGAAATCTAACATTGCGCCATCAGTACCTCCCCATTTGCTTCCCCCGAAAATGTTACAATCACCTTATGCGGTTGAAGTTGTCACCATCCTCGAAAAGGAAAGCCCATATTTCGAACCATCAAGACTCTTGGTGCTTTCCCACAAAATCTCTCTCTCATGTGCCTCATAAAAGATTGGATTTGTCCACCGAGAAGGTGTCTTCTTCTATAAACTTATCAAAACCATCTTCTTCTACAACACATTCTTCACCAAAGACTTCAGAAAAGTGGACTTACCTACTAAAAGGATGTCACCTCTTTTATCGAATCATCATCTTCATTACCAAAAGCTAGGGCACCTATGTTCCTCCGATTACACCTACTTTGGAAGTTTCTCCCTCATCTAAATTGACATCATCTAAATCATCATTAGTTTCGACCAAGCAGCCTCCCTTATCTCTGAAGACCACAACACTTGTCACACCTCCATCATCTTCAAAATCTATTTTAGGGGCTCCTCCACCACCAAAATCAATCATGTCTCACTTACTTCCATCTTAAGTGCCCAAGGCTGCCCCTCCCGATGTCTAAAAAAATAAGATGATCCCTAAAAAGACTGTCAAACCAAACATGCAAGTTCTTTTACCTTGGTAGTATGTTAAAGTAAAAGAGGCGCCTTCATCATCTCTGTCCTCATCTTTGTCTACCGGGTTCTATACCGAAATCCTTCGCCAACTTATCCAATCTTCATCCATATCTCTTCCTCTGATTAAACCCTATAACCCTAAAGGAGTTAAACCTACTTGGTTTAACTCTGATTTGATTTGTGCTTACCACCGTACCCCGGGTCATGATACTGAGGGATGTAAAGCTCTTCGATCTGTTGTCAACAGCCTTTTGGAAGAAAGTGATCTTTTGCTGGAGGAGGAGAAACAAGTATCTCCTGTCATCTTAGCTCCATCTGAGCCCCAACGATCTACTCAGACCTCTACTTCTAGTGATTCCACTCCAAATGATCTTCCACCTTCTCAAATCGACACAATTCATATCGCCACTAGAACCCAACAGTATGATAATCCATCCTCATCTACAGCATCTCGACCACGGGTTGTCATTTCTGCAGCCCCCGAAGGAGTTCCTCCTTCCTCATTAGCCCCGAGACCTCGGGTCTCTATTCGTGCTGCACCTCGGGCTCAAATTCCCGTGTCAGTTGAGGAGAGTGTTATGAAACAACTCACCTAGGCTCCGGTCAAAATGTCTCTTTTTGACCTCATTCAATCCTCTCCACAACATCGCCAGGCTCTGATTGATAATCTACATCGCATCGCAGTGAATTCAGATGAGCCCCAGCCCTTTGAGTTGGTTGTTGGATTGAATAGACCATCAACCACCATTTCTTTTGAAGATTCAGAAATTCCTCCCCTTTCTTCAGAGGATTTGGAGGCTCCCCTCTTTATCACAGTCCAAATTGACAACACTACATTAAAACGCATTATGATCGACAGTGGTGCTGCACTCAACGTCATCTCCTCGCACACATTCGAGCAACTTAAGTTACCAAAGAACATAGTGTCACCCCGCCTTTCGCTCTTCGATCATTTAATGATCAGCTAGCGAGCTTAACTTAGGAACTGTAGTCTTACCCATTCGGGTAGGTAAGAAGTTGCTTCACGAACTCTTTTACATTGTTGAAGGGAAATTCCACTATAATATGATCCTCGGACGCTCCTGGATTCGCACAATGCATTGTGTCCCATCCACCCTCCATCGATGCTTAAAATATCAATATGAGGGCAAAATCTATACTCATCCAGGAGATCCTTTTCCTTCCGCGCAATGCGACATGACCACAGGGTCTACCCCTCTAAAGGAAAACGCTTGTTCTCCTGACGGGGCCTCATCTTCTTCCATACCTGCAACCAAACTACCGGATGTACAAAATTTAGAAGAGACATTGCAGCATTTCTCACTAGGAGAGCTTCCTCTCCTTTCTTTTGACAACCATCTCAAACCTAGTGAGTATGGTAGACCAGACAAACAACCTGAATATCAGCCAGGTCTTGGTCGCATCGTCACCATTGGTCTACCCAATCAACAGACTAATTTCATTTACGGTGGTCTTGATACGCCTCACTATCACCTGGATTCTCCTCCTAGGACCAAACCTTATCTAACAGGGTTCGATTGTCTACAAAATCCCACGTTTGCAAAAACTTATTTATATCGATGCGTGTGGAAGGGATTTGGCTTAGGTAAATATGAACAAGGTGTGCATGACCTCGTGTCCATTCCAACTCTCAAGCCACATCAAAAATTTGGTTTAGGATTTAAACCTCTTTCAAAAGCCACCGTCACTGTTCTCGATGAGCCTCTTCTTATTGAGGAACCATCTTCTCCCACTAAGTCAGAAGTATCACTCGACGTGGACAATGTCATTTCCATCCCGTCTAACTTTTTTTTTTGATCAATACCATTTCCTTAGGGCCACTAGACTATAAGACTAATGACAGGTCCGCTTCCATACCGTTAATCTTCCCTGAAATAGTTGGAGACGACTCTCCTACTATCAACACTATCCACTGTGCGGATGATGATTCTGTCCTCACCTATCTGGGGGTATAGGATTCCTATCTTCCCAAAACCATTCCTTCTGACACGTCTACGCTTCTCAATGAAGTCACTGTCGACCTTAATATTGGGACTTCTAAAGACCCTCGCATCATTAAGGTCAGCCAATCCCTTAATCCACAGGAGTTAGGAGACTTTACCACTTTTCTTTCCAACCATCGTCAAGCTTTTGCTTGGGCATATGAGGATATGCCAGGACTCGATCCCGATATTGTGGTCCACAATATCGTTACTCTTCCCGACATCAAACCAGTTAAACAAAAATTGCGTAAAATGCACCCTAGAGTAGCACTTCTTATTAAAGAAGAATTGCAGTGCTTGCTCTCGGCTAACTTCATCCAACCCATTAATTATCCACAATGGGTTTCCAATGTAGTACCAGTAACTAAAGCTACTGGGAAAATTTGAATTTGTACCGACTTCCGGGATCTTAATCTTGCTTGTCCAAAAGATGATTTTCCTCTACCTAATATCGACCAACTCATGGATTTAACTGCGGGTCATGAGATGCTTTCTCTTATGGATGGTTTCTCTGGGTATAATCAAATTCTCATCGCACCAGAAGACCAACATAAGACTTCTTTCATAACTCCTTGGGGGACCTTTTGTTATCGTGTCATGCCTTTCGGTCTTAAGAACGCAGGAGCAACCTATCAGCGAGCAATGACCTACATCTTCCATGATCTCTTACACAAAACTATGGAAGATTACGTCGACGATCTCCTCGGTAAATCCAAGCGTCGGCAGGATCATCTTTTCATCCTTGCACCTCTCTTTGAGAGGCTTATCTGCTTTTGTCTTCGTCTAAATCCATCTAAGTGCGTGTTTGGCATTCTCACTGGTAAAATTTTAGGTTTTATCATTTCCATTAGGGGTATTGAAGTAGACCCCGCAAAAATAAAATCTATCCTTGAGATGCCTCCCCCTTCTAATTTAAAACAACTCCATGCAGTCTCCAAGGACGTCTTTAATCAGTGCATCATTTTATCTCACAATTGTCAGACCGTTGTCAACCTTTTCATCATCTCCTCCGTAAGAATGTTCATTTTGAATGGGGTGAACATTGCCAAAAGGCCTTTGATGATCTCAAAGCTTATCTTCTTTCTCCACCTATGCTTACACCTCCACGCGAGGGGGAGCCTTTATATCTTTATATCTCTGTGACTGACCATGCTCTGGGAGCCATGATCTCACATCGGGACGCTTGCGGTAAAGAACAAGCTGTCTATTACATCAGTCACACCCTCCATGAGTATGAAACACGTTATTCCAAAGCTAAAAAGTTGTGTTGTGCTCTCTTCTTCGCAACTTCTAAGCTTCGTCATTACCTCCTTAATCACAAAACTTACATTGTCACAAGTGTCAATCCACTCAAGACAATTCATGTGAAGCCTTATCACAATGATCATATCACTCGTTGGCTCATGCTTATGACAGAATTTGATCTCGAGTTTATCCCGCAAAAGTCTATCAAGGGTCAGGTCATTGCAGATCAATTAGCTGATGCTCCTCTCCCGGACACTCAAGTCCCCCTTGCTCAATTCCCCGATGAATATATCCAACAAATTGAATTTGGTCTATCTCCACTTAAAGTAAAGCTCTTCTTTGATGGATCCAAATGCCAGCAAGGGGGAGGAGCAGGTTTCGTGATGATTCCACCTTGGGGTACGCCTATCCCAGTTGCACACAAATTGAACTTTGAGTGCACCAATAATATGGCTGAATATGAAGCTCTTGTCTTGGGTCTTCAAAATGCCATTAATCTCGGCGCTCGTCATATTGACATCTTTGGTGATTCTGAACTCATCGTTAATCAAGTCATGGGCGTCTATCAATGCAGGAATGATATCCTTCAAAAATATCATGATATCGTTCTCGTTCAACTCCAATCTTTCGATAAATTCACTATCCAAGCTATCCCTCGCACTGCGAATCGATTCGCAGATATAATGGCTTCATTAGCCTCGCTTACCTCACCTTTTACCGAGGACTCATGACTTTATGTGGTGTACAACAATTAGATCAACCATCTCATCTTAGGAAACTAACTTCAATCCATGCTGTCACAACCCATACTCAGGATGAGTGGTATCAACATATCATTGATTATCTATCTCATTCGGTGCTTCCTCCAGATCTGACTTCCAATGGTAGAAGATCTTTTATCCTACGCGCTAATCGCTATACTATTCTAGGCGGGATCCTCTACAAACGCGGCTTTGATGGCATTTTGCTTCGGTGCCTCAAATCCCTTGAATCATCTAAAGCTATCTAGGAGGTCCATGACAGTATCTGTGGTGGACATTTTAGTGGCTTGGTCGTAGCTAAACGCATCTTACGTTTGGGATATTATTGGCCTTCTCTTAATCGAGATTGTTGTGAATACACTAAGAAATGTGTCAAGTGTCAACAACATTCCAATCTCACACACATCCCTAGTCAAGCTTTACAACCTACAGCGGATTTGTGGCCTTTTTCGCAATGGGGTCTTGATCTCATTGGTCTCATCAATCCCCATTCTTCACAGCGTCATCATTCTATCATTACTGCCACTGAATACTTTACTAAGTGGGTGGAAGCTATCCCTCTTTCTTCAACAAAAGCTAAACCCATAGTTGATTTTGTCTATCAACACATCATTTGTCGCTTCGGTGTTCCACACAAACTCATCACAGATAATGGTAAGTCTTTCAAGAATGTTGATTTACAGAACCTCTGCAACGCTTTCAATATCAAACTCAACTTTTCTTCTCCATACTATCCTCAAGCTAATGGTCAGGCCGAAGCTTCCAATAAAACTTTGCGTAATATCCTCGCAAAGGTAACTAGTCGAGCTGGTAGGGATTGGCATTTACATATCCCTTTTGCTCTCTGGGCTTATCGGACTAGCATTCGTACTCCTACTGGTGCTACTCCCTTCTCTCTCGTCTATGGGTCTGAGGCTGTTCTTCCTTTGGAAGTCCAAATCCCATCTCTCCGTGTTTCTCTTAGAGAATTTGTCTCTGATGAGGACTATCATCAAAATCATCTAGCACAACTTGAATTATTAGATGAGCGGCGTCTCAACGCTCTTGAACATCATCAAGTCTATCTTGAGTGTGTCAAACGTGCTTATAACAAGCACTTGCAGCACCGTGACTTCAAAATTGGTGATCTTGTTCTTAAAGAAAATCAAAATGTCACTACACTCGAAAGGAGTCAGCGTGGTAAGTTTGCTCCCAACTGGATGGGTCCGTACGTTATCACCCATAAATATGGGTCTGGGGCTTATCGTCTATCTTCCATGGATGGTATACCCAAGGTGGAACCCCTTAATGCCTTGCATCTATGGCCCTTCTACTGTTAAAATCTATCTTACACAAATCTAGTCGCAAGACAGATCTTTCATCCATCTAACAACCAGTCATATACTTTCATGGTGATTTGAAATTATGTGGTTCTCCACCTATTGTCTTTTTTACCTTAAATATGAGTATCACGGCTCTACTCATAGCATTTTTCTTCTGGATATGTTTCTCCTCATGGTAGGAACACCTTAATCACCGTTTCATTTGTCCCAAGTGCTTATCTTAATCGGATCTACTAGGGACATGAGTGCATGCTCTTTATACGTTTTCTTCCTCTCTGTCGATCTATCCAGTCTAAACTCGGCTTCTTCTTCTTCTTCAAAAAAAAAAAAAAGTTGTTCAAAAAAAAAAAAAAAAAAAAAAAAAAAAGAGATAGGTAGATCCTCAAGGACAAATATCCATACAATCAAATGAATCAAAGATATAGACCATGCCCTCGAAGGATGGGTATCGTTTAAAAATCAAAATACGAGACCGCTCCCTTGAAGGACGGCTATTTCTCAAAGGAATACTCAAGGCTTCTTGCATTGATCAGCCTTTCAGTCAGTTTATACATTTTTTAGCATCACTGAAAGACTTCCCGTATTGATCAGTCTTTCCATATCTAGCAAACTTCCCGCATTGATCAATTTGCTTTTCTGCCAGAAATCATGAAGCTGAGATATAAGACCTTTTGTCAATCATATGGAGAATCCTATTTTCCCAGTATGAACATGTATTTTGTCCCTTGTAAATTTCGACAAGATACTTACTTACTGCTCCTCCCGTTTCCCTCCTAAATCTGGTTTGCGGCTAGTTAGTGTCAGGCTTATTTTAACCTCATATAGGGCCTTGCATGCATGATCTTTTGGTTTCCTATCCAGTCTCTATTTATGGTTGATTAGGGGCCTAGCTTAGCATTTCTTTTTCTTATCTGGGTGTATTTCCTTTATTTCTAATCAAGGTCATTTTCATTACATCCTTGGCTCTCACAAAGAGTATTCCCCATTATTATTTTTTATTCATCCAGTTAAATTGACATTTCACATGTTAATCAAAATTTATCATCTATCTAATTTCATCTTATCTATCAAAGCATGTATTGTCAACACATGTGGATCTGTCTATCTATTTTCATCAAAATTAAATTAACATCTCAAACATACCGAATCTATCAATCCCATCTATCCATCTATCCATCAAAACATCTAAAAACTTGTACATCCAAGTTACACTACATCTATCTATATCCATTTTTCATCAAAATTAAATCCATACATCAATCACATCTATCCATCTATCCATCAAAACATCTAAAAACGTGTACATCCAAGTTACACTACATCTATCTATATCTATTTTTCATCAAAATTATATCCACATATCAATCACATCAAATTACATCACATCTATCTATCCTCTATGTCTATGTTCATCCAATCACATCTATTTATCATCTATCAATCTATGTCTACATCCATCACAATTATGCTACATCTATCCATGTATATTAAAATTAAAAAAACAGGAGAACAATCATATGACAAAAGCAATGATGAATCTATATATATACATAAGTGTCTGTACAACAAAAAAAGGGTGGCTCTCAATCAAGCCATCTATACAATGCCTTCCAATCGAGGCTACATCACTACACTGATACAAAATATATCAATCCCTATATCATAAAATATGATGCGTGGAGGACACTATCTCCTCCACCCTCCTCTAGACCAGGCTGTCTCTCCTGGCCGCCGCCTATCGAGCTAGACGCACCTGCTGCTGGAGGCCTCTGCCCACCTCGGTCTCTCCCGGTGCTCCCTCCCCCTGATGCCCCGCTCACTGTGGCCATCGCTGATCTCCTCCTCACCCCGTACCGAGGCACATCTGGGGCATGCTGCGCTAGGGCATCCTCGTAGTATCTCACCTCAGCGAGGAGAGACTGATATGTGCTCAAGCTCACGGTACCCGGTGCTCGTAATGGTGCTGCTGGTGCTGCTGGTGGTGCCCCTCCTAGGGTCGTGCCCTGTGTACCAGACTCTGACATGGTACCTGTCTCCCCATATTTGGCCCTGAGGGCCTCCCTATGTTGAAGGTAGCGATCCCTCTACTGGATCACTGTATCTCACTCCTGGCGAGCGGTGTCTCTCTCCAAAATCAGGGCATCCCTCTCCTCTGTCAGAGCTCTGATCTCCTCGAGAGCCACCTGGTGTGTCTGCGTCAGGGTGGCATGCTCTCCCTCCAGTCTCTCTAGCACCGTAGCCATATCCTCCTCGTCGGCATCTATAGATGCCGGGAGATGTCGTGGTAGCTCTGTCGCATACCATGCAACATAACCATCACCTACTCCGGCATCATCATCACTGTCTGTGGAGGGTGGGGCCTCTCTCAATGGATCTGCCGGGATCAAAATCGGCAGATCAGTCTCTCTGCTGTCTCGCCTATAAGGCCTGTAAGTAGTCGGCCTTTCTGTATTTAGGCCGAACTATCTCAATACCCGCATAAACGGGACACGCTCCCACATGTCAGGCCTACGACCCCTAACCACCCTGCTCCGTCTCAATGCCACCAAGTGAGCATCCTGACCAGCCCATGTCGGAAATACTCGATATGATCTCCAGATGACTCTGCTCCGTGTCGGCATCATTCTGAAACACTCAGTATACCAATCGCGATCTCCTGTATCTCCAGAGGCCATATCGGCCCGCCATCACCGGAATCCATAATCAATAGCTCCCACTGCTGCTGGCATCCAAGGAAGCCCGGATGGCCTGATCACTGCTATATGCTCATATGCCCAGCAATGGAGCACAAAACTAACATCGATACCTGTCCTCCGGCCAGTGGTATACATCCATAGCTCATGATATATCTGAGCTATCAAAGCATCAAAGAAAAGTAAATACCTGTCTAAATCAGTAGGATGTCGCAAACGCAATCTAATAATAACAGTGGGAATCTCCCGCCTCCTGAATCTGGTAGAGCAAAATAGGATATTGCCATCTGAATCAAAACTATCCGTCTGCTCCTGGGACTATCCTGTCTATACTGCGAGGCTATCTCGCACTACCTCGGACACTATCTCTGAATCATCTGCCCTATCTCCATACAATCGAACTAGGGCCCTCTGCTGCTGCTCTCGTGGTGTAATCTCTATCGGGTCCCCACATAATTGCGCCTCTCAAAATCCTATATATATCCTCATGGGTGATGGTCATCTCACCCTTCCTAACCAAAAAGTGTACATCTCAAGCTATCCCATCGTCGCACTAGTGCTCGCATCAACTCTACATCTCGCGGCACTCGTCTGTAGTACCTAAAGCCCCCGAGCCCAGCTAACTCTAAATGCCGCCAATCTGCGTCAGTCACGTCAGGGAGAATAGTCTCTAGTAACTCGGGAATAGCATCCCTCATGTGTAGAACCTCTCGTGCCTGCATCCATGACATCAAGAGCAATATTAGCCTCATATTTACCCAAATCAGAACATCCAAAACAAAAAAAAATTCAATCTATTCACAAGTCTATACAATCGGCGTCGATTAAATAAAATCGGCGTCGATTATACCAATCGGCGCCGATTGCTAGGCCGGATGTAAAAAACACCCTGGCCTCCCACCAAGCAAAACCCAAAATAAATAAATATATATATATATATATATATAAAATAATAAAATAAGTACCACGGGTTCAAGAAGAACCACTTACCCCAGGTCATGTCCTCCTCCACTTCTGACCACTTCCAGAGGCTTCCATGGTGCTCAAATCCAATTTTTGACTCTCTCTGAATCGATCGTCACGATGTAAATAAATCATTCACGTTTTCCGTTCACATATTTATATGTGCTTTGAACGGTCGGCGCCGACTATTTTGGGTCGGCGCCAATTTGTCCAATCACCACCGATTTTCCATATCCCTTTGCCATAGTGTTGATGCTTGGCTTATTTATCTGGTCATTATTGTGCGCTGAATGTTGCCTTTTGGCACATATTTTCGATATCACCGTCCATTTCAAGTTTGTTCCCTTTGCGTGGGGCACTCATACTTTTTTGGCAGCTTAGAGTTAACGGGTCTGTAGGCACTAACGTCGTCTACTTTGCAGACCGTCTGGTTGTCCCTACCAATGTGTCTCTCTTTAGATGCTAACTATTTTGCAGCCCTCCTTACACTCATGGGTCTGTAGGTACTAACGTCGTCTCATGAGGAGACCGTCTAGTCTGCCCTACCAATGTGAGTTCCTTAGGTTGCTGCCTCTTTATTCATGTTTGTACATCATCAATGATCAGATCTACTCCAGACATCCAGCTGGGGCATCCCGCGTTTTCATCTACCTTTTTTTAAAACTTGGGATCGTTTGTTCTATCACCCATCCCATCCCTAGTTTGAGGGGGATCACATCATCACTTTTTCTTCCTTTCTTCCATCTCCTTGTTTTTGTCTCATAACCTTGCTTATCGCAAGTTACTTGACAAAAAGGGGCAAAATGTAGACACCTAAAATTGATTATCCAATTTGGTGTCCCTCGTGTGCGTTTTCTCTCTCAGGTAACCTGGGGCACGTTTATATCACCACTATCCCCTTGGGATATTATTTGATTTGTGATTTAAACACCTATCCTAAGTTTAATTCACCCCATTATGTTTTACCCGTGAGTAATTAAATATTAACTATTTAATTACACCTTTTCACATGTATCCTAACCACTTATCTACCCCATATGTATCCTAACCACTTATCTACCCCATATCTATCCTATCCATGTATCACCCCTATCTCTCCTCTTCCCAAGGTGGGATATTTCCCATATTTGAGGTGGAGGGATAACTCTTATCTTTCCAGAAATCGTTCATTTTGGCCGTCTCGGGAGTCTGTTCCGTGATCGGTGCCGACCGGTACTCGGTCGACGCCAATTTTTCGGAGTGGCACCGATTATAAATAGAAGCCCAGAACTCAGTTCTGGGAGGACAAAAACACAGGAAGAGACAGATCGTGAAAGAGACACAGATTGTAAGAGAGAGAATGAGAGATCTTTGCGCATCTAGTGTGAACATTATCTATCGAATGAGAGTGGATCTTGTCCAAATCAATCCCTGAGAGGAGCACCGTTACTCTACTCTTATCACATCAACATCTCATGTCTCCATTGATTTTCTGGTGACTCTGTTCCTGCACCCAGCACGGGTGGAGTCTTGCTAGTATCTCTCCAGCTTCTGCAGATCCAGCAGACGTTGACGATCTTGCCTTCACTTTTCGATTTCCAAATCTTCTCACATTTTGTCTCCGATCGATGCCGATCTATATCGGTCGGCGATCTACATCGATCGGCGTCGATCTGAATCAATCGACACACGATTCTACGTAATCGGCGCCGATCATCTCGAGACGGGTAAAAGATGCAAGTAACACAAATCCATCTTTTTTTTTCACAGTTCCCTACTTTCTGTTGCTTTCTGCCTACTATTTAGATTCTGTTTATTACTTTGATCGGAAAATCTAGTCTTGTACGTACATCTTTTATCATGTATACTTCTTTAGTTAATTGCAAACGTGGATCGACATCCACCGAGGGAGCTATCGTTTCTCGGATCTCGCTTCTCGGGCAGGTCCACCTAAATATCTTTTAACGTGTATTTTTCACAAGCATCGATGTCTCGCAGTTACTTCGATCTACTTGTGGAAAATTGCTCATGTGTGCCCGTCTTATCTACATCGGCTTCCTCATCCATCTACATCTTCGGGTATTGTCCATCGGTATCGATTTCATTGGAGTTTTTCAGGGTTTTTGTGTTTAGTTTGGTGCATTAACTTGGACAAGTAACAAGCACAAAATTCTTGATCTACACCTAAGTAATTAAATATTAACTATTTAATTACACCTTTTACATACATCCCAACTACTTATTTACCACATATCAATTTCTAACCTCCCATATCTATTCTATCCATATATCCCCCCTATTTCTCCTCCTCCCAAACCAAGCAGCAGGATATTTCCCGTATTTGAGGTGGAGGGATCACTCTCATCTTTCCAGAAAGTGCTCCTTTTGGCCATTTCGAGTCTGTTCCCTGATCGGCGCCGCTCGGTACTCGGTCGACACCGATTTTTTGGAACAACGCCGATTTCATCTCGATCAGTGCTGATTACAAATAGAAGGCCAGAACTCAGTTCTGGTTAGATAGTGAGTTAGACAATGAGTTAGACAGAGAGACACAGAGAGAGATATAGAAAGAATGAGAGTTTTGAGCATCAAGTCTGAGCATTGTCTATCAAGTGAGAGTGAATCCCATCCAAACCAATCCCTGAGAGGAGTACCGTTACTCTGCTCCTACCACATCGACATCAGGAGTCTTCAACAATCTCTTGGTGACTCTGTTCCTACATCCAGCATAGGTGGAGCCTTGCCAGTATCCCTACGGCTCTTGCAGATTCAACAAAGATCGACAATCTAGCTTCCACTGTCTACTTCTCAATCTTCCTGCAATTTCCCCTAAGTCGATGCCGATAGTACCCAGTCGACACCGATTCTATCTAGTCGATGCCGACTTATCTCAGTCGATGCCGATTCCTCTCAGTCGACGTCGATTTTCCTAATCGGCGCCGATCTACCTACGGACAGGTAAAATAATTTAGGGATCACAAATCCAGCATTGTTTTCACACTTTCCTGTTTGTTATTGGTTTTTGTCTGCTGTTTACTTTTCTGTCTGTCATTTTTAATCAAAATATAGACATTTACTTACATCTTTTATCATGTATGCTTCTTTCCTTAATTGAAAACGTGGACTGACATCTGCCGAGGGAGCTTATCGCTTCCCAGACCCACTTTTCAGGCAGTCCACCCAAATATCTTTTAACGTGGTCTTTTTCTGTCAAGCATCTGTGTCTCACAAGTTTCCTAGATCCACTCTACAGGATCACTCGTGTGCACCCATCTTGTCTACATCAACTTTCTTTTCCATCTACATCTTCGAGATATGGTCTTTCAGGTATTGATTTCATTTGAGTTTTTCAAGGTTTTTGTGTTTAGTTTGGTACATTAACTTGGACATGTAACAAGCGCAAAATTCTTGATGTACAATAAGTTGGTAGAGGGGCCCAAGGTGGTTGTCCCCAACTTTTTGGTATTATTTGAGAAGCCCATGGCATCATCCAAGGATTAGGAGATGACCTTGGCATGAACTATCCTTGGGTAGGTTGTCTCTGAAAAAAATTCAATTCTTTTGTTGTGGATGATGTATTGGTTTGTTTGAGCTAATTATTTAGGAGTGGAAGAAGAGAAAAAAGCATGAATATCATGTTCTTTAGATTCACAGATAAGACATACTTCTATTTTATCCAAAGGACATTCCCTTATTGCATGCTTCTTCCTACATCTAGGACAATACATGGCTAATGGTTTAGTTTTGGCATTTGCTTTAGCTTGTAATCCATCCATAGTAGAGGTTAATTGAACTAAAATGTCTATTTTAAAGTTTGTTAATTCATCCATTAGTTTGTTCATATCTGGATTCAAACATTTCACTAATTTTCCCTTCCTAGGTCCACCCCTTATTCTGGAATAACTTCTACAAATGTCTTTAATTTCATTCATCCTTAATTGATCAATGTTTCCACCTCCTATTAAGTTAAGAGCTTCCCTAGATTCATCTTCAAAACCTTTAAGAAAAATGGTTTTACTTAACTCTTCTTGAAGGACAAATCCACAACTTTTACTTACAAAGAGGAACCTATCCAAATAATCTTCTATATTCTCATCCTCCTCCTGTTTGATTTTGAAAAACTCTTCCTTCTTGTTTCTCCCTCTATAGTAATCTTGATATTTGTTTAGGAAGGTAGTTTCCATTTATTCCCAAGTGGTAAAAGAGTTGGATGTTAATCCCATGAACCACCCCATTGTTGCATCCTTCGAGTGGATGGAAATAACTTGATTTTTTTGATTATCTGCTTTGTAGTCATAGGTCTAACATAGTACCTTAAACTCAAACGAGAAATTGGTCGCGTCTTGAGATGACATCCCTCTAAATGTGGGTAAATGTAAAGGTGAAATATTTTTCATTAGTGTATCATCATCATCTAACTGAATTTGATAAGTAAAGGTCCTATCGGGTTCCCTTTCAACTTCTCTTGCTATTTCTGAATTATATTCTAAACTTCTTTCGCAATCAATGTGGTATGTAGTATGCCTTGGGGAAGGTGAAAATCAGGAGTTGGAGGTTAACTACTCAATTGAGAATCAAAACTTACCCTAACTCGGATCTTAATAAATAATCCTTCTCCTAAAATTTCTACTTCCTTCGGTGGTGATCCAAGAATTCCAAAGGTGACAATTCGATTCTTGTCTTACAAGGGATAATGGTGCCTCCAGCTTCTTGGTCAACTTCCTTATTTAGACTAGAGGATGTTGTTAATTCTTGTTCACATATTTTTGGGAGAAATATACCCTTGGAGTCTCTTGATCTACTCATAAATAACATCTGATTCTCGACATAGAGTATGTTCCTCGCGAGGGATCCTGAATTTCGTGCACTCCTTGATCGCAATCAAGTAGCCCTTATGGATTATCTAATACATAAGTCCATTCAAATATCTCGATCGGGGACCACCAATCCAACAAGTTTACAATTATCCTCGTGAACCATCCCAAGTTTTTGTAGAATAGTTAGCATCCTTTTTCTTGACTCGAACCACGGAAGAAGTTGGCGCACCTGTGCCTCATTTTTATCTTCCACCGACCATGTCGACTAGTTCTCAAATAGTCTTGCCTATTCCTAATACCGCAGATTATGTCCGGTTGTTCCACAACCTACTTCTGAGAATTCCTCTTCTCTAGTTATAATGGGCACATCTGTGCACCCACAGATTGTTGTTAATTCTTCTATGCCATCCATTGCGTCCCTAGGGTCGGTACCTCTTTATGAGTCAACCCCTTCAACGAGTCAGTTGGTTCCTACTTCTTGTCCTCCAGTTGGTATTTCTTCCAATGTTCCAGCGACAGTGACCTTCGCCCATCCTCTAGCATCGGCACCCTTAATAACCAATCCGGAAATCAAGAGTCTCATTCAGACCTTGTTCCCCACCATGTCCAATCAAATCAACACCCATGTTCCTCAACCCATTCCGATTCAGTCGACGAGTATGGGAGCCCACCAATCACAGGCTCCGGCTGTTATTCAACCATCTTTTTCTCAACCGCTTGTCATCTCACAGCCTCTTTTTATACATAGGCTCCCTCACAACAAATACCTCATCAAAGGTCACCCATAATACAGGTTATTCCTCTTACCATCTTGTTAATCAACAGATGAATCCCCCATTAACGCCTCAACAAAATCCACCATTCACTTCTTATGTAGGACATACCAGCATGCCTCTTCAATCTAATGTGGTCCAAATTATTTTCAAGAAAATCACGGACCTAGAAGCATCCACCAAAGGGGCTCATCCTTCATATTCTTTTGAAGAAGTATGCAATGAACCGATTCATCCATCAGTGGCTTTTAAGCCTTATCCTCCCCAATGGGAACTTCCTAAATTTTCAAAATTTCATAGTCGGGAGGACCCTCAACAGCATTTGCGAGCATTCAAACACACTTGCTACCTTATATTCCAGGATCAGGAGCTTATGCTCCATACTTTCCCTATGTCTCTAGCAGGACCTGCTTTAGATTGGTATAATAACATTCCTCAACATTCCTTGTTTTCTTTCTCTCAATTGGCCCAGATATTTGTTGAAAACTTTTCAATAAACATCACACATAAGATCTCGATTACAGATCTTTATAATATTCGTAAATTCAATGATGATTCTATTATAGAATTTGTCGCTCATTGGAGAGGGATAATAAACCAATTGTCTTTCTCCTTCCTCAATCTCAACATATCGATCTGTTTACTCGATCTTGTGCTAATCATATTTCTTCCACTTTAAGGATCTAAACTTTTCTTACATTTGAAGAAGCCTTTCCGATGGCACATAAACTTGAGTCCTGTGCCATTGAACAAGGGAAGTTAAAACTTCACTCTAAATCTAAACCATATTTTCCTTGGTTTACAAAATCAAACCCTTCCACTTATAAAGACAAAAATTAGGGATCCACTAATGCTATCATATTAAAAACATCACGTGCTGATAACAGTTCTAATCAAACACCACGAAGAGACTCCTCATCTTCTCGAAAAGGACCCTCATCATCTCGATCTTTTACTTCATTGGGGGAATCATATGCTTCTATCTTAGAAAAAATGTTGGAAGTTCACATGATCAAACTTCCCCCTATTATAAATTTTGATGAAAACCAAGAACATCCATTCTGGTATAGGGAAAATGACTTCTATCATTACCATAGAACCAAAGGCCATGACATTGAGCGATGTCAAACCTTCAAAAATCTTGTCCGAGAATTTGTTGATAAAGGTGAGCTCATTCTCGGATAACCCAACCGCTCCCCCAAATCGGGTGTTTGATGTTTTTAAACAACCCTTTCCTAATCATTCCCCAAACCATGATGCTTCAGAGTCTCAAAAACCAAATACTCATACTATCAGCTTCATTTCTACTAAAGAATCTTCTTCTAAAATTAAGCCATCTACGAACACATCGACTGAATCAGAACCTCCTGCCACTGCTGACCGAGATTCCATCATCTTTAGACACCCTGTCTTTGAATATTCCCACATTGTTAGAGATAGATTCATCTCCCTCTACCTCTTTATCTGATCTTCCATCTATACCTGAGACAGTGTCATCCTCATCTGTCTCATCGTCAGATATTCTTTCGATGCTCGAGGTGATTACATCTCTTAGAGTTTCCACCGCGAGTACATCTACTGCTTTCTCCCATTTTTTCTGCGACTATGCCATTAGTAAACATACCTATAGTTGTACCAACTTCAATGGAAGCATCTTCAATTTTGACTCTTCCCGTCTCCTTTCCCATAGTAGTTACACCCACAATTACTTGTACCAGAAGTACCTCCCTCGCAAGGAACTGCTCCTTCATCATCCACTTCTTCCATCACTGATACTATTTTGCCTATTAAAGGGAAATCTAAAGAAATAGTAACGGCACCTACACTCTCAGTTCCTGGACTTAAACCAAGACAACTAAAGTCTAACGTTACATCATCAGCACCTCCTCATCTCCTTCCCCCGAAAAGGCTACAATCACCTTATGCGGTTGAAGTTGTCACCATCCCTGAAAAAGGAAAACCCATATTTCGAACCATCAAGACTCTTGGTGCCTTCCCTCAAAAATCTCTCTCTACACCTCATAAAAGATTGGATTTGTCCACTGAGAAGGTGTCTTCTTCTACAACACCATCAAAACCATCATCTTCTTCTACAACACCATCTTCACCAATGCCTCATAAAGTGGACTTACCTACTAGAAAGGCATCACCTCTTTTATCAGGACCATCATCTTCGTCACCAAAAAAATAGGACACCTCTTGTTCCTTCGATCAGACCTACTTTGGGAGCTTCTCCCTCATCTAAATCGACATTATCTAAATCATCATCTATTTTGACCAAGCAACCTTCTTTATTTCTGAAGACCACAACACTTGTCACATCTCCATCATCTTCCAAATCTATCTTAGGAGCTCCTCCTCCACCGAAATCAATCCAGTATCACTCACTTCCATCTCAAGTTCCCAAGGCTACTCCTCCCGATGTCTGGAAAAGTAAGACGATCCCTAAAAATACTGTCAAACTAGACATGCAGGTTCTTTTACCTCGGTAGTCTGTTGAGGCACCTTCATCATCTCTTTCCTCATCTTTGTCTACCGGATTCTATACCAAGATTCTTCACCAACTTATCCAGTCTTCATCCATATCCCTTCCTCTCGATCAAACCCTATAATCCTAAAGGAGTAAAACCTTCCTGGTTTAACTCTGATTTGATTTGTGCTTACCATCGCACCCCAGGACATGACACCGAGGGATGTAAGGCCCTTCAATTTGTCGTTAACAGTATTTTGGAAGAAAGTGATCTTCTCATTAGAAGAAGAGGAGGAACAAGTATCTCCTGTCATCTCAAACACATCTCGAGGCTCAACGATCTATTCGGACCTCTAGTTTTACTAATTCCACACCGGAAGGTCTTCCACCTTCGAAATCGACACAATTCATATCACCACTAGAACCCAACAACGATAATCCATCATCATCTACAGCATCTCGACCATAGGTTGTCATTTCTACGGCCCCTAAAGGAGTTATTCCTTCCTCATCGCCTCGAGACCTCGGGTCTCTATTTGTGCTTCACCTCGGGCTTAAATTCCCATGTCGATTGAGGAGAGTGTTATGAAGCAACTCACCCATGCTCCGATCAAAATGTCTCTTTTTGACCTCATTCAATCTTCTCTCTCGCAGATTGCAGCTCGATTGATAATGTGTCACATCACTATGAATTCGATGAGCCCACCTTTCAAGATGATTTTTGGATTGAATAAACCGTCAACCGCCATTTCCTTTGAAGATTTAGAAATTCCTTCCCTTTCTTCCGAGGATTTAGAGGCTCCCCTCTTTATCACAGTTCAAATCAACAACACTATGTTAAAATGCACTATGATTGACAGTGGTGTTGCACTTAAATTCATTTCCTCACGACATTCAAGCAACTTAAGTTACCAAAGAACGTAGTGTCACCCCCGCCTTTCGCCCTTCAATCATTTAACGATCAGTTGGCAGTTACTTTAGGAACTGTGGTCCTGCCCATTCGAGTAGGTAAGAAGTTACTTCACGAGATCTTTTACATTATTGAAGGAAAATTCCACTACAATATGATCCTAGGACACTCCTGGATTCGTACAATGCATTGCATCCCATCAACCCTCCATCGATGCTTAAAATATCAGTATGAGGGAAAAATCTATACTCATCCAGGAGATCCTTTTCCTTCTACACAATGCGACATGACCACAGGGTCTACCCCTCTAAAGGAGAATGCTTGTTCTCCTGATGAGGCTTCATCCTCTTCCTTACCTGTAACTAAATTACCAAATTTTCAAAATCTGGAAGAGACATTGCAGCGTTTCTCGCTAGGAGAACTTCCTCTTCTTTCTTTTGACGCCCATCTCAAGCCTAATGAGTATGGTAGACCAGACAAACAACCTGAATATCAGCCGGTCTTGGTCGCATCATCACCATTGGTCTACCCAACCAATAGACTAACTTCATTTACGGTGGTCTTGATACACCTCACTATCACCCAGATTCTCCCCCTAGGGCCAAGCCTTATTCAGCAGGGTTTGATTGTCTACAAAATCCCACATTTGCAAAAACTTATTTATATCGATGCGCGTGGAAGGGTTTTGGCCTGGGAAAATATGAATAGGGTGTGCATGACCTCGTGTCCATTCCAACTCTCAAACCACATCAAAAATTTGGTTTAGGATTTAAACCTCTTTCAAAAGCCACCATCACTATTCTCGATGAGCCTCTCCCTATTGAGGAACCATCTTCTCCTGCTAGGTCAGAAACATCATTTGATGAGGATGACACTATTTCCATTCTGTCTAACTTTTTTTTAGTCAATACCATTTCCTTTGGGCCACTAACCTATAAAAATAATAAAAAATCCACGTCCATACCATTAGTCTTCCCTGAAATAGTTGGAGACGACTCTCCTACTATCAACACTATTCACTGTGCGGATGATGATTCTATCCTCACCTATCTGGGGGTAGAGGATTATTATCTTCCTAAAACCATTCCTTCTGACACATCTACACTTCTTAACAAAGCTATTGTCGATCTTAATATAGGGACTTCTAAAGACCCTCGCATTATTATGGTCGGCCAATCTCTTAATCCACAAGAGTTAGGAGACTTTACCACTTTTCTTTCCAACTATCGTCAAGTTTTCACTTGGTCATATGAGGATATGTCGGGACTCTATCCCGATATCGTGGTCCACAATATCGTTACTCTTCCCAACATCAAACCGGTTAAAAAAAAATTGTGTAAAATGCACCCTCTAAGTAGCCCTTCTTGTTAAAGAAGAGTTGCAACATTTGCTTTCTGCTAACTTCATCCAACCCATCGATTATCCACAATGGGTTTCAAATGTAGTACTAGTAACCAAAGCCACTGGGAAAATTCAAATTTGTACCGACTTCCGGGATCTTAACTTTGCTTTTCCAAAAGATGATTTTCCTCTACCTAATATCGATCAACTCGTGGATTTAATTATGGGTCACGAGATTCTTTCTCTTATGGATGGTTTCTCTAGGTATAATCAAATTCTCATCGCACTAGAGGACCAACATAAGACTTCCTTCATAACCCCTTGGGGGAATTTTTGTTATCGTGTCATGCCTTTTGGTCTTAAGAATGCGGGAGCAACCTATCAATGAGCCATGACCTACATCTTCCATGATCTCTTACACAAAATTATAGAGGACTACATTGATTATCTCCTCGGTAAATCCAAATGCTGTCAGGATCATCTTTTCATTCTTGCACCTCTCTTTGAGAGGCTTATTCTCTTTGTCTTCACCTAAATCCATCTAAGTGTATGTTTGGCATTCTCACTGGTAAACTCCTAGGATTTATCATTTCTATTAGGGGTATTGAAGTAGAACCCACAAAAATAAAATCTATCCTTAAGATGCTTCCCCCTTCTAACTTAAAGAAACTCCATGGTCTTCAAGGACACCTTCAATCAATATGTCATTTTATCTCACAACTGTCGGACCATTGTCAACCTTTTCATCATCTCCTCCGTAAGAATGTTCATTTTGAATGGGATGAGTGTTTCCAAAAGGATTTTGATGATCTCAAAGATTATATTCTTTCCCCACCTATGCTTACACCTCCACGCAAGGGGGAGCCATTCTATCTTTATATTTCTGTGACTGGCCATGCTTTGGGAGCCATGATCTCGCATTGAGACGCTAACGGTAAAGAACAAGCCATATATTACATCAGTCGCACTCTCCATGAGTATGAAACACGTTATTCTCGAAGCTGAAAAGCTATGTTGTGCTCTCTTCTTTGTAACTTCTAAGCTTCGTCACTACCTCCTCAATCACAAAACTTACATTGTCACAAGTGTCAATCCACTCAAGATAATGCATGCAAAGCCTTATCACAATGATCGTATCACTCGTTGGCTCATGCTAATGACAGAATTTGATCTCGAGTTTATTCCACAAAAATCTATCAAGGGTCAGGTCATTGTAGATCAGTTAGCTGATGCTCCTCTTCCGACACTCAAGTCCCCCTTGCTCAATTCCCCGATGAGTATATCTAATAGATTGATTTTGGTATTTCTCCATTTAAAGTAAAACTCTTCTTTGATGGATCCAAATGCCAGCAAGGGGGAGGTGCAGGTTTCATTATGATTCCTCCTTGGGGTGCACCTATCCCAGTCACACACAAACTTAACTTTGAGTGTACCAATAATATGGCTGAATATGAAGCTCTTGTTTTAGGTCTTCAAAACACTATTAATCTTGGCACCTGCCATATCGACATCTTTGGTGACTCTGAACTCATCGTTAATCAAGTCACGGGTGTCTATCAATGCAAAAATGATATCCTTCAAAAATATCACGATATCATTCTTTTTCAACTCCAATCTTTTGATAAATTCACTATCCAAGCTATTCCTCGTACTTTGCGAATCGATTCATAGATACAATGGCTTCTTTAGCCTCGCTTATTCCACCTTTTACCGAAGACTCATGACTTTATGTGGTTGTGTAGTGATTAGATCAACCATCTCATCTCCGGTAACTAACTTCAATCAATGCCATCACAACCAATACTCAAGATGAGTGGTATCAATAGATCATTGATTATCTATCTCATTCAGTGCTTCCTCCAGATCTGACTTCCAATGGTAGAAGATCTTTTATCCTACGCACTAATCACTATACTATTTTAGGTGGAATCCTTTACAAACATGGTTTTGATGGTATTTTGCTTCGGTGCCTCAAGACCCCTGAATCATCTAAAACCATCCTAGAGGTCCATGATGGTATCTGTGATGGACATTTTAGTTGCTTGGCCATAGCTAAATGCATCTTACGTTTAAGCTATTATTGGCATTCTCTTAATTGAGATTTTTGTGAATACACTAAGAAATGTTTCAAATGTCAACAAAACATTCCAATCTTATGCATATCCCTAGTCAAAGCTTTGAACCTATAGCAGATTTGTCACCTTTTTCACAATGGGGTCTTGATCTCATCAATCTTATCAACCCCCACTCTTGACAAAGTGCCATCATTCTATCATTACTACCATAGAATACTTTACTAAGTGGGTGGAAGCTATTCCTCTTTCATCTACCAAAGCTAAACTGATTGTTGATTGTCTATCAACACATGATTTCTCGCTTTGGTGTTCCACACAAACTCATCACAGATAATGGTAAATATTTCAAAAACGTTGATTTACAGAATCTCTGTGATGCTTTCAATATCAAACTCAGATTTTCTTCTCCATACTATCCCCAAGCTAACGGCCAGGCCGAGGCTTCCAATAAAACTTCACATAATATCCTCACAAAGGTAACTAGTCAAACTGGTCGGGATTGGCATTTACATATCCCTTTTTCTCTTTGGGCTTATCAGAATAGCATTTGTACTCCTAAGGGGGTTACTCCCTTCTCTCTATTTTCTGGGTCAGAGGGTGTTCTTCCTTTGGAAGTCCAAATCCCATCTCTTCGTGTTTCTCTCAGAGAATTTTTCTCTGATGAGGACTATCCTCAAAATCGTCTAGCACAGCTTGAGTTGCTAGATGAGCGGCATCTCAATGCTCTTGAACATAATCAAATCTATCTTGAGCATGTCAAACGTGCTTATAACAAACATTTGCATCACCATGACTTCAAAATTGGTGATCTTGTCCTTAAAGAAAACCAAAATGTCACTACACTAGAACGGAGTCAGCGTGGTAAGTTTTCTCCTAACTAGATGGGTCCATACGTAGTTACTCATAAATATGGGTCTGGGCTTATCATCTATCCTCCATGGATGGTGTACCTGAAATGGAACCTCTTAATGCCTTGCATCTAAGGCCCTTCTACTGTTAAAATCTATCTTACATGATCTTAGTCACAAAACAGATCTTTCATCCATCTAACAACCAGTCATATATTTTCATAGTGATTTGGAACTATGTGGTTCTCCACGTTATGTATTTTCTACCTTAAATATGAGTATCGCGGCTCTACTCATAGAATTTTTCTTATGGATATGTTCCTCCTCCTAGTTGGGACACCTTAATCACTTCTTCATCTGTCCCAAGTATCTATCTTAATCGAATCTACTCGGGGCATGAATACGTGCTTTTTATGCGTTTTCTTCCCCTCTATCTGATCTATCTGGTCTACACTCAGCTTCTTTCAAAACAAATCTCCAAAATCTCAAAAAAATAAAATATATATATATATATATATATATATATATTTTCAAAATATAGACTGATCCCTCGAAGGAAAACTATCTATGCATTTTCAAAACAAATAAAAAAATATAGACCATACCCTTGAAGGATGGCTACATTTGAAATACAGACCGATCCCTTGAAGGACAGATGTTTGTTTGCTTCTTAGCATCATTGAAAGACTTCCCGTATCGATCAGTCTTTCTATATCTAGCAAACTTCCCACATTGATTAGTTTGCTCTTCTGTCAAAAAAATCATGAAGCTGAGACATAAGACCTTTTGTTGATCATATGGAGAACCCTATTTTCCCAATAGGGAGCATATATTCTATCCTTTGTAAATTGTGACAAGATACATACTTACTTCTCCTTCCATTTACCTTCTAGATCTGGTTTGCGACTAGCTAGTGTTAGGTATATTTTAACCTCATATATGGCCTTGTATGCATGGTATTTTGGGATTTCTATCAAAGTCTCTATTTATGGTTGATTAGGGGCCTAGCTTATCATTATTTTTTCTTATCTAGATGTATTTCCTTTTAATCAAAGTCATTTCATTATGTCCTTGGCTCTCATAGAGAGTATTTTCCCATTATTATTTCTTATTCATCCCGTTAAATTGACATTTAACATGTTAATTTAATCAAAATCTATCATCTATCTAATTTCATCTTATCTACTTTGTCCAAAACACATATCATGGCATGTACTATCAACACATGTGGATCCATCTATCTATGTCTATTTTTCATCAAAATTAAATCCATATATCAATCACATCTATCCATCAAAACATCTAAAAATGTGTACATCCAAGTTACGCTACATCTATCTATATCTATTTTTCATCAAAATTAAATCCACATATTAATCAACATCAAATCACATCACGTCTATTTATCCTTTATGTCTATATTCATCATCTATCAGCATATGTCTATATCCATCACAATTACATGTATATCAAAATTAAAAAGCATGAGTACAATCATATGACAAAGAAAATGATGAATCTATATATATACATGAGTATCTGTACAACAAAGAATGGATGGATTTCAGTCAAGCCATCTATATCATACATCAAAAATGCCTTCAAATTAAGGCTATATTAATATATCGATACAAAAATACATCAAATCTCTAAATCGTAAAATCTGATAGGTGGAAGACACTATCTCCTCCACCCTCCTTTGAACCAGGTTGTCTCTCTTGGCCGCCACCTATCGAGCTTGACGCACTTTTTCGGGGGCTGCCGCCACCCCGATCTCTCCCGATGCTCCCTCCCTTAGGCCGCACTACTAGCTATGGTTGTCATTGATCTCCTCCTGGCTTTCAACGCTTGGCTTATTTATCTGGTCATTCTTATGCCCTGAGTGTTGCCTTTTGGCACATACTTTTGATATTATCATCCATTTTGAGCCTGTTCCCTGTCCATGGGGCACTCACATTTTGGAAGCTTAGAGTTAGCGGGTCTGTAGGCACTAACATTGTCTGCTTTGCAAACCGTCTGGTTGTCCCTACCAATGTGTCTCTTTTTAGGTGCTACCTATTTTGCAGCCCTCCTTAACACTCATGGGTCTGTAGGTACTAACGTCGTCTCATTCGAGAGACCATCTAGTCTGCCCTACCAATGTGAGTTCCTTAGGTTGCTGCCTTTTTATTTTATTTTTGTGTGTCATTAATGATCAGATCTACTCCAGGCATCTAGCTGGGGCATCCTACGTTTTCATCTACCTTTTTCAAACTTGGGATCGTTTGCTCTTTTGGGGCCCATCCCATCCCTAGTTTGAGGGGGATCACATCATCACTTTTTCTTCCTTTCTTCCAACTCCTTGTTTTTGTCTCACAACTTTGCTTATCGCAAGTTACTCGACAAAAAGGGGCAAAATGTAGACACCTAAAATTGGTTACTCAATTTAGTGTCCCCCACATTCGTTTACCTTCTCGGGTAACCTGGGGCACGTTCATATCATCACTGCTCCCTTAGGGTATTATTCAATATTTTCTTTAAAACATCTATCCTAAGTTTAATTCACTCCATTATGTTTTACCCCTAAGTAATTAAATATTAACTATTTAATTACACCTTTTTACATATATCCTAACCACTTATCTACCACATATCAATTTCTAACCTCCCATATCTATTCTATCCATATATCCCCCCTATTTCTCCTCCTCCCAAACCAAGCAGTGGGATATTTCCCATATTTGAGGTGGAGGGATCACTCTCATCTTTCCAGAAAGTGCTCCTTTCGGCCATTTCGGGAGTTTGTTCCCTGATTGGCACCGATCGGTACTCGGTCGACACCGATTTTTCAGAACGGCACTGATTTCATCTCGGTTGGTACATATTACAAATAGAAGGAAAGAATTAAGTTTTAGTTAGATAGTGAGTTAGACAGAGAGACAGAGAGAGATACAGAAAGAACGAGAGTCTTGAGCATCAAGTCTAAGCATTGTCGATCAAGTGAGAGAGAAACCCATCCAAACCAATTCCTAAGAGGAGTACCGTTACTTTTCTCCTACCGCATCGACATTAGGAGTCTTCAACGATCTCTTGGTGACTCTGTTCCTGCATCTAGCATAGGTGGAGCCTTACCAGTATCCCTATGGCTCTTACAGATTCAGCGAAGATCGATGATCTAGCTTTGAATGTCTACTTCTCAATCTTCCTGCAATTTCCTCTAAGTCGATGCCGACAAGATTACCAGTCAACGCTGATTCTATCTAGTCAATGTCGATTCATCTTATTCAACGCCGATTTTCCTAATCAGCTTCGATCTTCTTGCCAGGACAGTAAAATAATTTAGGGATCACAAATCCAACATTGTTTTCACACTTTCCTATTTGTTATTGGTTTCTGTCTGCTGTTTACTTTTCTGTCTATCATTTTTAATCAAAATATAGACATTTACTTACATCTTTTATCATGTATGCTTCTTTCCTTAATTGAAAACGTGGACTGACATCCACCGAGGGAGCTTATCGCTTCCCGGACCCACTTTTGGTAGTCCACCCAAATATCTTTTAACGTGGTCAAGCATCTGTGTCTCGCAGGTTTCCTAGATCTACTCTACAGGATCGCTCATGTGCACCCGTCTTGTCTACATCAGCTTTCTTTTCCATCTACATCTTCAGATCTGGTCTTTCAGGTATCGATTTCATTTGAGTTTTTCAAGGTTTTTGTGTTTAGTTTGGTACATTAACTTGGACAGGTAACAAGCGTGAAATTCTTGATCTACACTAAGTTGGTAGAGGGGCCCAATGTGGTTGTCCCCAACTTTTTTGTATTTTTGAGAAGCCCATGTCATCATCCAAGGATTAGGAGATGACCTTGGCATGAACTATCCTTGGGTAGGTTGTCTCTGGAAAAAATTCAATTCTTTTGTTGTGGATGATGTATTGGTTTGTTTGATTTGATTCTTTAGAAGTGGAAGAAGAGAATAAGCGTGAATATCATGTTCTTTAGATTCACAGATAAGACATACTTCTATTTTATCCAAAGGACATTCCCTTATTGCATGCTTCTTCCTACATCTAGGACAATACATGGCTAATGGTTCAGTTTTGGCATTTGCTTTAGCTTGTAATCCATCCATAGTAGAGGTTAATTGAACTAAAATTTCTATTTTAAAGTTTGTTAATTCATCCATTAGTTTATTCATATTTGGATTCAAACTTTTCACTAATTTTCCCTTCCTAGGTCCACCCCTTGTTTTGGAATAGCTTCTACAAATGTCTTTAATTTCATTCATCCTTAATTGATCAATGTTTCCACCTCCTATCAAGTTAAGAGCTTCCCTAGATTCATCTTCCAAACCTTTAAGAAAAATGGTTTTACTTAACTCTTCTTGAAGTAAAAATCCACACCTTTTACTTACAAAGAGGAATCTATCCAAATAATCTTCTATATTCTCATCCTCCTCCTGCTTGATTTTGAAAAACTCTTCCTTCTTATTTCTCCCTCTATAGTAATCTTGATATTTGTCTAGGAAGGTAGTTTCCATTTGTTCCCAAGTGGTAATAGAGTTGGATGTTAATCCCATGAACCACCTCATTGTTGCATCCTTCAGAGTGGATGGAAATAACTTGATTTTTGATTATTGTATTTGTAGTCATAGGTCTAATATAGTACCTTAAACTCAAACAAAAATTGGTCAGCATCTTCAGATGACATCCCTCTAAATGTGGGCAAATGTAAAGGTGAAATATTTTTCATTTGTGTATCATCATCATCTAATTGAATTTGATAATTAAATTTCCTATCAAGTTCCCTTTCAACTTCTCGTGCCATTTCTAAATTCTATTCTAAACTTCTTTCGCAATTAATGTGGTATGTAGTATGTCTTAGGGAAGGTGAAAAATTAGGAGTAGGAGGTTAACTACTCAATTGAGAATCAAAACTTACCCTAACTTGATCTTGAGAAATAATCCTTCTCCTAAAATTTCTACTTCCTTCTAGTGACTGATCTAAGAATTCCAAAGGTGACAATTCGGATTCTTGTCTTACGAGGGGATAATGGTGCCTCCAATTCTTGGTCAACTTCATTATTTAGACTAGAGGATGTTGTTAATTCTTGTTCGGATATTTTTGGGAAAAATATACCCTTGGAGTCTCTTGGTCTACTCATAAATAACATCTACTTCTGACATAGAGTATGTTCCTCGCGGGGATCCTGAATTTCAGGCACTCCTTGATCGCAATCCAGTAGCCCTTATGGACTATCTAGTACATAAGTCCATTCAAATATCTGATCAGGGACCACCAATCCAGCAAGTTTACGATTATCCTCGTGAACCATCCCAAGCTTTTGTAGAATAGTTAGCATCCTTTTTCTCGCCTCGAACCACGGAAGAGGGTGGCACACCTATGCCTCCTTTTTCTCTTCCACCGACCATGTCGACTAGTTCTCAAATAGTCTTGCCTATTCCTAATGCCATAGTTACCTCAACTATTCCACAACCTACTTCTAAGAAGTCCTCTTCTCTAGCTATAATGGGTGTGTCTGCGCACCCACAGATTGTTGTTAATTCTTCTATGCCATCCATTGTGTCCCAGGGTCAGTACCTCTTTATGAGTCAACCCCCTTCAACGAGTCAGTTGGTTCCTACTTCTTGTCCTTCAGTTGGTCTTTCTTCCAGGTCTAACCAAGAGAGTTAAAGCTATCTGCAGGGAGTTCTAGAACTAATTCGATAATTCTAGAACTAAGTACTAGATTTCGAACTAAGTCCGGAAGTTACGAAACTAAGTTGTAAAACCCGTAACTACATGGTGGAGTTCTAGAAATAAGTCTCGTAGTTCTAAAACTAAACCGTATCGATTCCAATGCTTCCAAAACATGCAATCTACTTCATATTTGTTCTTACGCTTTGATTGTGACTTGTTTTATTACAAAATTGAATTTTCAAAACACTTTGTTAGGAATTACTGAGCTTTTAAACGTTAGAATCATAATCAACAAAAGATGGAAAATTACATCTTAACTCATATCGTTCAAACAAAAGTCACAAAATGCAATCAAACTTAATAAAAAGGAGAGTAAGATGAGATCATTTATCGTACATTTAACGAGCATATTCTTTCCTCATCAACATGCATAGATTTTGGCCCTACGGGCCCATATCACTTCATAAGCATTGACACGGGAACCAAGATTAGGACATGTGTATGCACGGGAAAAGGTCCCTTATTCTAGGTAGTAGTGGGATAGGGTCCTCCAAGATAGGTAGACGGGATGAGACCGATGGCACCTCCACAGACCGTACCGATGGCTAGGTTTTGGGATGCCCTAGGTGAGGCACAACACTATCAGGATCACTTGATTTCCACAGTGATAGATGTCCCATCTTATGCCGAGTATAGAGAAAAAGAAGCTTTGAGTGAGAGGACCATGTCCCGTACTCACAATGTGGAGAGTACAGGGGGCCGGTGAGCCCAAAGACAGGAGCAGGGTGAAGCCACTAGTGTACAGAGGCCAGCTCTAGGTGAGGGGCCATCCAAGGTTAGAACAAGGCCCATGAGGGGTGGTGAGATGTTAGTAGGATGCCACATAGGAACAAAGGAGGAGGTAGGTGAGGCTGGTCCAGAGAGGGTATCGGTGGGATGATGATTAGTCATTGGAGATGGTCATTATATTGATTTTTTGATATATATACTAGCTTGTGTGCCAAAGATAGTGAGGATGTATATGAGAGTTTTGAGATATTTGTATATGATACCAGTTGCATGCCAAAGATATTGAGACCCTGTATTTGAGATATTTGTATGGATTCATCATCGAGTATGCATTGTATGGACACATAGATTTTGATGATATATATATATAGAGATGATGATGTTTGTGGTATGGATGGTGTACTTGTTTTTAATTTCCATTATTATGTGTGTACGTGATGGAAACTAGGTGAATTAGGCATGATTGAGTCAAGGTTGTGTAGGCATAGAAAAGTGAGGTCAACGGGCATGATGGATTTAGTTTGGTTTAGGCTTGATTGAGTCGGGTTAATTTAGGCATGGTTGAGTCAGGTTGACTTAGGCATGATTGAGTTAGGTTATAGGCATGATTGAGTTAGGTTGGTTTAGGTGTGATTGAGTCTTGTATTTAATGTTGATTTAATGTCCAAGTTATTGGTAACTTGAGAGACCAATGGTGATGTCTATGCATGTTATGGTTTAAATTTCCAAATATGTGCTATAGTGGAAATTTGAAAATGATAAATGCATGATTTGATGATGTGGTAAACATGTGTATTAATTGATGCTTGTTTGGTTTAATTTCTATTTATTGATAAATAATGGAAACTAAGGTAGAATATGAATAGTAAAGTAAAATGGGGAATTGGTTGGAGTAAAGAGTGGCCGAGATAACCTCTAAGGACCCCATGCCCTCGAAGTGCTACCTACATAGCCACTGGAAAAAGGGGCCTCGAGGCCGATGTAGTTCTCCCATAAGCCGGGAAGAATATGATGAAGTAGAGGAATGGGTTGGTAGGTGTTAGTCATGGTTGATTTGTAGGTCATAGGCATGATTGAATGTAGGTCATAGGCATGATTGGGTGTTAGTCATAAGCATGGTTGAGTTGTTTTTAAATATAGGTGTCGACGATCTAGTCCGTTGTCAGATAATCAATAAGTAATGAGGAAGGAAAATGGGAATAGGTGGTAAAAGAGCTACTTAATTGATAAGATCCCTCATGAATTGACCATACCCCGGATGGGATTATAAACGTAAGACCCTAAAGGCCTTGAATAATGGACTATTCTAAGGGTAAAGAAAGTCACATGATCCTAAAATGTCGCGGTTGCAGCAAGTCCCTTGAGTAGAGAGAAAACAAGGGTGTAGAAGGAAATGAGGTGAAAGTGGATGGTTAAGCGTAACCTAGTGTGAGATAGCATGTTTTTCTTAGCAAGAAACCCAAGATCAACAATAGGAAAGTCCATGACGAAAATTTCATCCTTTTCTTCATTTTTTTTAGTTTTTTGTTTTTAATAGACTGATCAATGTGGGAAGTCTATATGGGATGAGTATATTATCTCCTTGAGGTCTTCATGAAGCTGGTCGATGTGGGAATCTTCTAGATATGTTTATTGTATTTTTGCAATGGCTTTATATAGTTTTCCTTCAAGGAAATAGTCTATTTATAGCGGCGAAGCAGTGAAGAGATGTCCCTTTTTGAGGGAGTCATCTTTTGTTGGAAGTTTTACTCAAGGAGTTGAATCCCTTTTTGTTTTTGGATGTTTAAGTCATGGAAAAGACTATAGAGGAAGATTAGGCTCTTGTTTGGAAGACAATGCCATAGTACACAGGGTTAACTATAAAATGGGTGGTTTTGAGTGATAAATGACCATGTGATTCCATCTTGAAGAAGATGAAAAGTATCCATGAGAATCACGCTAGGAGTCTAGAGCCGTGGTACTCATATTAAAGATAACACTTTGAAAGGTGACGGGTAATCACATGATTCTTTTTTAGTTGTGGATCTTCAAAAACGGGTAATATGGAAGGTGAACAATGCTCAAGGGATGAGAGATCAACTGACAAAAAGTGATATAGGACTTGATGTGAACAATAAAATGGTTGAAGATGCAAGGTGTTGAGAGGCTCAGGTTTAGGTTTACCTTCAAGTGAATAAAAATGATAAGCACCTAATCCTTAGGCATGGGTAACGATATAGAATCCACACTAATTAGGAGAAAATTTTTCCCACTTACTTTTCTCTTCTTTGGTTACATGTTGATTTTCTTTCAGGATGAGGTCAGCGGCGTAAAGGTTCATTCATGAACACATTTTTCGTAGGCACGTTTGATATGTTTTTGGTAGATTTGGATATGGTCAAGAGCATTGGGATGATGTTCACTAACAACTCAAGTTACACTGAACGATCTTGGCAAAATTCATTTCCATTGAGAATATCTTGTAGTGAGATGCGGAGAGATGAATTTGGACTTTGAGAGGTAAGAAAACTTCGGTATCGTAGACCGTAGAAAAAGGTATGGCAGCAGTCAAAGTGTGGATACTAGTGCAATAAGCCCACAAGACGAAAGGAATGTGTGAATGACAATTCTTTCCAGTATCGTCAACTACTTTCATAAGAATTTTGTTCAAGGTTTTATTGGTCCATTCGATTGGCCATTGGTTTGTGGGTAATAAGGGGATGAGAAAATGATTTGGATGCTAAAGGCGTCACATAGCTTATGTAGGGTTTTTTTTTTTTGAATTACTTTCCATTATTAGTGATGAGGTGGTGAGGAACACCAAAGCAAAAAATGATGTGATGGTTGATGAATTCACATATTTTCTCAGATTTTTTAGAAATGAGGGGAATGGTCTCTACCCATTTAGTGTAATATTTAGTAGCGGTTATGATCCATTGGTGGCATTGTGAAGAATGGGGATTGGTATCGCTAACAAGTTCCAAGCGCCATTGAGAGAAAGGCCAAAGATCTCAAGTGACTTGTAAGGAATGACTAGGTGTGTGATGGAGATTAGCATGTTGTTGGCATTTTACACAACGTTTGACATAGTCACAATAATCATGGTTTAGGGTTGACCAATAATAGACAAGGTGAAGAATGCATTTTACGAGAGCTAAACCACTAAAGTGGCCACCACAGATTCCATCATGAACTTCTTTGATGGTGTAGGGAATTTTAGATCTTGTAAGGCATCATAAGAGAATACCATTGAAGCTGCACTTATAAAGGAAACCACCCATGATGACATAATGAGAGACACTTTTAAGAAAGGCACATTGTCCATTATGAGTGAGATCAGTGGGTAGAATGGAAAGAAAGATAATCTACAAATTGATTATACCAAATGTCACGTGGGTCGGGTGCAAGATTTTTGATGGAGTAAACTTCATGAGGTAAATAAGAAGGTTATTGTAGCCTTTATATTGTGACAAAGATTGTAGAGTTAACAGGTGAAGCAGGTATCCGAGAAGCCAAGCGAGGCCATGGTATCCACAAACTTATTAGTAGAACATGGGGTGGTTTGAAGTTTGTAATGATCAAAGCTGATCAAAAGTATGTCTACGTGATTTTTATACTTTTGAAGTATCTCATTAAAACACTGGTATATACCGTTGACTTGGTTTATGATGAGGTGGGAATCACCAAAGATATTGATTGAATTGACATCTAAGGCATAAGCAGCACTGGAGACCCAATATGAGTGCTTCATATTCAAAAATATTGTTTGTACAATAAAAATCTAGTTTTAAAGATAAAGGCATAAGTTCACCATCAAGAGGAATGAGGATAACACTAGCCCACCTCCATGCTGACACTTGAAGCCATCGAAGAAGAGTGTCATTTGGTAAGCAGGTTTTTCTAAGGAGAGGGTAGCTATGGATTCATCTGGGAAATCAAAGTTAGAGGGTTGATTCTCGGAAATAGGTGCATCTGATTAGTTGGTCAGCAATAGCTTGGCCCTTGATGGAATTTTGATGGATAAATTCGAGGTCGAGGTCGAAAAGAAGCATAAGCCAACGTGCGGCATGTTGATGTTGATAGGGTTTGACATACATATAGTGTAAGGGGTCAGTATTAGTAATAATGAAGGTTTTGTGGTTGAGTAGGTAATGGTGGAGTTTGGTGGTGACAAAAACTAAGGCTAAGCAGAGTTTTTCGGTGTGGGTATATCTAGTTTCATAGTCTAGAAGGGTATGGCTTATGTAATAAATTGCTTGCTCTCTGTGTTTCTCGTCACGATGAGCAAGCATGAAACCTAAAGAATGGTCAGTGGTGGAAATATATAGGTAAAAGGGTTGGTCATCCTTAGGAGGAATGAACACTGGTGGTTGAAGAAGGTATTGTTTTAAGGCTTCAAAGGCTTTATGACATTCATCATCCCATTTGAATGAGACATCCTTCTTGAGAGGATGATGAAATGGTTGATAGTGGTTAAAAAGCTGTGAGATAAAATGAAAAATGGATTGCAACTTACCTTATAGGCTTCAAAGTTGATGGATATTGGTAGGTGGAGGTATTTCTAGAATAACCTTTACTTTAGTAGGATTGACTTCTATACTACGTAAAGAAATGATGAAACCAAGGAGTTTTCCTGAAAGTACCGCAAATACACACTTCTTTGGTTGAAGATGAACACAATTGATGTTTGGGTTTGGCGAGAAGGTCATCTACATAATCTTCAAATATGTGATGCATGATGTCATGGAAAATGTACATCATGGCTCATTGGTATGTAGTCTTTGGCATTTTTAAGGCCAAAAGACATGACTCGATAGTAGAAAGTCCCCCAAGGGGTGATGAAGGTAGTCTTGTGTTGATATTCTAGAGTAAGTAATATTTGATTATAACCCAAAAAATTGTCCATGAGTGATAGCATTTCATGATCAGCGGTGAGATCAACTAGTTGGTCAATGGCTGGTAGGGGAAATTTTTCTTTGGGACAAAATATGTTGAGGTCATGGAATTCCATGCAAATGTGGAGTCCCCCTGTCACCTTTGTGATAGGAACGATGTTAGAAATCCATTGGGGATAATCAATGGGTAGGATGAAGGAAACTGAGAGAAGGCGTTGAAGCTCTTCTTTGACTAGAAGAGCAATGCGAGGATGCATTTTCCATAGCTTTTGTTTGATGGGTTTAGTATTAGGAATGGTTATAATATTGTGGACCATGATTTTTGAGTCAATACTAGGCATATCAATATAGAACCGGGAAAGAGGTAAAATCTTCTGGTTAGTAGCATCTAAATATTGGCCTATCTTTGAATGTGCGGGTCGTCCTAATTGTTAACGTTGATTTTAATGGTTGATTCATTCAACATGGTTTGTGTCTCAGAAGGTAACGACCGATGAATGTAAGAGTCTTCTATACCAAGGTAGGTGAGGATGGACTCATCGTCCTAACATTGAATGATATTAATAGAAGGCATATTGTCATTAATCATGTCTAGATCTAGGAATGGGAGAGAAGAGGGGGCCTCACCATCATGTTGATAGGTCAAATTTCCCAGAGAAATTGTGTTTACAAAAAAAAGTTAGGAGGAATATATTCGGGATCTGTGGACTCCATGTGTGAAGATGGTGACGTGGGTGAATGAGGTGGGGAAGGTTTGTCTTCCTGAATGATGTCGATGTGAGCCTTCTTGGGAGGTGGTGTGTCAAATCCAATTCCGCTATGGTCATTTTGTTTATGGTTGGTACAAGAGATGACAGTATGGCAGCCCTGTTCATAAAATCCAAAGCCAAAGCCTTTCCATGCACAACGGTGAAGGAAAGTGTGAGCGAAGTGGTGGTTAGTAAGGGAGTGTAAGTCAAATGAAAATAGTCATGTTTGGGATGGAGGTTCGGGTGAATAAGTGGCAATATCAAGTCCCCCATATGTTAGATTAGTGCAAAGGTAGGGAGGACCATAAGGAAAACCATCACCTACGTGGTATTCATAACCATGGTCTGACGAAGCTCCCATACTCTTGTGGAGTGAGGAATGTGTTGATGTTGTATAGGCGATACTCCACAGAGTGAGGGATTAGTAATTGATATGTGGGTAGCAGGGATAGAAAACTCACTAGATGATTGGGAAGGTGATGAATCAAGTGTAGAGGTTGCGGTGGTAGTAGGAATAGTAGGATTAGATGTGGGAGAAGCAATGATAGAATTAGTAGATGGGCTTGTGGGTAAAGGTGAAGTGGGGATAGTGACGGATGCCTTTACTTGGTACAAGCACATCATTGATTGATACAACATGTTACAGGACTTCAAAGGTGATGAGTCAGTCGGAATGGTGTAGTTATGTCCTTCGTGTTCAAATTTTAGGCAGCAGTGTAAAGTTGAAGGGACGCAACCCATGGCATGGATCCAAGGTTGGCCAAACAAATGATTATATTGGAACTCTATTTATATGACATAGAATAGTTCTTGGACAATGCGGGGACCTACGCGGACATGGAAAATGATGGTACGCAGGGTAGAGGTCATGGCATCATTGAAGGAGTGCAGCATAACTAGGTTACCATGCATGTAATTGGTAGGTATGCACATTTTTTTGTACGCATGGGAGGAGGTGATGTTAATACTAGCACCACAATTGATCATAATGCGTCATATGTGTATATTATCGATATAGATGAAGATGAAAAGAGCGGGTTTGGGGTCTTGATTTGGAAGGGAGTGATCTCTTCATCTGAAAAGGTGAGGGTGACTACTTGGTGAGTGGGTGGAGATGTAGAGGAAGGTGACAACATAGTAAGAGAGGCTACATGATGAGGGGTAATGATGAAGGCTATGGGCATGAGGTCATTTGGTAAAATATTGATATATTAAAGGATCTCCATAAGGGCTTGTTTATGTGACTCAAAGGTTTGGATGAAGTCATATAAAGACATTTTGAGGGAGGATTGGTGCAATTTTTTTAGCATTGCATGATGGGTGACCCCGTCAAAGATAGGGTATGTAGGTTTATAGATGGTGAATTTGGGTGGGGGTACAGATGGTATGTTAGGTACAAGGTTGGTTGATGGGCTAGTTACCTTTTTCTTTCCTTTTCCTTTACGAGTGCGGGTGGTAACGTGAACCATGTTAATATGAGGGGAGGTAGATGGAGAGGGTGTGCCATGGAAGGTATAATGGCATGAAGGGAAAAATCCTAGTGGTGGATAAGATCCTTGTGAAATGAGTAGGGTGCATTGACATTTGGGTGGTGGTTTGGCCAACTCTCTTATACGGACCATGTTGATCTCGAATTTTAGGGGTGGATAAAAAGGTTTTGGGGGTGGAGATATTGGCTGCTAAGTAGGTAATGGAATAAGATCTGGGAGATTGGTGAAGGCGAGAATGGGGTCCTCATCAAGAAGATCATCGTTTTCAAAATTGTGCTCAGGAGGAAAAATTTGGATAAGAACGGTCTTCAAGGCCTTACAATTTTCAACATCATGTCCTGACACACAATGATAGGCACAAATCTTTGTCTCATCAAACCCTTTTGGTTTGGGTTTGAGAGGATCATAAGGTCGAAGTGGTGGTAATGTGATGATGGAAGTATCTAAGAGATTGGTTAAAATATTAGTGTAGGACCCTGCTAATAGATCGCAATGGGAGGTGAGTGTGGGTTTGGGTATAGGTGTGGTTGATTGTGGAGGAAGAGGATTTACAGGAGGGGGAATGGGTTGGTCCACTAGTTTGGTATGTGGAGTGATCTCGAGGTCTTGTGGGCATATGTTTGGGTAATGGTGGGGTAGAAGAGCCGGAGATGGAAGGTTTGGTTCGTTTGACTAACTTATATGAGGGTAGTGTATTCTTAGCTTTGGGTTGTAACTTTTTAGGTAAAGGTGACACGGGTGTATGAGATGTAGAAGGAAAAGCATGTGGTGGAAGAGGACGGGTTACACATGGGGAAACCGAGTTACGGTGGAGGTGGTTGGTAGAGGTTGGGTAAAATATGTGAGTGGAAGAGGGGAGAGTGTCATAGGTAGTGAAGAAGTTATGGAAGGTAGTGGCGGTATGGGTGGTAAGAAGGTCACGGTGACATCAAGGGTTGTGCAGATTTCTTGGGTATATTAGAGGTGTTGGTACCCAAATTTTTTCTCCTTTTCAGTCTGAGCAGCATTATAGAAATGGCATGAAGCTTGAGGTCAAATATATCATGATGTATGTCATTTTGTAGCTAGGGATGTGATCTAACTGGCACTTAGATTTGTGGAGAGATGGATAGCACTCAAATAGGACTTGATCTTGTCCTAACTATTTTAGGTTGTGCCTTTCAACCAAGGTAAGAGAACCTACTTTGTAACCCTCAAATGGTGAATAACATTTATATATCCCTCAATTTGTGCAAATGGTATGGAAAGGGCCTTGGGAAAATATGATCAACACTCCAAATCTGACTTTCACAAGTTGTCACTCCTAGATTATGGAAATATTTTCAATGTAAGGCAAGGGTTACTAAAGACATTGTATGATATTGATTTTCTTTGTGAATTTTTGTAGATGGATTAGATTATTTTGTTGACACACAATGCAATGCAGGGTTAGTATGGGGTAGGATTTAGCTATTTTGAATGAATTTTGGTGGGATATTTTTAGACAAGATTAACGCGAATCTGCCCAATTCTTTGAGGACCTTTGTAAGAAATTTGTGAGACCTAAACAACAAAATTATTCAAAGGAGTTAACACACTCCTTCAACCATGATATGTGCAACAAATGGAGGCCCAAATCTGCACTCTTCCACATAATATTTGACAACCTACCATAAAAGCTTCAAGCGGATGAACTAGAAAAGTATCCAGAAATATCTATTTTATCATGACCTAAGGTGCACCCAAAGGTTTACAAACAATCTCTAAATTCAAGCAAGGTAAAGTGATTTTAAATCGGTCTATCTCTTTATCGGATGAAAGCTCTTACGAGTGTGAGATTACAAATTCCACTAAACTATCAACAAGAAATGAAACCATGTATGATCAAGAGATATTTTAAACACAAGACTGCAACAGGAGTAAAAACACAAATTGAATACACTATATAACTTTCAATTACATTTGATCCTTCTTTCCTAAGAAAAGAATATTCCCACATCAAGTTTGTTACAAAATTCCAACATGATTCGTAGATAGGGACGTTTAACAAATTGCAACAAAATTTTACCAAGTGTCTCAAAAAAATGAATCATCACAAATCCTTCATCATTATCCATTGTGGAGGCACATTTTTCATTCTCTAAGCATGCAGACTCCTTTCATTTCATTATTTCATCCTTATCCCTTTCAAATTTTTACTCGACTCTGGATTTGATCTTTCACAAGTTTGCTCAAGCCCGAGTAAAAAATCATTTGAAAAAATCCTTGATCTGTAAATTAAAATTTAAAATTGATCCCATTGATCCTTAAAGGCAAAAACAACATGAATTTTCCAAAAATTGATGAAAAATGATGCAAAATTCACATCTCCAAGCTTCCTAGAGCAAAAATGGCGGCCAAAAATGAAAATGTATAGCTACTGTTGATTTTCCCTTTTTCCTTCAATCTGGGCCCTCCATGTGTCAAAATATGATTGGGGATGGATTTGGGATCTCTTTCTGATTTTTTAACATTTTTGGAAAAATGGAAAAAAATGACCTTTATCTCTACCCCTCCACCCTTGAAATTTGGAGCTGACAGGTGGCATATGGTGGGCCCCATTGATGTCACAGCTCAATTCTACACATTTCCACCCTTTATGGGATTTTGGAAAAAATTCACTTTTTTCCTCATGGGCCCACACCTCCACCTCTGTCCTTTATCGCTGATGATGTGCGGGCTCAAATCACATTTTAACTCGTATTTTCACGAGGAAATTTTTCTCATTTTTCCCCATGGGCCCGCGCCTCCAATTTCTCCCTACCACGTGTCTCCTTCTAATTTTTTGCAGAGCCATGCCTCAAATTTTCATTCTAAGTCTTTTTGCAAAAGGGAAAAAATTCATTTTTGCCTCCGCCGGCCCGCCAACCCGCTCTTCCCGCCATGTGTCTCCCTATGGTTCATTCAGACCCGGCCTGACAATTTTTTTTGCTCTAAGTCATTTTTACAAAAAGGGAGAAATTTCACTTCTGCCCCGGCATCCCAAACTCTCCTCTCGGGCCTACCACGTGTCACCTTTTACACCATTGAGGACCCGTGGCCCCATTTGCAACTTTCATCCCTTTCACCAAAAAAGTCAAAAATGCCTAAGTCTTCCATCGGTCCGCACTCCCTTCTGACCCTTCCCTGCCACATGTCAACCCTTGATTGGCTTGGTGGATGTGCAAGCCTTTCCTTACCTTTATCCCCTCTTCACCAAAAGGAAAAAAACTTCCAAGTCCCCTGCCAGCCTTCCACCCCACCTTTGCATGAGAATGTGACACGTGTCCTCCTCGGGGACATGCGGAATTGCGGGAAAAATTTACGAAATTTTCCAAAACCAAAAAACGTTAAGTTTTTATAGAAAACCTGTTGAATCTCATCCAACAAGAAGTGGCCATGTATGAGGGAAGGTTTGAGCTTAATTTTGATGGGAAAATGACACCCGTATAACCATAAAAAACACAGAATTTTCCCGCGACCTCTAAAATCAATTATTTCTTTGTGGATGAAGTATTTTTTTGATCAAAAGGGAAATGAAAGGTATTTTAAAGCAATTTTCAACCATGGGGATAGATTTTTTAGGGAAAACAAGTACAAAATGAAAAAATTTGAGCTCCAAAGGTCGGGAAAGAAGGAAAAAATGACAGAGGCCCGTGGATTTGAAAAACTAGGGCACAAAATAGGGCATGCATGTATTTTTCTTTCAAAATGGGGCAAAATAATAAGTTTGTGAGATTTTTAAAGCATCCAATCTAGAGAACAAAGTTTGCAGACCACCAAATTCAAAGAAAAATGTTTTTGAGCACATAGAACAAAGGGGAAAGATGGGAAAATAATAGAGGATCAAAATGGGCACCAACATCGGCTCTACTGAGGATGGGCACTCACAAGGTGAGTGCCACAGAACAATGTAGACCAAGTGCCAAAATAATCCATTGGGAAAATGGAGTCATGAGCCAAAACCATCCAAAAACTAGTTGAGAACCCAACAAAAATGGCTGCCACACACCAAGGCAAACCACAAACTGAAAAAACAGTAAAAACAAAGCAAAAACCAAACACTATACATTGTACAAGTTGGTGCATACCTCAAATTTAGGGATTAATCCAAGAAATTATTTAGATTTCTGCCATTAACAAGAAGTTCAAGTAATTCCCCATTTAAATCTTTAAGAAAAAAGGTATTCTAACCAATTCTGATATCAATGGAGTAAGGGTCCTTCCATAATGCATCAAAATTTCCATGTTTTCCCTTATCTTCATTTATGCTCTCCCATAACAAAATCAGATCTCCAATATTGAAGGACCTAGGAGTGACCTTATTGTCAAACAATCTTTTCAACTTCTCTCTAAATCTAACATGCCTTTGGTGGGATGCTCTTGTCTCTTCATGCTCTACAATCCGATTAATCCTTGCTTCATATGGAATAACCTCCTGATCTTCAAGTTGTTGAACAAACTGAAATGAAGATAATTGTAGATGTAAGGGCAGTAGAGCTTGAGTTCCATACACTAAATCAAATGGGATCTTACCAGTAGCTCTCTTGGTAGTGATTCTATCAACCCAAACTACAAATTTTAGTTGTTCACCCCATTTTCTCTTGTTCAAATCCAAGGTCCTTCTAATAATCTTCAATAAGTTCTTATTGCTAGACTCAGCTTGTCCATTCCCTTGGGGGTTATAGTTTGAAGAATAATTCAGATTGGTTCCATACTCCTTGCACATTTCCATCAAAGGTTTAGCTCTAAAACACATGGCATTATCAGCAACAATCTTGACTAGCACACCAAATCTGCATATGATATTATTCAACAAGAATTCCATAACAACTTGGTGTGTTACTTTCTTGGTGGGGATTACCTCTACCCACTTTGTAAAATAATCAATGGCTACAAGAATCCATCTATGTCCAGCACTAGAAGGGTCTGAAATCTCACCAATGAAGTCCATCCCCATTGTTTAAAAGGAGATTCAATTGATACAGGATCACGAGGAAGGGGAGCACGAAGCTTTCATTCTTCCGGAGAAACACTTGGTATCTCTCACATTTTCTAATCCGAATGGTTGCATCTTTGAAGAAAGTAGGTCACCAATAACTAGCTCTCAAAACTTTATGTTTTGTAACCCCTCCAACAAAGTGTCCTCCACAAACCCCCATGGAAATCGAAACTACTTTGGGAGATTCATCTTCAATTATACATTTCAAGAGGACACCTTCAGGGTTCTTCCAAGCCATCCCAAAGTCAGTGATGATGTACTTTTGAGAATACAACTTGAGGGCTCTTTTCTAATTTTTATTTAAATGATCAGGACATCATAGGTGTCTGAGGTAAAAGATTATATCCTTGTACCACTCAGAACTTACCAATTTCTCAAGAACAACTTCCCTTTCTTCCTCTACCTCATTCACTTCCACAGTCTACAAGTTACTTTCAGCCATGAGCTTAGCAAGACCCAAAGCTCTTACTAACTTTGTGGTTTGGATGTCCATGTCATACTCCTACAGTTTGTTCACCCATATACATCTTTTACTTGAGATCTCCATCTCTGATAAGATGTATTTTACCATGGTGTGGGGAACATAAGCAACAACTTTTGAACTTAAAATATAAGGCTTGAAAACCTTTATTGCTTTCACCAAGGAAAATGCTTGTTTTTCCATGATTGTATATTTCAACTCAGCAGCTTGTAAATCCTTTCTAAAGAAGGCAATAGGCCTTTCAGCCCCATCTTCATCCTTTTGGAGAAAAACATATGCAATGGTATTTTCAGAAGAAAAGGAGAAAAATTGGAAAGGCTTCTTGTAATTTGGAGCTGCCAAGACATGTGCATGTTTAAGTGCTTCTTTGATTCCTTCAAAATATTGAATAGCAACCTCCTCCCATTTGATAACTTGATCTTTATTTAACATGCATGTGATAGGAAGAGTCAACTCGAAAAATCAGACACAAACCTTCTAATGAAATTGATCTGCCCAAAGAAAGATTGGATGCCCTTCTTCATTCTTGGAATTGGCTCCTTGCTGATTGTTTCTACTCTCTCAGGGTCAATCATGACACTAGAATTTGAAACAACATGACCAAGAAACTTGGCCTTTTGGACCCCAAAGTGAAACTTCTTTTGATTGAGAGATATTCCAAATTCTCTGCATCTGATCAACATCCTTTCCAAATGCTGCAAGTGATCTTTTCTACTCCTTAAAATTACAGTCACATCATCTGATAAACTGCAATGAAGTCATTTATATAACCAGAAAAAACATCCATTGCTCTTTACAAGGTAGCTCTAGCATTCATGAGACCAAAAGGAATTCTCACATAAACATATGTTCCCCAAGGAGTGGTAAAGGAAGTTTTAAATCTTTCTGACTCCTTGACAACAACCTGATTGTAGCCAGAGAAACCATCCAAGGTGGAAAACAATTTAGATCTAGTTACTAACTGTAGCATGTTCTCCATGTTTGGAAAAGGATAATTGTCTTTTAATGAAGCTCTATTCAGATTTTTGAATTCTACACAAAGTTTGATATCTCCATTCTTCTTTCTGACTGGCACAAGGTTTGTAACCCAAGATGAATACCTTGTGGGCTGAATAATCCCTCCTTCTTTAGTTTCTTCAATTCATCTTACATTTTCATGGAGAGGAGTGGATTAATTGGCCTTTTATTCTATTTGAATGGTTTGGCATTTTTCTCAAGAGGGATCTCATGCTGAAACAAGTCTTCTCTATATTCTTTCAGCTCTGAATATGACCAGCAAGGCAATCTTTATATTGTTTCAACAATTGGAGGTAGGACTGTTTTTCTTCCTTGTTTAAACTACTGCCCAACCAAAATTTTCTTGGTTTGTCATTTTTCCTAATTCATGCTCTTCCACATCCCTTGAGGTAGATATCTTTCTATTGATGATGTAATCAACATTGCTAAAATTTGACTCAAGAGCAACAAGACCTCTAGGAATGGTGTTAGTTTTCAATTGGATAGTATTCTTTCCAAAAAAAGTCTCTCTTCCTGCAGTCATACATACCATTGGCTCCCAATCAATATTTTGATCTACAAACTCACCTTGATTTTGTAAGAACCTTTGCACTTGATCATCATCATCAAATATCTCAATTCTCGATGTTGCTAGGGACAAATGGCCTAGTTAGCACTTCAACATTGTACTCACAATAAGGTGAGATAGTGAAATCTCCAAATTGTAGTGCTGAAAATTTTCACACCCAATTACAACAAAGTAAAATACCAGGATAATTTTTTTTTACTTTTTAAAAATACATTACTCACTATGCACAACACAGTAAGGGCTCCAAGAATAGAACTTGACTCGTATACGACAATCACACAAGTCATCGACTCACATAGACACATGAAAACAACATAGGCATGCCGACGCTACACTTTTCCCAATGAATGGTTACTAGTAAGGACCCAACCACAAGAAAAATGACTTTAGGAATGGCGAACCCACAACCCATCATTTCTTTAATTGTATTTTAGTTATGATTAACATTCTAAGAACATTAATGTGCAAGGATAAATTTCTCATTTGTCCATCGACAAGTTCTTAAGTTCATACCATGGTTAAATTTTTGTTCACCACTTTTAAGTTGGTTTCTTATTCTATACAAAAGTTTCCATAACTTACATACTTATTTGGCATAGCTCAAAAGCGTATAAAATATTTAATTATCTTGTCGTTATGTTAAGAATCTTCTCCTCAAACGTATATTCAATGTCTAGTTTTTACTCTTACAACTCTTGTGAATGTGACTTGGTGTCCATATAGCATTATTAGGTTTTAATGGAGATTTAGATGCAGAGATAGATTTTTACCAAAAACATACCTCGATCACGGGTTAGTTATTTTCCTACCATAGTTATTCTAAATCAATGACTTAACGACTTCCTTTCTATATTTATATATCTTTTGTTTTCTCGTAGTTTTATCACAACAATGCAATACATATTCTTAGAAACACATAAAGATATTTAATTGAGTTATAAGGTCTCCCAGTGGTAGTATCCCTAACCTCAATTCTTGTTTTTACTCCTATATGTTTTATTTTCTACATCACATTATGGTCTTATTACTAGCATTACATTATAACAACAGACTTATGAGAGTACTTGTCGACATCTCGGGAAATACATGGTTAGAAACATTATAACTACACATGAACCACAAGTGATTTGTGTTCAAGGTAAGGTCCCATGTTTCTGCATTTCATGATTTCCCATGTGAAATATTTTTTATTCCTTAATGTCGTAAAAGGACATAACAAGATATTATGAGACAAAATTCTGGTTGATTGGGTTCTCTTAAGTCAACATATTTCAAATCAAATTTTTTTGCAAAGAGTTACTTATAATTTTCTACCTACCTATTAATCTCCTAATCAACTAAGGTTTAGTTTTAATCCTAATTTTCACTTAGGGCTTTAATCCGTATTATAGATTAGATTAAGGTTAAATCATGTTTACTCTATGAACCCTTCATGAGAGATTAAGGCACTATACTGTCACAAGCCAATGATAAGACATTTAGCTGTAAGGGACTAAAGAGTTCACTAACAAGAATGCAAGACAGAAAAATTATATCACGGTCTCGACTTATGTCGTTTGAAACCAACAGGATTTCATTTGATGAAGAAATTTAATTTTAACTCTATGTTTGGAAAGCAAGGTAATCCACTAGGGTATGAAGGAGGAGTTAGCTCTACACACTCCAAGAAAATTTTGAATGTCACTCCTATTAGACGGGTTTGTGACAATGTCACTACACATACTGACAAAGGTGATAAGCCCATCCTTGGACTCTGATTTTCCTAATTTAGGATGTTTCATTGAGTGCAAAGTTTAAGTTAATACTATGACTTACAATTTCTTCTAGGGTAAGGAGTATCACACATGAAATACAAGTTATGTCCCGATAATGAATAAGGGTAGAGTGTTTCGATTTAATTCTCTTTATTACATTTACAAAGTATGAATGCAAAAGATGAATCAATAATCATTTATTGAACACTAAATATGCACTACAATATATTACTTAATTTCATTTACCTTATATAAATATCAAACCTTTTTACCATGTGTACTATGAATCAAAATGAACTTATGATTAAATGCACATTTCCTAGATGTCCTTGAAACAAGCATCTCATACATATCAATAGATTTTCAAATACAACCTTACGTAACATGATATTAAATTATACATTTATTCATTTAACAATGAACTATATATATTACAAGGATAAGTAAATGAATTACACATCGCCTTTTGTCGTCATTCTTTCCTCCTGCAAAACCACGTGAGCATGATATGAGTAATAATTTGCTAGCATGACATCCACCCTAATCAAACATAATTATCATTTTTCAGTTTCCCATTTACATATGATATTAATTACAATTCGCAAGTGAGAGAAAAAGTTCAGAGATATGTATTCAATGCATTTCATTTCACTTCATTTTGTAACCCAAGAGAGAGAAAAGAAGGGAAGAGAGAGAACACACCATTTTTTCAAAAGTTCTATTTCACACCACAAGCTATACCATAGAGTTTTAAACATTTATTCACATGTGTCCAATGTTTCCATGGTGGTTACGTTCAAAATGGGCTCAGAAGCTAAGAAACCACTTCCAAAAGCTATCTTTTGAAGAGAACGCACACTACGATTAACTTTATATGCATCCCCATATATACCAAGAGTTCATAGCAACTAATGGAATTGGGAAAAAGCAAACGGTTTGTGTTTGGCGGCTAGTTTTCCAGGGCCACTGGTCATAGTTGGCCCAGTGCAAAATGAACAAAATTTAGCTTAAGGGATCAGAAAACCACATCCAAAACTGACATTTGGTGGATGCACATGCAACGAGACACTTCCTACAAGCTCCCCTATATAAGTATAATTCATCATAGTCAACAAGATTGAGAACTAGAAAACCATTTTCAAACGGCGACAAGTTTTACGGAGTAACAAGTCGAAATTGGTCCAAAGTATGACCTCATCAAACCGCAATCGAGGCCTACAAAATAGATTTTCCAAACTATCTAGAAAAGTTTTTTTCCCTAAATTAAATGTTCCATGAAATTGTCTAGTATAAACACTAGAGGTTTATGAAGACGGAAATAATTTCTCTATCCAGGTTTCAAATGGTGGTTCAAAACGAAAGCCAACTTTCTAGATTTAACAGCTTTCTACTATTGTAAAACAGTGTAATAGGGCTCCTATAAGAGCGTCAAAAATATCTCATATGTTTGTTTGGGGTCAATCAAAAGGTCAAGGTGACTCCACGCATACCAAGGTACACGAATGAAGCTTCACATCTCATTTTTAGAGTTATGAAGGGTACTTAATGAGTCTCCAAAAATGCAAAAATTAACTATTTAAACAGGGAGAAGATCAACTTTATTAATGGGAAGTCAATTTCGTCTTGTCGATAAAACAATATTGAAGTGATTCAGGTGGGTAGAAATTTTCTAAATCACCACAAAATGAGGTTGGAAGTTCATGTTTTAATGCAACGAGTTATTTTGACTTCGTGAGTTATGACACGACACTTCATTGTTTTGCAACGAGTTGATATAAACATTTAACTATATTAAAATCCTAATATTTTAAAATTCTATTAAGTTGTAAATGATGACCAAAGCACGAGAATTATGAGAGGTAAGGGGAGATGAACCATGCCTGGGAGGAACGGAGTCGGTCAAACCCACAGGCTTCGGTTCAGCATCTTGCTTTGGCACTTCGTCAACCGGTGCACGAGCATCCACAACTCCACCATTTACATACATGTCTATCAAAGAATTTGTAACTATAGTTTTGAAACCATTCCTCTACTCTTTATACTTTGAAGTATTTCCATAACGTGTTCTGCAGCTCACATCCGGCACAGGACAAGACATGCTAGCAAAGGTTATGGAAACTGGCTTTAGACCTGCTAGTTATGGCTTCTCAGAAATTTCTAAAGCCTTTTCAACAACCCATTTGTGCATATCCTGCAATCATGGCACTCCATGAGACCGCATTTATTTGAGGCATATTATCAAACAGTTCATGCACCTTCTCAACAAATCCATTTTGTGCATAGGCTGGAAGTACGTTGACAATGTAAACTGATTTGGTTGTAGCCTTGTTTGCAGCATATGGTGAAATAGCATGACTATCTCCTAAGGAAACCCATGTCCTCTGTACACTACCGTAACCTATTCCATGAGAGCTATCTCATTCTTTCCTTTGGTCAAACATTGAAACAACGCCCCCAAATTATTTGTAACTACAACATCTGACCCGATCCCTCTATCTATTATGCTTTGCTAGATGTCCACGCAAGAACAGAGGCTATTTTTTTAACACAGGTTGGGAGGATGTTGGCCGCAACCATGGCACCCCATGGGACGACATTTGGCGAGGCATTTATTTGCACAAACAAAAACACCTTTATGCACATCATTTTGTGTAAAACTACACCCACAACATTGTATGAAAACACGTTTCCTTCAGGCATTTGGTCTAACAGGGAAATGACCCCTATCCTATGTGTTTCCATTGCCACAATTGTCACATCCTCCTCCTTGGTTCTTCATTGGACCACAAAACTTTGAAGCACTCTTATCCCTGGCGTGAGTAGAGAGAAAATGACAGAATTTCCCTAGTATTTTTGTTTTACTTTACCGTCACCCACAAAAATGCCCATTCCAAAATGAAAAAGAAAAAAAAACCATAACAGAATTTTTTTTGGAGCTTTTTCACCCTACCTCCATTAAATTTTATTTTATTTTATATTAAATTATAATCATATTTTTATTGGATTAAAAAACTATATAAGCTTATGCATTTTTTTCCATGCCTTTACTTATTTGGTCTAAGACATAGATTTATTTATTTTTAATTTTCCTTTTATAAATGTACTTAATAATATTCCTTTGCATACAACAAACAACAACATAGTGACAAACAAGAATCTCCTTTCATCCCAGAGGCATTTGAAACCATTTTCAGGTACGCATACATATCCAAATCTTCTCATTAAAATAGGTATACCTAAAAACAATACGAGAGGAGACTCGGTTGGCCAAGGAGGAACTAGAGAGGAGTTTTAAAAACAAATGCAAGACAAGGACCAGCCACAACATCGCAATAGGATACCCTCCTCTTGCATGAATTGAGGATCGATCCGTGAAGCGACCAATCTAACAATAAAATCACTTATCGATAGTTAACAACAAAGTTTATAACAAATCAACGATCGGATAATGAAGTCATCATCGATCGATACTTAAAATAATAATATTATTACTATTTTTATTACTATAATTATTACAACTTAATACTACTTATTAATCACATTGACAAGGACCAACATACAAGCTTGACCAAGACAATAATAACAGGAACCGACAATTTGAAAGAATAATTATTATTATGTGGGTGATCCCTTTAGTTGGTCACACTCTAACAACATCAAGTCATCATTCAAACCACCTATCGAATTCAAGAAAGAGAATTTTTTCTCCTTAACGGGTAGTTGAAAAAAGGTGAAGCCAGCAAGGATCAAAAGGAGCACAAAACATTAAACGCTTAGCAACATGATCGTTGAAGAAGAAAAAGAAGAACAAGGGACGGGGCATTACATTCTCCTCCCCTTAAGAAAGCATCATCCTCAATGATGCGGCATACAATGAAGAAGGATAAATGGTAAGCAACAAGGAACGAATATGGCGAAGGCATGCTCTAAGGTTAAGATTTCAGATACAAAATCATGGTCATGGGGTGGCCCTAGGAACATTTGGTAGAAATTTTAACTTTCAAGGTTCTGTGAAGATTGGTAGTTCCCTCTTATTTGTTATTTCATTAATCTCCTTCTATTAACATTATTCTTAATTTAAGTCCTTTAAAATTTCATTTTTGTAGAATTTTAGTTTATTCATTCCTGTGGGTTCCCATCATGAACTACAGTCACAACACCCTACCAGGGTCATACACAACACTAAAATTTCACAAGCATACTTTTACATACTTTCATAACCTGTATCACATCACAAGGGTTTCACCAAACCATGGAATGACAACAAGTAGACCACATAGCAATTAATTTCCAACAATAACATCCTAGACATAGATCTAGTAGACACATATGACTGAAAAAATGGGTCAACACGTTGATACATATAAAACGGGTATCACATGACCCGAACAATCCATGACTGTAACAACATAGTTCCAATCCAATATCCAATAGTCAATACAAATGGAAATGTCAATCCTCAACCATAACAATGTCTAACGAGACTCACAAGAGTACACATAACTCATTATACCAACTCCACACCTAACAAGACATCATGAAACAATCCTAGATATCTCCAAAAGCACAAAATAAAATTCCATATCCATCCCAAAGCATCACCAAATAACCTCCATATACCTCTCATAGAGAAGGAATCATAGTGTCAAAACCAAGCTAGGTCACTCAACCATAGAGCCCCATCAAGAATAACAGGTCACTCAACCATAGAGGCCCATCTCCTTTCTCCTTTTAATGAGGCCGGTCACCCTTCTCCTTTTAATGGCCTTGGGCACATAGAGCCCCGTCACCTCCAACCCAAGTGACATAATAACTTGTGGTTCAATAACCCACTAGTTATTTATAACTCCTTGGGGCGTACCCCCATACAATGAAGCGGGTCCATAAGTTCAACCACTCCATGGTTAATCCCATGACCCTATTCCAACACATTACGACATTAGAACCAAAATACAATCCATTCAAATTCCAAGTGGCAAAATCAAAAGACTTGGGCTGGGCTACAAAACTTTTAAATATGAAAAGAACGTTTTAAAACTAAGAAAAACAAATGGCTAATTAGCCATGGTTAGTGCAAAATCCAAATGTTAATGCAACAATCAAATAAATACCCAAAATATAAGAACATGTTAATCAAGAAAACAACTGTTGGTTCTAGCTAAAAGAGATAAAGATTAATTTATGAATAAAATATGTAATGAGAAAATAACACATTACAATCACTATGTGGCCTCATACCGCCACAAAGGGGTACTCATCGAGCCTCGAGCCTCATAAGAATATACATGTAACTAGAAATGAGTAAATCAAATAATGTATCTATCATCATCCCTACCTGAATCATCCCTCCGAACTCCCATAAGGATCAACATAGTCAAAATCACATAGGATTATTCAATGAACAATCCAATAGGAAAGAGCAGGGAACTCTAGTTGCATAAGTTGAGCCTAAGTTGGTGTGCACCCATAATATAATAAGCAAGCTCAAAGTATACTAAACATATAGAAGTGTGTTTTCAGTCTATATAAGACTCCACTTCCTCACTCGTACTCAGCTCAAGATTATGTAAACCTAGTCCATGTCTCCTCTCTCCACACATACACTCATGACAGTTTATCCCCTTAGGGTCGTCTAGTGTAAGGTTCACAACATTCACATAACTACATCACTAACACAATGGTGATTCACACACATTAACCATAACGTCTTACGCATGGTATTTATATACAGTGTATAACACCATCACTACTTTCACAGTTACGATACATCACATTACCACATCTTGCACCCAAAGTGCAATCACTGTACACTAGGGATCATACTCACCATATGCCCCTAAATCACAACATGAACCATCACATATTACATGAATTATATGTATGAGGAAAACAATGTCTAACCTTACAACATATAGTTAATTGTAATACAACATGACGATGCACACAACTAATCACAATACGGTGATGACATCATGATAAACTATGATTCACTTTACATCAATTTTGTCATGCAATACATCAATACACCTTCACATCACATAAATCCAACATGTTTTAACCCTCTGCAATCCACAATAACATTCTATTCACAAACAACAAGGTGGTACATCACACATGGATTCCTCATTGAATCAACAACATAGAGAGTGAATACTCTCATCACAAGCACATCAATATGATAACAAATACGCACTAAGTGACATGCACCACATGTGCTTCCATAAGGTCACAATTATGACATAGTTCACATAACAACATATATCACATTACTCTTCCAATATCCACCACCATCATGCAAAATCATCACAACTCCAATCCATCCTAGAGGTTTGAGAGCATGAACCTTCAATCTGATACCATATGTAGTGCCCACATTTTTCACACCAATTACAACAGTAAAATACTAGGATAATTTTTTTTTTACTTTTCTTAAATTACATTGCTCACTACGCACAACACAAAGTAAGGGCTCGAAGAATAGAACTCGACTCGGATACGACAATCACACAAGTCATCGACTCACATAGACACATGAAAACAACATATGCATGCCGACAAAACACTTTTCCCAATGAATGGTTACTAGTAAGGACCCAACCACAAGAAAAATGACTTCAGGATTGGCGAACCCACAACCCATCATTTCTTTAATTATATTTTAGTTACGATTAACATTCTAAGAAAATTATTGTGCAAGGATAAATTTCTCGTTTTTCCACCAATAGGTTCTTAAGTTCATTCCGTGGTTAAATTGTCATTCACCCCTTATAAGTTGGTTTCTTATTCTTTACAAAAGTTTTCATAACTTACACACTTATTTGGCGTAGTTCAAAAGCATACAATATACTTAATTATCTTATCGTTATGTTAAGAATATTCTTCTCGAACATATATTCAATGTCTACTTTTTTACTCTTACAACTCATGTGAATGTGACTTGGTGTCCATATAGCATTATTAGGTTTTAACGGAGATTTATATGCAAGATAGATTTTTACCGAAAACATACCTCGATCACGGGTTAGTTATTTTCCTACCATAGTTATTCTAAATCAATGACTTAATGACTTCCTTTTTATATTTATATATCTTTTGTTTTCTCGTAGTTTGATCACAACAATGCAATACATATTCTTAGAAACACATAAAGATATTTAATTGAGTTATAAGGTCTCCAAGAGTGGCATTATCCCTAACCTCAATTCTCATTTTTACTCTTATATGCTTTATTTTCTATGTCATATTATGGTCTTATTACTAGCATTGTATTATAACAACAGAGTTACGAGAGTACTTGTCGACATCTCGGGAAATACATGGTTAGAAACATTATAACTACACATGAAACACAAGTGATTTGTGTTCAAGTAAGGTCCCATGTTTCATATCATGATTTACCATGTGAAATATTATTTATTCCTTAATGCCTTAAAAGGACATAACAAGATATTATGAGATAAAATTCTGGTTGATTGGGTTCTCTTAAGTCAACATATTTCAAATCAATTTTTTTGCAAAGAGTTACTTATAATTTTCTACCTACCTATTAATCTCCTAATCAATTAAGGTTTAGTTTTAATCCTAATTTTCACTCGGGCTTTAATCCGTATTATAGATTAGATTAAGGTTAAATCATGTTTACTCTATGAACCCTTCGTGAGAGATTAAGGCACTATATTGTCACAAGCCAACGATAAGACATTTAGTTGTGAGGGACTAAAGAGTTCACTAACAAGAATGCAAGACATAGAACAATTATATCACAATCTCCATTTATGTCGTCTGAAACCAACAAGGATTTCATTTGATGAAGAAATTTAATTTTAACTCTATCTTCGGAAAGCAAGGTAATCCACTAGGGTACGAAGGAGGAGTTAGCTCTACACACTCCAAGAAAAGTTTGACTATGTCACTCCTATCAGACGGGTTTATGACAATGTCACTAAACATACTGACTAAGATGATAAGCCCATTCTTGGGCTCTGATTTTCCTAAATTAGGACGTTCCATCGAGTGTAAAGTTTAAGTTCATACTACGGCTTACAATGTCTTCTAGGGTAAGGAGTATCACACATGAAAAACAAGTTATGTCCCGATATTGAACAAGGGTAGAGTGTTTTGATTTAATTCTCTTTATTACATGTACAAAGTATGAATGCACAAGATGACTCATTAATCATTTATTGAACACTAAATATGCACTACAAGATATTACTGCAATTTCATTTACCTTATATAAATATCAAACCTTTTTACCATGTGTACTATGAATCAAAATGAACCTATGATTAAAATGCACATTTCCTAGATGTCCTTGAAACTAGCATCTCATACATATCAATAGATTATCAAATATAACCTTCTGTAACATGATATTAAATTATACATTTATTCATTTAACAATGAACTATATAAATTACAAGGATAAGTAAATGAATTACACATCGCCTTTTTGTCGTCATTCTTTCATCCTGCAAAACCACGTGAGCATGATATGAGTAATAATTTGCTAGCATGACATCCACCCTAATCAAACATAATTATCATTTTTCAGTTTCCCATTTACATATGATATTAATTACAATTTTCAAGTGAGAGAAAAAGTTCAGAGACATGTATTCAATGCATTTCATTTCACTTCATTTTGTAACCCAAGAGAGAGAAAAGAAGGGAAGAGAGAGAACACACCATTTTTTCAAAAGTTCTATTTGACACCACAAGCTATACCATAGAGTTTTAAACATTTATTTACATGTGTCCAATGTTTCCACGATGGTTTGAAAACCCGACGAGGGTCCCACAGCTTTCTATATTCAATTTTTCTTACTAGCTACAAAAATGTTCAAAACGGGCTCGAGGCTAAGAAAACCACTTCCAAAATTTATCTTCCGAAGAGAATGCACACCACGATTAAATTTTTTACACGTCCCTAGATATACCAAGAGTTAATAGCAACTGATGAAATTGGGAAAAAGCAAACGGTTTGCATTTGGCGGCCAGTTTTCTGGGGCCACTGGTCATAGTTGGCCCATGTAAAATTAACAAAATTTAGCTCGAGGGCTCAGAAAACCACTTCCAAAACTGACGTTTGGTAGATGTGCATGAAACAAGGAACTTCCTACAAGTTCTCCTATATAAGGATAATTCATCAGAGTCGACAGGATTGAGAACTAGAAAACAATTTTCAAATGGCGACAAGTTGAAATTGGTCTAGTTTGACCTCGTCAAACTGCGACCGGAGGCCTACAAAATGGCTTTTCCAAACTATCCAAAAAGTGTTTTTCCCTAAACTAAATGTTCCATGTAATTTTCTAGTATAAACACTAGAGGTTTATGAAGACGGGAAATAATTTCTCTATCCAGGTTTCAAATGGCGGTTCAAAACGAAAGCCAAATTTCTAGACTTAATAGCTTTCTACTACTGTAAAACAGTGTAATAGGACTCCTATAAGAGCGTAAAAATATCACATATGTTCATTTAGGTTCAATCCAAACTTCAAGGTGACTCCATGCATACCAAGGAACACGAATGAAGCTTCACATCTTGTTTTCAAAGTTACGAAGGGTACTTAATGAGTCTCCGAAAAATGCAAAAATTAACTATTTAAACAGGGAGAAGATCAACTTTATTAATGGGAAGTCAATTTCATCTTGTCGATAAAACAATATTGAAGTGATCCAGGTGGGTAGGAAGTTTTCTAAATCACCACAGAATGAGGTTGGAAGTTCATGTTTTAATGCAACGAGTTATTTTGACTTCATGAGTTATGACACGACACTTCATTGTTTTGCAACAAGTTGATATAAACATTTAACTATATTAAAATCCTAATATTTTAAAATTCTATTAAGTTGCAAATGAGGACTAAAGCATGAGAATTATGAGAGGTAAGGGGAGATGAACCGTGCACTAGAGGAACGCAGCGTCGGTCAAACCCGCAATCTTGGGTTCAGCATCTTGGTTGGCACTTCCTCAATTAGTGCACGAGCATCCATAACTCCACCATTTGCATACACATCTATCAAATAATTTATAACTAAAGATTTGAAACCATTCCTCTACTCTTTATACTTTGAAGGATGTCCATAACGTGTTCCACAACTCACATCTGGCATAGGATGGGAGATGCTAGCAAATGTTATGGAAACGGCTTTAGACCTGCCAGTTATGGTTTCTCAGAAATTTCTAAAGCCTTTTCAACAACCCATTTGTGCATATCCTGCAATCATGGCACTCCATGAGACCGCATTTATTTGAGGCATTCTATCAAACAGTTCATGCACCTTGTCAACAAATTCATTTTGTGCATAGGTGGAAGTACGTTGTGATGTAAACCGATTTGGTTGTAGCCTTATTTACAGCATATGGTGAAACAACGTTACTATCTCCTGAGGAGACCCATGTCCTCTGTACACTACCGTAACCTATTCCATGAAAGTTGTCTCGTTCTTTCATTTGGTCAAACACTGAAACAGTGCCCCCAAAGTATTTGCAACTACAACATATGACCAGATCCCTTGATCTATTATGCTTTCTGGATGTCCTCGCAAGAATATAGCCTCATTTTTTTTTAACATAGGCTGAGAGGATGTTGGCCACAACCATGGCACCCCATGGGATGACATTTGGTGAGGCATTTCTTTGCAGAAACAAAAATGCCTTTACGCACATCGTTTTGTGTAAAACTGCACCCACAACATTTTATGAAAACACGTTTCCTTCAGGCATTTGGTCCAACAGGGAAACGACCCTTACCCTACGCATTTCCATTTCCATTGCTTTATCACATCCTCCTCCTTCGGTTCTTCATTGGACCAAAAACTCTAAAGCACTCTTATCCCTAGCGTGAGTAGAGAAAAATGATAGAATTTCCCTGGTTTTTGCTCTTCCGCTGCCCACAAAAATGCCCATTCCAAAATGAAAAACAAAACAAAACCCTAACAGAAATTTTTTGGAGCTTTTTTTCCCTACCTCCATTAAGTTTTATTTTATTTTATATTAAATTATACTCATATTTTTATTGGATTAAAAACTATATAAGCTTATGCGTTTTTTTCCATGGCTTTACTTATTTGGTCTAAGACATAGATTTATTTATTTTTAATTTTCCTTTTACAAATGTACTTAATAATCTTCCTTTGTGTACAAAAAACAACATAGTGAAAAACAAGAATCTCCTTTCATCCCAGAGGCATTTAAAACTGTTTTCAGGTATGCATACATATCCAAATCTTCTCATTAAAATAGGTATACCTAAAAATAGTATGAGAGGAGAGTCGGTCGGCCAAGGAGGAACTAGAGAGGAGTTTCAAAAATGAACGCAAGACAAGGACCAGCCACAACATCGCAACAGGATACCCTCCTCTTGCACGAATCGAGGATCGATCCACGAAGCGACTGATCTAACAATAAAATCATTTATTGATAGATAACAACAAATTTTATAACAAATCAATGATCGGATAATGAATTCATCATCGATCGATACTTAAAATAATAATATTATTACTATAATTATTACTACTTATTAATCACATTGACAAGTACCAACATACAAGCTTGACCAAGACAATAATAGCAGGAATCGACAATTTGAAAGAATAATTATTATTACGTGGGTGATCCCTCTAGTTGGTCATGCTCTAACAACATCAAGTCATCATTCAAACCACCTATTGAATTCAAGAAAGAGAATTTTTCCTTAATAGGGTAATCAAAAAGGTGAAGCCAACAAGGATTAGTAGGAGCACAACAACGTTAAATGCTTAGCAACACGGTCGTCGAAGAAGAAAAAGAAGAATGAGGGATGGGGCATTACACAAATCTTGACCCCAACATCCGACTTGTCGGCCAGTAGCATTAAAACCTCTGTCATGGTACACAATATTGAAGGAATCAAACATCTCAATTAGATCCCAAATTACATGCTTATACTGCTTCATCCACTGATTTTTTGTAGCATACAATTTTCTTATTTGTTTGACAACTAGCTCTGAATCTCCTTTTGCAATGATGTCATTGACACCATACTTCCATGCAATTCTCAGACCCAAGAATAAAAGATTCATAATCGTAGTGTTGTCAAGGTACATTCAAAATTAAGCTTGAAGGAAAAAACAAACTCTTCCAAGCTAGGAGAAATCAGAATTATACCAGCACCATTTCCAAATTTGGAGAAAGCTCCATAAAATAGCAAGGTCCAAGGAGAAAATACCTATTCAAGGAAATTTGATTGATCCATCTTGTGCTCTTTTCCATCAAAGAAACCCAATAAAATTATCAACATCAACATCAGCAAATGATACTTCATAAGAAGCATTATTTGGGTCCTTAATTAGATGCAACATCTTCTTTTCTCCATAGAGCTTGACAAGGCTGCCCTCAATGGGAATGGTGACAAAAGACATATCTATTTGGGCACTCCCTCCAACACTCGCAGCCCACTTTCTTGACAATAACATACCCCATTTAGCAAGGCAATCAACAATAACAACATCCAATTTTAAATTCCTCCCAGGATAAGATGCAAGTTACACCACCAAACCCTTCACACAACCAACAACCAGAACTTATCTTGATTCCATGGTAGTACACCTTCCATAGGCTGTTGTCACTTTGATATCCAACTCACTCATGACTTCTAGAGGCATGACATTACATGATGCGCTAGAATCAAACATACATTTTTTAATTAAACCATCCTTTATGATCAAAGTTGTGAAGAATGGATCAACATTCAATTGGAAATCAACCAAGGATGTCCCTAAGTATACCTTAGGTGTCTCTCCGTGATATTCTACTACTGCGGTGGTGTTTCTAGGTCAGCAATGATCGAAGAGGAGTTTCATCAACATTTACATTTCTTCCTAGAGTAAATCTTCTCCTCCTTTAATCCCAAGTGCTCAAATTATCTCTTCTTATGCTCAGAATCCTAAACAACTCAATGATTGGAACACTCACTTTGATTTGGATGAATACATGGGATATGTCATAGGGAACACTCTTTGGAAAAACAACATTGAAAGGGAGACAAGTATATTCATCGGATGGCAAGGGTTCTTGCAACTTGGGCATGAGGAGGACTGTATTTTTTCTTGGAACAAAAGAGCTTTTGGTAGGTGTTTCTCTTCTAGGAGCCTCTTTGGGGATACTTGTAAGCAAGGGTGTTTTAGGTTTGGCTTGAGTCCCAACTCCCTTAACAACTTTACTTCTAGTGTTATAGTCTTTCTCTTGAGCTACAACAACATTCATCAACAATTTTATATCTTCCTCCGAAGGGATACCACCATCATGCTTCTTAATCATCAAATCTCTTACGTATTCAAAGTCATTGTTAGGAATTTTAAAGGCTTGCACTACATCAACTTAAAGAGTATGAGGGAGAAGGAATACTTTTACCCATTTGATGTAATCCCAAAAAGGTAGCAAGTAGTCCTAGCACTTATCACTTTAGCAGATGTCACTCCTCCTTGTGAGTTTGAAGAATAGCCCATCATGCATATATCATCATCAGTATTAGCTTCCCCATCTTGCTGGTCCACTTCACATGGAGGATGGGGTAGAAAACACCTATCACACCAATCAATATCAACAACTTCCTCAACAATAACAACCCTAGTAGTTAGGGGATCAAGAAACACTCTTCCTTCACGTGCTTGAGGATGTCTATTTGTAGACGCCATGGGTCCTTTTCCTCTATCATCTACCCTTTGATCACCTCTAGGATGATTGGTAAATCTGTCATGATTTTGTGCTCTTGGATGACCTTGTGAAGTCTACCCAATTCCCTTCTTATCTCTTGCCAACTTGTATGAGATTTCTTTGACAACCCCTGCCAAAGTTTTCACAACCTCCTCCAAATCAGCACCCTTGCTAGCTTGAGGTTTTTTAGGGTTTATCAACTTTACTCCATCTCTCTTGAGAGGTTTCCCAATTTCTTTGATATTATTTTCAATTTGAAGTGCCATGGTGAAATCTTGTCTTATATTGGTAGGGTATTTATCTCTTAATTACTAGGCTTCCTTCTTGTCAAATTCATCTGCGCATATTTGATTAAACAAGACTCATCACAAGGCCTCAAATTAATAGGCAACCTTCTCAAAGTTTTGTTAAACCTTGTGTTGAAGTCATGAACTGATTCATTGGGGTTCTTCTTGATATTCTCAAATTCAGACAAGAGAAATCTAGGATCAATCTTGTCACCATATTGCAACCTAAATGCATTCTTCATTTCAGTCCATGAATCAATAGAATTATCAGGTAGAGCCTTGTACCAATCCCTAACATCCTCTTCTAGTGTATGAATGAACAATTTAATATACACATCTTCAAACTCTATTTCAAAATCCTCCATCATGTTAACAAAATTTTTGAGATGTTGATCACCAGTTATGGCATTATTACCTTAGAACTTTGGCAACCTACTTCTAACATCTTGTGAGACAACATTTGGGTAACCATCCATTCCTCTAAAATCTATAAGACGAAAGGTGTTAACAAAAATGGAGGTCTAGGCTAAGCCATATTGTTTGGTGGAGGTGATCTTGGGGGTGACACAAGCTGATGAGGAGTGCAAGGTCTTTGGGGCTCAAGAATGTGGTTCACAAGATTGGTATTCTCTAAGTGCTGATTTTCTTGGAAAGTTTTATTTGAATTGAAACACAGAGGTGCAGATTGAAGAAGGAACTTACCAAGTACAATAGAAGGACCTTCACTAGCTGAGGAAAACAATTTTATGAGAGGATTTATTGAATCAAAATCACTTGAAGAAGAGTGATAATCCTCTACCAAAGGCTGATCTCTCTCACTTATGGATATATCTTTTCCTGATGTTTGACCTTTAACAACTTTCCAAACTCTTCTCCCTTCTAACTCTGAGTTCCTTGAATCTGAGAACAACTTCTTAGCAGAGTCCCTAATGAAGAGAGATATTCTTCCTTCCAATTTTGTAGAGATTAACAACACAAAAATAAATGACATAAAGCTTAAGACACTGGTATTTATCAAGATCAAAATAGCATGGAGTCGCCACTAAGGACTTTCACCCTAGTTGTGCAAATGCACTAAAATACTCTGTCAAATATCTATCAGCACTGAAAATATTGCCAAACTTTATAGATAAGACCTTCCTTTTTTGAATTTATCAACCACAAATGCAAATGAAGTGCAACAACTACTGGAAACTAATAAAATTGTAGGCAGAACTTATATCTTCACTTAATCCTTACAAATATGATTATAAAATGATGCTTCAACAATGTATTTGCATGCAGAATTTGCACGAGGAACATTAACGGGGTTGGATATGCATCTAGATATCTCAAATATGTATGCACATGGATCAGATTGAACTAAGAAAATATCAAACCTAGAATTCTTCTCTTCATTCCATCCTTATAAATTTGATCAGAAGATGATACTCAGATTTGTAATTGTACATAAATCATAGAAGAATTATTACTAGGGATTTGAAATATTTAAATACTACATAATGTCCCCAATGAATGGTGCCACTGGTGTTGGTACCCAAATTTGTTCTCCTTTTAGTCTGAGCAGCATTAGAGAAATGACATGAAGCTTGAAGTCAGATAGATCATGATGTGTGTCATTTTGTAGCTGGGGATGTGATCTAATTGACACTCAGATTTGTGGAGAGATGGATAGCACTCAAATAGGACTTGATCATGTTATAACTATTTTAGGTTGTGTCTTTCAACCAAGATAAGAGAACCAACTTTGTAACCCTCAAATGGTGAAGAAGATGAAGATATCCCTCAATTTGTGCAAATGGTATGGAAAGGGCCTTGGGAAAATATGATCAACACTCCAAATCTGACTTTCACAAGTTGTCACTCCCAGATTATGGAAATATTTTCAATGCAAGGCAAGGGTTACTAAAGACATTGTATGATCCTGATTTGCTTTGTGCATTTTTGTAGATGGATTAGATTCTTTTGTTGACACAAAATGTAATGCAGGGGTAGTATGGGGAAGGATTTAGTTATTTTGAAAGAATTTTGGTGGGAGATTTTTAGACAAGATTAACCAGAATCTGCCAAATTCTTTGAGGACCTTTGCAAGAAATTTGTAAGACCTAAATAGCAAAATGCTTCAAAGGGGTTAAGGTACTCCTTCAACCAGGATATGTGAAACAAATGGAGGCCCAAATCTGCACTCTTCCACACAATCTTTGACAACCCGCCATAAAATATTGAAGCGAGATGAACTAATAAAGTATCCGAAATCTCTATTTTATCATGACCTATGGTGCACCCAAAGGTTTACAAATAATCTCTAAATTTAAGTAAGGTAAAGTGATTCTAAATCATGTTTATCTCTTTATCGATGAAATATCTTAAGTGTGAGATTGCAAATTCCACTAAACTATCAACAAGAAATGAAACCATGTATGATAAAGAGATATTTTAAACACAAGACTTCAACAGAGAGCATGAAACACAAATTGAAAACATTCTCAAACATAAGTGCATGTAAATTTTTCCAAGAGACAACACAAAATAATCCAGAATGACCAAATTTATCAGCAAGTGAATGTTATAAGAACAATCTCAGAGCTTGTTAATGGATTTACAACTGAAACCAACTCAACATGATACAAATCTAATGCAAAAAGGAATTAGAAATGGTTCTCAAGTGGTTTCTCAGAGAATGGGCTTCTTCCCATATTTTCCCGTGAAATTCTAAGTTTCTATAACCTTTTACATGTGTCAAAAATGCATTATATAACTTTCAATTACATTTTTCCTTCTTTCGTAAGAAAATCATATGTCCAACATAAATTCTTTTACAAAATTCCAACATAATTTGCAGATAGGGAAGTTTAACAAATTTACAACAAAATTATGCAGTGTGTCTTAAAAAGATGAATCATATAAGAATACAAGACCACAAGATTTTCATTAGACAATAAATGAGGGAACCGCCTTGGGCCTGTGAAATATAACACTTCCTTTCAAAGGTGGTCATTCTCGCTAATATGAATTAACACGAAATATTGTAAAATAACAATTTAATTGCTTCGTTGAAACAGGTAGGGGGAAAGGCTGGTTTCTGGTTTTGAGTCACAATAACCGATACCGGTTTCTTCTAACCGATATCGGTAGGGCTATGTTTTAGGGGCTCTTGGTGAGGGTCGGTTGTAGGGTGGTTGTGATGTTTGTAAGGCTAGTAAATGAGTGGGATTAGGTAACGGGGTGATGAGAGGGTAGATGAATGATAGTTAGATGTGATGTGTTGCTGGGTAGTAGATCCAGGAATGGATTAATGACGGCTGTGATTCAAAAGTCTAAGAAATGTTATAAAAGAGGACATGCAAGATACAACTTACTGGTTATTGACGAGGATGCAGGTCCAAGAACTGTGATGACAAAGGTAGTAACTCGTAGGATGGCCTCGACACCCAAAGATGAGATATCTCCTCCCGATGATCGAATGAGTATCACAGGCTCGATTATTCAGTTGCAGTCTTGGGCTTGATCTCCTTCGCTGCAAACTCTTCTTGTTTCTTCACTTGTCTCTGCTTGGCCAAGTAAAATCCGAGATTCTCTCGATCGCTTCTGATGATCCCGATTGATCCAAAATCCTTCGACCTTTGTTTTTCGGTTAGGGAGCCCATTTACAGGAACCGATGGCGGTTACGTAACCGACGGCGGTCGAGTAGAACCGGTATCGGCGGTCAGTCAAAGTGGGCTATTTTTAGTAAAATAGCCAACTTTCCCTCCTTTTCTCCTGAGGGATTAGTTGCGGGCTTGGTCAAGTGACTAGAAGGTCGGTTTTGGGTGCGAGAAAGGGGTCATTAGTCATGGGTGTGGATGTAGACCAAGTTATAGGTCTTAATTAGATTAGTTTAGGTTAGGCCTAGGTCATGATGAGGTGGCAAATGAGGTGGCAGGTAAGGCGATGTGGATTTATTAATTATAAGATAATTAATAAATAATTGTGTAAGGTTTAGGTGGTGAGGTTAGGTTACGAAATGAGATGCCGGTCACAAGGGGTCGTAAGACACAAATTTGGTGTCTACATTAGCCCCTTATTGTCGTGTAGTTTGTTTTGTAAAGCTACACGGACAATAATATGAAGTGGTTTCCCCTGTTAAGGGTATAGGTAATCCCCCTCAAATCTATCACAGATTGAGATAGCGTGAAATCAAGGATAGGGTTGATAAAGGGTAAATGGTGTGGAGATGATGGTGAGGTGGTGAGGTAGGTCCAAAGAAGCAGACGCACGTGGAAATGCATTAGTGCGACTAGGGTACATGATTTGACGAGCAAACCAGCAATGCATAGGCAAAGGTCGATAGTTTATCCAAACAAGGGTGATATAATCCTGGTATCCAAGGCATAGGAAGTAGCTCCAGGGTATATAACGGGTAAGGTACAGGAACGTTTGGGCATGTTCGGCAGTACCAAATGGTTGGTTTGGTTGAGATAAACGTCACGGTCTAAGTCTAGGCAAAGTTGGTCGACAGATCAAGTCAAGGACCCTAATCATGCTAAAACATGAACAGGTGAGCTCGAGTGAACAAAAGTTACATGATGGGTGGATAAAAGTGTATGTTGTTGATGTTGGGTGAGGTATTTAAGTGGTACGGCCTTGGGTCGGGCTGATTGATGAGTGAGGGCCGTGGGTCGGGCCAAGTTGTTGGGTTGTGGCCTTGGGTCGGGCCAAATGGTTGGGGTGAGGCCTTGGGTCGGGCCAAATTGTTGGGTTGCGGCCTTGGGTCGGGCCAAAATGGTTGGGGTGAGGCCTTGGGTCGGGCCAAATGGTTGGGTTGCGGCCTTGGGTCAGGCCAAAATGGTTGGGGTGAGGCCTTGGGTCGGGCCAAATTGGTTGGTTGCGGCCTTGGGTCGGGCCAAAATGGTTGGGGTGAGGCCTTGGGTCGGGCCAAATTGGTTGGTTACGGCCTTGGGTCATAATAAAATGGTTAGGGGTTTGAGTGTTTGGAGAAAGCCTTGGGTGTTTTGAAAAAGGATAAAGAGGAATGTGATTAAAATAGAAATACACAAAAATATTTATATTTACCACACATGATAGGTTATGGTAGGAGATGGTCAAGCTAACCTTGGGAGACCCCATGTCTCTAAAGTGTTGCCTACATAGCCCATTGCACAAAGCAAGGAGGGGCCTCAGATCGATGTAGTTCTCCCTTAAGACCAGGGAGAGGTGAATTCAGCTAATTTAGGTATGGTTAGGCAATTTGTTGGTTGGTAAAAATATTGATATTGATATTGGTAGGGTAATGTTGTTGGTGTTGGTAATGAATTGGTGATTTTGGAATAGGTATAAGTGAAGCGAAAGTTAGCCTACCCAAGTGGTAGGGAACCATGTCCTGATTAAGATCAACACATAATCCTAGATTCGAGTCAAAGAGGAAAAAGTTACTCCGTAGTTGAAAAGAGCTAAACAAACCACATATTAATGCAGGATGAGCTTGAACCCCTAGGTACCGTGCATAGACGAGAAGTCAATAGGTGAAAAGAGTTGTATGATCACAATATATCGGGTGTACGTTACGTCCCTTGAGTTTAAACAAATGGTGAGGTGAGGTGGATGGTATAGCTGAGGTACGGAGAACTTGTTACAAAGTGAGTGTTCTGACGAAAGAGAACCTACCCTAAATAGACAAGTCCATGACTCAAAAGTTCTTTTGAAGGTGGCTTTATTTTACTGAATATAGACTGATCGATGCGGGAAGTCTACAAGGGATATTGATTGTATTATTCTTGAGGTCTTCACGAAGCTGATCAATGCGAGAAGCTTCTGATAAAGGCTGACTGTGTATAGCTGTCCTTCAAGGGAGCAGTCTATTTATAGTAGCAGATGTGATTTTAGTGCATAGCTGTCCTTCGGGGGAGCAGTCTATATATAATAGCAGCAATAGTTTGGCATATAGCTGTCCTTCGAGGGAGCAGTCTATATATAATTTAGAGAGCCAGATGTCCTTTTGGCGTAAAGCATCTAGTTTGGTAGAAAGTTTGACTCAAGAAAATCCCATAAGCATATAATTAAGAATGTGTCATTTTAATACTTTGAAGTCATGGACTAGACTAAAAAGGGAAGGCATCGTTAAGGGGAGGTGGGAATCAAACTATGTGAGCTTGATTTGATTGTAAGATGTAGGAAACAAAGTGTATGTAACGGTAAATGAGCTCAAGGGACGAGCGGTAGGTAGATAAGAAGTGATATAACACTAAATTCAACAGTAGAAAGGTCGAAGATGCAAGGCATTAAGGGGTTCAGGCTCAGGTTTACCATTAAGCTGAAGCTAAACGATAAGTGCCTGATCCATAAGTGTGAGTGATTATGTAAGGCCCAATCCAATTGGGAGCAAATTTTCCACGTTTGCTCTTTTCTAGTTTGGTTACATGTTGATTCTCTTTGAGGACAAGATCACCAACCTTAAAGGTACGCTCATGAAGTCACTTATCATAAGCACGCTTGATGCGTTTTTGATAGATTTGAAGGTGATCAAGAGCTGTAAGACGACGCTCGTCAAGAAGCTCCAATTGGGCTAACCGCTCTTGGCGGAAATCATCATTGGTAAGAATATCCCGAAGAGATATTCTGAGGGAGGGTATTTGTATTTCGAGAGGCAAGACAGCCTCGGTACCATATACCAAAGAAAAAGGTGTGGCATTAGTGGAGGTACGAATGCTAGTACGATAAGCCCAAAGGGCAAAGGGGATGTGATCGTGCCAATTTCTTCCGACTCATTGACAACTTTCATGAGGATTTTGGTTAGGGTTTTATTAGAAGATTCGGCTTGTCCATTCGCTTGTGGATAGTAGGGTGATGAGAAACTAAGTTTGATACCAAAGTTTTCACAAAGGTCTTGCAACAACTTATTTTTGAAAGATTTTCCATTATCTGTTATCAGGCGATGAGGAACACCAAAACGATAGATAATGTGGTGGTTAATGAACTCTACAATTTTTTCTTTTTTGGTTGAAATGAGCGGAATAGCCTCCACCCATTTTGTGTAATATTCGGTTGCTGTGATTATCCATCGATGACGTTGCGAAGAGGACGGATGAATCTCACCAATAAGGTCTAAACCCCATTGTGAGAAAGGCCAAAGATCTCGTGCGACCTGTAGCGGATGGCTAGGAGTATGTTGAAGGTTGGCATGTTGTTGACACATAACACAACGCTTAACATATTCGTAGCAATCGTTATTGAGAGTAGGCCAATAATAACCTAGGCGAAGGATTCGTTTGGCCACGGCAAGGCCACTAAAATGTCCACCACAAATACCATCATGGACCTGTTGGATGGTATAGGTGACCTCCGCGCCGGTGAGACATCGAAGGAGGATGCCATCAAAGCCACGTTTATAAAGGAGTCCCCCCATAACGACATAACGAGAAACACGTTTAAGAAAAGTGTGTTTTCCGGTACTAGTAAGGGCAGGTGGGAGAACAGAGGTTGTAAGGTAGTCGTGAAATTGGTGATACCAGGTATCCTGCGAATTAGCAGACACATTATTTATCATACAAACAACCAGGGCTGAGTAAGATGGGGCAAAGAGTTGTTGGACCAAGACGAAAATGTCAGAGTCAGTTGATGAAGCTGGAATTTGTGAGGCTAAGCAAGCCATAGTATCCGCAAATTTGTTAGTGGAGCGAGGAATGGTTTGGATAGAATAGTGAGTAAATAAGGCTAGAAGTGAATCCACGTAGTGTTTGTACTTTTGAAGTTCCTCATTTTTACATTGGTAGATGCCCATAACTTGATTGACTACCAATTGAGAGTCACCAAAATATTGATAGATTTGACACCTAAGTGTAACGCAACCTGGAGACCCAGAACAAGGGCCTCGTATTCCGCAGTATTATTAGTGCAGGGGAAATCGAGTCGAATGAGAGAGGCATAGGCTCAGCATCGAGAGGAATGAGAACAACGCCGGCTCCTCCGCCGCGTTGGCATTTGGATCCATCAAAGAAGAGGGTCATTGGATACGACTCCTCCCTGAGTGAAAGAGTGGCGATGAGTTCGTCGGGGAAATTAAAATTGGTAAATTGCGCCCCGGGTAAAGGGGCTTCCGCGAGTTGATCTGCGATGGTTTGTCCTTTGATTGATTTCTGGTGGACAAACTCAAGGTCGAGGTCGGCGAGGAGCATGAGCCATCGGGCGATGCGTTGGTTTAGATGGGGTTTGGCATACATATAATGGATGGGGTCCGTGTTGGTGATGACGAAAGTTTTGTGATTCAGGAGGTAGTGTCGAGTTTGGTGGCCACGAATGATAGGGCTAGGCACAACTTTTCTACATGTGTATACCTAGTCTCATAGTCCACCAAAGTACGAATTATATAATAAACGGCTTGTTCGCGATTCTCGAGTCACGATGTGCAAGCATGGCCCCTACAGCGTGGTCGGTGGTGGAAAGGTAAAGGTAGAAAGGGCGGTCATCCTGAGGTGGGATAAGCACGGGTGGCTGCAAGAGATAAGCTTTGAGAGCCTCAAAGGCTTGGTGGCACTCTTCTCTCCATTAAAGTCAATGTCTTTTTAAGGAGGTGATGGAAAGGTTGACATCGATCCGAGAGTTGAGAGATGAAACGCCGGATAGATTGAGCTTACCTTGTAAACTACGCAATTGTTTGAGGTTAGTAGGTGGGGCATTTCTAGGATAGCTTTGACTTTAGATGGGTCGACCTCAATGCCACGCAAAGAGACGATAAAGCCAAGAAGTTTTCTCGAAAGGACACCAAAGACACATTTCTTTGGTCAAGACTGATGAGAATATATTGTAATAGTGATCAAAAATAATGGTTAAAACATCGAGATGTTCACTACGATGTTTAGATTTGCCAAGAAGATCATCGACGTAATCTTCAAGGATAGTGTGCATAATGTCATGAAAAATGTAGGTCATAGCCCACTGATAGGTTGCACCAGCATTCTTAAGGCCAAATGGCATTACACGATAACAGAAGGTTCCCCAAGGAGTTATGAAGGTAGTTTTATGTTGATCGGCAGGGGCAACCAAAATTTGGTTGTATCCTGAAAAGCCATCCATGAGAGAGAGCATCTCATGGCCCGCAGTGAGATCAACAAGTTGGTCAATACTAGGTAGGGGGAAGTCATCCTTAGGGCAAGTGAGGTTAAGATCCCAGAAATCCGTGCATATCCGAAGTCCCCCCGTCGCTTTAGTGACAGGTACGATGTTAGAAATCCATTGAGGATAGTCAATAGGCAGGATGAAGGAAACAGAAAGGAGTCATTGAAGCTCCTCTTTGACCAAGAGGGCAATGCGTGGATGCATTTTTCTCAATTTCTGTTTAATTGGTTTGGAATCGGGTTTCAGGGTAATGTTATGGACAGCAATGTCAGGATCAATTCCTGGCATGTCAGCGTAGGACCAAGCGAAAGCTTGGTTGCGAGTACGGAGAAAGGTAGTAAAGGCGACCTGTTCTGATGCGCTAAGGGATTGTCCGATCTTCACAATGTGAGGATCCTCCTCCGTGTGGATGTTGATTTCTATAGTAGACTCGTTCAACATGGTTTGAGTTTCAGATGGTAAGGCACGTTGAATATAAGAGTCATCCGCACCAAGGTAAGTGAGGATGGAGTCATCATCCTGGCACTCAACAACGCAATCAAGGTGAGTCCTCTTCAATCATGTCTGGATACAAAAGGGGGATAGAAGAGGGGTCCTCATTATCGCGTTGATAAGTGAGAGGACCTAGGAAGATAGCATTTATGAAAAAAAAAAGTTAGGAGGGATAGATTCGGGATCTATCGACTCTGTGGGTGACGAAGGCAAAATGGGTGATGATGGTTCGGTAGGGGTGACGTCGTCATCTTCCAGAAGACAACTGACACGAGGTTCCTTCGGTGTAAGTGTTCCCGGAAATCTGAGACCACTACGATCATTGTGCTTGCGAGTAGTGATGGGGATGATCGTATGTCGGCCTTGTTCATAAAGACCAAAACCAAAGCCTTTCCAAGCACAGCGAGTCAAGAAGGTAAGGGCGAAACGATGATTTGTCAGGTATTGAAAATCGGATTGGAAAGGAACCACACCAAGAGGAGGCTCAGGGGCAATGGAAGATGCGTCGACACCCCCATATGTTAGGTTAGTGCGGCAATGAGGTGGTCCGTAGGGGATTACTTCCCCCACACGACGGTCATAGGTAGGATGTGCATGTACCTGTCCGTACTCCTGTGGGGTATGGAAAGAACTAACGTTATATAGGTGATACTCCCCCAGCGTAAGGTGTGAAAACATCTACTAAGGGGTCTCATGGTTGGGATGTTAGCTGCGGGAAGGGAAGTGGTTTTTGCGACGGTGATTTCATGGGTTGAAGGTGTAGGTGCTGTTGAAGTGAATGGTAGAGGTGTGGTTAAAGTGGATGGTTGGGTTGGATGAATGGGTGTCTTGATTGGTACAAGCACATCATTAGGGCGATATAACATATTGCAGGTTTTGAAGGGGGGAGGATCAGCTTTTACGGTGTAAGACTTCCCCTCGTACTCAAATTTTATGCATCTATGTAAGGTTGAGGGAACGCATCCCATAGCCCGGATCCAAGGGCGACCTAGCAATATATTGTATTGGAACTCTCCCTCAAGGACATAGAAGAGTTCGGGTAAAGTACGTGGTCCTACACGAATGTTAAGGATCACGGTGCCTAAGGTAGAGGTAATAGCATCATTGAATGACCGCAACATGATGGGGTTGGCACACATGTAGCTAGAAGGGATATTCATTTGTTGGAAGGCTTTTGAAGAGATGATGTTTAGGCTAGCGCCCCATCGATCATAACACGACGTACCCGAATGTCCCGGACGTAAGCTGAGATGAAAAGAGCAGGGTCAGGATCTTCTATACCAAAGTCAACAATTTCATCTTCGGAGAAACTGACTGCAGCAGCTTGTTGTATAGAGACAGAAGTGGTTGGGGTGGTAGGTTGTTTGGTGAGGGAAGCAACGTGATTGGGTGTTAGAATGGAGGTAATAGGCAGGGTTTCATTAGGTAAGACCTCGATCCCTTGAAGGATTTCAACGAGAGCTTGTCGATGAGATTCAAGTCCAATGAGATCATACAAAGTGTCATTTTTACAGTGATTGGTGAAGTTGTTTGATCATGGCTCGGTGGGCAAACTCCATTAGAGATGGGGTAAGCGGGTCCACGAATAACCACTTTAGGTGGTGGTGTGATCGGGATGGTGGACGAAGAAAGAGAGGACGTAGGTGTGCTTTCTTTCACTTTCGTTGTTTTTTTCTACGCTCGAGTAAAGAACACTAATCATATTAATCTCGTGGACTCGAGATGAAGATGGTCGGGATAAATCATGGTCTTCGAGAGGTGGGGTTGTAATAATGATAGATATTGGTGAGGCGGGGACAGTGGGTATAGGAGAGGGAATGGAAGCCAAAGGTCTCTCCCTTCAGTAAGTTGTCTTTCTTAACCTTTCTATCCGAGAGAGGTGACTCGATGAAGGATGGCTTTTAAAGCTTTGCATCCCTCCACATCATGTCCCGTGTGCGGTGGTAAGCGCAGATTTTAGACTCATCATAACCTATAGGTCGAGGTTTAGATGGGTCATAAGGTCTAAGTGGGGGTAGAGAAATGGTCGCATTCTCCACCAACATAGCAAGGATTTTGGCGTAAGATCCTTTGAGTGGGTCAAAATCAGAGGAGGATGAGGGTATTGATTGAGCAGGTTTCGGTAATGTTTGGGCATGGTTGGTTCGTATGGGTGGTGGTTTAGCCAAGGGGTGTTGACATGTGGTTTTAACTAAACGTGGTTTCTTTGGCGCAGGAGCTACGTTTAGCTGGTTAGATGATGAGGCTCCAGATAACGTGGTATCCGGAAACAATGGCGACAAAAGAGGAGTGACGGCAAACAAGTCCTTTGATGATGAAATTTGTTTAGGGTTGATGGGTGGACAGGATACGTGGGGTGACAGTGTTGATATACCCTTAGATCTCTGTATGGGTGTAGAAGGTGTAGGTGGTTTTAAAGAAAACGCAGGAGGTATGATATATTGATGCAAGGTGGAGGGATGAGGTCCCAATATGGAAGGTAGGTGTGACGATGATGGTTTTAATTGTGATAGAGGCACGGATTGAATTTGTCTTCTAAGTGGAGGGGCGGCTTTATTTTTGGATAAATCTAGCCGCTTAGGTGGGTGTGTTAGACTGGGTATTGGCGAGGTCCCAAGTGTAGGGGAAGATTTGGTTAGGCTAATAGAGGTGGATGAGATACTTGGTAGAGATGCGGGGGATGGAGATGAGGACATAGGCATTTTGAGTTTCTGTAAACACTTCGGGTATATGGTAGAGGTGTCTGGATCGGTCATCTACATTTGAGTAGAATAAGGGGTACTCAAACGTTCCCATAGGACTCATCTATCTTCTGGAGAATGACAGTCTTCAGGTGTGAATTGGAATTTTTGTATGGAAGAAAGGTGGGTTGTGATTCCGGTCCACTGTGGGTGTGATACAGGGGGTAGATGAGGCACTGTATCAATAGGTGTTAAGAGGTCAACCGGTCGCTGAAAAGATTTAGGCGATGAAGAACTAATAGGTAGGAGGGCATGTTTGAGAGGATCCGGCATGGTTAAAGAATTTGGTGATGTCGGTGCAAGAGGTTTCTTGTCTAAGGATGACAAAAGGAGTGGCGAGCCTTCCTCTTGTGCAGCAAGAGTGGTAGAAGGAGACGTTTGGGAAATAGATAGGTTAGATAACATCCGCTCAATCTTGTAGGGATGTGGTGTAAGAAGACTCATCTATTAGAAGAGAACTCGGGCTTAACTCCTTTATGGGTAAAGGAATGATTTCGCTTTGGCTTGATGGTGGTGAAGGAGGTTCGGGCCCCGGTCAGTGAAGAGGCTTGATTCAAAATTTTCTCGATAGAGGCTTTTGGATGGGAATCGAAGACTCGCATGGATCTCATGAACACTCTCCTCGGCTAAAATATCTTGGTTTAGATTACATTGTTAGAGAATGATTCGGGAATGGTTTGTTGAATATTTTCAAATTTCGGTTAGCAGGGCGTTAGGATTATCGAGGGCTATATCCCCCGCATCAACCATTTCCCGCACTATGTTTTTCAACATCTTGCAGCTTCATGACTATGTCCCTTTTACGCGGTGGAAGTTACAGGTGTCATTTTCTTTGTACCAAGAAGGTATAAGCGCGAGTGGAATCAAACCCGAGTGAGGTTTAACAGAGGCAAGGTAATAGGCTCTTGCTTTGAGCAATTTTTCCAAGATTACACCATAAGTTTCTCCCAAGGGAGTGTAGTTGATGGGCTCTGCTTTATACTTATAGGTGGTTTTTGGCGGGGTATTAGATGGTGGTTGGGATTTGACCATCACCGCGTGCATGGCTCCTTTTGATTTCGAAGCAATCGATGGGTGAGGATTGGTGGTGTTAGGTTTGTTGGTGGAATCTGGAGTCCGAAATTGGGGTTTTTGTTGCGCAACCGCAATTTCTCTTCTTCTAAGGCTCGAATTTCTAGTTTCCGAGCCATGGTAAAGGCCTCATCAAATGTGTGGAAAGTTTGAATTTGAAGGGTAGGAGAAATGTGCTTAGCGCATGCCCGCGTAAAAATTTCAATAAGTTCAGCCTGAGGCAAGGCATATGTAAGTTGGTTGATAAGGCCCCGCCACCGTCCAACGAAATCTGCGATAGATTCGTCTTCAAATTGTCGGATGGCATAGAGGTCGGTGATAGATACTTTCTTGGCAATGTTAATGGAGAAATGATCCAAGAAAGATTGGGCTAGTTGGTTAAAAGAGAAGATTGAGTGCTGGGTTAAAGCACTGTACCACTCCAAGGCGGGTCCTGATAAGGACATGGGAAAGGTGCGGAGTAACAAGGCATCATCATGAGCAATCAAATAACAAGCATGTCTAAATGATCGCAAGTGTTGTTGAGGATCCTCTTTACTATTAAAACGAGTAAATTTCGGCAATTCCCATTGAGGAGGATATGAATGAAGGGGGACAGAAGGGTGAATAGGCTCCCGACAAACTTGCTCATATGTCAAGGCGCTACGACTTCCCGAAACAGAAGCCTCCAGATTTTGCATTTTGTCCATCATTTGTTTGATGAAATCCGTGGTTGGATGAGATGATGGTGTGGTTGTGGTAAACGGAGGCAAATTGGGCCAAGGGCCTCCGCTAGACAATGGTGGGGTTAAGTGTTGATAAGGTATGGAGGATGAATATGTTGAGGCGACCGAATAGGGATGTCCCATATAAGATGTTGAGGTCACTGGATACGTGTATGGGAATGAAAAGGTAGGCGGAGCTTGAGAAGGAAAGCTCGTGTGGATAGGTGGCAGAGAGCAAGTCATGAACGGAGCAGTCTGCAAGAGAGATGAGGTAGGGGCAGTCGGTGGTAATGATATGTGGGGTCCAAGATTAACCAAAGGAAAGCCAATCTGTGTCGTATGAACCTCTGAAGCCATTGGATTGGGAGACGGGGCTAAAGATGCAGGAAGCAAGGCGGTGTTATCAGGTGGAGTGGGAGCTAAATGAGCTAGCTATACTAATAGGCATGCCAACAAGGAGTTGACCATCGAACGTGTACGGCTAAGGGCATGAGACAAATAGTATTGTGCAGATAAACACTAGGATTAGCATCCAAATTTGGCAAATTCCTTATCTCCTACAGGAATTTTGGGGATCTCACTGGTGTCCGTAGGGTTCCCTATAGAATGTGAAGGGGGTGATTCAGGAAAAGGCACAGAGCAGGCATGTGAAACCATGGCGGTGGCTTGCTTTCGAGTGATAACAACCATGGACAAGAGTACCCAGTAGGGTTTCAATCTATCGTGAATGTAAAATAGACTCGTAATGGTGAAATTGGTAGGTTCACGGGTTTGTCGAAATCAAAAGACAGTAACCGATATCGGTCTGATAACCGATGTCGGTTAGACTATAGCCGACGTCGGTCAGTTAACCGATATCGGTGTAATAAGACTAGTATAAGAAAATATAAGAAGCTACTGACTTGATTGTTAACAAAGCTTAGTACATTTATCAATTGTTCTGAGGTGATGACAGAAGACAGTGTATAACAGAGAAAACAGAACTGAAAACAAACAAGATGCACACGCAAATCCAGAGACTAACCCTAGGGTTAATTTAAATTATCGTGGGCTTATGCCTTTAGACGTAAAATGATGTCAGAATCCTAAAAGAAGACTTAGAGGAAATGTCAAGTTTGTTTTGGCTTATAAGGTTACCTCAATCGGGTGGAGGAATACCGTGGAAAAGGGGGGATGTTTTGAGCTGTTGTGTTAATTATGAAGTGATTCGGTATGTGTTGTGCAGTGAAAGTAAGATTAATTTCCTGTCAATACCGTGGAAATCACCCCCACGTGTACGACCTGTTACTTAGTCTATGTTCACTAGAATTGAAAACAACAAGCAAGAATGTAATGCACGTGTTTTAAACCCAAATCGAAAATGATATTCGATGAAGCAAATAAGATGACTTTCACTAATGCAAAACTAGGAAAGCAAGACAAATTCCTTTACTAAATATAACAAAAACAACAACAACAAGTATGCTCCCTAAATGAAAGCAAACAAGAGAAACAAAACCCAAATGGGTCCCACCTAAGGCAAGCAAAAATGTTTCACTCTGGAATGTTTCAGCTTTTTGGGAATAGAGTTGCTTCTATCCTTTCATTCCTTTTAGAAACAAATAAGGGTTAGGGCTAGGAGGAATACCTATTGAATGTCGAGATGGTGTGCGCGTACCGTAGAGAGAGATCAGGTTGATTGCGAAGAACTCCTTTTTGTCTTGGAAGGACTACCTACAAATAAGAATACAAGACCACAAGATTTTGATTAGACAATAAATGAGGGAACTACCTTGGGCCCAGGAAATATAACACTTCCTTTCGAAGGTGGTCAGTTCCCCTGCTAATATGAATTAACATGAAATATTGTAAAATAACAATTTAATTTCTTCGTTGAAATAGTTAGGGGGAAATGCTAGTTTCTGGTTTTGAGTCACAATAACCGATACTACCGCTTCTCGCTAACCGATATCGGTAGGGCTATGTTTTAGGGGCTCTTGGTGAGGGTCAGTTGTAGGGTGGTTGTGATGTTTGTAAGGCTAGTAAATGAGTGGGATTAGGTAACGGGGTGATGAGAGGGTAGATGAATGATAGTTAGATGTGATGTGTTGCTGGGTAGTAGATCCAGGAATGGATTAATGATGGCTGTGATTCAAAATTCTAAGAAATGTTATAAAAGAGAACATGCAAGATATTACTTACTGGTTATTGACGAGGATGCAGGTCCAAGAACTGTGATGACAAAGGTAGAACTCAGGTAGGATGGCCTGACACCCAGAAGATGAGATATCTCCCTCCCGATGATCAGATGAGTATCACAGGGCTCTGGTTATTCAGTTGCAGTCTTGGGCTTGATCTCCTTTGCTGCAAACTCTTCTTGTTTCTTCACTTGTCTCTACTCGGCCAAGTAAAATCTGGATTCTCTCGATCACTTCTGATGATCCCGATTGATCCAAAATCCTCCGACCTTTGTTTCTGGTTAGGGGAGCCCATTTACAGGGAACCGATGGCGGTTACATAACCGACGGCGGTCGAGTAGGAACCGGTATCGGTCAGGTCAAAGTGGGCTATTTTTAGTAAAATAGCCAACTTTCCCTCCTTTTCTCCCGAGGGATTAGTTGCGGGCTTGGTCAAGTGACTAGAAGGTCGGTTTTGGGTGCGAGAAAGGGGTCATTAGTCATGGGTGTGGATGTAGACCAAGTTATAGGTCTTAATTAGATTAGTTTAGGGTTAGGCCTAGGTCATGATGAGGTGGCAAAATGAGGTGGCAGGTAAGGTGATGTGGATTTATTAATTATAAGATAATTAATAAATAATTGTGTAAGGTTTAGGTGGTGAGGTTAGGTTGCGAAATGAGATGCGGGTCACAAGGGGTCGTAAGACACAAATTTGGTGTCTACACACAAATCCTTCATCATTATCCACTGTGGAGGCATGTTTTTTATTTTCCAAGCATGTAGACTCCTTTCATTTCATTATTTCATCCTTATCCCTTTCAAATTTTTACTCTGTAACTTTGGATTTGATCTTTCATGTGTTTGCTCGAGCCTGAGTAAAAATTCATTTGAAAAAATCCTGGATCTACAAATTAAAATTTCAAATTGATCCCATTGATCCTTGAAGGCAAAAATGACATGAATTTTCCAAAAATTGATGAAAAATGATGCAAAATTTGCATCTCCAAGCTTCTGGAGCAAAAATGGCAAAAAATGAAAATGTACAACTACCATTGATTTTCCCTTTTTTCCTTCAATCTGGGCCCTCCACATGTCAAAATATGATTGGGGATGGATTTGGGATCACTTTTTGACTTTTTAACATTTTTGGAAAAATGGAAAAAATTGACCTTTTTCTCTGCCCCTCCGCCCTTGAAATTTGGAGCTGACACATGGCATATGGTGGGTCCCATTAATGTTGCATCTCAATTCTTCACATTTCCACCCTTTTTGGGATTTTGGAAAAAAATCACTTTTTTCCTCATGGGCCCACACCTCCACCTCTTTCCTTGACATGTGTCAATCTCTCTATCGCTGATGATCTACGGGCTCAAATCACATTTTAACTCCTTTTTTCGCTAAGGGAAAATTTTCTCATTTTTCCCCATGGGCCCGCGCCTCCGATTTCTTCCCTGCCACGTGTCTCCTTTTGATTTGTCATGGAGCCACGCCTCAAATTTTCATTTTAAGTATTTTTGCAAAAGGGAAAAAATCCCTTTTTCCTCCGCTGCCTCGCCAAACCGCTCTACCCGCCACGTGTCTCCCTGTGGCTCATTCAGACCACGGCTTAATTTTTTTGCTCTAAGTCATTTTTACAAAAAGGGAACAATTTCACTTCTACCCCCAGAGGCCCACACTCTCCTCCATGCTTACCACGTGTCTCCTTTTGTGCCATTGTAAACCCGCGGCCCCATTTGCAACTTTCATCCCTTTCGCCAAAAAAGGCAAAAATGCCTAAGTCTTCCATCGGTCCACACTCCCTTCTGACCCTGCCCTACCACGTGTCCACCCTTGATTGGCTTGGTGGATGCATGGGCCTTTCCTTACCTTTTTCCCCTCTTTGCCAAAAGGCAAAAAAATTCCAAGTCCCCACCAGCCTTCCATCCCACCTTTGCATGAGAATGTGACACATGTCCTCCTCGAGGACTGCATGGAATGCGGGAAAAATTTGTGAAATTTTCCAAAACCAATAAATTTTAAGTTTTTATAGATAACCCACCGAATCTCATCCAATCAAAAGTGGCCATGTATGAGGGAAGGTTGGATCTTAATTTTGATGGGAAAATGACACCCGTATAACCGTAAAAAAAAAAAAAAATTATCCCGTGACCTCCAAAATCAATTTTTTCTTCGTGGATGAAGGAGTTTTTTAATCAAAAGGCAAATGGAAGGTATTTTACGAAATTTTCAACTATGGCGATAGATTTTTTTAGGGAAAATAAGTACAAAACGAGTAAATTCGAGCTCTAGAGGTTGGGAAATAAGGAAAAAAAGATAGAGGCCCATGGATTTGAAAAACTAGGGCACAAAAACGGGCATGCATGTATTTTCTTTCAAAATGGGGAAAAATAATAAGTTTGTGAGCTTTTCAAAGCATCCAATCTAGAGAACAAAGTTTGCGACCACCACCAATTCAAAGAAAATGTTTTTTTGAGCACGTAGAACACATGGGAAATATGGGAAAATAACAGAGGATCAAAATGGGCACCAACAAGAGGGTCGTGATGTGGAGGTGAGTCATTGTGTTCTTGGTTTCTTTGGTGAAAGAAGGTTTCTTGGCTAGGGTTGAGTGGTGAGGTCCTAATATGGATGGAAGGGGTGAAGGTGACAATGGTGTGGTAGGCAAGGTTAGTGTATGAGGCCTAGAAGGTTGGGTCTTCCTTTTAGGGGCAAGAATGAGTTTAGTGTTGGTTTGGGAAGACATGACTAAATATAATTTGATGGGTGGATGAGTAAGGTTCAATGTCGGCAAAAACCCCTAAGGTAGTGATGGGTTTAGGTGAGGGAGATGATATAGGTGTGGGTAGGTATTTGGGTATAGGTGTGTGTTGGGTTGTGGGAAGAGGTGCATGTTGGGTTATGGGCAATGACATGGAAGGTGTTCCAATAGTCATGGTTGTGTTTGGTTTGGTCACTTGAAACACTTTTGGATAGATTGTGGAGGTGTCGGTGAGTGACAGGTTGCATTTGGGTTGAATCGGGAAGTAGAAGATGTCTCCAAAGTAAGGATCTATAAACATAATCTAGGCAATCGGCTAAACGTGAAAATGTTATTGCTGTAAGTGGGGCCAATGTGGATTGAGTAGCAATCCCCGTGAAATGTGTTTGAGAAACATGGAAATGACTAGCTTGACTCTGTGTGGTAAGAGATCCAAAGCATATCAACGAGATCTTGGAAGTCGATGGAGAATGGTCACCTAAAGGCAATGGTGTTTCTACAGATCCCCTATGGGTAAAGGATATGATGTGCCGATGAGATGGACTCTCTTTTTGATGGTGTAGGGAGTGGACATGTGCTCCCCTATGAGTATGAGAGAGTATTACCGCGACGGTTGCTCGGTAATTTGAGAGGCAGAGGCATAGTGCTTATTATGGGCTCTTTCACCGGGTGAAGGAAAAAAATAAAGGGGGTTCCTCTATGGGTGGAGGAGTAGATGAAATAGGTTCTTGTGTAGGTAGGGGAGCTCGGGATAGGATTTCATCTATGGAAGGAACAAGGGGAAATTGGGAAGCAACTGGTACGCCATCAAAAATAGCATTGACCTCACAGACATTGTTATCATTGGTTGAAGTGTCACCAAATTGGTTGGAAGATGGGGCATGATTAAGGAAAGGTTTTTGAAGATATGTAGGTTTTGGTTAGCGGGTGAATTTGGGTTATCCAAGACTAGATCTCCATTGTCTAACATTTCTTGGACGATATTCTTGAAGGTGATGTAATTACCATCGCTATGACCTTTGACATGATGATAGTTGTAAAATTCATGTTCTTTATACCATGCGGGCATGGGGCGATCGGGTCAAAACCAGTGTGTGGTTTTATAGGTGGAAGGGTAATGGTACCAGCCTTAATAAGCTTTTCTAAAACAATGGAATATGGTTCCCCTATTTGGGTGTACTTTCACTATTCTTGTTTGAACTGGAAAATTTGACGGTGAGAGATTAGCAGAAGGTTTGGCTTGGTTTGATGGGTGAGAGGGTCCAGCCTTGAGAACCACAACATTGGCAGATCCTTTGGATTTTAAATAGTTATTTTGGGGTTTCAAAGATGAAGAATCATCATTCGATTTGAATGCGGTGTTTTTGTTACGTAGCTGAATTTTCTTCTCTTCGATAGCACAAATATCCAATTTTCGTGCCATGGTAAATGCCTCGTCAAAGGTGTGGAAGGTTTGCACCTATAGGGTTGGTGAAATGTGTCTAGCACAAGCTCGAGTAAACAACTCTATAAGCTTAGTTTGAGGTAATTAAAATGTGAGCTAGTTAATTAGGTTGCGCCAATGAGTGACAAAGTCAGTGATAGACTTGTCGTCATACTGTCGAGTGGAGTAGAGATCAGTCATGGTGACTTTCATGAAAATGTTGATTGAGAAGTGGTCTAAGAAGGCTTATGAAACTTGATTAAATGAGTAGATGGAATGTATGGGTAGCCCACTTTGTACCAATCTAATGTAGGTCCTATGAGTGACATTAGGAAGGTCTGCGGGAGTAAAGCGTCATCATGGGAAATCGGTAACACCCATGTTTGAAGGACTACAAATGTTGTTCATGCAGGTATTATTTACTATTAAAGCGGTTGAATTTTTGCATTTCCCAATGTGCGGGGTATGGGTGAATAGGAATGGATGGATAAATTGGATCCTTACATATTTGATCATATTTGAGAGAATTGTGTGAGCCAGAACCGATGCTTCTAGTGTCCGAATCCTTTCCATCATTAATTTGATGAGGTCATTGGTAGGTTGGGATAGAAGGGTGCCTCTGTGGCATAAGAGGGATGGTGTTAAACATGTGATGTGGGTGGCATTCCAATGTATGGTGATGCCGAATAGGAAGGTTTAGAATGGGGGATCAACATGGAGTGCATATACGTGGAATGAATGGCGGATGAGATAGGGGGTTGTTGATAATATGTATATATAGGTGGGATAGTCAAAGTGACTCTAGTAGCGATTGGGGGTAGAGACTACGAGATAGAAAGGAAAATATTATGGAATGGGGTCGGGGTCACCGATACCATGGGTGGTTGTGTTGTAATTGGTATATGTGAGATAATTGACACGGATGGGGTTTAGCTCTAGGTGGTACATAAAGGAACAACGATACTATGGGTATGAATGATGTTGTAGATGTGGTAGTCATAAGCGGGTGTGGGGCCTAGCTACAAAACCAATAGGGAAAAGTAGGTGAGGGTAACTTTGAACTAGTAGGGGCTGATGCAAAAGTGGGGACAAGGGCAGGAGAGATAGATACGAGCATGCCATATATCAACTGACTTGAGGAATCCTGAGTGGATGAGTGGGAAAGGTAGGATTGTAAGGTTGCAGGATTACGATCAAGGAGTCGTGCGACTCCTTGTCACTTGTAGAAATGGTGGTAGGTGGGGTTGGATCCATAGATGACATGATAGAAGGTGGTGAGGGACTAGGTGGGAGTGGCTAATAGTTGAAATGGAATATAAGAGCATTAGTTTGGTTACGAGTCAACACCATGTGAATAATCATGACTGTAAGACTGTATTCTATAGATGACACGAAAAAATTGTAGGAACAGAGAAAATGATGCTAGGAGGGTGAATTCAATCAAGGTTTGGATTTTGAAAAAAACATAGACAACGACGATGGTTAAAATTGACCGATGATGGTTAATTAAAAGCGATGTTGGTTACGAAGCCGATGCTAGTTCTTGTAGAAAAACACCATTTTCAACAAGTGAAACAGGGACTGATGAATGTGTAATGTGTAGTGCCCACCTTCCTTGTACACTATTGATCATATTTTAGACATTATTATGTTTTGATGTAGTATGATGTGTATATGCTAGATCATGGATTTCTATGGACATTATTATTTTTTTACTTAGTATGATGGTTAGATGTTAGATTATGGATTAATATTGATCTAGATTTAGTTATTATGCTTGATGATCATTGAGACATTATTATTATTATGTGGATGATGATATACTAGTTGACATGGACAGGTTATTGATGTTGATTTTAGACATGTGACATTGATATTATGAATAGCTCTAGTATAGAGATCTATTGGATGATGATATAGTTACAAATTGAATTTAAATGATAAATGTTAAATTCTTGATATTGTTGTGATTTGGATTTAATAATTATATGTTGCTTATATCATTTGGATGTTCTGATATGGCCACGAGGTGAAGGGGTATTTTGCATTTTGCAGGTTAAAAATCACAACAATGTCGGGGGATTGGAGACTAACCATATTGGAATTCACTGAGTGTTATCCAAAATTCACTCTCAAGGTAATTTTGATAACATGCATCAAATTATTCAGTCCTGAGCAAGTAGATTGATTTGAGGCCCAAAATCATGTTTTTGGGGGCCCCTCGGCTTCTCTCTAACTCTCCCATCCAAGAAATCCCAACGAGTTAGAAAAAAAAAAAAAAGCAAAAATGCAAAAATAAGGTTGCAGGATTATTTTAAAGAATTTTGGGTCTGAAGGGTTCGGGTCATACCAATGCGGGTCGTACCGAGGTTCGTCGTACCAAGCTTGGGGCCGAAATACAAAGAAAATCGGCTAAGTCGGACATTTTGTCCCAAGCGGTCCATGGGACAGTTGGGACGTCGGACGCGAGGGACGCGAAAAGCCAAAACGGCCAAAAGCAAGGAAAATCATCAAGTTTTTTGTTTCATGTGGTTTGGGACAGCCGGGAAAAAAGTACGCGTGGGACGCGAATCGGCTGATTTGCTGAAAGACGGTCCATTTCGGGCAGTTCGAGATTTTTGTCAGGACAACCGGGACAAAAGTATGCGAGGGACGTGAAAAGGTGAAAAGGCTGCAAAAGGGACAAGGAAGCCCGAATCAGCCAATGTGGGAGATATTCATCCGGACAGCCGGGACAGAAGTACGCGTGGGACGTGAATCGGCCGATTTTCCGAAATAGCTGCAACAAAGAAGAAAAGTCAACGTTTGACCCGTGAAACTTCAAACGGCCATAACTTTTGACTCCGAGCTCCGATTTTCACAAAATTGGACTTTCTGGAATGAGGGTAGATATATTTAATTAAAAGAAACATATTCAGCTCTAGTCAGTTAATGCTCATTCCCGTCAAATGACAGAAAACGCCTGCCAGACCCAAAATAGCTACCCACACTCAGAAGGCCATAACTTTTGCATTTCTCAACGAAATCACACAAAATTGATACCGTTGGAATCATGGCTTCAAGCCTGATGCACAAAAATCAATAAATTCTAGATTTGATGAGATATTGATCAAGTTTTTTTAGAAAATGTGGCCGGGTTCATAACAGTGTTTTATTTGGTGGTTGGGAGTGCAATTAAGAGGCATGGTCATCATTCTTTCTCTGCTGCAGCACCTGGGACAGTATGGGGAGCCTTTTGCAAGTAATATATAATCATTTTACTCCATTTAATGCCTCTTACAAGTGGTTGAAGGACAGATTTCAGGATTTCCATTTTCCCTTCTCTTTCTCTTCTCATTTTTCTATAAATTGGAGTGTTGGGCTCATTGTAAAGGAGGGGAGTTTTGTAGCAAAGCTCTACCAAAATTGCTTTGTGAATTTGATGTGTTAAAGGCCCTTATTGTGGACTCCTTGCATGGTGATCTAGGCCCTTATCTTGTAATAGATTGAACTATGCATATCATGAAGTAATAAAATATAAGTTTTTGGATATATCTTCCCCTGCTGTGTTTTCTTTCATCCTTCTTGCCCCTTCAACCTTGATTACAATAATATTGTGTCTATTATTATGTTCATGCAAGGATCCATTATCATTGTGTATGTTTGAAATATTGTTGTGAATGCGTTTCACCAGATTATGGAGAACTGTCATCACCTCTTCTAGTGTGCACTTTGCTTCTGTATTTCACGCATTTGAAGACTACTCTCACACCCTCCTTTTCTGGTGTATCACCACTTTAGTGTAGGATTTCATTTTATGCATTCTCTCTCCCTGGTCCCTTAGAAATTTAGATTAGAATAGTTATTTTTCCCTGCATTAGAGTAGATTGTGGCAGATAGTTTAGGAGAAAGAACCAGCTTTCTCTGGAGGTCTATCTCAAGTAGCAAGTCCCACAACTTGGAGATAGTACCCATGTTATCCAATCACACCATGAGTTCAAATATATGCGCTTGTATAAACCATAGAAGGGTGTTGTGATTTGGTGATAACAGTGAGATCAACAAGGTCACCATGGCAACTGTGTTTGATTTGTGTGTTGTGTTATGTTAGGACTCCCCATGGGGGGGATTTCCATTATTGTGACCATGGGGCATATGTGTGTTTTATTTGTATGTTCCCTTTTATTATTGTTGTGTGTATTTTTTTGTAAGGTGTTCTTTCTTTTAATTAATTTAAATGTGATAGTTTAATGTGGGAGTCATATAGTTAATTTTTAATTAAAATAATTGGGATGAGGGATGTAAGAATTAAAGTTGTAGTCAAAATTAATAATTAAATTTGATTTATAACCTTATGATAAATAAATAAATCTTTGTGTCAAAGATTATAATAAATAAATGTCATAGATATTAATGCATGTGTAAGAGGATGTAAAAGAGTGTGTAAGTTACCATGTAAGGATGTGTAAGAATTTGTAAGAGTTGTAAGGCAGATTTTGGAAGGTCAAACACTCCATCTCTTTTGAAATTCGAAATCTACCTTGGAGGAAAAATTTGGAGGCTTGTGGGACACCTTTCAAAACCTCCACCAACCATGCCTATGGTCTTGGAGTCAAAATAAATCTATTTTATTATGTTTTGATATGATTTTGTGTAAGAATTGATTGCTATTGTCTTACAAATTTTTAATGCATTCCTTTTGGAGTATGGGCTAAATTGAAGTATGTAAGTGGTTTGTCATTCTCATTTATTGTGATTTATTTGTTGATGTTGATCCTTTCTTGGGGTTGAGGAAAAATGATGTGGCATCCCACTTGGAATCCACATCATCCTCTCCCCACCTTCTCCTTTAAAAATTCAAATTCCTCCTCATTTTGGGGTTGTTGAAACTTTGTTATTGCACTCTTGGGTTAAATTTTCTCTTGCCTTTGGAGCTTGCTTTGTGGAAGGAGCTTGGATTGATTCACATGCTTGTACATTGCTGTTTTGGGACTGTGTTTTGAGCATCAAAAGACTGTTGTGTTGGAAAACAAATCTCCATAATGGAGAGGTAGGCTCTTGCCCTTTTTACTTGTTGTTTTTCCCTCTTTCTTGCATGCAATATTGAATGGTTTTGTGTTTGCATTCTTGGATGGATGGGTAGAATGCTTAGGGAAAGGTGTAGGGAGAAGACTATGAGGTTTTATCAGAGGAGGGATAAGGGATTGCCAAGGGCACTTGTCTTGTGGAGGGAGTGTTGGTTTGGGATCCACCTAGGAAAAGAATATGCTTGCATTTCTTACTTTTGGGGGGCATAAGGGATAAGTTTGGAGGAGGGATAAGGAGGGGTTGAGGAGGGATAAGGTTTATGGGTTTTGTTATGATTTTGGTGGGTTGTTTTGGTGGATGCCCAAATTTCAACAAGGGAGGCATAAGGAGACCTCCATAGATCTTGCTCTTGTTTGGCTTGCTTGCTTGAAGAAGCCTTTGTTTTGTTGTGTTGTTTTTGAAGTAGTTGTGAACTACATCTTGATTGAATTATGTGTCTTTTGAATGTGAAAGAATGTTGTTTGTTGTGAAAGAAGCCTTGTTGCTATGTGTTGATGTTCATACCTTATTCCAATATGGTTGGGGCTCGGGGGCCAATGGGGAAAGATGGATTCTCTTTTCCCATTGGGTATCTTGGTTGGGTGGAGAGCATTGCCTTTCCCCCTTCCTTGTTGTGATCGAGTTGCGAAGAAGATGAAAGAAGGTAAAATCAGCATGCTTGTTTGGAGGAGAAAAACTACAGTTTGACAGTCATCTCCTTGAGTAAAATTGAATGTAACCCTTCCCACTTAGAGTGGATGAATGTATTGATATTGAAATGTGAAGTGTTTACATTGAAATTGAAAGTTGTAATTGATTTGAGAAATGTAGAGAAGAAATACAATTCTCTGTTTTACTTTGGAAGGAAATGTAATTGATATTCTATACCTTGTATTTTGAAATGTGAAAATCAATCAAATTGGAAAGGAATTCAATTGTAAAGTTATTTGAATGACCAATAAATAATGGTATTGTTTATTTTAATATCGGTATGGCAATGTATGCTAGATTGTATTGTTGTCCAGAATGAAATTCTGTTTTGAAAAAGAAATAGAATCCTCTGTTTTTGGAATGTTGAAAAAGATGCATATGGAATGGAAAACAACATTATTTTTTTCCTTGCAAAGATGTATATTGAAGTTGAAATCAGAAAATGTAGTTCCATTTAAAATTGGATGGATGATTTAAGAAGCATTGTAATTGATTAAGTTAGAAATTTATGCACATTCAAAGACAAATGGCTAAATCAATTTAAAGGAATAACTCACTGTCTCAAAGTTCAAATCTGGCATCTTCCTTTTTAAATAAAATGAGCAGTTCGACTTTATACTCAACAATAAATTACAAAACTTGAAATTTATACTTAGGAAGACTTGAGGAATCCAAATTCACTAAAACAGTCAAGAATAAATCTCCAAAACTCAAAGAATTTCAATTCGGAGCTTGCATGGTTGTTTTTCCCGTCAACTGTCGAAAAATTGCAAACTTGTATAAATGAACAAATTGACTTCACTAAAGCACTCTAAACCTCCCCTAGACTAGTCCTCCATGTCTGTTTAACATGTTGAGGGAAGGAGGAGTTCAAATTTAATCAAATTGACAGTTGGAAAAACTACCAGTTTTGAATTTAAAGCTTGCAGATCATTTTCTTAAAATTAACCCTCAAAACTTCATCAAAATCCAAAATTGATGATTACTATGCAAAAAGGACTCCGAGAGATTTCCGAAAAGTTCCTTTTTTCCAAAATGGAGCTCCCTATCAAAAGTTATGGCCATTTGAAATTTTTACTTCAAAATGGCCAACTAAAAATAAATCTAACTATATTAAAATCAAAATTTGAACTTTGGAAAATTTTCCCCAAAAAGTCCACCACCCCACAAACCCTTCAACCAATCAGAAGTTTCCACATGGCACTTTGGAGGGTGGACTCACCTTGAAAACTTAACTTTTGAAAAAATTTGCTCTTGGGAAAATTTTCCCAATTTTCTCCGCAACTCCGCGGCCCATGGCCAATCACATGCTGACACATGGCATGGTAGGCATGAAAGAAAATTTGAAACCTTAACTTTTTTCCTTTTGGGAAAAATTTTACTTTTTCCTCCATGGCCCCATGCCCCCACAACCAATGGGGTGTTGACATGTGTCCGGGCGGATGCACGGGCCCGCGCAAATCATTTGGCCTTTTAAAACCCTTTTGGCGCAAAACTTTAAATCCCTCCGTTGCTCCACTGACCCATGTCCAATCACCAGATGCCACATGGCATTTTTGTGATGGTAGAGGAGAAAGGAAAAATTCCTTTAGAAAACCTTAGGTTTGGACCTAGGGAAAAATCTGAAATTTTTTTCCCGCAACCAATAGCCTCTCGACACGTGGCATGGGGATTTCCTCGGCGGAGCGTGCATCCAATTTTTCCTTTGGGCGTTTGGCCTAAATTCCCAAAATCCTTAAATGTTCCACCACTCTACTCTTCCTGCACCAATTGGATGGTGCCACGTGTCCCCTTTTTTTACCCCGTGGGTGCACGGAGGTTTTTTTGCGCATTGCACCTAAGGAAGGGAAAATTTCTCCCGAAAACTCCACCGCCCCATAACTTGAGTTTTATTGGGAGTTAGGAGGACTTATTTATATGGTTGGAAAGGTGAGAAAATTTCCTATCCAATGAGCATAATTTAGGTAAGTTTTGATGACTCTAAATGTGAGAAAAACCTAGTTGAATTTCTGATCCTGTTAGAGAGCAGGCATGGGGGTAAATTGCTCCCTGAACCTAAGTAAGACATGTAACCCTAAAACTTGAACTTTATGAATTGTTATAAGTTGTAAATGGAAATATTGTGTTGGGTAATTAGAATCATTCTAGAACCTATTAGTTCAAACTGATGTCTTGCAACTTGGTTGTAGACTCTTCTAATAAAAAAAAAATTATTCCATAATTTTTCCTAACTAATTTCTAGTTTGTTTCCTGGTCTCAAGTGGTTGTTTGAAGTGAGCATTACATAATGGGGAAGCTATGTATGATAGAAATATCAATAGAGGTGAATAGGATGGTGCCCTAGGGGCCAAAAATAGAATAGAAGGAGTGATGAAGGCTATTCCATGAAAAATAACTAGAAATCCAGAAGCCAACACCGATTAGGTCTAACCGACGATGGTCAGATGTGAACTGATGATGGTCGATGGAATAACACTAGTTACTATGATATGAGAGAGCAATGAAGAAATTAAGCTTTATGAATTAAATTTAGTGAAGAGTGAAACTCGGGAATCTACGAATGAAAAGATGGTGCCCTAACACAAACAAACAAATTTAGAATACTCCAACTATGATGGTGGAGTGTGCAAATAATAATAATAATGTAGATTCGTATTCTCACACCTCAAAACACAATTCAAGAAGAAAAGATAAGAAAAACATGATCCTAAGAGTGATTTTTTTATGTTTTTTTAGCTTATGTTATTTAGAACTGACCATGTGAATTCGAATGGAATTTTTTTGTTGGGAAGGCATCCTACGAAGAAGGATATAGAAGGTGAGGTTTCGGGTTATGTTATGGCGGAGGGGTGCTCTTTGATGGGGGACTAGATAGAGATAACCATCCGGGGAGTACCTACCCATCCTATGATTGTGTGATCGTTGTGGTGTTCCTAGGTAATATTTTGTTTAAGAAAGTATGTATATTTAAATTTGTGCAATTTGGTAGAAGAAGAAAGAGAGTGCTTTCTACGATTCTTTTCATCAACCATCACCGTGGGCATGACTTCCAAAGGCATATAGTTTTCCCTTAGTTTAATGTGAACCAAATGCAACATACAATAAATGCAATGCACGTGTTTTAAGCCCAAATTGAAATATGATATTCAATGAAGCAAAATGATGAACAAGAGGGAGGGTGTTATTTCAATAAATGTAGAAAGCAAGAAGAATGAATATTTTTAAACGCACCAAAATAAATATTTAATTTAGAGTAATTACAAAGAAAAAGAGGATTATTAGAGAAGAAGATTTAGTGAATAATTATTTAGAAAGGAAACACACAAGATGCAACCTATATGAAAAGAAAGGGAACCCACAAATGAGGGTCCCACCGGAGTGCCAAAATGTTTCACTATTTTATTTACGTTTTGAATGTGATGAAACAAATAATGTTATGGGCTGAGGAGGAATACCTGTTGTGTTGGTTAGTTGGAGGTTGATGCGCGCGTTCTGACTTCTCGATCTGATGCTAATTGTGAGAGATTCCTTTTGGCTAGGAGGAACTACCTGAAATAAAAAATAAGACCACAAAAGAAGAGTTAAATGATATATGACAAAGGGAATGCCTACCATATTCTAGATCAGGGAAGTATGATACTTCCTATAAGGTTATCAACCCATTATTATTATAAAGAAAATTATTAAATAACTGAAATACGTACATAAAAAAATCTAGTGTTAGTATTCGATTTGGGTATCTCGGATCGCTATCGTCCAATCCAATTAGATAATAAAAACTATGTGGGTCATGGTATTTAAGTTGGGTTGTAGGTTGTTCATTTGGTATGCGGTCATGACAAGGTCTAGTCGGGGTTGGGTAAGGTGTTGGTAAGGTCTAGGTAGGGTTTGGTAAGTAATTTGGTTGCTAATTTACATAGTGTTGGTAGGCACGAGAGACCGGCTTCGGTCGGGTATGGTGACCATGGTTGAGGTGCAACCGGTGCCACGTTTGGGTGATTGGTATCACTCACTATAGGAATTGATAGAGGGTTAAATGGGGAGTGTTTGGAATTTCATTTGTTTTATAACAAGGAGTTAGGGAGGTGCTTAGTGACGTATAGGTTAGGTGTGGATTTAGGGAAAGTCTTTTGAGGTTTTGGTTGGGTTTTTGGGTATGGTAAGGCAAAGTTATAGGGAGCTAGGAAACAACAATTTAACCAACGACAGTCATGAGAAGAACTCGACCACGGTCAATGGGGAATGATGACATCCACTTTGTGAACAAGTTAGAAGGTGGAAAGGGAGGTTTGGGGTTAGACAGATAGTAAAAAGGGGATGGTGAGGTCTATGGGGATCTTAGGAACACTTAGAGATGCGTAGAGTTCAGTATGGGTGGTTTTATGGTGTGGGTGGAGGAATGGTTGAGTTTATAGAAAGAGGAATAGTGGGGAAAAGGGAATGCAAGTAGAAAATGACAACAGAGGTGACAAAAACCTTTAAAACAAGACAAGGATGAAATAACATAGGTGATAAACGTACTTACTGGTGTTGCAGGTCCAATGGCTATGTGGTGGTGATGATTGATTAGTGGGATGGATCTTGGTGCCATAGTGGTGCTTCCCGAGAATGCTACCATGAGAGCAATACCTTTGGATCTGTCTTGATGCTAGATATGGCTTGGATGTGTGAAAGAGCTCTAGTTCTTTCTTGCATGCATGTCTCTTTTGCTCCCAAAAATTTGAGAATGTGGCCAACCTCTCAAACAAGGTTACCAAAATGATTATATGGTAACCGATAATGGTTCCTGGTTGACTGGCATTGGTTTAGGGATGATCGAGTGTCGATTAAGGTGGGATTCCCTAGGTTTACTAAAAATGACAGATCCTCCATCATTTGGGTCAGGTTTGTCCATTTATTTGTGGATCAAAATGGACATTATATTTTTATGAGTGGGAAGGTGGTTAGAGGAATAATAGGCATTTATTTTTAGGGTTGAACTAAGTCTTATTCATTTATGGAAACATGCTATGAATAGGTCTATGGTGAGGTGTCTAGGTGAGGTGTGCATCCATTTAATTAAAGTAACTAAATTAAATTAATAAATGGGGTGAGGATGGGTATTAATTTAATTGTAAATAATTAAATTAATATTAATTTGGGGTATAAGGGTCATGGTTAGGTGAATGTGTGTAAGTTGGTTATTCGAAAGGGGACCAAGGGGAGTGTGACCCAATTGTGGTGTCTACAAATGCCTCTAAGTTACTAAAAAATTTAGTTTTCTAAAAATTGCTCCTTATAAAAAAACACATTCTAAAATCTGCACCCTTCAAAAACAAGTGATCCTTTATAGATAATTTACATTGATATGGAGGGTTGGTAAGGCCACCTATTCTTTTTCCACATGTCAAGTGTTCAAATCCCTTGGGTGCTTTGACCTTGTTGGTTGGATATTTTATCAAAGACAAAATATCAAGTTCAACCACAACATGTGGGACAAATTCCCTCCTTAAATAAAGGGGAGGCATGTTGTTTGTTACTAATCTAATGCATGCCATAAAATATTTACATTATCTAAATGAAAATAACCATTCAAGGTTGGGATCTCATCCCAGTGATTGGTTCTTTCCAGAAAGGAAAGTGTGTAAAGAGTGAATAAGAATAAATAAATGAGAAGTTTCAAGCAAACAAGAAGAGAACTGATAGGGACATACTTTTACTTAAGCGAGAATGGAGATCAAAATATAGTAAGATGTGATTAGATAGTAATAACAAGATGAATATCTGATAAAATAGATAACAAAGAAAAGAACCATTTGGTGCATTGAACTTAAGAACAATACCTCAAATGAAAAAGATTCATCCACAACACAAATTTTGTAAAAGATATCTTTAATATTCTTCAATAGTGAAAAAGAAAACACAAAGTTTTTATGTCTCTTCAACTTCAAGATCTAATTCATGCAAAAATATCCAACCCTTTGAAATATTCCTAAGCACTTACATTTATAGAGAAGGGGAGGAGAGAGAAGAGGGAAAAGAGAGGGAAAGAGATTGGATTTGATTTTTTCATTACTAAAAATATCTATTTTTACTGTAACATGGATTTTCAAGCTTCAACTACATACATAATCTAGTAATCTCTGAAAAACATCATGATCACCTTTTCAAGACCATTCCCCCATTACATTGCTTCGAGGAGAAGGAAAGAGCCCTGTACTTCATCAACTTCATCAATTTAGGTGGTCAAGCCATCTGTAACTACACATTAATTCCCAAGATATTTTTCCTCTTTTTATCCCACCAAATGTAATTAATATCTAAAAAATGACCCAAAATTAAAGGGCTCTAGGATACCTTTCTAACGAAACCAATGTTGTGTGATTTTGAGCTCTAGAGAAAAAATTATGGTCATTTAAATATTTGCATGTCGAGATGCATAGGAATGTGACACGTGGGAACATTTGATTAGCCTCAGAGATTTCCATTGCCCTTAGGTTACATGTTGAATCTATCATGTGTTCACCTCTGGTTAGTTGCAAGGTTGGAATTTTCTTATGTGTATGCTTCCTTTCATTTTGAATTCCCCTTTGTTTCTGCTAGACCCAACACCTTTTACCAAATCCCATTCATTACAGGGTCTAAGATCCATTGAATTCCATCACCATGAAGTTTGATGGAATTCCACCATGTGTCTGGCTTGGACCATATATTTTACACCATGTGGTTCCATTTAATTGGGCCATCTATTTGTAGAAGTTGTTTCACCACCCAAACATGAAGCCTTATTCATTCCATCTTCATCACATGTCCTTGTTGAATTTTTAGATCCTTTATTAGGCATGCTCACTATGGAGTGCAAGCCAACGAGAAATCTCCATGAGCCTCATGGTATCATCCCTTTAATATCCATTATGAATCATAGGACAATAAAAATATCCATGCTTATTTCACATTTCACCTTTTAGTTAAGGATCCTATTAGACTACGAAACACCGACCAATAAGAATGTTCCACATTCCTTCCTTGTCTCAAAATTTGCTAACCTTGATTGAAAAAAATGAAGCATGAGCCAATAGGGAAGCTCCACATATGTGACATGCCGATCTATCTTTCTTTCATGACCGATATCCACAAGACATGAGCTAATGATAAATATCCATGTATGAAACATGCCCATCTTTCATTGGTTACACCTTCACATTGTAATTTATATCTTGGGCGGACTTAAAATGTTGGCTCTATGAAATGCTGCCATGTGTCCACATTGACCACCCATACCTGAAGGCTTATAAAACTTTGTCTATTCTATGAACTTGACGTCCATGAAATGTACCAGTCTTGAAGTTCACTAGAATGGTGACATGTGTCCCACCGTTGTCGATGATATTTGGCCACCTATCATCCCCTAACTCCATCATTTTTCATTTGAATTTTTTTGACTTTGTCTACCCCAATGTAGACCTAAAATATTATGGAATGCAGATTATTCCATGGGTCTCATGTCCGCTGAATCCAAATCCTTTGAGGAGAGCTGGAATTCTACCACATGGCCTGTTGCTTGATGTTTGACGTTGAAATTTTTGGCCAAATGAATGTCACATGGTATTTTGAATATAATCCTGCATTGATTTAATAGATCTTCTCATGGGTTATTAAATGTTGATGGCTAGACTTCATTGTTTTGTGGCTTCTAGAAAAACCACACAACACTAAAATTGGGGGAACACGTAGAACTCTTCATTGCAAATTCTCTTAAGTCCCGAATTGGTTCTCCTTTTTTCCATGGGTTAGGAGAAACTATAGAACACTAAGTTCCTATAGTTTGTGATAAATTGAATTGGTATATCAGGGATTTCATAGAGAAAAATGGTTAAGTTTATTTATCCAAATTTGTAAGGGGTACAAATTTTGGATAACAAAACCTTGGGAAATGATTTGGAAAAAAGTAAGGAAAATTAAAAGCAATTCATGGATGAAGAATGGATCATAAAATAGGTTCATCATGAAAATTTTGATTGGGTATCCCATTTTATCAATAAACTCAAAAATGGGATAACAATTGGCTCTGAATGGGGGCTTTCTTTGATACTTTAAGGGAAGAGGAATCCTAGATCTCTAAAGTGTTAATCCATTGGGCTATGGAGTCGAAAAGAGTAGAAAACGAACATGAACAAAAAAAAAAAAAGCAAACACACAACATAGAAGGAAACACACAAAGAAAAAGAAAACTATGAAACAATGTAAGAAGAAATTTCACTTTCAAAAAATATATATTGATATGTTTGCCACTTGTGAGGCAAAGAAGAGTTGAGTTCCTTCTAGGTATGACAGTGAAACCTATTTTTTCCACATGATGGAAAAATCTTGAAAGGTTTGTTAAAAGCACAAGGGACTTAGAGGGGGTTGAATCATTCCTACAATAAATTTATTTTCATTTACCAAACCATAAATTCATCCATCATATTGTTTATACAACATCCATGATCATGTGTGCTTATTAAGATATGTAAAATCAACCACAAGAGAAAGAAAGTAAAGTACTCAACACAAGAACACCATATGTAAGTGGGAAACCCTCATGGGGAAGAAAAACCACTAATTTTTTTTTTATATTACACAAAGAAAAGTAATTTAGTGAAGTAAAAACTTAAAAAGGAGTACCAACCCTTGATTTAATGAGGAATGAAGCCAACAAGGAGCACTAACTAGTTTAGAAAAGCTCCAACCTTAAAAGGAACACCAACCCCTAATTTAGTGAAGAACCTATTGGTACCCAAATTTGTTCTCCTTTTCAAGCCAAGCAGTAACACTGATTCAACATGGAGCTTAGAGGCAACCAGATCATAAATATATGTCATTTTGTAGCCGGGAGGAGGTCTGACTGTCCCTTTGTTACTTGGATTTGTGGAGAGATGGGTAGCACCTTAAAATGATATGATCTTATCCTAACTATTTTAGGTTGTGCTTTTTAAACAAGGTAAGAGAACCTATTTTGTAACCTTTGTTATCAGAAAGGAGATACAAGTACCCTTATTTTGCATAAATTTTATAGAGAAGGCCTTGGGGAAAATATGATCGACACACCAAATCTGACTCTCATGAGTTGTCATGTCCAGATTATGGAGATATTCTCACAGCAAGGAAAAGGTTACTAAAGACATTTGAGACCCTGATTTTTTCTGCATGTTTTGGTAACAAAGATTATGCATTTGTGTACACACATGAAAAACAAGGGTACTATGGGTAGGATTGGTTTTTGTTAAATGAATTTTGGTGGGAGGAGACATGACGGACTTGACTCACCAGATCCTTGAGAGCTTATGCAAAATGGAAAGATTCAATCAACAAAATACCATAAAAAGTTAAATTGTTTCCTCAACTAGAATATGTGCTTCAATGGAGGCCCAGATTAGCACTCTTTCACACAACTTGTGGGATTCTATCACGAAGGATTGAGTTAGAGAACCCAATAAAGCACCAAGATTTAAACCAAGTCACACCTGAGGTACACCCAGAGGCTTATAGAGAATCTCTATCAACAAAATGAAAGAAAAGTGATTTTAAACCATTTATCCCACTCCCAGATGAAGGCTCTTCTAAGAAATGAAATTGCAGATGCCACTAAACTATCACAAGGAATGAGACCTGTGTGATTGGACCCTATTTTGGTACAATATTGCAATAGAAATAAGAAAAACTACTCGTATGCATTCAGAGATGAAATAAATACACTTTACTCAAGATTAACATAGAATAACTCAAAGTTTGATCAAATTTATCAGCAAGGGAAAGTTTCCAGAACAATCTCAAAGATTTTCAATGGTTGTACACTTTACAACCACCTTGACATGATCAAATTTGATACAAAGAGAGATATACATGATTCTCTAGATGACTTCTCAAAATGGATGGGCTCTGTCAAGCTTTTTCTTGTTGGAGAGAATCAGTCTTGATCTTTCAAAAAAATCCCAACCATTTGCATGAAAAATTTGTGACATTTATAGCATTTACAATAGATCCCCTTCTCCCCAAAAGACAAAAAACTTTAATGCACCAGTGTTCACCATGATTATTTCGTGATTCTCATAATCGATATGTAAAAGTCTCCAAGGTCCTTGAGGGGTATACTTCATCGAATGCCTCCCGAATTTAATTCCTTTCTCTGGTAGATCACTCTTCCTTCAATTTTTGAACCACTTCCACCCTTAATCATCAAATCTGGCTCCTTGCATTCTTGGGAGAAGAAAAATGGAAAATTTGATTGGGCACAAAATTCATACCATTTTAATGGTAAAAGACACCTTCCAAATCTTCCCACCAAACTTCATATGTCAACATTAACTTCCTTCTCTACTTGGTGTGTAGAAAAAACCAAGAAATCATGAAAACTCACACTTCCAGACGTATTGTAGAGAAATGGAGGGAAAATTAGATTTCAATTCTCAATGGCCATTTGATCTTTGATTTAAATGTGGGCCATCCATGTGGAAGATCTAAAAATGAGCTTGAGGGATTCCTTTGACCTTTTCTGACCCTTTTGAAAAAATGGAAAAATTTCCCATTTTTCTCTGCACCTCCGCTTCTGAAAAATGGTCCTGACACATGTCCTGAGGTGGGTCCCAAAGGAATCGATGAAAAATTCTACCATTTGAATCTCTTTTGGAAAAAATGAAAAACTTCTAGGTTTTCCCCTCAGCTCCACCTTCCACTTCAAGTCCCTAATGTGGCTTCCTACGGAACCCCGGGTCCTTTTATGCCTTTAACTCCTTTTCCCTCAAAGGGAAAAATTTTCACTTTTCCTCCAAAGCCCACACCTCCGCCATTGACCGAGGTAAAACATTGACTATTTCCCATTAGGCTTATGGGCCATTTTGATATTTTAACCTTTATGAGGAAAAGAGGCAAAAATTTTAAGTTTCCTCCGATGGTCCACTTCCCCACCCCTTATGACTTTTCAAATTGCCATGTGTCATAATGGCGCACCTTGAGGTGGCCCCAAAAATTTGATACCTTGAATGAGCACGGGCTCGCCATGTGTCCTGCTCTAGAAAAATTTGTTTGAAGGCTTGAAGCTCTACGGAGGGCACCATGTGTCAAGCTCCGAGGCAGTCTTCCTTGGTCGTTGAAAAGTCCAAGAAAATATGCAAAGTGAGTGGAATGCCCCACGTGTCCTCATGGTGCTTCTTCAAAATGGTGCCCAAGTTGAAGACCCTGAATGAGTATGGGCTTGCCACGTGTCCCTATTCCACCAAACTGTTTCCATCTGCATAAAAAAATTCTAAGTATGGGAAAGTAGTGGAAGCCTCCACGTGTCCTCCCAATGCTACTCCAAGGCAAATCCAAAAGTAGATCTTCAAATGAGCGCCATTCCTCCACATGTCCTGGACTTCCCAAAAACCTTTTGAAATTTTTCTAAGTATGGGAAACCTAGCGGAAGCCTCCACGTGTCTTTTCCTTGCCAACCCTCCACGTGTCCTCCCAATGCTACTTCAAAGCCAAACCAAAAAGTTGATTCTCAAATGAGCGCCATTCCTCCACATGGACACATTTTAAAGTTGAGGATTTTTATAGAATTTTTGAAGTGTCTAGCTGAGCCACATCCAACCAAAGGATGCCACATTTCCCTATTGATGCAAGGATGCAAATTTGACCGGGGGAAACGTCAAACCATAAAACAAAGAGAAATGACCATTTGAGCCTAAAAGTGAAATTTTCTTCAAGGAAAAATATTTTAGAAATGTTGCAAGACTCAAATACATTCCTCGGGACACATCAATTCATTTATCTTTGATTATTTAGGGAAAAAATAGTAGGGACAACAAATCTTGATCATGCGGAAAATTGAGGAAATGGGAAAACGTGAGTTTTGAAGGAACGAGCATGAGAGACTCAAAATACGAGAGATTTTCCAAAGGAAAAAAAAACAAGGAGATAATTAAGGAAACATACATTATCTTTGACCCAAGAGGAGAATAAAAATGGAAATAAGACCAACCAAGATCAATACGTGGAAGGATAAAATGATAGAGGTTGTGAATGAATAATTTTTCAAAGGCACAAATGGGGCAAGACCTTTTGAGCACCAACATTTGACTCAAACTCGGGGATGGGAACTCCCTGTGAGTGCCACAAGAACAATAGTAGACCAAGTGCCAAAATTTCCATTAGGTGAAAAATTCAGCTCGTAAAATAGAGAAACAAAGCCATCTCCAAAAACAAACAAAGAAGCCATCAAAAATAGGTCACCAGGACCACGACGAACCAAAACACAAAACAAGAAACAAACAATTTGAATATACATTGTATAAGAGGTGTTTACCCTAATTCAGAGGAATCATTCCAAGAAATGCTTTAGATGCCTTCCATTAACAGCAACCCAATCAATTCACCGTCTAGATCTTTCAAGAAGAAGGTGTGTTCACCAATTCGATGTTAATGGATTAAGGGCCCATCCATAATGAACCAAACTTGCCATACTTTCCCTTATCCTCATGTACATTTATCCTATAATAGCAAAATATCTTCAATATTGAAGGTTATAGGAGTGACCTTCTTGTCAAACAGTTTTTTAGCTTTTCTCTAAACTTTATATGCCTCTAGTGAGATGCCCTCCTCTCTTCATCAAGCTCAACAATCTAGTTGATGCGGACATCATAAGGACTCACTTCTTGATCTTCTAGTTGTTGAATGAATTGATATGAAGATAATTGCATATGTAGGGGCAGAAGGGCCTGAGTCCCATATACCAACTCAAATGGACTCTTTCCAGTGGCTCTTTTGACAGTGATCCTATTAGCCCAAACAACAAACTTCACTGCTCTATTCACCCCATTTTCTCTTGTTCAACTCCAAGGTTCTTCTGATAATCTTTAGAAAATTCTTATTGTTGGACTCAGCTTGTCCATTTCCTTGGGGATTATAATCAGAGGCATATGTCAAAATTCTCCCATATCCTTTACACATTGCCACTAGAGGTCTAGCCCTAAAACTCATGGAATTATCAGCTATGATTTTGACTGGTACTCCAAACCTGCAAATAATATTGTTTAGCACAAAATCCATGAAAACTTGGTGTGTAGCCTTCTTGGTGGGGATTTCTTCCACCCACTTGGTAAAGTAATTAGTGGCTACAATAATCCACTTATGGCCAGCACTTGAAGGGTCTGAAATCTCACCAATGAATTCCATTCCCCATTGCTTAAATGGGGCTTCAATTGATACAAACTACAAAGGTAGGGAGCCTAAAGCCTTTAGCCTTCCAGAGAAATGCTGACAACTCTCACATCTTCTGACCAACATGGTTACATCCTTGAAAAGAGTTGGCCACTAATAACCAACCCTTAGGATCTTATGTGTTGTGACTCTTGTAGAAAAATTCCCCCCACAAACTCCTCCATGGAGATCAACAATTATTTTAGGGGCTTTATTTTCAGTGATTCATCTTAAGAGGACTCCCGCTTTGGGTTCTTCCATGCTAATCCAAAACCAAGTAATGACATATTTCTGGGAAGCCAACTTAAGAGTTATTTTCTGGTTCTTATTCAAATGCTCAGGGTATTTTAAGTGTCTGAGATAGAACATCACATCCTTGTACCACTCAAAACTCATCAATCTTTCAAAAACAACTACCCTTTCTTCCTCAATCTCATTTACCTCAATGGTTTGCAAGTTTCTCTCAGCCATGAGCTTAGCTAACCCCAAACCTCTCACCAACTTCGTGGTTTGGATGTCCATATCATACTCTTGCAATTTTTTCACCCATCTACATATTTTACTTGAGACTTCCATCTCTAACAGGATTTATTTTACCATGGTATGGGGAACATAAGCAACAACTTTTGAACTTAAAATATAAGGCCTAAAAACCTTTATTGCTTTGACCAAGGAAAATGCCTGCTTTTCCATGATGGTGTATTTCAGTTCTACTCCTTACAAATCCTTACTGAAGAAGGCAATGGGCCTCTCATCCCCTTCATCATCCTTTTGTAGCAAGACAGAAGAAATAGTGTTTTCTGAAGTGAAAGAAAATAGCTAGAAAGGTTTCTTGTAATATGGGGCTGCTAAAACAGGGCATGCTTCAATGCCTCTTTAATTCCATTGAAATATTAGATGGTAGCCTCTTCCCATTTGATGATCTGATCCTTATTTAACATGGAAGTGATTGGGATAGTCAACTCAACAAAGTTTGATATAAACCTTCTAATGAAGTTTATCTGCCCAAAGAAGGACTGAATTCCTTTTTGGTTATTGGAACTAGGACTTTGCTAATGGCCTCCACTATTTATGGATCAATCATCACTCCTTCCTGTGACACAATGTGACCGAACAATTTTTCCTTCTACACTCCAAAATGGAATTTCTTTGGATTGAGTGAGATGTCATATTCCCTATATCTTATCAAACTTTTCTAAGTGTAGAAAATGGTCACTTCTCCTTCTTGAAAACACTATTACATCATCTTGGTAAACAACAATAAAGTCATTGATGTAACCAGAAAAAGCAACATCCATTGCTCTCTGAAAAGTGGCTCCAACATTCATCAGACAAAAGGGCATCCTAACATATACATATTTTCCCCATGGAGTAGTGAAGGTTATCTTGATCCTTTTTTATTCTTTCACCATGACTTGATTATAACCAGAGAAGCCATCTAAAGTAGAAAGCAACTCAGAACTAGTCACCAACTATAGCATGTGCTCCATGTTAGGTAAAGGATAGTTGTCCTTCATTGAGGCCTTGTTTAGATTCCTGAATTCCACACACAACCTGATGTCACCATTCTTCTTTCTTACTAGCACTAGGTTGGTAACCCAAGAAGAATACCTTGTGGGCTAGATAATTCCTCCATCCCTTAGCTTCTTCATCTCCTCTTGCATTTTGAGAGATAACAGAGGATTAATTGGCCTCTGCTTCTTCCTGAAGGGTTTTACATTGGGCTCTAAGGGAATCTCATGCTGGAATAGGTCTTTTGTGTATGCTTTGAGCTCAGAATAGGTCCAAGCCATGCAATCTTGGTATTTCTTTAACAACTAGATGTATGATACTGCTGCCCAACCAAATCTTCCTGGGTTTCTCCTTCGTGCCAAGTTCATGCTCCTTGACATCCCTCGAGGCTTCCAAATGCCTATTAATAATGCAGTCAGCATTATCAAAATTCAATTCAAGAGCAACCAACCCTCTAGGAATGGTGTTGGTCTTTAGCTAGATGATGCCTTTTCCAAATAAGGTTTCCTTCCCCTCTGTTATATAGACCATTGGCTCCCAATCAATGTTTTGATCAGCAAACTCTCCATCATTTTATAGGAACCTTCTGACCTGAGCCTCATCATCAAAAACCTGCCAATGTTTTATATTATCAGGGACAAAGGGTCTTGTCACTACCTCCACCTCATATTCACAATAAGGGGATGTTGCAGAACTGTCAAACTAAGACCCCAACACTGCAATATTTTCTACCAAGTCATTGAACCTCCTATCATGATGCACAATGTTGAAGGAGTGAAACATCTCAATGAAGTCCCAAACTACATGCTTGTACTGTTTCAGTCATTGATTCTTTGTGGCATATAGTTTTTGACTTGCTTGAGAACTAGCTCTAAGTCTCCTTTGATGATGATGTCCCTGACACCATACTTCCAAGCAATTCTTAAACCTAACAACAATGCCTCATACTCAACAATATTGTTAGTACACTCAAAGTTAAGCTTAAAGGAAAAAACAAACCTTTCTTGGCTTGGAGAAATTAGGACAAAGACCGCAACATTTCCAAATTTGGAGAAAGCTCCATCAAACAATAAAGTCCAAGGAGATCCTGCCTACTCAAGACACTTAGACTCCTCAATCTTGTGCTCTTTTCCATTAGAAAATCCCACAAATTTGTTAGCATCAACATTTGTATACAATACTTCATAGGACGCATTGTTGGGATCCTCAATTAGGTCCAACATTTTATTCTCCCCATATAACCTGACAAGGCTGCCCTCAACTGGGATGGTGGCATAAGACATGTCCATTTGGACACTACCACCAACACTTGCAGCCCATTTTCTTGACAATAACATACCCCACTTGGTTGGGCAATCAACTATGACAACATCAAGCTTTAAATTTTTACCTAGGTAGGTTGCAAGTTGCACCACCAAACCCTTCACACATCCCACTACTAGCACCTCTCTGGAGTCCATGGTAGTGCACTTCCCATATGTTGTTGTTACCTTAATATTCAACTCATTCATGACCTCCAAAGGCATGACATTGCATGATGCCCCTAAGTCAAACATGTAGTTATGGAGCAACCTATCCTTGATGATCAAAGTAGTGAAGAATGGATCCACATTCAGCTAAGATTCTACCAAATATGTCCCCAAATAAACCTTAGGTGGTTCAGCTAGCTCTTTTGATGCTGATGGTGTCTCAAAATCTTCAATGACTAGAGGATTCTCCACAATGTTCACATTTCTCCCCAAGGTAGTCCTCTCTTCATTCAATCCCAAGTATTCAAATGCTCTCTTTTTGTGCTCAGGAATCCTAAGCAACTCAAAAATTGGGACAAAGACTTTGATTTGACTTAAAACTTGGGAAATGTCATACAGGACATTCTTGGGTAAGGAAGTATTGGAAGGAAAGTTGATACATTCATTGGGTGGCACATGATTCTTGATAGCTTGAGCATAAGGAGGGGTATGATTTTTTCTTGGAACTACAGGGATTTTGGCAAATGGATCTTTCCTAAGAGCCTCTTTAGGAATGTTAGAAAGTAAGGGAGATTTTGGCTTGGCCTGAGGCCCTGCCCCTTTGATAGCCTTACTTCTTGTGTTATATTCCTTCTCTTGAGCCACAACAACATTCATTAATAATTTCCTATCCTCCTCAGATGGGATTCCTCCATCATAATTTTTTATCATTAAAGCCCTTAAATATTCAAATTAATTATTGGGAAATAAAAATCTTGTACATTATCTACTTCTAAAGTATAAGATGGAGGGATAATATGTGCTCAATGAATGCAGTCCCAAAAAGTGGTAGCGATTCGCACTTATCACCTCAGTTGAGGTTGTCCCTTGTTGTGAGATAGTGGAGCATCCCATCATGCAAATATCATCATCACTCTTATCATCAGCTACATTTTCTTATTGATGATCTTCTTCAAAAGGAGAATGGGCTATGAAACATTTGTCACACCAATCAATGACTTGTCTCTTCCACCACAACATTTTTTGCAGCCAAAGGATCAGGTACCATTCTACTTTCTCTACCTTGAGGCTACCTATTCCTAAATCCAATAGCTCCTTTACCTCTGTCATCAATTCTTTGATGATTTATAAATCTGTCTTGGCCTTGTTTCTTATGTTGTCCTTTTAAACTCTACCTAACTCCTTTCTCATCTCGGGCTAGCTTATATGAGATCTCCCTTATATGAGCTTCCTTGCTTATTGAGGTTTTTCTGGGTTAACCAGCTTCATGCCATTCCTCTTTGGATGTTTTCCTATTGCCTTGATATTATTCTCTATTTTTAGGGCCATGGTGAATGCTTTCCTCAAATTTTTAGGGTTCTTGTCTCTCAAGTAATATACAGCCCTTTTATCGAATGCATCAGTATATTTGATTAAGCATGATTCATCACATGGCCTTATCCGAACATGAAATATTCTCAAGTTCTTCTTGAACCTTATATTGAAGTCATGTACTGACTCATTTAGATTCTTCTTGATGTTTTCAAATTCGATAGAAGAAACCTAGGGTCAGTCCTATCACAATACTGCAATATGAATGCATTGTTCATCTTATTCCAAGAGTTTATAGAATTATCTAGCAATGCTTTATACCAGTCCCTAACATCCTCTTCCAAGGTATGGATAAACAACTTGATATAAACATCCTCATGTTCAATCTCAAAATCCTCCATCATATTGATAAAAAGCTTTAGATGTTGATCACCAGTAATAGCATTGTTTCCCTAGAACTTTGGCATTCTGTTCCTTACATCTTGAGGCATTACATTTGGATAACTAGCCATTCCCACAAAATTTATAGGTCTAAAGGTGTTTACAACAAATGGAGGTCTGGGTTGAGCCATATTGATTTGAGGAGGTGATCTTGGAGGGGTGAAAAATTGATGAGGGGCAGAGGGTCCTTGGAACACAAGAGTGTAGTTTTCAAAATGGAGATCCCCCAAAGGCCTTGCTTCTTGGAAATCCCTATCTACTTTAGAAAAGACAAGTGTAGAATGTGAAGAAAATATTTCAAAATCAAATGAAGGACCTTCTCCAGCTGGAGAATTCAATTCCACAAAGAGGCTACTGATTCAGAGTCACTTGAATGGCGGTCTTCATGATGGGCCAATCACTTTAATGAATGGAGACCCCCTTCTTGTCTGTTGATCTCCCACAAATCTCCGGCTTTTCTTCCTTCGAGTTTGCTTTTCCTAACTCAGAAATAATGTCCTAATAGGATCCCTAGCAAAGAAAGATGTTCTTCCTTCCATATTTACAAATCTTACTTGACATAGGTTTAAGACATTGGTCCTTATCAAAATCAAATCAATAGGGAGTTGCCACTAAGGATTTTCACCTTAGTTGTGTAAATGCACTAAAAATGTTCTGTCAAGTGTCTGTCAGCACTAGAAACTGGAAATGAAAAAATATGACCTTTCTTTACCAAAATTTATCAATAAATACCATTGCAAAACTTGTGGAAACTGGAGAAGTTGCATACAACACTTGTGACTTTGAAACCTCTTACAAACCTGAACACAAGATGATTTTTAAAATGGATTTCTAGCACTTTAGAGCATACAAGAAATGTTTACCAGGGTCTGAGTATGAATCAGTATCACAATGTCCCTGCAATGGCGCCACTGATGTTGGTGTTGTTGATGGGTCAAATAGATATGGCTTCAAATATGTATGCACATGGATTAAATTTAACTAAGTTCCCAAAGAATGTAAATCGGATCCCGGAAATGGTACCACTTATGTTGGTGTTGTTGACAGGTCAAATAGGTATGGCTTCAAATATCATATGCCCAACAATGACACCATTGATGTTGGTGTTGTTGATGGGTAAAATAGGTATGGATTCAAATATCATATCCTGAAACAACGCCATTGATGTTGGTGTTGTTGATGGGTCAAATAGTTATGGCTTTAAATATCGGATCCTAGAAATGGTGCCACTAATGTTGGTACCCAAATTTGTTCTCCTTTTCAAGCCAAGCAACAACACTGATTCAACATGGAGCTTAGAGGCAGCCATATCATAAATATATGTCATTTTGTAGCTGGGAGGAGGTCTAACTATCCCTTTGTTACTTGGATTTGTGGAGAGATGGGTAGCACCTTAAAAAGATATGATCCTATCCTAATTATTTTAGGTTGTGCCTTTTAACCAAGGTAAGAGAAACTATTTTTAACCTCTTTTATCATAAAGGAGATACAGGTACCCTTATTTTGCATAAATTTTATAGAGAAGGCCTTGGGGAAAATATGATCGAAACACCAAATTTGACTCTCACGAGTTGTCACATCCAGATTATGGAGATATTCTCACAGAAATGCAAAGGTTACTAAAGACATTTGAGACCTTGATTATTTCTGCATGTTTTGGTAACAGAGATTATGCATTTGTGTACACACATGACAAACATGGGTACTATGGGTAGGATTGGTTGTTTTTAAATGAATTTTTGTGGGAGGGGAGATAGGACAGACTTGACTCACCAGATCCTTGAGAGATTATGTAAAATGGAAAGATTCAATCAACAAAATACCACAAAAAGTTAAATTGTTTCCTCAACTAGAATATGTGCTTCAATGGAGGCCCAGATTAGCACTCTTTCACACAACCTGTGGGATTATATCATGAAATCTGAGTTATAGAACCCAATAAAGCACCAAGATTTAAACCAAGTCATGCCTGAGGTACACCTAGAGGCTTACAGAGAATCTCTATCAACAAAATGAAAGAAAAGTGATTTTAAACTGTTTATCCCACTCCCAAATGAAGGATCTTTTGAGAAATGAAATTGCAGATGCCACTAAACTATCACAAGGATTGAGACTTATTTTATTGGACCCTATTTTGGTACAAGATTGCAATAGAAACAAGAAAAACTACTCATATGCATTTAGAGATGAAATAAATACACTTTACTCAAGATTAACACAGAATAACTCAAAGTTTGATCAAATTTATTAGCAAGGGAAAGTTTCTAGAAAAATATCAAAGATTGTCAATGGCTATACACTTGCAACCACCTTGACATGATAAAATTTGATACAAAGAGAGATATACAGGATTCTCTAGATGGCTTCTCAAAATGGATGGGCTTTGTCAAGCTTTTTTTGCTAGAGAGAATTAGTCCTGATCTTTCCAAAAACTCCCAACCATTTACATGAAAAATTTGTGCCATTTATAACATTTACAATAGAGCCCCTTCTCCCCAAAAGACAAAAATGTTTAATGCACCAGTGTTTGCCATGATTCTTTTGTGATTCTTAGAATCAAGATATGTAAAAAGTCTCTAGGTGCTTAAGGGGGTAGATTTCATCAAATTCCTCCCACATTCAACTCCTTGCTCTGGTAGATCACTCTTCCTTCAATTTGCTAACCACTTCCACCCTTAATCTGTCAAATCTAGCTCCTTGCATGCTTGGGAGAAGAAAAATGGAAAATCTGATCGGCACGAAAGTCAGACCATTTTAATGGTAAAAGACACCTTCCAGATATTCCCACCAAACTTCAGATGTCAACATTAACTTCCTTCTCTGCTTGGCATGTAGAAAAACAAATAAATCATGAAAACTCACACTTCCAAACGTGTTGCAGAGAAATGGAGGGAAAATCATATTTCAACTCTCGATCGTCGTTTGATCTTTGATTTAAATGTGGGTTGTCCATGTGGATGATCCATAAACAAGGCTCGGGGCTTCCTTTGACCTTTTCTGACCCTTTTGAAAAAATGGAAAAATTTCCCATTTTTCTCTGCACCTCCACTTCGAAAAATGGGCCTAACATGTGTCCTGAGGTGGGTCCCAAAGGAAACACGAAAAAAATTTTGCCATTTGACTCTCTTTTGGAAAAAAGGAAAATTTTCCAAGTTTCCCCAGCTCCGCCCTTCCACTTCAAGTCCCTAATGTGGGTCCCAATGGAACCCCGAGTCCTTTTATGCCTTTAACTCCTTTTCCCTCAAAGGGAAAATTTTTCACTTTTCCTCTGAAAGCCCGCACCTCCGCCATTGACCGGGGCAAAACATTGACTATTTCCCATCGGGCTTGTGGCCATTTTGATATTTTAACCTTTATGAGGCAAAGAGGCAAAAATTTTAAGTTGCCTCCGATGGTCCACTTCCCTGCCCCTTATGACTTTTCAAATTTCCACATGTCACAATGGCGCACCTTGAGGCGGCCCCAAAAATTTGATACCTTGAACGAGCGCAGGCTCGCCATGTGTCCTGCTCTGGCAAAATTTGTTTGAAGGCTTGAAGCTCTGTGGAGGGCACCACGTGTCAAGTTCTAAGGCAGTCTTCCTTGGTTGTTGAAAATTCCAAGCAAATATGCAAAGTGAGTGGAATGCCCCACGTGTCCTCATGGCGCTTCTTCAAAATGGTGCCCAAGTTGAAGACCCTGAATGAGTGTAGGCTTGCCATGTGTCCTTGTTCCGCAAAACTGTTTCCATCTACATAAAAAAATTCTAAGTATGGGAAAGTAGTGGAGCCTCCACGTGTCCTCTCAATTCTACTCCAAGGCAAATCCTAAAATAAAATATTCAAATGAGCATCGTTTTTCCACGTGTCTTGGACTTCTTGAAAACTTGTTGAAATTTTTCTAAGTATGGGAAACCTAGTAGAATACTCCACATGTCTCTTCCTACCAACCCTCCATGTGTCCTCCCGGTGCTACTTCAAAGCCAAACCAAAAAGTTGATTCTCAAACGAGCGCCGTTCCTCCACATGGACACATTTTAAAGTTGAGGATTTTTATAGAATTTTTGAAGTGTCTAGCCAAGCCACATCAAAACAAAGGATGCCACATTTCCTGTTGATGCAAGGATGTAAATTTGACTGGGAAAATTCTGTCAAATCGTAAAACATAGAGAAATGACCATTTGAGCCTGAAAGTGAAATTTTCTTCAAGGACAAGAGATTTTAGAAATGTTGCAAGACTCAAATATGTTCCTCGGGGACACATCAATTCATTTCTCTTTGAGTATTTAGGGAAAAAATGGTAGGGAAATTAGATCTTGACTATGAAAAATGGAGGAAATGGGAAAACACAAGTTTTTAAGGAACAGCACGGGAGACTCAAAATACAGAGATTTTCCAGAGGAACAAAGAAACGAGGAGATAATTAAGGACCCATACATGATCTTTGACCCAAGAGCAGATTAAAAAATGGCAATAAGACCAACCAAGATCAATACGGGAAAGGAGAAAATGACAGAGGTCGTGAATGAATAATTTTTCAAAGGCACAGATGGGGCAAGACCATTTTGAGCACCAACAAAACCAACTCCACAAGGAGGCTACAACCCCCTAAAGATGACCAAGCACAAACTCAACCACCTAAATATATTTGATATTTGATAATTTTGCTACCACAACCGATTGGTTTTAAATTCAACTTCTTTTTGGACCTTTTCCAAAAATGGAAAATTTCTTTTTCTTGTTTTTTTTTCTTGTATGTCCATAAATGGAAATAAACAGATAGAATACCTCTGTTACAATGGATCTGTACTATAGCTGAAACTAGATTCCCAGATGACTGCAGATTCACCTGAGAAAGACGTCGACACATCTAGATGCCCAAACAGCTATGGATTCACCCGAGAGAGATGCCAACGCATCCAAACATCCAAACAGCTGTGGATTCACCTGAGAGAGACCCCATCGAACTTAGATGATTTATTTGTTTTGAAACTCAAACACAGACCAGATTTATTCCTAGCAATGGCGCCGGAAGACAATTACTTCCATATCAAAATACCTCACAAACTCCTACAAGAAATCATTGTAGTCTAACCTGCTCTGATACCAAATCTAGAAAACGTGCATGATTTAATCAATAAAAAATAAAACATTGCATAGTAAAATAATAAAACCAAAGATATTGTATTTCATTCGGAAATGTCTTCATTTACATTTAGAGGTATAAATACACATATGATCTCTTATTAAATAGGAGTCATCCTTTATCCCACATATCTCTCAACCTTCCACCGATCTTTCTCATTCCCTTAGTTATCTCAACACACTTGACTAATCCTAAAAATACCAACATGAGTTATTTATACAACAAACTCATAACTAATATATAAAACCTATATTATTAATATGAGATATATTTTCTCATATTTAATAATATTAAATTTTATTTATTCACCCATATATATTATCTCCATGATAATATATATTACAATAAAACATTCACCAATGTAAAAATATAATATTCCTAACATTTAGCTCACAAACCCTAGCTCATACCCTAGGGCATCAAACTTGTTCTTTCTCCTTATATCTTCACTTGTCTTATCTCTAACATCTTTCTCTCATGCCATATGATCTTTTCAACCTATCATTCTCTTCCTCATCCTTCAAATCATGCTCTCATACCTATAAAAATTCTTCCTCTAGGTCACACACCTTCCCTCCAAGAGCACTAGTTCAAAAATGAACCAAACAAGCACTTAAATATTCTTTTCTTCCTTACAAAAAAAGAGAGGTCAGTATCTCATGATAATTATGACCCAAAAACTCTGTAACATTCATAAATTTTAATTACAACAGTCACATATGACCCATATAGGTCATCCTAGCTAAAACCCACATTACAAGTGCCAAAATGGCTCAAAACCCCATGGCAACATTCTTAAAAATGCCCTTACATAAAATGTATAATTTTTCATGACAAATAACCTTTTATATATGAGTAATACATAATAAAACATTCATACATGGTCATAATTAATATCAACCAATCAAATTATTTCATTTATTGGGCCCGAGTTCCCTTCAATTATCAAATCAACGGTTTCCTTCACCCTTCAACACCCTGGAAACTTCATCTGATCTCCAAATAACTTATAATGAACCAAAAAAATTCATGTGACAACTTAAAAACAATGGAATAACCTTTAGAACACTTCTAATTAATTTATAATTCTTGAAACATCCTTAACTTCAAACCACGAAACATTTTGCTTCACCGATCAACCTACCAAAACATTTGTTTCCAAAGGTTAGCTCATAAAATAAATTATAAATGAATTAAATATCTCCATATGCATTCATTGAGTGAAAATATAATCCCTATTAAATATCTAGGTGATAGGAATCAACACAAAATTTATATCATTCTTAAAACAACATCAAACTTCCATAAAAACAGATCCTGTCTGAAGCTCCAAAAACCTTCTTGGTGAAAGAATTTCTTGTAAACTCTATCAAATCACCTCATCATGAGGTAATCAATATATATTAATATAAAATCCAACACAACTTCAATAACCTAAAAATTCCACCTGTAGCTTAAGTTATGGCCAAAACACTAGACCCTATTATTTGAGACTCCAAAACTGCCCTTTGACCAGTAAACCTGCTTGGACCTGAAAACATCTTAAACCTAAATATTTATGCCCTAAAAATTCATATACATCAATATTATCTCATGTTATCTAATTTTCTCCACTAACCACTAAAATTAGATGATAAGTAGATTCCTACTGAAATTGACCAAGAAGTTATGAGATTCTTGGAGATTCAAGTCACTTGAAGGGTCAAGCCTTCGACAATATGGGAGAAATACTTAGCCAAATAAAAGATGAGAAATTAATCTAGGAAAAGCCAACTAAATAAGATTATTACACTTGCGGATGATGCCAAGTTTCAACCTGGTGCAAGTTCAGAAATTAAAGAGGGAATGAAGCCTCAAAATCCCACGGGGCTTACACGTGGAGTCAACTGTAAGGGTTCCGCCCAAGAAAAAGTATTCACATTAATATGCAATAGATCCATTACTTACTCAAAGAAGAGTAGCGCTCTCATGGATGGTGCCATGTGTCATCCCAATGCACTTCCAAAAGTGACAAAGAAAAGTAGAGACCCTGGAGATGCGTTTGGCCTCCACATGGATCTCGCAACAAATGGGATCCAAGTTCGAAGAAGGTTGTGAAAGATTAGTGATGGGCCAAATACCACATATGGGAAATTATGAAACCTACCTAAATTTTTTAAAATATTAGATATTTTCAAAAGGTAAGAGGAAAAGGGTCATTCGGCTCATCTTTTCAGCAACAGAGTTAATGCACAGTTCCATGTAAAGAGTGTGAACCTATGAATACTTAATTTGTTCACCTGCACTCAAAGGGTCATTTTAATAGAAAAACATAAAAATAGGTGAAATTGGAAATAATGAGCTCGAGAACCCGATGCATAAAGTTTAGATATGTAATAAATATTTGAAAGGTGAGTCTACTTCAAGGGAGTCGGTTGTAAAATAGTTAAGAGGTGTATTAAATGGGTATGGCTCTCACTCCTTGAAAACAGATAATGGGGAAGTGTGAGATAGATATCGCAAATCTAATTCTGTCACTTCAAACCATTTACCATAATTAAAAAGTAGTTGGAAAATTGTTTGGGAATTATCTTTTTATCTTCTTCTCATCCTATATATTGTAATCAAATATTTGATAACAAGAATTATTTATATTGGGAGTTGGTTAATTATTGTTTCTGTCTCAGTTCCTCTTTTGTAAAAGGCAAATGTCTAGAATCGTAGCCTTCTCTTTGAGATTTTGTAATAGTTCTCATATTTCCTCTTATCTATTGTAATCTATGTATACTTCTTGAGTAATATAATATGCCCTATGATGCATTTTGTCCATCCTTTGTATATCTGTATTGTCTCTGATAGCCTTTATTTTGATGTTGGTATATTGTGCATGTTTATAATGTTATTATTATTTTTAGAAGTTGTTCTTAAGTAGTTTGAAGTGGGGTTCTATGTGAATCGTCTATGGCCTATGGTGCATTTCATCCACCCTTTTCATTTCTCACCTTTTCCCAATTCAGGAAGTTGTATTCATGACTAACTTCTTCCCTTTTTAACACATCACCTTAGTTAGTTTTACGTTTCTTTTAATTTTTCTCCTAACCCTATCTCACACCATAGAGAAGATCCAACTTCTTTAAAATATGGAGGTTACCTTAGGGCACACGTCCCACTAACCTAAGGTATCTAACAAATCTAATGGTTCATTTGCAAAGATAACAACCAAAATTTTCCCGACACGCCTAGTGGTAGGGTTCGAAGAATCCTATCATTTCATTTCATCAAGCTGGTGTGTTATTTGTGTGATTCATCCTTTAGAGGCATGTATAAACACATTTGGTGAATCCGTTATTTAAAATTGTAGACCTTTCTTTCATCTATTTCCATTCATCTTTCTTTCCATGTCCTTCATTTTCCTTCATTCCATGAAGTTGTGTAATCATGAATCAATTCCTGTAGTGGAATTCACACTTTCAATGGTATCATTAGCATCTAATGAGCTTCATGCCTTCTCCAAACTAAAAACATAACCAGTTTCAAAGTTGCTATGGCAACCCAGATGAGGAAAGCCAAGACCATTTTGGCTTTGAAAAAAATCAAAGACACGGGCGCGCATTTGGTGACTACGGTCAATTGGAGGATGTTGGTCTACTAGAGAAGATAACATAAATAGAGGCAGGGATGGTTCAATCTTGGGCCATAGCACAAATGGAGGCATTCATAATAGGATGCAGGGGTACCTTTTTCATGGGTTGGCCATGTTCCTAGGCACTATAGCTTGCAGAAGAATCTTGGCTTCTTAGAAGAAAAAATTCCTTCACTTGTGCAGTGGAGCGAAGGTATTGAAACATATGGGCGAAGCATGAGACAGCCTTACCGATGGCTAGGTCAATCATTGAATCTTTATTCATCTCCCATCCCGCCCCAAGTTTTTCCATATCATACCACTCAAGATGCCAAGTTCTCTTCTCCATCTCCAAGCCACCCATCCCACCATCCTCCTTTCTTCGAGCAGCTATAACCCCATACAAACAAAGAAAAACTCAAAATCCAAAAGAAGAGGAGAATATAGTGAAAATTAAATTAAATCTAGGGGATTTGAATCATGAGCTAGGTGCTCAAGAGGCTAAAAATCCTTTCCTCATTTTCCTCCCCACAAAGCATGGCTCCTAGAAGAGTTTGGGCCAACGGGCTTCATATTTCAAAATGGAGCTATACATGATGGAGAATTGGTAGACTCAAAAACCATCATACAAGAGGGGAGACCCTTGCACAATAGGATGATGATAGGCTTGATTGCTTATCAGATTTGGGGGATGTCTTAATGAAGAAGAGCCCATGGAAATCACAACCTTTGTTGCTTCATCAATCCCGTAACCAAAGCAGACTGCTGCACGATGATAGTTCCCTAAATCAAATTCAGAGGCTCTAGAAAGAAATATCATTGAAAGATTTTTGATCTCAATCAAAGAGTTTAGATTTTTGGTGAAGCTGCTAAAAGGGGGAGGAGAAATAAGATAAAGATGGTAACAATGAGGAAGATCTGGAAAAGGGCTTCATCTCAAAATATGAATTTCAGAGTGATGAGAAAACACAACGGATTGAGTCCCACCCCATCAATATTTTTGCAACACTAGAGCCCATAGAGAAGCCAATACATGTCATGTTCACTTCAGATCATGAGGATAATCTTCAAAGCCCTAAAGTTCATCCACAAGACCTCCAACCAAATGAGAAACATCACAAGGAGGTATTATTTTTGTTTGTTAATACCGGGGGTGGAAGAGTGAAAGAAAATTTTTCACTCTTATTACAGACCATATCTATTGCTAAATTAATTACATTACCAAATTTTATAAGAAAGGGAAGCTATTTTTCCATGCTCGTTTCAGATTTTGTTTATCTTATCTCAAGTCTAGTTAACCTAGAAGTGGTAGTAGATTGCTTTCAACAGAATAAGTTCTTATGCACACTCTGCATGACTTATTTGAGGCATGTGTAGACACTAAAATTAGGTCACACTCCCCTTTAGTCCCTCAACAAATAAACACCTTCATCACATTCACCTAGCCATGGCCCCCTTCACCTCACTAATATTAATTTAATTAATCTAATTAAATTAATTCATTATCCTCACCATATTTATTATTTAAATATATTAATTTAGATAATATCCACACATACACCTCACCTAGACACCTCATCAAGCCAACTCACCCTAAGACCTATTCTTAGTAAGTTGTCATAACTAACTAAGACTTACCCAAACCCTAAAAATCAATGCCTACATTATCTCTAACCACATTCCCACATGCGTATAATACGCTTCCAGTCTAATCCATGGGTTAACAAAACAAGATCCTAGAAAATCAATAGAATCTCTCTATTTTAGTAAACCTAGGAAATCCCACCTTGACCAATGCCGATTACCCTTAACTGTCACCGATTAAGTAGGAACCACTTTCGGTCACAATTTAATCCCAAAAACAACCTTATTTTGAAGGTTGGCAGAAGGTTGGAAAACATTGGGAACTTTCTTGAGAGATATCGCATCTTATAAGAATGAATTTTAGTGAGAACACACATACAAGGAAGGAGATCAAGCACTTTCTCCTACCCAGCCATCCAGCAATCACCCCAGTAAGGAGTTGATCCAATCAGGAAAGAAGGAGAGCACATGCAGCCCATACAAGATCTTTCCAACATTTGGTGATCCTCAAGCACATTTAAACCCTTACCAACACCTTCACTTATCACTCACAAGCACCTAGGACCAGAATCCAAGTAAGTGGAACATTGTACTCCTCTGGTTCATTTCATTTCATCATTATATTATCACCCTTTGTTCTCTTGGCCATCCACAAACCTCCATTAATACTCACCCCTCCATATACCCATTAAAACCTCACCAAATCCCTCCCAAACCACCTAATACCTCATTCCGACCAACCAAAGTCCTTTGTGTAATCACAAAGGAGACCCAAAACCCATTCTGTGGCATTCCCGAATTCCACAAGAATCGCATCGGTTACACCTAACCACCGTCGGTCGCCCTTAACCAGCATCGGTCTCTGTTATTTCCCATACAACCCAGAATAGTGACCTATCCACCTAATTTCACATCACCCTTATTCACCTGTGATTTGTCTGAGACCTCTGTCAGACCTACAAAGACCCAAAACCCTACTTGACCTTTGGATCTTATTTTAACCTAGCCTATTAGATTAGATCTTTCTTATTGTGTTTCAAGTGAGATACCTAAATCATTTCAAATTACAATAGGATTTATTTTACTACTCGCATTAAATTGTTTTAAACAGTGGACTGACAGCCATCTAGGAAGTATCACACTTCCCGGATCTAGCACACGCTAGGCAGTTCACTGCACATATTATTTAACTCTTTTTGGTGGTCTTGCTTTCCATTATAGGTAGTTCCTCCTATCCAAAAGGAAGCTCTCACGATCAGCTATGGATTCAAAAGTCATACGCACGCAACAACCCATCAAAAAACATTTGAACAGGTATTCCTCCTATGCCCATTACCCTATCTATTTCATCAATATTTCAAAGAAACGTCTACGAATCAGGTAAAACATTTTGGCATGCCCGATGGGACCCATCCAGGGTTCCTTGCATTTTATATCATTCCTAGGAAAATTTGTGTGTTTGTTTCCCATCCGAAAATCATACACATTAATTTTCTTCCTTAACCCTTTCTTTTCTTTCTATTTGCTCTAAAAGAAACCTTTATTTTGGTGTACTTAAAAAGAAGCATTTATTTTTGTTTTCTACATTTTAGTGAAAGAACATCCCTCTTCCTCTTCATCTATTCATGTCATCCACTTCATACTTTGATTTGGGCTTAAAATAAGTGCATTGCAATTTGATTTATTGCATTACCTCACATTAATTGTGAGAAACCTATAAGCTGGAATTCATTCCCAGGTGATGGTTGACAAGCGAATTGTAGAAAGAACATCCATCTCTCTCTCTCTGAGTCTTGCCACATTGCACAAAATTCAAACAAATACATATTCTTAAATGTAACACCCTGAACTGTTGTTACTTCCTCCTGAGCATACAAGTGTTGATATGTGATTTCTTTGTAAAAAGGATGTGTTCCTTTGATTGAGAAGTCGTGCTTGATATGTATTGTATCTTCTTTGCAGATTGCAGATCTTTGACTGAGTCAGAATATGATTGGACTCTTTTATTTCTTTCATTTTACACCTGAGTTTAATCTGATCTCGGAATGAATTATGGAGTTATCCATCTATAAGACCTAGCCTTGGATCAGTGGAATTGATCCAAGTATTGCTTTAAGTTTGTTCGTGATGAATTAAAATTACAGACCTTGAGCAGGTTGCAAGGTCTGGATGCATTGAGTAAGCTAGTCCGGAGTATAACTCAAGTTGATCGTGTTAAATGGATTGGTTCCCGATATTGAAATATATTTGTAAGGTCTTGATCGCGAGACCGTAATAATTCAGTTACATATAATTCTGTAGCCTAATGGCAGTACAGGAGTGAACCTGTTCGAGAATGCATGTTGTAGGTTCTTTTTATGAGCATATGAAATGTTAGACCTAACTAGAATTATTAATGTTAGTAACCTAAAACTAAACTTAACCTAGGGGTTAGATTAGTGTTAATCTAACCTAGACCTAGGCTAAGAGCTAATGTTCTAAGTTAGTACCTATGTTCTAAGAGGTTAGACTAGGTGTTATCATAAATCCTAACCTAAGTTACTAACCTAACTATTGAGCAAGGATTAAGGGGACCTATGGAGGGTGCGAACCATGGGCGGCGGTTTCTATGTTGTTAAATGCGGCGATAAGCATGAGGGACGAGTAATTTGGTGGAGGTTTTAAAACGGCTAACTTAAGCCGACGTGGCAGGTCGCCAAAGTTGGAAATGGTCTTTAATGTGCTTTTGTCCATCGCCAACTATGGCGATTAGTGGCGATGGAGATTGAGCGGGAAAATGGGAGTAAATGCCATTTATGGACTCGGTCTTTGAGCTCGGATTTCATGGGGAAGCATGTAAAATGGAAAGTTAATAGTTTATTGGGTTTTACATGCGCTCCGGTTTTCCTTTTTGTCACATTCACTTGGTTCTTACACACCGGTCTTCTTGGTGTTGCATGGCAAGTATGAGCGTAACTAGCTCTTTCCTCTGCAAGGAAAATATATAAGTCATGGAAATAGCAAATTTTTGTTGGTGGCTCTAACTTGGAAAAGAAGGAGAAGGTTCGAGCTCTTTCGTGGTCTGCTTCAAAATTTTGAACAAATATCCGGCATGTTAGGCCCTAACCTTTAAAAATCTTGCTCTCTTTCAAATGATTTCATTAGAACAACTCTGTTCGAGATGATTTTGGAATTAGATGATTTATATGGTAGCCTTGTGTGATTTTGTCACTTTGTATCTTCTTCTTTGTTAGATTTTTCAATTTAAACCTTGATGGGTGTATTTTATTTTTCAAACTGTTGCAATATTTCTTGGTGTTGTGTATTCCGGCTTTATTTTGTGAAATATATATGCAGGAATGTGTACTGGGCTTGCTCTGTGAGAGCCCATGAATTGTTCTCTTGATGGGTACAGGTTACTGTTGATACTTGTTGTCAATGTTTACTGTCAATACTTGTTGTTAATGCTTACTGTTGCTCTATCTTGTTGGGTTTTGCATTTCGGTTAGAATTGAAGAAATGCTTTCAAGGAAAAATACACGAATTCAGCTTGTGGGAGTTCATGCATTGTTTTCTTGTTTGATTCAGTCGATACCTTGTTGTTTTCACTTGTTGAGACGGATACTGTTGAAACTCTTGAAGGTGCATGATATACCAACTTCTGTATATTGTATGTCATGGGTATTATACGTTATTGATGCTGTTGAACTTCATTAAACAAAATTACGTCTTGTTTTCTGAGGAAGTACAGTTGCGAATGCATCTTGTTATTGAATACTTGAGTTGATAGTATTTTGACTTCTGAAGGAGTTTCTGATGGAGAATATTACTTGGGTTCGGCTTATTTTAAACCATAGATGCATATGATATGTTTTCCTCTCTGTGTAACTTAGAGCGGACATTGTTTTTGTGGGCTCAGTTGGAATCCTTGTTACTTAACCAGTATTTTGCTTCTGTATAGGCCTGAACAGTGAATATTATCATTTAAATGCATTCATCTTGTATAGCGGCTTCTGTAGAAGTTTATTTGTAAAATATCACATGGGTAAGACCTCTTTGGAGGCGTATATTATGATTTCCTTCTGAATTTTCTCAGTTGTGAATACTGTTGTGAAATTCTTGAGTCGTGGTCTCATGAAATCAATTTCAGTATAAACCTATTTAGAGCATTAGTGGTATGGATACAGTTAGAGAATTGAAATGATGCGAAGTGGCTTGATTTTCGATTTAACCTTCGCTATACATGTATAACGTTCGGACACTTATTTTAATTTCTCGTGTTCCTTCTGTCTGTTGTTGGGGAAAGTAAAGGAAGAGTTTTCTTTTCATAACTTACTTGGTTGAGACCTTGTTGAAATTGTTTCCTGGAAAAAGACTCCTTGTTAGTCATGGTTGTGTTATTTTAAATTCTGTTCCAGTTTTTGAAGCTGTGCGTGTTGTGTGGATTCAGTACGAATATCACTACATAGGCATAGGGAAAAACATCATTTGTTTTAATGTTGTTGAGCCTCTTGGTTGACTGTGATAAAAAGGTTGTTTTGATTACGGCCCTGGAAACTAAGTCCTCGCAGAGTTTTAGTTGGGATGAGATTGAGCTGTACGTTGCTGGGTGGATTTGTAGTCATGCTTGTGCTTAGTTACGTCTTCTAATATTATGAATATCCAGTCTTGAGCTTGACTGAACTAAGAGCCATCGACTGCACCACGACAGGTGATATGGTGAATATCTTCTTGTTTGCCGCTTCATGTGGAAGGTCTTGTGGAGTCTGTTGGTAGAGGGTCATCACTGTTTAGCGTGAGAGCTACTGTACTACTGGATAACTACAGTAGTTGTTATGTTTGATCTTTAACAAATCTGTGGTGTTTATGGCGGTCTCGTCTGTTATATCTGCATGTGTTTTAAGTGAATGCTTGTCTCTTGGAAAGACGGTACAGTCATGAGTCAGTTCGGAGAGAAATATGTATGATTTGTTCATTTCTCTTCTGTTGTAAAGTATATGTTGATATATATTTTTATCTAACTGTTGGAACTGTTTTAACTACTACTGGAAGCATGGGTTGTTATGATATTCATTTTACTATGATGAATGTAATGATCTGTCTGATGTTTGCTGTCCTGGGAATTCAGATGGATAGTTGTCTCTGATACTTTCGTTCTTCTTGATCCCTAATATTATGATGAAATATGTTTACTTGTTGGGTAAATTGATCTCATTTAAACAGGGTGTTTAATGAAAACAATTGATGGATTGCAATTGTTTTAAGAGTTAGTGCTTATCATGCTCAGTTCATCGAATCGACCCATGTTGACAATTTTTGCGAGATGGATGTCGTAAGTGATAAAAGCACGCAGATCGATAGGATGATAAAATTGTTTAATTTGATTTTAAGTTGAATTACACTTGATTTTCTAAATGTACTATAAGAGGAAAGATGTTCTTCTTCCGTTGAGTATTGTATCAAGTATCTTTGAATGCATAAAATGTATTTGATTAGTTCAAAGGAATGAAATTGATAATTTTTACTTATGTGTTGGTATTCTTATCTTTATAGTTTGACCTTCTTCGGTTCAAATATCTTGAGAACATTGTTATTATTGTTTATATTTGGAGACTTTTGTGATTGTCAATATAAGTGGCAAGAATATAAAACTGAATTCTTATGATTGTTTAGCAGTTCTGTATGTTCTATCAGAAGCTAAACTGAAAATTTAGATCACTGTCTTTCTAAAAGATAGGGTTAAAATAAACCTAAGCAGAACGCTAAACAAGCTGAATTAAATTATTAATCCCTAGTCTTGATTATGCCAGGACAACATTTAATTGGATTCTTAATCATTATATCTTGATACTAATAAGTACGATATAAATTCAGTTATGAGAACTGATATAAACCTAGATGGGGTTCAGATGGCAATCTCATGTGAAGTTTATGAGATATTGTCCAATTTTGTTGATTTAGAATTATGTATATTCTATGAACTCCTTGATGAGACCATAATCTTAATAACTCCTCTGTGTAATGGGTTTTATTGAGAAAGGTCATCCTAAGATGAGGAATCCAGGGATCGGGAAAGGCTAACCTTAGGGGAACGTCTTAAATTTAATTTAAACTCAATGTGCGTAACGCTTATTAATAAGTAGATCTTTTCAAGGCGATTTAAAGGTTGACGGCACAAGTCAACTGCAGGGTTGTACCTCCGAGAAGATTAGGATCTTCTCAAAGTTACAACAATGCAGGTGACTTATGACGGCACCCTTTGCATTGATCGCTAAGATTTACACCTTTAACTCGATCAAGTTACTTTGGGACCGATTAGGAATGTGGTCACATTATATGGCTGCCTAGGAGACTCGGGGTATCATGACACACTGGTTTAACTAGGGTTGACCCAGTATGTCATCTTATCCCTAGTCCTCGAGTGCATCCATATAACGTTGTCACCTTACTAATCCATTCCCGAGTGATTAACCTGGGGATAGGAGGGACTGACAGAAGTCGGTATAAGACATTCTACATAACATAAGAATGGGGTGAAGGACGTATTCCAGATTGACGAGTATGCCGTTAAGGAATACGAGACATAAGCAGTATGTTTCAAATCTTTGGCCAAAGTATCGCAAGCTGCTGATTGCGTTGTCCTGAGTCACCTGGTCTAAGGGATGAGATGCCGATGAATAATGGTAACAGTTATTCAGTTAGGTTCCTTGGACAGAGCATTCTGAATCCTAGAATAGGGAAGAGAACCGCAAGAGTGATGTGTTAAATAAAAACGCCAACTCTTATTACTCATGAATAGATCGGTAGATTACCGAGTCATGGAATGAATAGATCGGAGGTACTCCGAGTCATTACAGCTGCATATGGTTATCTGTTATAAGAATGGTTATTTGATTTGTGAGTTCTAAATTATGTATTTAGAACCAGAAGCATTTATCAAAAAAAAAAAATAAAAATTGACTTGTTCTATTGTCTAAAATGAGGATGTTACATCTTGGTATCAGAGCTGAAGGTTGCAGCTCTTGGGCCTATTGTGTCCATAATCTGATAAAAACCTGAATTTTCTTGTAACAGAAAATGGTTAGAACAAGGGGAACGTTGTGAATAATGCTCCACCTGAAGGAGGGGCGGCAACAACCCAGAAACTTGATGAGATCCTTGCTGCCCTGTTGGACACAAGAGATCGTTTAGCTGTACTTGAACAGCAGGTGATGGGAAATGAGGAGGATGAAGAAGCTGGTAATGACAATCAGCCACCTCCTGAGGACAACCCCAATATGGGTGTTGATGTTAATGCTGGGAATGCACCTGTCCAACCAGAAAACAAAAAGGCCAGGTTGGTAGCAGAACTCACTAATGATATAAAAAGGATAAGTCCACCTAAGTATGATGGCACCACATTAGGAGATGGAGCTGAGAACTGGCTCAACGAAATGGAGAAGTACTTTGCAATAAGAAACTTCTCGAAGAAACCAAATCTATTTGGGAGCCTATCGCCTTTCCCACGAAGCATCTTCGTGGTGGGATAGCCATAAAGCTGAACTAAATATTGATGAGACCAATATTACTTGGGATCAATTTAAAGGCTATTTTAGGCAACGTTGGCTGCCACAACTTTTCTATGATCGAAAAATGACGAATTTCAGAACTTAGCTCAAGGGAAGCTAACGGTAATCCCAATTACTGGGAGCGGTTTACAAAACTCCTCAAGTATGTACCGCAAAGATATCAAACGACGAGAAGTTCAGAATACGGAAATTCATCATGGGGTTGAATCCCGTGATAGGGGGAGAGGTCGATGTTCACAGTCCAACCACTATGGAAGGAGTTGTTGAAAAGGCCATAAGGCAAGAACAGAAATTAAAGGCTATTTCTGCTCATAAAGAGGAAGTGCGGAAGAAGACTGCAAATCCTTCTTCAACCTCTCTTGCACCCAGAAAAGGACCATGGAAAAAGTTTGGAAACAAGAGTAAGTTTCCAGGAGATAACAGTAAGAAAGCAGTAGTAAATAAGCCTGCTGGAAACGTAAGAGATAATTTTGCTAAAAATTATAACAATGGGCAGAAGCCCTATGGAGGACAACGTGACAATTACAAGGTTGGAGGCAATTTTGAGCCTAAAAAGGGACCTGTAGGAGGCTGCTACAATTGTGGCAAAGACCACTACGTAAATCAGTGCCCTTTGAAGAAGGATGATCGTAATCAGCAGCATAAGATACATGCTGCAGTAGCAGACAAGCAAGCTGAAAAACAAGTAACACCTATAGAAGTTCCGGGTAAGTTATTTGGCATACCTGTCACTATTCTTTTTGATACAGGAGCTACTGAATGTTTTATTTCTAATAAACTTGCTTCTAAACTTAAAAGAAAAGCTGGAAAAATGGATAAATCTTGGACTGTACAGTATGGTAATAACTCTGTTCATACAGTGAGTATGTGTCTTTTTGGGGCAGTCCTTGACTTACCTAACTTTTCCACGGAAGTTGACCTCTATGTTACACCTTTGGGATCGTATGACATTGTCATCGGTGTCAATTGGTTAGCTGACCATAAAGCAAAGGTAGATTGCTATGAAAAGAACATAAAATGTTTAGATGATCAGCTGGAAACAACAGAGATTCAAGGTGTGAAACGGGAAATTTCAGTTAGAAAACTGTCAGCTATGCAGCTTAAAAAGGCTAAGAATAAAGGATGTACCCTTTATGCAGTAAAGATATCTGAATTTTCAGAAGAAGATGGTGATAACATGAAGCAATTTCCTCTGTTACAAAGTTTCAGGGATGTTTTTCCTGAAGAATTACCAGGGTTACCACCCAAGAGAGAATTTGACTTCACCATCAAAATCAAACCAGGAACAGAACCTATTTCCAAAGCACCTTATCGGATGACTACTACAGAGTTAGTCGAGCTTAAGGCATAGTTGCAAGAACTTTTGACTAAAGGTTTGATTAGACCAAGTGTTTCACCTTGGGGTGCGCCTGTGATATTTGTGAAAAAGAAGGATGGAACACTTAGGCTGTGTATTGATTATCAGATGTTGAACAAAGCAACAATCAAGAATAGATATCCACTTCCTAGGATCGACGATATATTTGATCAGATGCGTGGAGCAACAGTTTATTCTAAGATAGACCTTCGATCTGGTTATCATCAGTTAAGGATTAGAGAGGAAGATATTCATAAAACAACTTTCCGAACAAGGTACGGACATTATGAATTCATGGTTCTACCCTTTGGATTAACTAATGCACCCACAGCCTTTATGAACTTAATGAACAATATTTTTCAAGAATATTTGGACAAGTTTATACTTGTATTCTTGGATGATATTCTCATTTATTCTAAAAGCGTTGAGGAGCACAATGAGCATTTGAAGATAGTTTTGGGAATTTTGAGAAAAGAAAGTTGTATGGTAAGTTATCCAAATGTTCTTTCTTTGATTCAGAAGTTCACTATTTGGGTCATATCATAAGTAAAGAAGGAATTGCTGTAGATCCTTCAAAAATAGTGGCAATAACTGAGTGGCCTGCACCAAAGAATGTGCATGAAGTAAGAAGCTTCATGGGTCTTGCTGGTTACTATAGAAAATTTGTAAAGGATTTTTCTAAAGTAGCTGCACCAATAACTTCATTGCAAAAGAAGGATAAGAAATTCATATGGAATGACAAGTGCGAAGCGGATTTCAAAAGTCTGAAAGACCAGTTGACTTCTACACCTATATTAGCTGTACCAGACCCTAATGGGAGTTTTACAGTTGTAACGGATGCTTCTGGGGAAGGCCTTGGAGGTGTTTTGCTACAAAATGATCAAGTCATTGCATATGAAAGTAGAAAACTCAAGTTACATGAGCTGAATTATGCCCCTCATGATTTGGAGCTTGCTGCCATTGTTCATGCACTTCAAGTCTGGAGACACTACTTACTTGGGAAACCTTTTGAGTTGAAAACTGATCACTTAGGGCTGAAATATATTTTTACTCAGCCTAACCTGAATGCCAGACAGAGAAGGTGGTTAGAATTTTTATCACAATATGATTTTGATATTAGCTATATCAAAGGGAAAGAGAATAGAGTAGCTGATGCTCTAAGTCGTAGGAGGCACATTTCTACTCTTATAACATTAAGAACTCAGTTTAAAGATGAGGTAAAAAGTGCCTCAGAATCAGATGCATACTTTCAGCAAGTAAAAGCAGCGCTTGCTGCAGAACCTAATGATGAAAGGTATAAAGGTTTTCATATTGATAATGAAGGAATCTTGCGTTATGAAAACAAGGTATATGTACCTATGTTGAATGATTTGAGAAAGAAGTTGTTAGTTGAATTTCATAATTCACCTTTCTCTGGACACCCAGGTATCACAAAGATGCTTGCTGATCTGAAACAACAATACTTTTGGAAAGGTATGAAAAAGGATGTCATAAATTTTGTGACCCATTGTTTGGAGTGTCAGCAGTTAAAGCCAGAACATATGCACCCTGCTGGACTGTTATATCCTCATAGCATACCGTAGTACAAATGGCAAGTAATAACCATGGATTTTGTACAAGGATTACCCATGTCCAAGAATAAACATGATGTTATCCGTAGATAAACCGACTAAGGTAGCTCATTTCATTGCTGGAAATCTAAAGGATGATTCACCAGTGCTGGCCAAAAGATTCGTACATGAAATTTTCAGATTGCATGGTGTACCAGAATTGATTATATCTGACAGGGATCCAAGAATGACATCAAGGTTTTGGCAAACACTTAATACAGCTCTTGGAACGAAACTAAACTTCAGTTCTGCATATCATCCGGAAACGGATGGACAAATTGAGAGGGTAAATCAAGTGTTGGAGGACATGTTGCGAATGTATTGCATGGATCAACAGTATAAATGGGAAGAGTATCTTCCATTAGTTGAGTTCGCATACAACAACACTTATCACTCATCTCTTAAAATGGCACCATTTGAAGCACTTTATGGAAGAAAGTGCAGAACTCCTGTTAGCTGGGATAGTGTTGAGGATAGAGTGGTAATTGGACCAGAGATTCTCACAGAAATGGAACAACAAGTTAAGCTGATTCGTGAACGATTAAAGGAGGCAGCAGATAGGCAGAAGAGCTATGCTGACCTTAAGTGGGTTGATAGAAGGTTTGAGCTTGGTGAGAAGGTTTTTCTTCGTGTTAAACCCAGAAAGAGTTCTATAACTTTTGGCAAGGCTGCCAAGTTATCACCTCGATTCATGGGACCTTTCGAAATTGTCAAAATAATCAATCCTGTAGCTTATCGTTTAGCATTACCACCTGCTTTATCTCGCATGCATGATGTTTTCCATATTTCTTTGCTTAAGAAATACGTTTCAGATCTGTCACATGTTTTAAATTGGAATTCCTTGTAGGTCCAAGACCCAGGAATAATCGTGGTTAAACCCACACGAGTGCTGGAAACTCACCAATTACATTTAAGAAATCGTGAAATACAGCAATGTAAGGTCCAGTGGGACCAGTTTAACGAAGAAAGTGTAACTTGGGAAAATTTGGAAGAGATGAAAATTGCTTTTCCTTCTCTTTTTCAACAGAATGAAATCTGTTGACAAAACATTCTTTTATGAACTTTTTTTTTTTTAAGTATTTATGAAAGCTAGATGAAGGAAAACATTATTCAGGCAAATAAAATGTGTTGTGACATTGATTTCTGAACTATTCAAGTTGGAAAATATTCGCATTGATTTGTGAACTAATAAATTGGTTTACTCAAGGTTAATTGAATATGTAATCATCGGGATGATGAATCTTTTTAGGAGGGAAGCATGTAACACCCGAATCGAATGTGTTACTTCCTCCCGAGCATACAAGTGTTGATATGTGATTTCTTTGTAAAAAGGATGTGTTCCTTTGATTGAGAAGTCGTGCTTGATATGTACTATATCTTCTTTGCAGATTGCAGATCTTTGACTGAGTCGGAATATGATTGGACTCTTTTATTTCTTTCATTTTATGCCTGAGTTTAATCTGATCTCGGAATGAATTATGGAGTTATCCATCTATAAGACCTAGCCTTGGATCAGTGGAATTGATCCAAGTATTGCTTTAAGTTTGTTCGTGATGAATTAAAATTATAGACCTTGAGCAGGTTGCAAGGTCTGGATGCATTGAGTAAGCTAGTCCGGAGTATAACTCAGGTTGATCGTGTTAAATGGATTGGTTCCCGATATCGAAATATATCTGGAAGGTCTTGATCGCGGACCAGGTAATAATTCAGTTACATATAATTCTGTAGCCTAATGGCAGTACAGGAGTGAACCCTGTTCGAGAATGCATGTTGTAGGTTCTTTTTCTGAGCATATGAAATGTTAGACCTAACTGGAATTATTAATGTTAGTAACCTAAAACTAAACTTAACCTAGGGGTTAGATTAGTGTTAATCTAACCTAGACCTAGGCTAAGAGCTAATGTTCTAAGTTAGTATCTATGTTCTAAGAGGTTAGACTAGGTGTTATCCTAAATCCTAACCTAAGTTACTAACCTAACTATTGAGCAAGGATTAAGGGGACCTATGGAGGGGTGCGAACCATGGGCGGTAGTTTCTATGTTATTAAATGCGGGGATAAGCATGAGGGACAGGTAATTTGGTGGAGGTTTTAAAATGGCTAACTTGAGCCGACGTGGCAGGTTGCCAAAGTTGGAAATGGTCTTTAATGTGCTTTTGTCCATCGCCAACTATGGCGGTCGGTGGTAGTGGAGATTGAGCGGGAAAATGGGAGTAAATGCCATTTATGGACTCGGTCTTTGAGCTCGGATTTCATGGGGAAGCATGCAAAATGGAAAGTTAATAGTTTATTGGGTTTTGCATGCACTCCGGTTTTCCTTCTGTCTATTCACTGGTTCTTCGCACCAGTCTTCTTGGTGTTGCATGGCAAGTATGAGCGTAACTAGCTCTTTCCTCTGGCAAGGAAAATATATAAGTCATGGAAATAGCAAATTTTTGTTGGTGGCTCTAACTTGGAAAAGAAGGAGAAGGTTCGAGCTCTTTCAGTGGTCTGCTTCGAAATTTTGAGCAAATATCCAGGCATGTTAGGCCCTAACCTTTAAAAATCTTGCTCTCTTTCAAATGATTTCATTAGAACAACTCTGTTCAGATGATTTTTGGAATTAGATGATTTATATGGTAGCCTTGTGTGATTTTGTCACTGTATCTTCTTGCTGGTTCGATTTTTCAATTTAAACCTTGATGGGTGTATTTTATTTTTCGAACTGTTGCAATATTTCTTGGTGTTGTGTATTCCGGCTTTATTTTGCGAAATATATATGTAGGAATGTGTACTGGGCTTGCTCTGTGAGAGCCCATGAATTGTTCTCTTGATGGGTACAGTTCTGTTGATACTTGTTGTCAATGTTTATCAAATACTTGTTGTTAATACTTGTTGGGTTTTGTATTTCGGTTAGAAATGAAGAAATGCTTTCAAGGAAAAATACACGAATTCGGCTTGTGGGATTTCATGCATTGTTTTCTTGTTTGATTCGGTCGATACCTTGTTGTTTTCACTTGTTGAGATGGATACTGTTAAAACTCTTGAAGATGCATGATATACCAACTTCTGTATATTGTATGTCGTGGGTATTATACGTTATTGATGCTGTTGAACTTCATTAAACAAAATTACGTCTCGTTTTCTGAGGAAGCACAGTTGCAAATGCATCTTGTTATTGAATACTTGAGTTGATAGTATTTTGACTTCTGAAGGAGTTTCTGAGGGAGAATATTACTTGGGTTAGGCTTATTTTAAACCATAGATGCATATGATATGTTTTCCTCTCTCGTGTAACTTAGAGCGGACATTGTTTTTGTGGGCTCAGCTTGGAATCCTTGTTACTTAACCAATATTTTGCTTCTGTATAGGCCTGAACAGTGAATATTATCATTTAAATGCATTCATCTTGTATAGCGGCTTCTGTAGAAGTTTATTTTTAAAATATCACATGGGTAAGACCTCTTTTTTATCCTGGAGGCGTATATTATGATTTCCTTCTAAATTTTCTCGATTGTGAATATTTGTTGAAATACTTGAGTCGTGGTCTCATGAAATCAATTTCAGTATAAACCTGTTTAGAGCATTAGTGGTATGGATACAGTTAGAGAATTGAAATGATGCGAAGTGGCTTGATTTTCGATTTAACCTTCGCTATACATGTATAACGTTCGGACACTTATTTTAATTTCTCGTGTTCCTTCTGTCTGTTGTTGGGGAAAGTAAAGGAAGAGTTTTCTTTTCATAACTTACTTGGTTGAGACCTTGTTGAAATTGTTTCCTGGAAAAAGACTCCTTGTTAGTCATGGTTGTGTTATTTTAAATTCTGTTCCAGTTTTTGAAGCTGTGCATGTTGTGTGGATTCAGTACGAATATCACTACATAGGCATAGGGAAAAACATCATTTGTTTTAATGTTGTTGAGCCTCTTGGTTGACTATGATAAAAAGGTTGTTTTAATTATGGCCCTGGAAATGAAGTCCTCGCAGAGTTTTAGTTGGGATGAGATTGATGCAGACGCGTTCTTTGGGTGGATTTGTAGTCATGCTTGTGCTTAGTTACGTCTTCTAATATTATGAATATCCAGTATTGAGCTTGACTGAACTAAGAGCCGTCGACTGCACCACGACAGGCGATATGGTGAATATCTTCTTGTTTGCCGCTTCATGTGGAAGGTCTTGTGGAGTCTGTTGGTAGAGGGTCATCACTGTTTAGCGTGAGAGCTACTGTACTGCTGGATAACTACAATAGTTGTTGTGTTTGATCTTTAACAAATCTGTGGTGTTTATTGAGGTCTCGTCTATTATATCTACATGTGTTTTAAGTGAATGCTTGTCTCTTGGAAAGATGGTGCAGTCATGAGTCGATTCGAGAGAAATATGTATGATTTGTTCATTTCTCTTCTTTTGTAAAGTATATGTTGATATATATTTTTATCTAACTGTTGGAACTATTTTAACTACTACTGGAAGCATGGGTTGTTATGATATTCATTTTACTATGATGAATGTAATGATCATCGATGATGTTTGCTGTCCCGGGAATTCGATGGATAGTTGTCTCTCGATACTTTCGTTCTTCTTGATCCCTAATATTATGATGAAATATGTTTACTTGTTGGGTAAATTGATCTCATTTAAACAGGGTGTTTAATGAAAATAATTGATGGATTGCAATTGTTTTAAGAGTTAGTGCTTATCATGCTTAGTTCATCGAACCGACCCATGTTGACAATTTTTGCCAGATGGATGCCGTAAGTGATAAAAAAGTACGTAGATCCGATAGGATGATCAGATTGTTTAATTTGATTTTAAGTTGAATTACAGCTTGATTTTCTCAATGTACTATAAGAGGAAAGATGTTCTTCTTCCGTTGAGTATTGTATCAAGTATGCTGAATGCATAAAATGTATTTGATTAGTTCTGAAAGGAATGGAAATTGATAATTGTTACTTATGTGTTGGTATTCTTATCTTTATAGTTTGACCTTCTTCGGTTCAAATATCTTGAGAGCATTGTTATTATTGTTTATATTTGGAGACTTTTGTGATTGTCAATATAAGTTGGCAAGAATATAAGACTGAATTCTTATGATTGTTTAGCAGTTCTGTATGTTCTATCAGAAGCTAAACTGAAAATTTAGATCACTGTCTTTCTAAAAGATAGGGTTAAAATAAACCTAAGCAGAACGCTAAACAAGCTGAATTAAATTATTAATCCCTAGTCTTGATTATGCCAGGACAACATTTAATTGGATTCTTAATCATTATATCTTGATACTAATAAGTACGATATAAATTCAGTTATGAGAACTGATATAAACCTAGATGGGGTTCAGATGGAAATCTCATGTGAAGTTTATGAGATATTGTCCAATTTCGTTGATTTAGAATTATGTATATTCTATGAACTCCTTGATGAGACCATAATCTTAATAACTCCTCTGTGTAATGGGTTTTATTGAGAAAGGTCATCCTAAGATGAGGAATCCAGGGATCGGGAAAGGCTAACCTTAGGGGAACGTCTTAAATTTAATTTAAACTCAATGTGCGTAACGCTTATTAATAAGTATATCTTTTCGAGGAGGATTTAAAGGTTGACGGCACAAGTCAACTGCAGGGTTGTACCTCGAGAATATTAGGATCTTATCGAAGTTACAAAAATGCAGTGACTTATGACAAGACTTTGCATTGATCGCTAAGATTTACACCTTTAACTCGATCAAGTTACTTTGGGACCGATTAGGAATGTGGTCACATTATATGTCTGCCTAGGAGACTGGGGTATCATGACACACTTTGGTTTAACTAGGGTTGACCCAGTATGTCATCTTATCCCTAGTCCTCGAGTGCATCCATATAACGTTGTCACCTTACTAATCCATTCCCGAGTGATTAACCTGGGATAGGAGGGACTGACAGAAGTCGGTATAAGACATTCTACATAACATAAGAATGGGGTGAAGGACGTATTCCAAATTGACGAGTATGCCATTAAGGAATATGAGACATAAGCGATGTTTCAAATCTTTAGCCAAAGTATCGCAAGCCGTTGATTACGTTTTCCCGAGTCACCCGGTATAAGGGATGAGATGCCGATGAATAATGGTAATAGTTATTCAGTTAGGTTCCTTGGACAGAGCATTCTGAATCCCAGAAAAGGGAAGAGAACCACAAGAGTGATGTGTTAAATAAAAACACCAACTCTTATTACTCATGAATAGATCGGTAGATTACCGAGTCATGGAATGAATAGATTGGAGGTACTCCGAGTCATTACAGCTGCATATGGTTATTTGTTATAAGAATGGTTATTTGATTTGTGAGTTCTAAATTATGTATTTAGAACCAGGAAGTATTTATCAAAAAAAAATAAAAAAATGACTTGTTCTATTGTCTAAATTAAGGATGTTACATTAAACAACATCTTTCCTAGAATGCCTATAAATGATTGCACTGATATGAGGATTAGCAGTACCTCCCATTTCGCTGCTCTTTCGATTCATACTTAAGAGTGAAGCCCGTCCCCGCCATAACATACCTGAAACCTCACCTTTTAGATATCCTTCTTTGTAGGAAGTCATCCTCACCAAAAAACTCCATTTTACAGTTCATGAGTCGGTCCTTAAATAGCATAAGCTAAACAAACATAATATAAAAGGCACTCCTAGGATCACATTTTTATTAGTGTTTCTACTTGGCTTGTGTTTTGAGCTGAGAGGTCACATTATTCACTTTTCTTTCTCATCCTTACATGATCCTCATCATAGTTGGTGTATTCCGGCTTCACCTGAGTGTGCCTAGACCATATTCTCATCATTATCAAAATTCTGGGCTTGATTCCTCATCAGATTTTAATTCACAACCACATTTCTTTCATCACTATTTCAATTTCCATAGTGACCAGTGTCGGTCCAGTGACCGTCGCCGGTTATACCCAACCAGCGTCAGTTCCAGGTCCTTTTGTTAACCTACCCAAAAGGACATTTTATTCATCTTCTTCCACTTTTTATAGTCCTTGTCACTGCTATCATTCCCATTGATGTTGTAAAACTCATCAGATTTGGCATACCTGTCAAATTTGGCCTTATACCCTTGTTTTGACTCACTATCTATTTCCCACAGTCACCAGCCATAGTTACCTATAACTAGTGTTGTTTACCCTAACCAACATCGGTTAGGTTGTGTCACTTTCTAGCAAACATTTTGCACCTAATCCACTTTTTACCACCTATTTCACCTATCCCTGTTGTTTTTTATGTCATTTATAGAGAAGTGGCCCAACCCGATCAGTACTGGTTCACATGGTGCTAACCCGAAGAAAAGAAAGCACAATTGTATTCCATGCCAGTTTTCAAACACTCCCACCTAGTCCTGTACCACCTTCCATTTTATCACCAGCTATGGATCCCATCTAGCTTATCACTATAGCCACTGGAGATGAGGAGTTCACATGAATCCTTGACCAAAACCCTACTTTGCCTTGCATTTTTACCTTTCCCACTCATCCACTCGTAATGCCTAGAGTCAATTGATATATAACATGCCCGTATCTATCCCTCCGGCTCTTGTTCCCACTCCTGCCTTAGCCCCATCTGGTTCTGCACTACCTATCTCCACCTTACCCCCAGTCATTTCATTGCTAGGTCCTATACCCACTATGACTATCACATCTACTACCTCTGTTACACCCACCACATCCACCATACCTTCAAAAACTACCCAAAATGTAATCACATCCACCCCTAATGTCTCGCACATACCTATAGCTACATTACCACCTCTAGTGTTGGTGATCCCTACTTCTTTTCAGAATGTGGTCCTTTCCATTCCACAATTGTTAGCCCCCATTTCCACTAGGGTTACCATGACTCTTCCACCTCTATATACATAATATCAAAGCAGCTTCTGTTTCATCTATAATTCACTCTTGGTACGTACTCTATTTTTTGCCTTCTTCTCAATCAAACTACATGGTAGCACCATATCTTTGAGTGCCATCCTGTTATATGCCCAAAACCAATCCTCTCACACTATAGAGGCACCCAATCATCACACCTACTAATGAACTAATCAAATTAATGATGGACAAGATGTAGATATTGGAGGCATCGGTTTTCGGCTCCCTCAACACTCTCACCTACGACAAGATTTGTAACAAGCCCATCCACCCATCCATTCCTATTCATCCATATCACGTGCATTGGGAGATGCCTAAATTCAACCATTTCAATAGTAAGGAAGACCCATAACAACATTTACATTCATTCAAACAAGGGTTCTACCTAATCGCCCACGATGATACTTTGCTCTTGAGAACCTTTCCCATGTCTCTAATTGAACCCGCATTAGATTGCTATAGTGGGTTACCTAGACACTGTATATTCTCATTCAATCAGTAGCCCAAGCCTTCTTGGATCAATTCTCCATCAATATTGTGAAGAAGGTTACCACGACCGACCTATACTCCACGCGTCGGATGAGGATGAATCTATTGAAAATTTTGTCACTCAATGGCGTAGCTTGATTAATCAACTCACCTTGCAACGGCCACAAATAGAACTCATTGAGCTCTTCACATAGGCTTGTGCTAGACATATCTCGCTAACCCTATAGGTCTAGAGCTTCTAAACATTCGATGAAGCATTCACCATGGCATGAAAGTTAGAGATTCGGGCCATCAAAGAGAATAAAATCCAATTACGTAATAAGAATTCGATGTTCAAGTCAAATGATACGTCTTTTTATTCCAAACCCTAAAGCAATTATTCAAAAGCTAAGGGCACCACTAACGCAGTGGTACTCAAGGCCGGCCCCATCTCATCCAAATCAAATCAGATACCCCTCATCTAATCTCTCACCCATCCAAAATTTTCAATTCAAACAAGAATAGAGGAAATACACCCCAATTGGGAACCTTACTCTTTTTCTTAGAAAATTTTATCAAATCTGGATCCATCACCCTTTCACCTATAAAACCACACACTTTGGTTTTGACTCACCTGCTCGCCCATGCCCACATGGTATAAAGAACATGAATTTTGTAACTATCATTGAGTAAAGGGTCATAGTGATGGCAATTACATCACTTTCAAAAATATTGTCCAAGAAATGCTCGAGAACAGCAAGTTAACCATGGATAATCCTAATGCACTTGCTAACTAAAACTTACACATCTTCAAGAAACCATTTCCTAATCATGCCCCTTTGTCTAATCAAACCGGTGAGGCCTCAACTCATGATACTCATACCCACGAGGTCTATGCTATTTTTAGTGACACACCTATTGTTTCCCAATTACCCCATATTCCGTCCATAGAGGAGATTCTAGCTCAAAATCCTCCTTCCACATTGGAACCAACCTCCCTTGTTCCTTCACCCACAGAGGAACACCTTTCATCTCCTTCCTCACATATGAAGGAGTCTTCCGCCAATATCGAGACCATTTCACCTTCGGCTTCTCCACTTAGAGAGTCATCACCCACAGTACTTCTTCAGTCCACGGAGGATACTTATTAATCTCCTTACCCTATAGAGGATATCCCATCATCTCCAGACCCTATCACAGACCCAATTGACATACCCTTACCCCTTGGTGAGCATTCTCCATCAGCTACCCAAGATCCTATGGACTTACTTTTGGCTCTCTTACCCACGGAAGCTAAAGGTAGCCAATTTCCCATCTCTAAGACACATTTTACGGGAATTTCCATTAGGTCCTCATCAATTCCACCTACAGATGTGTCGTTCTCATGTTTTACCGATCACTTAGATCATGTGGATAGGGCCTTACTTTGGGGGCACCTTTTGCTTCCTATCTCGACACATATGCATATGTCACTTGCTGATACCTCCACTATCTACCCAAAACTATTTTGACCAATCGAAATGAATATGACCACATCTATCACCATTCCTTCCATGACACCCATCATAACTCAACATACACCCTTACCCATAACCCAAACTACATCTAAACCCAAACTCACACCTACATCATCTGCCTCATCTAAACCTATTACCACCTTAGGGGTCACCCCAACCACTAGCCTTACTCATCCACCTATAAACTAGATTTAGCTACATCCTCCAAAGTCAACACCACACTTACTTTGGCACCCAAACAGAAGAACCAAACCCATATACCTCATACCCGGCTGTACCAATCACACCTACACCTGTCCCATCTATCTTAGGACCTCAACCCCCCAACACGGTTAAGAAACCTCTACCCATCATTAAACTAAAAACACAACAGCCCATCCCTTCCTCACAAACCTCTAACCTACCCAGGCACCCAACATGACTTACACCCGCACCTACAACATCTTTACCACCCATACCACCAATACTCTCTGCAACTTCTTCACTACCCACTACACTTCAGTCTTTATCTCTCACACCCCCTACTCGACCCGCATCCTCTACCTTCATAGCACCTCCATTATCCCCATGGGTAACTCACCCCCTTCCCCATCTACTTTTCCTTCTAGACCTCAGTACACCCATATCACCTTTACCCAAGAAGGTGCAACCCAAAAACAAAACTCCGTTACCCTCCAATAAGATAGTTAAAACAACCACACACCCTCCTACTCATTCATCTACCATACCCCTACCTAGAAAAACATGACCGACACCCAAGACCATGTCAACACCCAAAACCATAGCTCAACCTATTCCCCCTCCTATAAAGACCGTTCCTCAACAATCAGTCATACATACAACCAAACCCAATCTCACCTCCCATTATGATGCATTGGTAGGGTCCTATACCAAAATCTTAACCAACCTCCTTGATACTTCATCATCACATTACCGCCGCTCGGACCTTACAACCCCTCAAATCCAAGCCGAAAGGGTTTGATGACACTAAAATTTGTTCCTACCATCATGTGCTAGGGAATGATGTGGAGAATTACAAGGCTTTATAAACCATCCTTATCCAGTTATGTCCTTCAGAAGCCAACCTTGACGATGTTGACCTTCTCGATGAAGACCCTACTTCACCAACACCCATTCCCACATTGTCCACTCAACAACCACAACCTCCACCACCAAGATTTGAAATTAACATGGTTCACATCAAGAGAACTTACCACACCACCACCCAAATGTTGTTGTGCCCACTCACCTCACAGGGTTTTTCTCCTCCGGTAGGTTTTTGCCCATCATGTCATTATACCACTCACCCTACACCTTCTCCATTTACTAACTCCCCTCATATCAACATGATACACATCACTACCCATGCTCAGAAGGATAAAGGTAAAGAAAAGGAAACTGACCCACCAACCAATCCTATACCCAACATACCATCTACACCCATGCCTAAAATCACTATTCACGGCCCCACATACCCCATTTCTAATGGAGTCATGCATCGCACCATGCTCAAACAATTAAACCAATATACCCTCAAAATGTCCTGATATGACCTCATCTAAACCTTGGAATCCCATCATCAAGCCCTCATGGAGGTTCTTCAATCTATTAAGGTTTTACCTAATGACCCTACACCCATCGCCTCCATCATCACACCCCATCATGTGTCCTCTCTCACCAAATTACCACCTTTATCCACACCTCCACCTACTCACCAAGTAGCCTCCCTTAGATTTTCAGAGGAAGAGATCACGCCACACCAAAATGATGACCCAAACCTAGCCCTCTTCATCTCTGTCCACATCGATGACATATGGGTATGACGTGTGATGATTTATGGGGGCGCTAGAATTAACATCATTTCATCCCATGCATTCACTCAAATACGCATACCTGACAATTACATGCATAAACATCCTATCATGTTGCATTCATTCAATGACGCTATCACCTCCACATTAGGCACTTTGTCATCCTCCACATTCACATGGGCCCTCGCACTATCCCTGAATTATTCTACATCTTGGAGGATGAGTTTTAAATAACTTGTTGCTTGCACCCTAGATTCGTGTCATGGGGTGTGTCCCTTCCACTTTGCATTGTTGTGTAAAGTTTTAGCATGAAGGACATACCTATACTATCCCAACTGATCCATCACCTTTTAAAACATGCAGCATGCTCTACCGACCCAATGACGTGCTCATGCCCATTAAAGCATCTACCTCTGACCACCACCACCTCTTTGTCTACACCTCTACTTACCAAGACAATCACTACCTCAACCACACATACCTCCTCCACGGCTAACCCATCAGCCTCCCAATCTATTAACTCCACCTTCGCATCAAATTCGACACATCATCCATTCCATCTACCTACATACAAACCAATGATCCCTTAGAAGGTGTTTTTCAAAACCTCACTCTAGGGGAGTACCGCTTATATGATGTCAACACATTCCTTACTCCATAAGAGTACAAAAGTCTTCACGAGCACCCTTGCTATGATCACCGTATAGGATAATGCCTCCTTTATGGTCCTCCTCACCTTCATACCAGTCTCACCTATGGGGGACTTGATACTACTACTTACACACCCAAACCACCATCACAAATCCACCCATTTTCCACTGACTTCCAGTCTCTCACCAATCACCATTTTTCCCACACCTTCTTGCACCGATGTGTGTGGAAGGGTTTTAGTTTTGGATTTTACGAGAAAGGCTGCCATACCATTATTCCATGCACCACTCCAAACATAATGACCATAGTGGTATCAACTTTCCTGAACCACCTACCAAATAGGCTTGCATTGAACTCATCAAGGACATCAACCCTTCTCCACCTTCTTCACCCACTCCGCCTTCATCACCACCATCACTGATGGATTCAATGGATCCATAATCTATCCCTCCTAATTTTTTTTTCATAAACACCATTTCCTTGGGGCCTTTGACTTATCAACATGAGGGCGAGGCCCCTTCCACTCTTCCCTTCCTATATCCTAAAATGATTGATGACGATACACCTTTAATTAATGTCGTTTAATCTTAGGATGATGAATCTATACTCACCTACCTTGGTGCAGAAGACTCATTTATTCATCGGTCATTACCCTCTGAGACACAAACCATGTTAAATGAATCGACTATCGAGATCAACATTCATACTCAGGATGACCCGCACATCCTAAAGATCAGCCAATCTTTGGATGTTGCTGCAAACAGGAAGCCATAACTTCTTTTCTCAAAGATCATAACCACGCTTTTGCTTGGTCTTACATATAAATTTATGCTATTGACCCCACTATAGTGGTCCACAATATCATAACCATTCCCGATGCCAAACCCATCAAAAAAAGCTGAGGAAAATGCACCCTCGCATTGCCCTTCTTGTCAAAGAAGAACTTCAGTGCCTTCTTTTCGTTTCCTTCATCTTACCCATTGATTATCCTTGTTGGATTTCTAACATTTTCCCTATCACTAAGGTGACAAGGGGACTTCGCATTTGCATGGATTTCTATGACCTCAACCTAGCATGCCCGAAAGACGACTTTCCTTACTCGATATTGACCAACTGGTTGACCTTACCGCTGGTCATGAGATGCTATCACTCATGGATGGCTTCTTGGGTTATAACCAAATCTTGTTTGTCCCAGAAGATCAACACAAAACCACATTCATCACCCCTTGGGGGACCTTTTGCTACTACGAGTCATGCATTTTGGCCTTACAAATGTTGGTACCACATATTAGCGGGCTATGACTTACATATTCCATTATATCATGCATCATATATTGGAAGATTACGTGGATGATCTCCTAACCAAATCTAAACACCTCTTCGAGCACCTTACTATCCTCAAAACCATTTTTATCGCCTCATTAAATATTGTGTTTTCCTTCTTGACCAAATAAGTGCATCTCTATGGTCCTCTTAGGAAAGCTCCTGGGATTTATCCTTTCCCTGCTTGGTATAGAAGTTGACCTTGCTAAAGTCAAGGCCATTTTGGAAATTCCTCCGCCCACTAACCTTAAAAAACTCCTTAGCCTCAAGGTAAGTTATAGTCTATTCACCATTTCATTTCACAATTATCTCGATCGATGCCAACCATTTCATCATCTACTCAAGAAGGATTTCTCCTTTAAATGGGATGATGACTGTCACAAATCTTTTAAGGCCCTAAAATAATAGCTCCTCCAACCACTGTACTCATTCCACCTAAATATGATCAACGTTTCTACATATACATCTTAACTACCGATCACTCTTTGGGAGCCATGCTCGCTCATCGTGATGAAAAACATAGGGAGCAGGGTTTATTACATAAGTCATACTCTTTTGGATTACGAAACCTGATACAATCATCTCGAAAAATTTTCTTTGCCTTATTTTTCGTTGCCACTAAACTCCGCCATTACCTACTCAACCACAAAACCTATGTTGTGACCAACACTAACCCCTTACACTTCATGTATCCCAAACCTTATCAAAATCAGCATGACGCTCGATGGCTTATGATTTTAGCAGACCTTGACCTCGAATTCATTCATTAAAATTCCATCAAGGGTCAAGATATCACAAACCAATTGGCCGATGTACCTATTTCTCGGGATTAGCCCTCTAATTTTGACTTTTCAGATGAATCAATTACTACCCTTTCCTTGGACGAACCCCCTTACCAAATGACACTCTTCTTCGATGGTTCAAAGTGTTAGCATGGGGGTGGGGCTGGTGTTATCCTCATTCCGCTTGATGGTGAGCCCATGCCTTTGTCTTTCAAACTCGATTTTGAATGCACAAACAATATCACCGAATACAAAGCACTCGTATTAGGTCTCCAAGCCACCTATGCCCTAGATGTCAAATCAATTAACATCTTTGGTGATTCTCAATTGGTCATAAACCAATTCAAGGGTATATACTAATGTTGTAATGAGATGCTTCAAAATTATAAACATCATGTAGACATACTTTTGACCACCTTTGACCATTACACCCTTCAAACCATCCCACGTTCAACTAACAAATTTGTAGATACCATGGCCTGCTTGGCTTCCCAAATACCGCTACCCAATGATTCTAAAATCTTTGTCACCATACAATGAATCCAATCACCTTCTTATTTACTTTGCTTGAAGTTTACTCTATTAGAACCACTACCCCAGACCCAAGTGACCTTTGGTACAAACAATACTCCAACTATCTTTCTCTCTCCATCTTACCTCCTGATCTCACCCGTAATGGACAATGCACCTTCCTTAAAAAATTCTCTCGTTACGTCATCATGGGGGGCCTCCTCTATAATCATGGATTTGATGGTATTCTCTTATGATGCCTCACAAGTTATGAAATTCATTATACCATTAAGGAGGTTCATGATGGCATCTATGGAGGTCACTTCAGTGGCCTTGTTGTTGCTAAGTGTATTCTTTAGCTAGGCTATTACTGGTTGACCCTTAACTATAATTGTTGTGACTACGTAAAACATTGTGTAAAATGCCAACAACATGCCAATCTTCATCATACACCCAGTCACTCCTTACATGTCACTTGTGATCTTTGGCCATTCTCTCAATGGGGTTTGGATCTTGTCAGAGAAATCAATCCCCATTCTTTCCAGTGCCATCAATGAATCATCACTGCTACCGAATACTATACAAAATGGGTTAAATCCATACCACTCATCTCCACAAAAGATGAGAAAATGTGTGAGTTCATCAATCATCACATCATTTGTCACTTTGGTGTTCCTCATCGCCTCATCACTAATAATGGAAAATAATTCAAAAACAAAACCCTACAAAAACTTTGTGACACCTTCAGCATTCAGCTTAGTTTCTCATCACCTTATTACCTACAAACTAATAGCCAAGCTGAATCCACTAATAAAACCTTAAATAAAATTCTTATGAAAGTGGTTAATGATACTAGGAAGGATTGGCATACGCACATTCCTTTTTCCCTGTGGGCATACCGCACTAGTATTCGCACTTCCACTACCACCACACCATTTTCTCTGGTCTACGGTACCGAGGTGTTTTACCTCTCAAAGTCTAGATTCCCTCACTCCACATTTGTCTCCATGACATGCTCAATGATGATGACTTTCATCAGGACCGTTTAGAACAACTAGAATTATTAGATGAATGTCATCTTAACGCTCTTAACACTTCAGATCACCTTCAAGTTTACCAAAATGTATCAAATAACGTGCCTGACCTTGAAAAAAAATCATGTCCATGACCATACATTGTACATTGACTCATACTTATGGATCAGGTGCTTATCATTTATCTTCACTCGATGGTAAACCCGAACCTGAGCCCCTTAATACCTTGCATCTTCAACCATTCTATTGTTGACTTTTAGTCCTACCTCACCTTTTGTCTCTTTCCATGCTCATCCCTTGAGTGCTATCCACTTTATACATACACCTTACCCAAGATTAAAAAAGAATCATGTGAGTACCTGTCACTTGTTATCTTCTCTTGAATATGTGTACCATGACGCTACACATAGCATGATTCTCATGGATACTTTTCATCTACCTTTAGATGAGATCCCATGGTCATTTCACCCTACTTTTTGAACAAGAATCTTATTCTTCACCTTGGTCTTGTCCATGAATTCAAATCCCTCACATGGGACCCAACTCCTTGAGTCAAACTTCTAATATAAAAGATGACTCCCTCAAAAAATAAAATATTCCTCTCGACAATCACTGCTATAAATAGACTACTCCCTTGAAGGACAGCTATGTAAATCCCAAAACAAAAAAAAAAAGGAAAAAAAAGGAAAATAAAGGGAATTTAAAGCTTCCCACATCGATCAGCTTCAGCGAAGACCTCAAGGAGTTAAATTCCTCATCCTATATAGACTTCCCACATCGATCAGTCTATCTCTAATACAAGTCAAAAAAAAACTTTTTAGTCATGGACTTGCCCATTATGACCTCGGATCTCTTGCTCAAGAGCATGCTACCTCATACCATGTAACAAATCAACCACCTTTCACCCTTCTCACCATTCCCACTCCCATTTCCTACTGCCTCAAGGGACCTCTCGAAACCATGACATTTGGTGATCATGTGACTACTTTTCACCATAGAACAATCAATCATGTAATGTCTTTAGGGTCTTACGTTCATCACCTACTCCAAGGTATGATCTACTCGGTATGATCCTAACCAATCAAGTGGCTTTATTTCCCCTCTTATCTTTTAACCGTCTTTATTATGTTTTGATTACCTTATACAGGACTTGGTCCTCGATGCTTACCTTTGGGGTAATCTCCTTCTTCTTTCACCACAATCGACCTCACCTACATCAATTTACCTATAACCCACCCACACCTAACATACCTAAACCCAACCCAAACCATCCCTACATATTCTTTCCCCTAGCTTATGGGAGAACTACATCGGCCTGAGGTCCCTTTTCGCTGGGACTATGTAGGCAACACTCTGAGGGCATGGGGCCCTTGGAGGTTAGCTCAGCCACTCTCTACCCTAAAAAATTCATCTTTCATCTTCCTCACATTACATCATACCCTACTTAGTTTCCCTTTTATATCCAACTTTGAAAATTAAACCACATACATAACAAGTTGCTTCATATTTTAATCCTCATCACAACACACATTTATTATGCCTACCATTTCACTATCATCATTATGCATAGATTATACCACATCTCACATATGACCCATATTATCATTCATTGCACAAAATAATAACTCACAACTTCACCTACTTTGAACTCAACCATGCCTCAACCACCAACCTGACTCAACCATGCCTATGACCTGACTCGATCCATGCCTAAACCAACTTGACTCAACCATGCCTAATCCAACCTAACTCGATCCATGCCTAAACTAGACCTGACTCAATCCATGCCTAAACCAACTTGACTCCATCATGCCTAACTCACCTAATTTCCATCCATATCAAAACAAAAATCAAAAATCTCATCAACGCACCAATAAATCAAAAGTCTCATCAAAACATCAACAAATCAAGAATCTCATGTATCTCATCATATAAATAAATGTGTATCTCAATACAATATACATGGCTATCTCATCATGTCCATCATCTCAAAATCGTCGGCACGCAGTGATACTCAATACAAAATGTCCTCGACATGCAGTTGATCTCATATACACTAAAATAATGAAACAATACAAAATCTCTTCGGCACGCAGTCGGTATATGCTCAAAATATACAAAACCTCTCATACATCCTCACTATCTTTAGCATGCAGGCCAATATGTGATAAAAAATATAACTATCTCTCAGCACACAGGCCGGTATATATCACAAAAATGACTATCATACATCAAATATCAAAAGCCCCATATTAGGCATCTTGGCGGATGTCCTCCATCTCTGTATCGCCTGTACCCTCTACCTCCTGGGTCCCTACTGGCACCTCACCGAGAACCGGTCTCAATGCAAAGCAGTGGTAGCCTCTCCTTGCTCTAGTATCATAGCTCGATGGCCCTCTGTGCTCTCCACACTATGAGTGCGGGATCTCATCCTCTCACTCGACACTGTTATGCCTGGTACTCTCCATAGGATAGAAATTCTATCCTAGCCGCCATCAACTGGTCCTGGTAGTATCTGGCCTCACCTAGGGCATCCCGTAACCTAGATATAGGCATGGTCTATGGTGGTCCCATAGGTCTCGGCCCTATACCTGTCCTGTAGAACCCTATCCCACTCCTTCCTCTGAACTGGGACCCGGTCCCGGTGCTTGTGGTGGTGCCCCCTACCCCTGTGCTTGTATCTAGGCCTATAAGACCCCAATTTGTGCTTGGGATATGGCCAACTGGCCTGTAAACCTACCACATATGCCTGTAAGGCCACCACCTAACCATCACCCTCATCTCCATCTCCATCCCCACCGGCCATCTGGGCTTATAAACTAGCCACATGTACATGTAGCTCGGCTACCTTTGCCTCTCGTGCTTCCAAAGCATTGTTCAGACTGTACCCAACTAGGTAATCGTAGAAGCCACCGCCCCCGTAGGGCATCTCTACACCATCATGGTGGCTAGATCCAGCTACCCTCTTGCCTCGAGTGGTATGGCTCATAAATGAGCCACCAACCACTGTCTAAACCTATTTGTGTACCCGACATCATCTATCCACCGGTCCACTACCTGCTTCCTCTGTCTTGCAGTGCAGCAACCTGCGGCTGTGGTAGAGGTAAGGACCTCTCCATGTCATCTCTCTGATACTATGGGAAGGGTGGAGGTACATCCTATAATAGCCTGAACTACCACCAAACTCTATCCACCGGGATCATCTCGTGCTCCCGGCATGGCGACCTTGTATCCATCTCAAAATTTGGAGCTCAGCTAGCTCCTCATGCATATGCCTATATGAGGGGAATCCCACATATGGCCTCCATATAATGTCCACTCTGGACAACCCCTCCAACAACTACTAGAAATAGGCCACATCATGTGTGGGCCTGTCAGATCTCCACTCCCCAATAGCCGGCACCCATCACCTGTACCCCACCCACACAAATCTCAATGGGAATGCATCAACTCGGGGAATCCCTACTGCCACACACAAGCTATGTGCTCATAAGCCCAAAGAGTGTAGTAAGAAGGTACAACATAGGTTGAACCTGCACAGCCACCCATATGCCCATAACTCTCTATATACCTGCACTAGGAATGATGGAGCCTAGGCAAAGCGGGTCTCCTCTATCATCATGTCATGGAGTACCCCATCAAGTATAAGAGAAAACATCCACCATCTACATCGAGATAGTACGAAGCAACACACTACCTCCATCAAAAGAACCACTAGCCTCATCTCCTTTGGACAGGCTAGGTACATCTCTCCATATCGAATGCTGGCACTATGGAATGTCATCTCGGCCATCCCCTCGCCAAACACTATTAGCATCATCTCCTTTGAGGCCTCGGAGGAGAACGTGTTGGTCGCAGAATCCCATCTATCGATGAGTGTGACCATCAAACTAGGCTTCCAGACTACATGCCGGTATCATCAGACTCCACTCAAGCCAACCACCTCCACATGCTATAGCTCCTTCGAGGTTACTGCACCACAAATGTCACGAGTAGAGGTGGAACCCTATCCCACATGTGTAGCTGATCTCTCCCTTACATCCAATACAAACAAAACATTAATCTACATTTATCATACCCATACTCACCTATTATCCTTTTCCCGCACCCTATTTTAACCCTACCCATCTCAACCACCTCTCCCACATCCCTTTTGGACCTTTTTTCCCCAAACCCGACCGATGCCGATTCCTTTAATCGACCCCCTGTCACCACCTTTTATCGGCATCGGTCACCTATTTGGTGACCACCACCACACTTGACCAACACCAATCACTATCGTGGTAAAACCCATGCTCCCAAAACCTCTCAAAACATCCCCCTCGCCCCCTTTTACGCAATAAAATTACCTAATCCTCCCTTGACCTCATCCCATCCCCTCCTCTCCCATTTATTACCCTCCCCATTCCTATTTTACCCACTTTTCCCCCATTCCCAAATTTTATTCTTTTCCCCACCCCAAAAACCAAAAACCAAAACTACAACCACAATTTGTAAATCACCTAATCTATTTAACCAACTACAACTAGAGTTGGACACTTACCTCATCATGTCTACCGTCGTCTCGGTGGCACATTTGGTTGGTGCACCAGTGGCCCACAAGATCCCTCTCTAGCCTCTGCCATCACCAAATCACTACCCGCAACCAAATCAAATCACTCACACTAATCCTATGGACCCGCTTCTCACCAACCAATCACCCGTCGTTCACACCGCCAACTCAATGCTCTATTTCATCTAGACACTTCTTTCTCTTTTCTCTCTCTTTTGTCATTTTCTCAAATCACAATATGACAAATGAATAATAAAAAACATGGATTTTTTGTTTTTATAACAAACCCAACCTAACCGATGCTAGTTTTCCTTTACCGGCATCGGTCACCCTCTCTTGCCCCAATTCAACATTTTACCCTATTACCCCGCCTATAATCCTTTTTTTTCCACACCTCCCCTTTAGCCTTTACCCTGACTAACTACCTCACCTACCCTTTACCCTGACTATTTACCTCACCCTCTTGACCTCATCATTTACTACCTACCTTTTTCTTCCTTTGGGGACTCCTTATTTTACCCATCCCTCGGCCTTACCCGTGCCGTGACCTAGATTTTTGGCCCTGGACCATCGCTAGTGACCTTTGACCTCATGTGTTTGCTATACCTTGCGGCACTGTTACCTATGTTGATTGACCTAATGACCTTACCTAGCCTATTGTTGTGACCATTTATCCTGACCCTACCTTTGGTGTACCGGAACATACCTAAACATTCTTACACCTAACCTACATTGTGCTTCCTGACCATATCCTACACCTTGGATACCGGAATCACTTCACCCTTGTTTGGATAAACCTATCGACCTTAGACGATGTAGATTTTTCCAACTCTTCAACCTAGTAGCATGCTTTGTAGTTTATACATGTGTGTGTGTTGTCGATCACACTACCTTTGACCCTGACCCATTACCTAGATTGCCCACATATACCTTTAACACTTTCTTCCATTAACCACCTTCCCCTTTCTCACATTTACCTTTTATCAAACCACTCACCGATTCTTCCTTTGGCCTTGTCAATTCTTGGTTTGAGGGGGATCACCTTCACCCACACATGGGGCAACCACATCTTATTTTTGTTAGCATCGCTTACCAATACAAGCTATGCAACAAAAAGGGGAAAAATGTAGACACTAAAATTAGGTCACACTCCCTTTGGTCCCTCAAAAATGAAAACCTTCATCACATTCACCTAGCCATGGCCCCCTTCACCTCACTAATATTAATTTAATTAATCTAATTAAATTAATTCATTATCCTCACCATATTTATTATTTAAATATCTTAATTTAGATAATATCCACACATACACCTCACCTAGACACCTCATCAAGCCAACTCACGCTAAGACCTATTCTCAGTAAGTTTCCATAACTAACTAAGACTTACCCAAACCCTAAAAATCAATGCCTACATTCTCTCTAACCACATTCCCACATGCATACAAGATGCTTCCAGTCTAATCTATGGGTTAACAACATGAGATCCCAAAAAATCAAGAGGATCTCCCTAGTTTAGTAAACCTAGGAAATCCCACCTTGACCGACACTGGTTACCCTTAACCGTCACCGGTTAAGTAGGAACCACCATCGGTCACCTTTTAATCCCCAAAAACCTTATTTTGAAGGTTGGCAGAAGGTTGGAAAACATTGGGAACTTTCCTAAGAGATATCACATCTTCTGAGAACAAATTTCAGTGAGAACATGCATGCAAGGAAGGAGATCAAGCATTTTCTCCTACCCAGCCATCCAACAATCACCCCAACAAGGAGTTGATCCAATCAAGCAAGAAGGAGAGCACATGCAGCCCATGTAGGATCTTTCCAACATTTGGTGATCCTCAACAGCATTTAAACCCTTACCAACACCTTCACTTATCACTCACAGGCACCTAGGACCAGAATCCAAGTAAGTGGAATGTTGTACTCCTCTGGTTCATTTCATTTCATCATTATATTGTCACCCTTTGTTCTCTTGGCCATCCACAGACCTCCGTTAATACTCACCCCTCCATATACCCATTAAAACCTCACCAAATCCCTCCCAAACCACCTAATACCTCATCCGAACCAACCAAAGTCCTTTGTGCAATCACAAAGGAGACCCAAAACCCATTCTATGGCATTCCAAGAATTCCATAAGAATCGCACCTGATACACCCAACCACCATCGGTCTCGTATTTTCCCATACAACTGTTGTATATATTTCCCCCACAGGCAAACATTGATTAACGAAGGGAAATCGGGTTTACTGTGGAGAAACATGGTGGAACAACATGTCGGGTGGTCTCAAAACTCGACATCCAAGAAAATATGTATTCAGGTCTCAAAAACCCGCCAACAAAGAAAATATGTCGTCGGGCCTCTAAAACCCGACATCAAAGGCAAATCAGGTTTCGGGTTTTGGGAAACATGAAACATGAAGCATGTAGATCGCAAAGGATGTCCCGATGCTCAAGGGTTCCGCAAACCGGAAAACAAAGGAATCGGGTTTTGGTGGCACAGGAACATGTCGGGGGGTCTCCAAAACCCGACATCAAAGGAACATGTTGGGGGGTCTCTAAAACCCAACATCAAGGGAAAGCGGGTTTCGGAGTCGGGAAACAAGTCGAGAAAGCATGGGGCGAAAGCATGTCGAGCCACCTTCCAAACCCGATGCATATGCAAGTCATACCCCCGAACGCGAAAACAAAGGAAATTTGCTAATAGCAGCAGATGCGGGTTTTGGGAAAGCACGAACATCAAACACATGCCGCGGTGTCCTCCAAGCCTGATGCGGATGCAGAGGAGAGTCCCTAACCCAACTCGAACGGGCTCGACGCGGAAATATGACAGTTCGTCATTTTGGGTCGTTGAGGTTCCCACCTACCGCCATGATGAGGAGTTAGGCACCGTCTTGGAGGTGGTTGGGAAAATCTTGATTTTCTCACTTCTCCATCTCTTTCCCTTCTATAAATTGTAAAGGATGGGATTTTTCTCAAGGTTGGACATTTCTACTTTGCATCCTCCCTTCTCTCCTACTCGCAAGAGGATTTGTGGAGTTTTCAAACCTCCCATATGGACTGTACTACGCTTTTTGCCTTTTGGCCATCAGTAATGTATTAAATCGATTCTTGGGCAATATATGTGTGTCTCGTGGTTGCTTCTAAACCCTCTTACATATTTATTACACAATTTTCGATATTTTATTGCATTTTGGCTATCTCGTGCATGGTGTTGTGTTACATCTCGTGTGGTTCTGTGTTTATTTTGCAAAGCAAATGTTCAACATTCCTCGGTGCATCACCTCCTTAGCTTAGGTTTGTTTTTATGCATTTCTCTCTCCCTATCTCCTTGGTAGTTAGATTAGGTATTTTGGGTAAACCTCTGCGTTTCATTGGTGCATCTGAATAGAGGAATAGGAGCCGGCCTTCATCCAGAGAGATTTTCCGATTTCGCGAGGTCCCACACTTGGGAAAAGCTCCATGTTGTGCAATCACACTGAGACTTTCAACCCATCACGTTGCGAGTCCTGGGGTGCTACGTTTCGACACCCAACAGTTTTAGCACGCTGGTGGGACCTTAGAGGTCTTCCACTTCATCTTTGTAGGTTGGTGTGTTCCTGTGAAGATTTCAGCCTTTGGAGGCACTTGCAAACACATCTGGTGACTCCATCTAGTCAACAACCCATCTCTGAAGTTGCAGACCTTTCTTTCCATTCATTTTCATTCTTTTCTATCCATTCTTCCTTCCATCTCTTCCATCATTCTTTCATTCTATGAAGTTGTGCAATCATGACTTCATTTCCATCATGGAATTCACATCAACAACAGCAGTATATTCGACCTCCAACATGTTTTACAAATCCTCCAGATCAACATTTTGAGTAGATTCAAGATCAGTATGCATACCCATATGAGCAGCAGTGCCAAAGTCAGTTTGGCTATGGAGCCTTCCAAGAGCAAGAGTATGCATACAATGAAGACCATCAGATGCAAGATGCTGGTCTGTTGGAGAAAATCCAAAAGATGGAGGTAAACATAGTGCAGTCCAGGGCTCAGGCACAGATGAAAGCATTTGGAATCGGTTGCAGAGCACCTTGTCCATGGGTGGGACCTTTTCCAAGGCATTACAGCCCTCAGGAGAAGCTTGACTTCATGATTGCAATGCTGCCTTTGCTTGCAAAGTGGATTGAAGAAATAGAGGTGTATGAGAGGAGTATTCAACAACCTTGCCAACGAGTAAGCACACCTTCTCATGCCTTTTCTTTTCCTCTTTCCCAATCTGTTTCATCTCAGCAGTGTCAAGCTTTAAACTCTCCATCTGCTGTCCCAAATGTTGATCCCATGTCTCCATCTCTCAGTCTTCCATCCCATCTCAGTTTTTCCGCCCTCTTCTCTTCCAAATCCAAACCCTCCACAAGAGCTAAATGAAATACCCCCTCCTCCAAAGAAACAAGAGGTTTCACCTCCTCCACCACCACAAAAAATTGTAAAATCAGTTGAGCTACAACCCATCCCTCCTCTTGCATTCCCAATTCCATGTGGGGAAGAAGAAATTGCAAAAATCAGCCATGCAGGACAGCAAGAAGAGGAGCCCGACAGAAAAGAAATGACAGACAACTTGAGGAGTTGGGCTGCTAAATTTGGGATAACAAAGATCCCCTTGATGGTTAAGCCTACAGAAGAGGCTAGGGTTGGAGAACAGGTGGTGGTTAGGACTGATTTTGTTGCAGCAGAAGAAGAAGATCTTGCAGTCCCAACTTGTCCTCTAGAGCAGCAGATTGAAGAGTTTGACTTGACAAACTTCATGCTGGAGGAAGAGTTCAATCAAGAGCAAGATTGTCTTCAAACATTGGAGGAAGGAGAAGTTGCTCCAAATCCAAAAGAAGAGGAGCACAATCTAGCTGTGGAAGAGAAAATTGCGGATCCAAGGGCTTTGAGCACAAAGCAGGCTACAGGAGAACCTTCAGTTCTTCTTTCTACTTCATCTCTCTCTAGCTCCAATGTCGAAGAGGAGTTTGATCTCTCAAACTCAATGTTGGAGGATGAAGGAAACCATGGTGGTCAAATTATAGATCAAGAAGACACCATGGAGGAAGTTGAACATTTGCAGTAGGACAGTCATGAGGTAGTTTATCTGTCAGATTTGGAGGACTGTTTTGATGGAGAAGAGCCGGTTGAGTTTCCACCATTCTCTCTTTCATCATCCACATTCCAAACACAAGAGTCTGTTGTCATGAAGGAGAACATTCATTTGCAGCAGCCTGCATCTTATAATAGCTCTTCGGAATCAAGATTGGAAGATTTTAATCTTTCATGTTCTTCATTGGAGGAAGAGAAAGGACAAAGGAATTTCACCATTTCTTCCACACCATCCATTCAGGAGGGTCTACAAGAGAACTCCATTTTTGGAGTTGAAAATCAGAGCTATGGGCATATCAAACGGATCAGACCTTGCCCAATCAGGTATTTGGCTTCATTGGAGCCAAAGGAGAAGCCACAACCAGTCATGCTTGCTTCTAAGCATGAGGGTGAGCTAAAAGTACCAAGGATCAGCTGCCATACCTCTTCAATCCAAATGCAGAGCAACTAAAAGAGGTATTGGATTTGTTTTCAGTTGACACCTTGATGATTTGGGTAGAAGACCAGCTTCTTGTTGATTTTCCACTCATCCTAACAGCCATGATCAGCTCCAAATCAATTGCATGGCTACCACTTTTGAGAAAGGGAAGCTATTTCTCATAACCAATTGCAGGGTTTGTTTAGCTTGCTTTTGCTTCTAGTTAGAGTAGAGTAGGTAGGTTTGCTTTCAGTAGAAGAAGTGCTTGTGAACACTCTGCATGTTTCATTTTGGAGCATGTATGATTTTCAGTTCTGTACATAGTTTTGGTGTTGCTGGTTCTGCACTTGCACAGCTTCGTTTCTTGGCATTTTGGTAAGAACAACTCCCAGTTCAATGGGTTTCAAGTGGCTCAGGAGGAGGTTTTCAAAGATTTCAGGTTGGTTTTAGGGTTGCTTATGACTCCATGCCCAATGGATCGCTAAAAGGCCATTGATCTTCTACCTAGCAGGCAGGTAACCCCGTGAGTCGCCAAATTGTTGTATATATTCCCCCGGAAAACATTGATTAACGAAGGGAAATTAGGTTTACCAGTGGAGAAACATGGTGGAACAACATGTCGGGTGGTCTCAAAACTCGACATCCAAGAAAATATGTATTCGGTCTCAAAACCCGCCAACAAAGAAAATATGTCGTCGGGCCTCTAAAACCCGACATCAAAGGCAAATCAGGTTTCGAGTTTCGGGAAACACGAAACATGAAGCATGCAGATCGCAAAGGATGTCCCGATGCTCGAGGGTTCCGCAAACACGACAACAAAGGAATCAGGTTTCGGTGGCGCAGGAACATGTCGGGGGGTCTCCAAAACCCGACATCAAAGGAACATGTTGGGGGGTCTCTAAAACCCGACATCAAGGGAAAGTGGGTTTTGGAGTCGAGGAAACAAGTCGGAAAAGCATGGGGCGAAAGCATGTCGAGCCACCTTCCAAACCCGATGCATATGCAAGTCATACCCCCGAACCCGAAAACAAAGGAAATTTGGTAATAGCGGCGGATGCGGGTTTCGGGAAAGCACGAACATCAAACACATGCCGCGGTGTCCTCCAAGCCCGATGCGGATGCAGAGGAGAGTCCCGAACCCGACTGGAATGGGCCTGACGCGGGAAATATGACAGTTCGCCATTTTGGGTCGTTGAGGTTCTTACCTACCGCCATGATGAATGGAGTTAGGCGCAGTCTTGGAGGTGGTTGGGAAAATCTCGATTTTCTCACTTCTCCATCTCTTTCCCTTCTATAAATTGTAAAGGATGGGCTTTTTCTCAAGGTTGGACATTTCTACTTTGCATCCTCCCTTCTCTCCTGCTCGCAAGAGGATTTGTGGAGTTTTCAAACCTCCCATATGGACTGTAACACCGTTTTTTGCCTTTTGGCCATTGCAATGTATTGAATCGATCCTTGAGCGATATATGTGTGTCTGTGGTTGCTTCTAAACCCTCTTACATATTTATTACTGTCAATTTTTGATCTTTTATTGCATTTTGGCTATCTGTGCATGGTGTTGTGTTACATCTGTGTGGTCTGTGTTTATTTTTGCAAAGCAAATGTTCAACATTCCTCGGTGCATCACCTCCTTAGCTTAGGTTTGTTTTTATGCATTTCTCTCTCCCTGTCTCCTTGGTAGTTAGATTAGGTATTTTGGGTAAACCTCTGCGTTTCATTGGTGCATCTGAACAGAGGAATAGGAGCCGGCCTTCATCCGGAGAGATTTTCCGATTTCGCGAGGTCCCACACTTGGGAAAAGCTCCATGTTGTGCAATCGCACTGAGACTTTCAACCCATCGCATTGCAGAGTCCCAGGGGTGCTGCGTTTCGACACCAACACAACCTGCAACAATGACCTATCCACCTAATTCCACATCACCCTTATTCACTTGTGATCTATCTGAGACCTCTGTCAAACCTACAGAGACCCAGAACTAGCTACTTGACCTTTGGATCTTATTTTAACCTAGCCTATTAGATTAGATATTTCTTATTGTGTTTCAAGTGAGATACCTAAATCATTTCAAATTACAATAGGATTTATTTTACTACTCGCATTAAATTGTTTTAAATAGTGGACTGACAACTGTCTAGGAAGTATCACACTTCTCGATCTAGCACACGCTAGGCAATTCACTACACATATTATTTAACTTTTTTTTGGTGGTCTTGCTTTCCATTACAAGTAGTTCCTCCTAGCCAAAAGGAAGCTCTCACGATCAATGTGGATTCAGAAGTCATACGCGTACAACAACCCATCAACCAACATTTGAATAGGTATTCCTCCTATGCCCATTACCCTATCTATTTCGTCAATATTTCAAAGAAACATCTAAGAATCAGGTGAAACAACATGTATGATTTATATTTGTATAGGGATGTGTCCATATTACTCCATAAAAATGTACCGACTCTCCAATGTTCACATTAAGGGGATTTGCGGTTATCTGTAATAGTTGAAAACTTCACTTCAAACAAATGCAGAGAAACTAAAATCAATCAAGGGAGCAATTTTACTGATTCTTCAATTTTATACTCTCACAAAACAAGTTGTAAAGTTTCCTTATGAGAGTAGGAAGGTGCAAGGATCAACTAACGGCTACAAGTAAGAAGAAATGAAACTTCAACTACTCTAGAATCAAGGTTTAGATCAGCTCATGATAAAGATATAGACTCCATGCCCAATAGATAGATGCAAACAATGGGTTCGTCCCAATTATTAGGCTAATGGTCCCCCGTGAGTCACCAAAACTGTTATCTAATTTCCTCCACCGCCCACTAAAATTAGATAACAAGCAGATTCCTACTAAAATTTACCAAGAAGTTATGAGACTCTTGCATATTTGATTCACTTGAAGGGCCAATCCTTTGGTGATATGGGAGAAATACTTAGCTAAATCAAAGATGAGAAACTAAGTTGGGAAAAGCCAACTCAAGAAGATTAACACTCTTTTCAGATGATGTTAAGTGTCAACCTGGTGCAAGTTCAGAAATCAAAGAGGGGAATGAAGCCTCAAAATCCTGTGGGGCTTACACATGGAGTCAAATGTAAGGGTTCCACCCAAGAAAAATTCTTTGCATTAATATGCAGAAGATCTAGTACTTACTTAAAGAAGAGTAGAGCTCTCGTGAACGATGCCATGTGTCGAAAAACACACTTCCAAAAGAGACAAAGAAAAGTAAAGACCCTTGAGATGCACTTGGCCTCAACATGTATCTCGTAAAAAATGGGCTCCAGTGTTCAAAGCATGTTGCAAACTATTGGTGACGGGCCAAATACCATGTATGGGAAATTATGAAACCTACCTAAAAGTTTTAAAATCTCGATCTTTTCAAAAGGTAAGAGGCAAAGGGTCATTCGGCTCATCTTTTCAACAACAGAGTTAATGCAAAGTTCCATGTAAAGAGTGTGAACCTATGAATACTTAATTTGTTCACCTACACTCAAAGGGTCATTTTAATAGAACAACATAAAAATAGGTGCCACCGGAAATCATGAGCCCAGAACTTGATGCATAAATTTTAGATATGTAATAAATATTTGAAAGGTGAGTCTACTTCAAGGGAGTTGGTTGCAAAATAGTTAAGAGGTGTATTAAATGGGTATGAATCTCACTCCTTGAAAAAAGGTCATGGGGAAGTGTGAGATAGATCTTGCAAATCTACTTCTGTCACTTCACACCATTTACCATAATTGAAAAGCAGTTGGAAAATGGTTTAGGAATTATCTTCTTATCTTCTTCTCATCCTATATATTGTAATCAAAGGTTTTATAACAAAAATTATTCATATCGGGAGTTAGTTAATTCTTCTTTCCTATCTCAGTTCCTCTTCTGTAAAAGGTAGAGGTCTGGAACTCTAGCCTTCTCTTTGAGATTTTGTAATAGTGCTCTTCTTGCCTCTTATCTATTGTAATATTGTGCATACTTCTTGGAGTAATATAATATGCCCTGTGATGCATTTTTTCCATCCTTTGTATATTTGTATTGTCTTTGATATCCTTTATTTCGATGTTGGTATATTGTGCATGTTTATAATGTTATTATTGTTTTCAAAAGTTGTGTTTAAGTAGTTTGAAGTGGGGTTATTTATGAATTTTCTATGGCATATGGTGCATTTTATTCACCATTTTAATTTCTCACCCTTTCCCAATTTAAGAAGTTGTATTCGTGACTAACTTCTTCCCTTTTCGGTGCATCGCCTTATTTATTTTTACATTTATTTTAAGTTATCTCTTAACCCTATTTCACACAACATAGAAAACATAGCTTCTTTAAACTATGGAGGTTACCTTAGGGGCACATCCCAATAATATAAGGTATCCAATGACTCGATGGTTCATCCAGTAAAGATAATAGTCAAATGCTCCCAATAATCATGTCACATCAATTTGGTATGTGACTACTCCTTTATACCATCTTGGTCTATACCCTTATTTTTAGGAACTAATAACTTTTAGGTGGGGCCGACATATCACCATGACCTCAACCATACAAATATGGAAATCCTAAAGATTCTTATACAATATCCAATCATAAATGTTTATGAATTAATCAAAATTGGGTCACAACACTTCACTTTCTATCAACTCAAGCTCCTAGCTAGGGTTTCCTTCCCGTTGTATGTTTGTGTGTTTCCTTCTTCCGATCATTCTTTCTCAAAGTTGTAAATGACTCCACAAGGCCCAATGGATAACACACTAGACAATGAATTACCAAGTCTAGAGATTGAGATTCTAGATGCCCATGTCATGTCCCCAAGCTAGAGCTAGTTGTTGTCACCCTCAAAATATCCCCCATCATTTTAAAATTCAAATTCAAAAATTTTAAGCTCACACCTCTAGAAGTATTCAATTAAATTTGGAATTCAAAAAGATAGATAAATTCATGCTTTGAAGTTGTTTAAACTCTCAAGTCTCGCACGTTTTGATAAATTTTCTGTTTCCCTGTCTAGATGCGTGAAAATTTTATTGTTATCCTCATTTAAATGAAATTTTCAATATTTCTATGGCCATGGATTGTCTAACCTTGTATTGTTTTAAATTCCTTGGTTCATAAAAGAAATTTGAAAATTGGGCAAAAAATGGTGGAGCTTTCTTCTTCTTTGCATTTTTCCACAGTTGTGAATCACCGACGCGTTTTCTTCCCCATCAAATTTTGGCCCATTATCCATGGGTACGTGGAAATATATAATTGGATATGGTGAAAAGGAGAAAAGTTGTAAAAGTGAAGCACAACCTCGCGCGTGCATCCGTGTGATGCCACATGTTGGTGCCTACATTGAAAATTCAAAGTGGGGAGGTGGATCATTGGAGCCTTCTCGCTTTTGAGTCTCTTTTTAAAAAGGTGAAAAATTCATCAAGTGACCAACAACTCGATCATACTAAGAGGGAAAAATCTAAATGTTGATCCCGCATCAAAAGAATCAAAGCAGGGAAGTGGGTTGGCAGAGAACTTTGAGGTTTTTTTGTAAAAAGGGATAAAAGTCATAAATCAAGCTTGTGATTCCGTCACCAATCAAGTGAATCCATGTGTCAAGATTCTATATAAAGTAGAAGGGTAGACCAAAAATGTAAAAATTCCAAATCTCTATAAAGTCACAAAATGCAAAAGGCATCCTCCATGCCCACTCCAATAAATTTCTCCCACGTGGATGGCTCTGGTTTAAAGTTTCAAAGGCAAGATGAATGGTTTAAATTCAAAGATACAAAATGAGTGTAATGAATGCATTATGAAAAGTCTTTTTTTTTCCACCATTGGCATTTCTTTGCCAATCAAGAATCTGAATGGACACGAATGATTGAAAATATTGTAAACCATTTCTTGCTAACAAAGAAGAATTTGTAACCGTTTCTTGTAAGATATTTAATGACTTCTTCATGTCATTGTTAAGGGGTTGGAAATTGATCTTGTATACTCGAGAGTGCATTGTACCTGGAGAAAGCAAAGGAAATAGCCATTTTTCTTCTATTCTGACACCATGTACAACTTGTGTTTAAACAATCAATACAAGAAGAAGGAGTTTCTTTCTTTCTTTGACTAAGGGGTTTCTTGATACTTTGTGATCAATGAATTCTATTTGGTCTTGTTGTTATTTGTAGAGTTGTTTCTTCTCATGAATGCATGTGTTGAAGTTTCTAACTAGTGCATGTAGGAATCTGATTTTCTACCTGCAACATTAGTTCTCCTACCTCTTTTCTCACTCCCTTTCCCACCTTCATAGAAAATTCCCCCCTTACAGATAACTGCAAGCATTTTCCATAGGGTCAGTGGAGTGCCCCTATTGGATCTCTAGCCAAAAGGCCACCACAAAAATCCTTGCTTTCTCACACATGCACACACAGAAGCTACATCGGTCAAGTAGAGGGACTTAGATTCCCAGAGTGTTAGAAAGGAATTCACAAATTTTTCCACCTGAAAAATTTCCTCGCCAACAAATTTTGGTGCCCACCGTGGGGAAAATTTAGCAGCATCTACACCTGAATGTGACCGCAAGGTCAAAAATTCAAAATTCAAAAAAGAATTTTTTTGGAATTTGAATGGCTATATGAGCCACATGGATTCAAATCATGTCTATTTCAGACACCCTCTTGTTGAAAGACACAAATTGGTATTCCACATCCAAGAAGACATTGTTTTAGATTTGAGGGAAGCTATCTGGAATAATAGACAAAGTTCTAATCACTACTTCATTACCATGAGAATTCTAGACCTTGAAGAAGAACGTGTTGCTGAATTAGAGAGGCAAAGACAAATTCTAGCACCACAAAGAAGATCATATATTTTCAAGCTAGCAGATAGAAGATACACCCAACAATAGAGACAAGGGGGACAAACTGATCCCATTTTTGAGGAACTTCAAAGGAGACAAGAGCTACTTGGAATCAGGAGGCTTCCTTTTCAAGAAGATAGTCACGTTGGGAACTTGAGTGTTGCCAATAATTTGGACAATGAATTTCCAGACATCAATGAGAACCTTGAAGATTTCACCGACGTAGAGACCGAAGAATAAGCTAGAGAAAGAGAAATAAGATCGAAAGAGGAAATACGATCTCAACTCGAAGAAATCGAAAGACTTCAAGCCAAGGAAGATGAAAGAGCAGAGTGTAAGTGCAACCTTAGTAAGGTTGGAAGATAGAAATAGAAATAGAATGGGGGATAGTGATTATGAGGCTGGTAGGCCTAATGTACCATGGGGATGAAACATCGGTCCACTGGATCTTGCTCAACCACTCCATGAGCTACCGAGAGGCTCGAGAAAAAACATCCCAAAATGTAGAGGGGATGGTTCTCAACTCCCTAAAGAGCATGTAGCATAATTTATCACTACTTGTGGTTTTTTGGGTGTTGAGGATGAATATGTGTCAGTCGACTCTTTGTGGAGTCACTTCAAGAGAAATTTTTCGAATGGTTCTACATGCTACCCCAAGGTTTGTCACCTATTGGGAAGATATAAGAAGTGCATTCAAACACAAAGTTAAAGAAAATGGAAGATTATCAAGATCTCTTGGTCTAATTAGTACAAATGAAAAAAGAAACCTCTAAGTCAATGAGAGAGTTTGTAGCAAGATATAACAAAGTGATAATAAAATCCACAAGATGTGGTGCCTCCTAAAAATAATTTTAAGAGATTCTTCATCAACTCTTTACCACTAGAATTAGGTTTCTTCCTTAGAAGAACCCAACCAAGAACATTAAGGGAAGCTCAATACCATGCAATAGAAACTAAGGATGATCTAATATTTTCTAGAAAAGTGAAAGGTCCAAATGGGAAACAAAAGGTTCGAGAATTCAAACTCGGTCACCATGGATCCAATGTTCTAAAAATGGCAAATGACTTGGTTGCCTTGAAGAAGTAACTATCTCAGATCCCAATGCGGAATGCTTCAAAGAAACCAAACCCTCCAGATAGGCCATGGATTGCTCCACCTCCTCGTCACTTACTCTTGAAGCACCACCACCAATGCCATCTATGACACCAAAGAGTAAGAGGAGTAAACATAAATTGATGAAATTGAAGAAGAAAGTATGGAAGACTATGAAAACTATCTTGAGGTCGAGGAAGTTGATATACACAATGGCCTAATTGAGTACATTGATGACGAAGATGATGATGATGAAGAAGCTCCAAGTTTCTCATGTTTTGTTTTCACTCATGCATAATCCAAGAAAGATGCTTCATCCTAAATGGTTGTGGTAAAGGATAAGAAGAATAAATAATATTCTCCTCCAAAGGTTACATAAAATAAAATCATCAATGAAAGGATCACCATTACCACCTTCTATAGAGTCGGCCAAAGAAAACCAGACTCACCGGTTATCGGATCATGCTACTATGCCAATTCTTCTAATTCTTCTCCCATATCAAAAGTTGTTAAGAACAATTCTCCTTTAAATGTTGTTCCTGCAAAAACATCTAAGGTTCAATCAAAAGCTATACCCTTACCCCCTTCCAAGCCAATTTCTAGACCTGAAAAGAATAATTCAATGCTAAAAGTAGAAAAGCCTCTATCATGTAAATATTCCTCCATTTTCAGAACCTCTTCCTCACTCACCATAACCCCATTTGACTTTGTGGAACATGCAAGCAAAACCAAACTCCAGCTCTCAGAAATAGAATACCTACAAACACACCCTGCCCAGTTTGAAAGTTTCATTAATGCAGTTCATGGTGATAACCCTATATCCTTGAGTCCTAATTCTAAAGGCTTACTTCCCACACCATCCACACCACCTTCAAAAACATGCTATCCCTCAGTGCCTCCAAAACCAACAGGGTTGAACCTTTCTACCTATCACTCCTCATTAAAGGCTTCCAACTAAATAATTGTATCATAGATTCCTGAGACTCGACAATGTAATGCCAACCAAAGTTACAAATGCTCTAGGCCTCACCTTGACCCAAGTAAATGGCACCTACTACTCAATGGAATCCAAACAAGTGCCATTGGTAGGAAGAATCAAATATGCACAGGTAGCACTAGCTGATTTTCTAGAAAATAAGGTGCTCTTAACTATACTTGGTAGAAACATCCCAACATCCTTTGGTATACTATTGAGTAGGAATTTATGTAGAGACCTAGGTGGAGAGATAAAAATGGATTGGTCATCTACAACTATCCTAGTAAAAGGAAAGATGAAGAATTTCCTACCAGTAAGAAAGATGAAGTTCACAATACGAAATTCTAATGATCCGAAAGAAAACATTCTCTTTCAAGATTGTGGGCTAGGAAACTACTTTCTCACATCAAAAAAGAGGAGAACTTTCCACTTCTCATGGAGGAAGAGGAAGATAAAATTTGGAAAATGTAATTTTATGGTAGTCATTCCAGTGGGGCTCGTGAGTTGGTGTAGTATTGTACTCTCCTTCCAATGAGTTGCACCCATTTTCCTACAAGCTGTAATTTGATAATACAATAACACTACTACTCTTAGGCATGAGTTTAGAAGAGGAAATGGGAATTAATAAACTGAGATGTTGAGGTGATGCAGAGGTTGTAGTAAAAATCAGGTCTACCAACAATATCATGTAAATAATCCAAGACTCGGCATTACGAAATAGAGTGTGGGACTGCATTGAATATTTTGATACATTTTCCATTGAAGCTATTCCAAGGGAATATAATGAAAGGGTTGATTCTCTTGTAGTGTCAGCTTCCCTAGTGATACCTCATCCTTCTTTTGGTAAATACAAAGTGACCATTGAAATGGTATATAGGCCTAGGGTACTGACAATGCAAATCATTGGCAAGTCTTCAATGATGAGAACCAAATTCTAGCCTTTTTAGAGAAAAGGGATAATTTCAATAATCTCTTCTTTGAAGGAGGTGAAAATACACATCGAGAAGCAGTCCCCAAAGAAGAGAAAGAAGGAATTGAAGGGATTAATGATGAGGGAGTAATCAAATTGAAAGGGAACAAAATTCCCGAAGGCCTAGTCTCTTTAGAAGACCTCTTTGACAAACATGACAAATTCATTCAAGAGAAAGAAACGTAATCTTCTCGAGGCCCATATGATTTTGATAAAGTAAACATTGGTACCCTAGAGGAGCCAAGGATGGTCAATATTGGAAAATGTTTCTCACCTAAATAAAAAAGAAGGTTTGTTGCATTACTTAAGAAATACTCAGATGTCTTGGCCTACTCTTATGATGAACTCAAATCCTTCCACCCAAAGGAAATGCATCACTCAATTCCTTTGAAGTAAGGTGTTAAGCCCTTCAGAAGAAACAAAGGTTGTACAACCCAAAGATTGCTGATACCATCAAGGAGGAGGTAATGAAGATGCTTAATGCAAGGATCATCTTTCCCATCCACCATTCAACATGGGTGGCTAACATTGTGTCAGTGTGGAAGAAGAATGGTGAAATAAGGATATGTGTAGATTTTTGCAACCTAAACCAGACATCACTAAAGGACAATTATCCTCTTCCTATCATGGACGATAACTTGCAAGTACTCACCGGATCTGAAATGCTTTCATTTCTTGATGGATTCTCGTGATATAATTAAATCAAAATGGCAGAGGAGGACCACACCAAGATAACCTTTACAACACCTTGGGGCACTTTTCCTACTGAAAAATGCCTTTTGGCCTAATCAATGTAGGAGCTACATTCCAAAGGGTGAAATATTTTGCCTTCAAATATCTGAAGCATAGCATTTTCATATATCTTGATGACCTCACAGTATTTTCAAAGAATAAGGGAGATCATATCTATCACTTGGAATAGGTACTTACAAGGTGTAGGAAACATGGCATATCACTAAATCCAAAAAAGTTCATTTTTGGATTCACAGAAGGAAAATTATTAGGGCACATTGCAAACAAACATGGAGCACACATTGAACTTGAGAGGATTAGATCCATTCAAGAATTATCCCTACCCACAAGAAAGAAAGGAGTTCATTCATTCTTCAGAAAGGTGAAATTTCTTTGTCGATTTGTGCTTGATTTTGATGAGTTGATGAAGCACATCACTTCCATGATGAAACCACAAGAAAATTTCAAATGGGACAATGAAGGGAAGGCAACATTCGAATATATCAAGAAATCCATTTCCAAGGCTTTGACTCTTGTATCTCTAGATTTTAACAAATAATTCATCATGTATTGTTATGCATTAGAACATACACTCTCTATTGTTCTCATTCAGAAAAATGATGAAGGCATGGAAGCACCTATTGCTTTCATGAGTTGTCCTTTGAAAAAGCATGAGCTAAAATATAGCCAATTAGAAAAGCATGCCTATGCAGTGGTCAAGGCTATAAAAACTTCAAGTTTTACATCCTCAATTCCCATACGGTGGTGATGGTCCCCGGCAATGCAATCAAGTCCATTTTGACATAGCAAGATCCTAGATCTAAAAGAGGAAATTAAATTGCAAAGACTGCAGAATATGACTTGGAGATTTGACCCTCTAATCTAGTAAGGGGAAATGGCTTGTGCAAGTTGATTGCTGAAGATGAAACACTCAAAGTTCAACATGGAGAAGAAAATTGTGCTTGCTCAACTTGGTCAGAAGACAACCCACAGGTTTTTCTTTGTCACCACTACTGATAAGTGGTATGCTAATATTACCTATTACCTGACTTATGGAGAATTCCCTCCCCATCTTGATTACAAGCAAAGGAGAAAAATCAAGATGAAGGTAGCTAAATTTGTAATATGGAATCATGCGCTTTACAAAAGAGGCATGTATGGTTGTTTCCTCAAGTGCGTAGATAAAGAGCAACAAGAAAAGTTGTTTAAAGAATACCATGACCAAGAATGTGGTGCACATTTTTCAGCAATGATCACTGCACACAAGATCCTTTGAGGAAGGTATTATTGTCCCGCCATCTTTGAGACACTCAAGATTGAGTTTCTAAATGCAAATCATGCCAATAGTTCATTGGAAGACCACAACTCATCAGCATTACCACTCGTGGCCTATGGTTATTGAAGAACCATTTCAACAAAGGGGGATAGACTTCATTGGTGTTCGAACCCTCACTCAAGCACCGGGCACACCTATGTACTCATAGCAACAAACTACTTCACCAAAGGGGTGGAAGTAATTACTGGCCAAATAATCCAACACTAAAACAATATGCAAATTCATCAAGGAGAATATCGTAGTCCATTTCAGAGTGCCACAGAAGATTGTAGTAGATAATACTACCTATTTCTCTTCAAGATAGCTTACCAAGTTTTTCTATAGCTATGGAATATCCCTGTCTCATTCTTTTGACTACTATCCATAAGGAAATGGATAGGATGAATCAAGCAACAAGAACATTGTGACCATTGTCCACAAGCTTGTAAACGAGAATCAAAGGAATTGGCACAAAAGGTTATACAACACATTGTGGGTGGATAGGATCACTCCCAAGAAGGAAATAGGTATGTCACCATTCCAATTGTTGTATGGAGTTGAAGCGAAATTCCTCTCATGATCGAGATGCTAGCTCTCAAGTTGCTACAGGCAATAGAAGATGGTTAGTACAAGGATTCCATTGACAAGAGGATCCTCTTTCTTGAGAAGCTGGAAGAAAATAAAATCCAAGTGGTGGATCACATTAAGGATCACCAATTGAAATTAAAGAAGATTTTTGATAAGAAGGCCAAGGAAAGAGAATTCAAAGTTGGAGACTTCATCCTACTATGGGACAAGAGAAGAGAACCAAAAGGCAACCATGGAAAGTTTGATTCATTATGGCTCGGCCCATTCTAGATTCATGAAGCTTGCGGAGAGAACACTTTTCTTCTCTCATATTTGGATGGAACACTACTAGAATTTCCTTAGAGTGGGAAATACTTGAAATTGTATCATTAGTGAAAGCGGGTTGTTCCCCACCTTGTACCATAGGTGTGTTTCCCTTTCCATTGTGTGGTTTTGTTTCCCCTTCATTGTGTGTCATGTGTTTCCTTCCCATTGTGTGCTTGTGTGTTTCCTTCTCTGATCTTTCTTTCTCAAAGTTGTACATGACTCTGCAAGGCCCAATGGATAAGGCACTAGTCAACGAATTATAGGGTCTAGAGATTGAGATTTTGGATTCCCATGTCATGTCTTCACTATGCTTAGTCCATGTCATGTCCCCAAGCTAGAGCCAACTATTTTCACCCTCAAAATCCCCCTCATTTTAAAGTCAAATTCAAAATTTTAAGCTCATGCCCTCTAGAAGTGTTCAAGTAAAGTTGGAAGTCTAAAAAGATAGAGAAATTCATGCTTTGAAGTTGTTTAAACTCTCTAGTCTATATGTTTTAATAAATTTTCCGTTTTCCTGTCTAGATGCATGAAATTTTTTTCCTCATTTGAATGAAATTTTCAATCTTTCTATGGCCATGGATCATCAAACCTTGTATTTTTTTCAATTCCTTGGTTCACAAAAGAAATTTGAAAATCAGGCGTGAAATGGTGGAGTTTTCTTCTTCTCTAGCATTTTTCCACAGTTGTGAATGATAAGAATTTTCTTCCCCATCAAATTTTGGCCCCATTATCCATGGGTACGTGGACATATCTAATTGGATGTGACAGATGGGTCCTTTTTACATTTTGAGGCATTGTGGTGAAAAGGAGAAAAGTTATAAAAGTGAAGCACAACCCTGCAGGCATCTAGGTGATGCCACGTGTTGATTCCCCGTGTTGAAAATTCAAAGTGGGAGGTGGATTATCGAGCCTTTTGAGTTTTTGAGCCTCTTTGTAAAAAGGTGAAAATTCATAAAGTGACCCACAGCCCCGATCATGCTAAGAGGGAAAAAGTCAAATGTTGAGCCCACATCAAAAGAGTCAAAGCAGGGAAGCGGGTCGGCAAAGAACTTTGAGGTTTTGAGCCTTTTTGTAAAAAGGGATAAAATTCATAAAGCGATCCACGATTCCTTCACCAATCAAGTGAAGCCACGTGTTAGGCTTATATCAAAAGTGGAAGGGTGGACCAAAAATGTAAAAAATGCCAAATCTCTATAAAGTCACAAAATGCAAAAGGCATCCTCCACGCCCGCTCTAGTAAATTTCTCCCATGTGGATGACTCTGGTTTAAAGTTTCAAAGGCAAGATGAATGGTTCAAATTCAAAGTTACAAAATGAGTGTAATGACTACATTATGAAAAGTTTGGTTTTTTCCACCATTGGTGTTTCTTCACGAATCAAGAATCTGAATGGATGCAAATGATTGAAAATATTGTAAACCATTTCTTGCTAACAAAGAAGAAGTTGTAACCATTTCTTACAATATATTTAATGGCTTCTTCACGCCATTGTAAAGGGTTTGTGATTGATCTTGTAGACTCAAGAGTGCATTATACCTAGAGAAAGCAAAGGAAATAGCCATTTTTCTTCTACTTCCCTCCACTCTCAAATTTCTTCTATTCCGACACCATGTACAACTTGTGTTTAAACAATCAATACAAGAAGGAGTTTCTTGCTTTCTTTGACTAAGGGGTTTCTTGATACTTTGTGATCAATGAATTCTATTTGGTCTTGTTATTATTTGCAGAGTTGTTTCTTATCATGAATGCATGTGTTGAAGTTTCTAACTAGTGCATGCAGGAATATAATTTTCTACCTGCAACATTAGTTCTCCTACCTATTTTCTCACTCCCTTTCCCACCTTCATAGAAAATTCCCCCTTATAGATAACTGCAAGCATTTTCCGTAGGGTTAGTGGAGTGCCCCTATTGGATCCTCGTCGACACAAAAACTTTCCTCTGTAATTTCTATTTCATTAATGTATGTATTAGGAATAGGATGTTGTTAAGTATAATTAGTAGTAGCGTCTGATAGAAGATAACGGCGCTGCCAATGATGATGCCGCCAATAATGTAAAGTACGGTAATAAATCAAAGTACAATAGGAATGTTGTAAAAAGTAAATATTTATCGTAAGTGGTCCGGTAATGTTAAAATGTCAAATTTGGGATAAGTAGAGAAGTAGGGTCTACATGATTAGGAATTAGAAATATTATATTGGTAATAAGGACAAGGAGTGAGGTCATAAATATTTTGTGTATTTTATTTGTAAAAATTCTAAAAATGTGGAACCCATGTGAAATGATAAGGTTTATCTTATCTTAAAAGATAAGCTTACATGTACAGAGATAAGAGTTAAGGTATGGAATATGATTAGTTAGAGTGGATTTCTTATCCTATCTTAGAGATAAGATGGATAAGCATAGAAGTCTATAAATAAAGAGGCCACCCCCCTCATTTAGCATAGAAGGAAGTAGTGAGAAATATTGTATGAAGTGTGTAAAGGAAGCCATCAGTTTAAAGGTGTGTTGAAGAAGCCATTAAGAGGTGTAATTGTAAAGTTTCTCCCATAGTATTGGTGGAAGGCAAGTGAAGTCAATAACACTTGAAGTACCTCATGGGTGAGATTGTAACAATTTCATCTTAATATTATAATTTACTTTGATATTTCAAATTTGTCATTATTCTGTCTTATCATAGTCGATGGTATTCTTATGTTATGTTTGTTGTTTTGTTTCAGATTACATCCACCAAACTAAAGGTCAGTGCATTAGTAAATAATCATATCACGAGGAGATCCTGATGAAGAATTATCATAGTGTCGGATTGGTGATGACATTTTGGTTCCATTGCTGGGATCATTCCTCGTTGGTGGATTTTCTGGAGAGATATTCCCACTTAGTCAAAAATCAATTAGAGGGTAAACTTATTTTTACTATGCATAGTAGTTACCATGGTAAAGTCATTTTTGCCGTGAATAGTAGTTACCATGGTAAAGTCATTTTTGCTATGAATAGTATTTATCACAGTAAAGTCACTTTTTACCATGAATAGTATTTACCGCAGTAACTTCACTTTTTACCGTGAATAGTATTTACCGCAGTAACTTCACTTTTTATTGTGAATAGTGTTTACCACAGTAAAGTCAGTTTTTACCACAGTAAGTCAAGTTTTACCATAGTTACCATGGTCATTTCTATTTTACTGTAGAAAGGTGTAAAGTCACTTTCTATTACAGTGATTCCAATTATTTGTGCACATAAGTCTTGTTGATTGTACTTGTGGGTTGGTATTTTACGGTGGTTACTTTTGAAAATGGGGAAGATTCCTGTTTTTTCAGCCCAATCTAATGAAGATGCTTCCTCTTTCATTCAAGAGTTTAAACGATCTTGTATTTGTAATGGCCTTATAAGAAGGGAACAATGGACTAAATTTTTTCCTACCTTTTTGGATGGTTCAGCACTTAGGTGGTTTGAAACACTAGGTGAAAATGTGAAAAATTCATGGGATTTATTAACTAAAAGTTTTCTTGAAGAATTTGGTGAACAACAGAGATATGCAGATCTCATAATCAATATCACAAAGCTAACCCAAGGAGAGAAGGAGAAGATAAGGGATTATCATGCTCGTGTTCTAGAGCTAAGGAGGAAGCTCGATGCTCGATCCTAAGGAAGGATTAGTGGATGGGTTGATGAATGGTGTGGATAATCTCCTATGTAAGCACTTCATTCTTGGGATGAAGCCAGAGATCAGACAATGAGTGAAGTATGACCACCCAGCTACCATTGAACAAGCAAAGGAGATTGCAAGAAGGCAAGAAGAAAGCATGGAAGAGGAGCCCAAAGAAATTGTTGCTAAAGTAGAGCCTACACCAGCACCTTTGGTCCAGAATCCACAACCACTCCTGGTGAGCACAAATATTTCTCCTAGTACATCTACTGAGTATGAAGATCTGCTCAAAAAGATGGGTCAGTTAACTATTAATCTTCTTCAAGGAAAAGAATTTAGTTCTCAGGGAGGAGATAGAGGTACAAAAGAAATATTTCTGAAGTTGTATGTTATGGTTGTTATAAAAGGGTCATTATAATTATAATTGTCCAGATAGAGCTTCTACATCTGGTAAAGGAGATAATGATAAAGGAAAAACACCTGTGAATTCTTTTGATGTAGTAGATAAGAGCAGAAATAATGAAGTAGATGTGTTTGTAACAAAAAGAAAGAAAGAAAAAGATAATCAAGATGGAAATGATCCTAAGAAGATGAAAGGAGAAACTAGTAAGAAACATAGGAGAAGAAAGTTGGGTGTGCAGGATTTTCTGATTTCACAAAGGCAAGGACCATACTCCATCTTGGAAGATCTATCCAAAAGGCCTCGCAAATATTACATATGGTCAACTCTTGGCTATCTTCTCCGAGAAGAGGTGGAAGCTGCGAAGTGGACTCAATGCTCGACGAAGGAAGGAGGTTGACGTCCTGTTTTGGAGGCGCAGGTGGATCCCTATGCTCCACAAGTTGAGGTATTATGTAATGGTATTTCAATTCATGATGTCTTAGTTGATGGAGGTGATGTAGTTAATGTAATGACCAAGTCTCAGTAATGAATATGTTGGGTTTAAAATTGATCTCCCTTCAACACTTATGTTAAGGTCATTAAATAAAAGAAAAACTAAACCAAAAGGTGTAGTTTCAAATGTGGAAATATCTCATTATGGGTGTTGTATGTGTGGTAGAATTTCAGTGATGAAAAATGGTACTGCTATGCACCTAATGCTACTGGGAAGACCATGGCTAAGGAGAGTTCATGCAAGAAACTACTGGAATGAAGGTTTCATGACACTTAGACGTGGTAGAGAGAGGGTGAAGATAAACATGATCCCTCAACATCATAAGGCAGAACCTATGGATTCAAGTGATGAAACTGATGATTGGACATCCTCTGATTACTCTAGTACCAATGAAGTGGACACCGAAGATGAAGAAAGTGAGGTTGATGTTTCAGTCATGGATATCCTTCCACTCACACCAACTCATGACCCCATAAAATTATCTGAAGAAGAAGTTGATGATCATCTCCAACAAATAAAGATTGGTGATGCTGTGATGGAGAGTGAGAAGGAATCCTACCTCCAGCTCTTTCAAAGGTACATACACATATTCACTTTTGATTACAAGGAACTCCATCAAGTAAGTTGGGTAGAACATTCTATTGAGCTGGTAGATGGTGCTAATCCTATAAAGCAAATGCCATATAGAATGAATCCTAATTTTTCCAAGACTGTAAAATAAGAAATAGATAAGTTGCTTGATGTAGGATTCATATTTGCTGTGGAGAATTCAGAATGGGTTTCTCCCATTGTGATCTCAATAAAAAATAATGGGAAGCTACGCATTTTTGTTGATTACAGGAAGATCAATAAGGCAACAAAGAAGGATCATTACCCTCTTCCATTTTCAGATCAGATCTTGGATGAAGTAGCTGGCCAGGAGTGCTATAGTTTTGCTAATGGATATAACGGCTACAACCAAGTTTGTATAGTAGAGAAAGATCAGCTGAAGACCACGTTCACCACTCCTTGGGGAACGTTTGCTTATAAAGTTATGCCTTTTGGGTTGTGTAATGCTCCGCAACATTCCAACGTTTGATGAATAGGGTGTTCTAACCCTACATTGGGACCTTCATCGAGTATTTCGGATGAGTTTTGCATCAATGGGAGCAAGTTGGACCACCCGCACTGATGGAGATAGCATTTCAAAGGTTAGATGAAGCACAAGCCTCACTAAACCCTACAAAGTGTGTCTTTGGATGTTCTAAAGGTGTTTTGTTAGGGCATGTTGTATCCAGAGATGGTATTGGTACCGATCCTGATAAAGTTTCAAAAATAAAAGATTTACCATTTCCTATGAATAGAAGTAAGTTGAGATCATTTTTAGGCCATGTGGGTTACTATAGAAGGTTCATCAAGAATTTCTCAAAGATTGCACAAATGACTAACCCAGCTTGAAGAAGGATGTTACTTATGAACCAGAAATAAGGCACATGAAGCTTTTGGACAACTGAAGGAAGCCCTGGTGTCTTCACCTATTTTAAAGAATCCAGATTGGAGCAAGCCATTCATTGTGTACACTGATGCCTCAGATGCAGCACTAGGAAGTACTTTGAGCCAAAAGGATGAAAATGGGAATGAACATCCAATTTATTTTGGGAGCAGAAAAAATGAGTAGTCTTGAGGTAAATTATATCAGAATCAAAAAGAGGATCTAGCTATCATTTTTATGGTAAAGAAGTTTAGAAATTACTTGCTAGGGTAGAAATTTATAGTTGTAATAGATCATCAGGCTCTAAAATATATTGTAAATAAGCCTAACCCATTAGGGAGGATAGCAAGATGGATAATTTTGCTACAAGAATTTGAATTTGATATTATAGATAGGCTAGGAAAGAAGCATGTCAATGTAGATGCACTCTCTCAAGCCTATGATGGTTTAGGATCATCTTGTGATGATGATGATTTCCTCGATGTAGCATTGTTATCCCTTGACACAATCCCTAGTGAATACATAGATATTTGGAATTATCTGAATGAATTCAAGTTTCCTGATGGTGCCAATGCAAATACTAAGACAAAGATTACTCAAGCCAGTCGTCTATATTCTATTCTGCATGGAGTATTATTTCAAATAGGACCTGATGGACAGTACAAGAGGGCGCTTAGACGTGATCAAGGGAAGGAACTACTAGAAGAATTCCACAATGGTACATGTGGAGGGAACTTCTCTGACAACTTACAGCAAGAAGGATCTTGGATGCGAGTTATCACCGCCCACTCTTTTAAAGATTGTTATAATTATTGTAAGACATGTGATATTTGTCAAACACATGGTAACCGTAAGACTTCATCAGCTATATTATGTCCTATTCTTCCACTTGGTCCCTTTGAAAAGTGGGGAATAGACATTGTAGGTCCACTTCTAACTACCTCACGCCAAAATAAGTATATTGTAGTTGCCACATTATTTAACCAAGTGGGTTGAAGCTAGCCCATTGAAAACAACTTCCATGGATGAGGTGGCAAGGTTCATATATGAACGCATTATCACCGCACAAGTTGAATATTTTCCAAGCACTAAAAGAGTCTACTCCGGGATGGAGTAGAAGATAGGAAGGGGAAAGATGTCGACACAAAAATTTTCCTCCGTAATTTCTATTTCATTAATGTATGTATTAGGAATAGGATGTTGTTAAGTATAATTAGTAGTAGCGTCTGATAGAAGATAACGGCACTGCTAGTATGATGCCACCAATAATGTAGAGTATGGTAACAGTCAAAGTACAATAGGAATGTTGTAAAAAGTAAATATTTGTCGTAAGTGGTCCGGTAATGTTAAAATGTCAAATTTGGGATAAGTAGAGAAGTAGGGTCTACATGATTAGAAATTAGAAATATTATATTAGTAATAAGGACAAGGAGTGAGGTCATAAATATTTTGTGTATTTTATTTGTAAAAAGTCTAAAAATGTGGAACCCATGTGAAATGATAAGGTTTATCTTATCTTAAAAGTTAAGCTTACATGTACGAGATAAGAGTTAAGGTATGGAATATGATTTGCAGAGTGGATTTCTTATCCTATCTTAGAGATAAGATGGATAAGCCTAGAAGTCTATAAATAAAGAGACCACCCCCTCATTTAGCATAGAAGGAAGTAGTGAGAAATATTGTTTGAAGTGTGTAAAGGAAGCCATCAGTTTAAAGGTGTGTTGACGAAGCCATTAAGAGGTGTAATTGTAAAGTTTCTCCCATAGTATTGGTGGAAGGCAAGTGAAGTCAATAACACTTGAAGTACTTCATGGGTGATATTGTAACAATTTCATGTTAGTATTATAATTTACTTTGATATTTCAGATTTTTCATCATTTCGTCTTATCATAGTCGATGGTATTCTTGTGTTATGTTTGTTGTTTTGTTTCCAGATTACATCCACCAAACTAAAGGTTGTGCATTAGTAAATAATCATAACACGAGGAGATCCTAGTGAAGAATTATCATAGTCTTTGGATTGGTGATGACAATCCCACCAAAAGCCACCACAAAATCCACACTTTCTTGTGCATGCACACACAACCACCGCACCGGTCAAAGTAGAGGGACTTAGATTCCTAGAGCATTGGCAAGGAATTCAAAAATTTGTCCAAACGACAAATTTCCTCACCAAAATTACATTAAAAACATAACTATGCCCAAAACTAGATGGAGGATTCAATGCTCCAATGAAATCAATTCCCCATTTTTGAAATGGTTATTCAATTACCATTGGCCTTGAGGAAGTGTTGTCAATTTTATCGACCAAAAAAATGTTGACAAGCTTCACACTTTTCTACCCACATGGATGTATCTTGAAAGAGAGTGGGACAATATTACCTTTCTCACAGGGATCTTTTCATCTATGACAGATGATGAAAAATTCTCCCACATTCTAAGTTATGAAATGCTTCAAGAAGCTTACCTTGTTGAATCTTATCCATGTAGCGAAGGAATACTCCATCAATTCCTCTTTTGTACAAACCATTATCCTAGAGCACATACTTGGATGATCTTAACTTGACTATTTTTTTCTCTTTAGGGCTTAGTCATTTAATACATTATCCATAAGTTAGAAATAAATAAATATCCGAATACCACTTTTCTCGTTGTACTTATAAATAGTACCACGAAACTTATTCATGATTTTCTTCAATTATGTGAGCTTCTTCTTTAGAGATTATTTTAGAAATTAATTAACATAAACCTCTTCCATGCACAAGATTCATGGGTTTTATTTCTAAATCATATTCCTATACCTTGGCAATCCAATTACCTCATTGACTACCTAACTCTTGTTGAGTGAGGAAAAACTCTATTGATGTATCGAAACAAGAACTAGTGTATGAGAATTCGTGATGTAATAACTGAAATGTTGTATGCGATCGAACCACAAAATAGGAATTATTTGCAATCTGAGACATCTTGAGCTCATGATCCTTCAAAGGGAAACTCATAAAAGCAATTGGAGATTCAAATCCTTCGGCATTATTTTGCATTAGTATAGTAGACACTGTATGAGCTGAGGCATAGCTATACATGATAAAATATTTTTTAAAATATGGGCATACCAAGATAGGGGCATGAGCTATGGATTCCTTGATTTCATCAAAGAAATGTTTTCCATCATTGTTCCATTGAAATAGAGCTTTACCTTTAATCATCTTGACAATGTGTCGAGTCTTTTTCAACAAAATCTAGAAAAAACCGTCTCAAGAAATTAACCTTCCCAAAAATGAATGCGCAACTTTTTACTTATAGGAAGGGTAAGAATTTTTATTGATGTAACCCGCTCAAGATTGATCCTTGTTCCTTATGTTGTCATGATATTCCCTAATAATTTCCCTTCTATGACCCCAAACATAGATTTCTTGGGATACAAGTTAATCCCATGTTTTCAACACCTTATCATAACTCGCTCCAGATGATCATAATGGTCATGCATGTTCTTGGAAAATATCATAATACCATCTAGATAAATGAAAATTATTTCCCCATCAATCCTCCGAATTCTAGATCCATAGCCCTTTGAAAGGTGATTCCAACAATAATCAACCCAAAGTTCATCCTCCGACAAGTAAACATACCCCATAGGGTAGTGAACGTTGTTTTATGTTGGTCTTCTATGGAAACTTCAACTTGATTATATCTTGAAAATCCATCCAAGATAGAAAGAATTTCTAACCATGTCACTGTTTGTAACACTTGATCCATATTAGGTAGAGGGTAGTTATCTTTCAAAGAGGATTGATTGAGATTTATAAAATAAATGCAGATGCAGATTTCTCCATTCTTTTTGTGTATAGGGAAAATTTTGGCCACCCACATGAAATGATGAATTGGAAAAATAATCCTTGTGTGGAACATATTCTAAATCTCCACCAAAATTGTGCTTGAAATCTTGGGTTTGTAATGGCATTACCTTTTCCCCGTATGGTGAGTATCTCGTTGATAGGAATATTGTGTTGTACATATTTTGGTTTGAAATATTTTAAATCTTCATAAGATCATGCCAAGATGTCCATTTAATTTGTCAAGAATGCCACAAATTTCTCTTCTCCTCAGGGGAGAAACATTTTCCAATGTTTACAATCTACTACTGCTAGTGGTTCCAAGATTAACTTGTTCAATCTCAGCGGATGAATTAGCTTTAAATTGTTGCTTCTTTTAAATGAAGTGACCATTTTTGTCAAACAAGATTTCTAAAGACACCAAGACCTTGGTAAATTTTTTCCCCTTTAGTTGAATAAATTATCCATTCATCTCTTATTGTGTATCGAAATGGATTCAAGGAAAGCTTATTCAAAAATTTGAAGTAGAGCTTTATGAAATTATCATAATTTTCTAAAAAAGTTAGAATCTATTGATCATCATTGAATATTTTCCAATGGGAAGAGTTATCAAGGAAATTGGAATGATAGAATATCTCAATGGTATATTTGTCTTGATTAAACTAAAGATGAGGAAGGAACAATGAATTAGAAATCGCAAGGGAATATGGCTTTTCATTATGATATCTAGGTATTATTTTGATTAAAAAGGCATTAAAATTTTCAATTCAATCCCAAACATTGTTTCTATAATGCCTCAACCGATCATTCTTCACCTAATAGATGTTCCTTGATTGATTAACAACGAGATTTTCGTCCCCTTCTTTTTTAAGGTTTCTAACTCCTTTTTATTTATCCATCTTTAATCCTACAAAAATGCTTCATTTTTAGCAATGTTATTAGTATTATCAAATTGTAGTTTGAATAAAAAAGGAAAGATAACAAAATCAGGATAAATTAGCACTACACTAACACCAACCCAAAAATTTAGCAACTCCCATCAAATTCCAAAGTCCAAACCGCATTGACATCTATCTCTATGAATAAATTGGAAGCAAAATCCTTATTTGAAGTCATAAAATAATTTCCTAGGTCACCATCTTCAAAAAGGATTTTTTCCTTCAGGTGATCACATTTTGTGACTAAATATTTCTCTTGAGGTTTAGGTTTAAGAACACGCATGGTTCCATTGACTAGAATAATAACCTTTTTCTAATCCATATGAATTTCTCTACCTACATCCCTGTAAAAACCTCTCCCAAGTAAGATACCATAATCCACTAGAATATCTGCAGCTAAAATAGTCATTGTTACTCTCTTCTTCAAGAATGCAGAAAATTCAAATTGTGCATCCTTGATTTGACCAATCAGTTGGACCTTCTTAGTTTCCATGGAATAACAATGTCCAAATGGTTTTGTAAGGGTGAGTCCCAAAACATGAGATACCTTTGCAGGCATAACATTATCCAAATCTCCAAAATCAATAATGCAATTGTTGAGTTTGAAACCATTGATGCTCAAGAAAAAATAATATGGTTCAATTTTCCCAGAGGAAGAGGTTGGCGCCATATTATTTTGAGAAGTGTTATGTACAAGATTAAGGACGAGTCCCTTGGATTTATCATTAGGTGGTACAAAATGTTTTGATTTTAATGAATTTGGTGAGCCTTTCAAACTTCTATGGATTAGACTAGAGGTATTCGGCTTCAAACATTTGAATCTTAGTTATTTTAGCATGATAAATGATATCAAATGTGGTATAGGAGGGAATGATTGAAGGTGCAAACCTTTCAACACTTTTTTTTGTGCATTAGGATGACTGGTCTTAGGAATAAGGGGAGGGAGGATTAGATGCGGTGGTAACATTATTGGTAGAAATTTTATCCTTTGGATGAATAGGCAAAGGATTTTTCCTTTTGGAAATAAATACCGGATCTTCTTTCTCTTTAGGTTTCTCCACTTCTTTCCTTGAATTTTGAGACCGAGTGAAAACAAAAATATTGACCACTTACATCGTAATAATCTTCTTCATATTCTAGGTACCCAATGTGGAGTCACCAAATGACTCATCAATGTAACCAGAAGCTTCAAAGGCATCATTAGCTTCATCATTTAATTCTTCTTCTTCTTCTTCAATCAATTCGATAGCCAAAATAACAAGAGGATCTTCAATGGCCAATTTGGGTTGTGCAACTAGTAGTTTGTTCCTATCTCTTGTAAGAGTACCATTTTTATTGTTGAAGTTTCTCCTAGGGATATCCCTATAAGGAGAAATTGATGCATGCTGAGACATCTGCTTCTTTAGATTTAGTAATTCATTTTCATTCTTTGGATCATAGGATCAATGGTACCTTGAGAGGTACTCAAATTCTTATCCTTGGAAGAGTCTCTTCTAATCTTACAGGCCATGATAAGGTCATCTTCAATTTCCATGAAAGTTGAATGTGCGGTGACCAGTCGGAGTTTTTATATCTTCTCATAAAGAAACTTACTTCAAGAGGTTGTGCATTGATGAAGAAGCACTTTTTATTATAGAGAGTAGGAACTACATGTATTGGGATTTTATGGATCAAATTTTTGAACTTTTCCATGAAATCACGCATAGATTCATGCGACTCTTTCCTCATCTAGGTGATCTGTAATAGCAAAGCATGTGAATATTTTGCAGGTTTGAATTTAGATTCAAACTATGTTCTCATGGTGATCAAGTTGGTGATACATCCATTTGAAAGGTGATAAAACCATTCCACAGAAGCACCTTGGAGTGTCTCGACAAACAACTAATCAAATACATCTTTATGAGCCACCGCCAAGAATCCACAAGCTACAAAAATATAGTTATGTGTTCATCTAGGTATCGATTTCCATTTCCATTTAATTTTGGGTAATTATTACAAGATTCATGTGGAAAATCATGTAGTGGTTGAACCAATGCAAGAGGACCAGTAGCTCAACCCCAGGGACTGGAGCTTGAAATTTTTATCCTATCGTGAAAGTTTGTGTAGGAATTTTAATACAACTAAAAATTCTTTACGAGTATCGATGTGTTTAAATCTTGTGTATCATGACTCCTACACATAGCTAAAGAATTTATAACACATCCAGAGGAATGCATTTCTGATGTAAGATTAAAATTATGTTGTTATAGCAGATAAAAATACATAATTAACTCCACCTTTGGCTCGACTTTTGTAGGTGTATACCCTTCTTTCTAGCTTGAGTTTGGAAATAAACAATAGAATAAAGTAAATAGGAAGTCACTAATAGTATATTAGGATTAGTCTTACCTTTCCATATTCCCCAATGGATTCGACAAAAACTATTGGTTGGATATTTTGTCAAAGACAAAATATGAGGTTCAACCACAACATACAAGACAAAGTCCATCCTCAAATAATGGGTATGCACCCTATTCATTACTAATATAATGCATACCAAATAATATTTACAATATCTACACTAAACTAACCATTTGGGGTTGGGATCTCATCTCAGTAGATTTATTCTTATTAGAAAGGAAAGTGTGCAAAGAGAGAATAAGAAAAAGACATGAGAATTTTCAGGAGATTAAGAAGAGAATAGACAGGACGTGATTTCACTTAAGTAGAATGCAGATGAAAAGATATTCACAGGTGATCAGATAGTAATAACTAGTTGAAGATCTAATAAACTAGATGATGAAGAAAAGAGACATTTGGTGCATTAGACTTATGACCAATACCTCAAATGAAACAAATTCATCCACAACACAGTCTATAAAAGACATCTTAAATATTATTCAATAGTGGAAAAGAAAACACAAATTTTTCTATCTCTATAACTTCAAGATACATTTCATGCAAAAATCTCCAGCCCTTTGAAATGTTCTTAAACACTTACATTTATAGAGAAGGGGAGGAGAGAGAAGAGGGAAAGAGATTGGATTTTATTTTTTCATTAGTGAAAATATTTGTTTTTCCCCGCAACACAAATTTTTAAGCTTTAACTATTGTCTATCATCCATTAATATCTAAAAAACATCATGAGCACCCTATCAAGATGATTCCCCATGTTACATTGCTTGCAGGAGAAGGAAAGAGCTCCATACTTCATAAATTCGTGTGGTCGAGCCATCTTTAACTACACATTAATGCCCAAGATTTTTTTACTATTTTCCTCCCATCGAATTCCATTAATATCTAAAAGAATTATGTAAAATTAAAGGGCTCAAGGATACCTTTTAATGAAACCAATTTTACATGATTTGGAGCTCTGGAGTGAAATTTATGGCCATTTGAATATTTGCATGTCGGGATGCATAGGAACGTGACATGTGGAAAAATTTGATTAGCCTCAAATATTTCCATTTCCCTCAGTTACATGTTGATTATACCATGTATTCAGCTCTGGTTGGTTACAAGTTCGGTCTTTTCTTATGTGTACAATTCCTTTCCTTTTGGCTATCTCTTTGTTTCTTCCAAACCCAATGCCTTTTACAAAATCTTGTTCATTCTAGGGTCGAGAGATCCACCGGAGTCCATCATTTTGAAGATTGATAGAATGCTGCCACGTGTCTTCCTTGGACCATCAATTTTGCACCAAGTGGTGTCATTTAATTGTTACATCTATCTATTAAAGATGTCTTACCATGCGAACATGAAACCTTATCCATTCCAACTTCACCATGTGTCCTTGTTGAATTTTTAGACCCTTTATCGTGTATTCTTAATGCAGAGTGCAAGCCAATGAGAAAGCTTCATGACCATCACAATGTTAGCCCTTTAATATCCATTGTGAACCATATGAAAATATAAAATATCCACGCTTATTTCACATTTCACTTTTTATAAGTGGCATGTCCATGATGAGTCCCTAAGAATAGGCTCGATGAGATACTCATGTACAATATATCCATGAAGAAATCTCAAACCAAAAGAAGGAAAGAATCCTGCTAGAAGGAAAAAGAAAGAAGAAGAAGAAGGAAGATTTTCTCACGAACACCCCCCAAGAACAACTTCTGAAACCCCAAGCATTCCACGCAACTCAAGGTAGTGATGTGATGCAAAAGGCTTCGTAAAGATGTCTCGCAACATGCTACCGATTCGGAAGGTACTACTAAGTCAAAAGGTACTCCAAGCAAAGAACTCCATCCCGAATGTGCTACTGAATGAATTGGATGTGTATCTTGATATGCTTGGTCCACTGGTGCTCAACTGGGTTGTGAGAAATGTGAATTTCACTTTGGTTGTCACACCAAAGTACATTCAATGAATCTTGTGGGAATCCAAACTCTATCAATAATTGGCAAAGCCAAAGAATCTTCTAACTTGCTGTAACTATTTCCCTGTACTCTTCCTTTGAAGATGAAAGTGCAATAGCTGTTGCTTTTGCATGCCCAAGCAATCGGAGAAGAACCAAGATAGAAAAGATAGCGAATTGGAGCCCTGTCATCAATAAAACCCGCCTAATCGAATCTATATACCTAACCAACCGAGTAGAGCCCTAGTGTAGTGTAGGCCAAAGTGGGAAGTACCAAGTAGTTAAGTGCACCAGCCCCAGAGTAGTGCTGGGATGGGTGACCTCCTGGGAAATTCTTGGTGTCATTGCCTCCTAATGTTGTTGGGCCTGATTAGGTGTATACCCAGATCCATCGTACGAGAGGGTGTTGGCGTAGCAGCTGATTAACATGATGAGATCCCTCTCCACCATTAGTTCGAGCTTTTGGTGTGACAGCAAGTTGTGTAGCTCTAATACCATAAAAAGGAATGATAACCAGATCGTGCCAAGCCAAGAACATAGATGCTAATCAAACATCACGATCAATAAGATGAAAGCAATTCGCCAGAATAACTTTACATAAACCTTTGCAAACAAATGAGCAGCAATATCATATATTATTATGGAACTCAATGAAATACAATGAGAATGGACCTTGCTTATATAGGCAAGGAATAACAATCTAAGAACCAATCAAGGTTGTAGATCAAGCCATAAATCATGGAAAGAACTAGTCATCAAAGAACTAGTCAAGTCCATAGATTTATGAGAGAACTAGACATCAAGGATCTAGTCAATACCATAGATCTAGGAAAGAACTAGTCAATACCATAGATCAAGGAAATAACTATACCTAACAACTAGATAATATCTCCTAATATCTAAATAAATAAAAGAAATATCCACACACATAAGTGGGTGAGGATAAATACAATAAAGGTAAATAATGTACCTAGGTGAACATGAGCTAAGATAAATACCTACTCTAACAATATCCATGATTACTTCACATTTCACTTTTTAGCTAAGGATCTTGTCGGACTATGAAATTCGACCAATAAGAATGCTCCACATTCCTTCCTTGTATCGAATTCGATAACCTTGACTGATAAATGCAAAGCATGAGCTAATAGGAAGCTCCACATATGGATTTTTTAGATCTCTCTTGCTTTTGTGGACTGACATTGTGATACGTGAGCCAATGAGAAATATCCACGTATGTCACAAGATCACCTTTCATTGATTGTGCATTCACATTTTAATTTCTATCTTGGGTGGACTTAAAGTGTTAGCTCTATTAGTAAATGGATTTGCATGCATACAAATGACATGCAACAGTGATGAGACAAATTCCCTCCTTATTGAAGGTGAGGTTTCCTTTACTAAAAACCAAAACTATATTTACATCTATACATTCAAAATTGTATGTGGGGGTTGCTTTGGGACATCAAATGGAAAGAAGTGTGAATGAGGGAAATGGAATGGAATGAAGGAAAGAAATGGAAAGGAATGGATGGAAGGAGAATACAATAGTTAGGTAAAAACAGAGCCTAATATTACATAAAGAAGAAGAACAATGAATAAATAACTCAAATAAAATAGAGTTTGAATCAACTAAACAAGAATAAATGAAAGGAAACACACAAGAGCAAGTAAATATTAGATCTTGATAACTGTGAACAAGAACAACAGATTAATAGTGTTGACAATAAGATCAAAGATACTATACCCATGCAAGATTTAAACACTAACATCTAATGAATATAAGAACATCAAATGCTAGAAGAGATAATGAATAGGACACAAACTTCTTATTTTATTATCTCTAAAAATGTCTTCACAATAGAACATAAAGCTTCTTTCCTTAGACAAAGCTTGCACATAAAAGTATTTCCTTCTCCTCTCTCAAAGTCACCCTTACAAATGAGCCCCTAACTTCCATTTATAACCCAAAAGTTGGTTACAAAGTAGTTAGGATTGACATGAACATTAAATTAGGGCACCTTAAGTGACTTTGACTTTTTCAACCAACTTTTGAAAAGTAACTTGAAATTAGAAATCACTTAAGTTATCAAAATTCTTCCAAAAGTGAGTTTAACAATAACATCACTTTAAAATACCATTTTTAAAACATATAACAAGATCTAGTATCTTATCCATTAAAGTGGGGTTTGCCTATCTCAACCGTATGAGAAATGGACTCTCCCACTTCATTAGATACCAAAATGTTATCTCCTCATCCCATTGGTGAAAATAGGATCTACCGCCTTTGCCAATTGAAAAGATCTGAACCTTTCCAATGTCTCGAACATCTTCTTACACAACCAATAAATAATCGTACTATAAACAACATCATCTAGTGTACAGTTCTTCTTGAAAAATAGTTGAATGTCATGACACCTCCAATGGTATTACAAAATAGGGATTTAACAAACACCCCATGAGTAAATATAGCCAATTATTTGCACTATACATCTAATTTTATGAAGTGTAAAGCATTGTCTAGCTCTGCAAACACTTTCTATAAACTAAATAACCCAACTCTTCCTTCTCACTGCACAACCTATCTTTTATTGGTTCACTTAGCATCACCAAAAATAACCAAAAATAACATTTTCCTTATTTGAAATGATGGAAGTAGTTCTCATCTTTCACAATAATCTCAGAGATAAGTTCGTTGTAGTGTGTCAACATACACACAATTGAAGGTTCTTATCGAGTCAAATAGTTATTCGAAGGAAATTTTTATCAATCAATATGTCATTGAAAAATTTCATTCAGGTGACATAAGAATTATTATTTTACTTGTGAACATCATTCATGAATCCAAAATAAAAAATACCTGCTAACGTCATCTCCTAGGTAATTTTTAGTGTGATCTACACATACCAAGAAAACACATCCATACAATCACTACAGAGAGTTAATTGGCATTGTTCGATAAATTTTATAGCTTCTTTGAGATATCCAACATGGTTGAAGAAGGTCATATTTACATACATAATGATCCATTTTAGGCATGATATAATAAGAGACACCCATGCCAACGAAGTATTTATAACCCTCATCCACTAAACCTACATGACTATTGTATGCAATGGAAAGTTGCAAAAGCTATGGAATGAGGATAAAGAACCTCAAAGCTTTGCTAATGCATACATGCATCATGAGATGAGTGCTAAACAAGATAATCTAATGCCCACTTCCCTTTTGCACTTTTTTTTACTGATCATGATACTATAGACTATATGACTGACATTTTAATAGTTTTGATTTAGTATGGTGTTAGATGTCAGATCCTGGATTATTGTTGAATCTGATTATATATAATGCATGGTGATTATTAGAGACACTCATATGTGGATGATGATATAATATTGACATGGATGTTTAATGGAAGTTATTCGACATGTGATTTTGGAGATTATGAGTAAACCTAGAAAAGGAAAATTATTTGATGATGATATAGTTGTCGATATAAATTTGTAAATGATTTCATTGATTGCCTTAGTGATTGTTATGATTCATATGTATAGATGATTTTATGATTTTATTATATATTCATTTTGGACATTCTGATATGGCCATGAGGCCGAAGGAGGTATTTGTGTTTTGTAGGTCTAAAATATCACAAAAACATCGGGGATTGAAGACTAACCAAAGTGGAATTCTACTTGAATTCGACAAGGTCACCATGACAACTTGTTTTATTGTGTGTTTGTTGTCTCGAGGCCACCACATGTCATTGGAGGCATGGGTGAATTTGGGAAATTTATCCCACGTAAGGAAAATTTCTTTAAGCTTCCCCGCGACCTGCTAACCCACCAATGGGGTTTTTCACCCTTGCTTGACACGTGTCCTCCTAGGGGAAAATTTGACCTAAAAACTCGCTAGCTCATATCTTCATTTTTTTAAGGAGTTAGGAGGACTTCTTTATATTACCTAAAAGGTGAGAAATTTTTTATCAATTTGGAATGGTTTAGGGAAATTTTGGAAGTGTTAAGTATGAGAAAAATAAAGATGAAACTATGAGTCTGTTAGAGAGTTGGGTATGGGGAAAATTACTCCCTGAACCTAACTAAAACTTCTAACCCTAAAATTTGAACCATGTGACCTTGATAATTGTTAATAACTAGAAAGTATGTCCCAGTGAAATTGAATTATTCTAGAACCTATCAGTGGTAACTATTGCATGACAACCTAGTTGTAGACACTCCTAATCAAGTTCTGGGAGTGGGTAAGTGAGACCTTACTCTGTTGATTTTAAATATGTATTCCTTTCTCACTACAATTAAACCCTGCTCTTGTCTTGATCTTGTGGAATTAAATACCTTGGGTATTTAATTGTTTTGGGTCCCTTAACCCTAATATTTCTAATCAGGAAATATTTAGTTAAAATGTCAATGTAATAAGTAATTAAATTAATCCCTAGGGAGATTTGAGCTAAGTGTGGACTTATTACTCTTGCTTCTTTTTAATGTGGAATTAGTAATTATTATAATGGGAAAAGTTATTAGTTGAATTTAACTATCTTTGAGACTTTGGTCATTAACTCCTAATAAAAAAAAAAATATTCCATAATTTTCTAACTAAACCTAGGTTGTTCATGGTTCTCAAGTAGGTTGTTTTTAACTGGGCATCACACTTGGTATCACAGTAGTGGTACAAAATCTGGGACCATTGGACACACTAGAAAATTTGAGACATGAATTGTAAACCTAGCACACTTTTGAATCTAAGAAAATAAACTTGTTTGAAAATTGAAGAAAAATATAAGCATGAAGAAATATTACATTACTCTTTTCATTTGAACTACTAGAATTGAAATGATAATAAAATAATAATAATTTCTTTGAGGAGTTGTGCTTGCTTAGTGACATATTTTCTAAACCCGGGGTAACTAAGAATGTTGGATTAAATTGATTTTTGGTCAGCTTCTAGCATAATGGAAAATTGGTTCCCTTTTGAAAATGTGTTCTTTTACAAGCCCTAAAACTTGATTTAATTTTATGATGCATTAAGCCCTTTTTTGAGACACTTCCTTATTGGAGTTGTTGGAATGATGAGTTGTAAGATGTGACCCTTGTGATTGGATAGTAGTGGTTTTGTTACTGTCGTGAAGAGTTAATTAGAAGTTGTTTAGAGCTTCCTTCCTTGAGTGATTCGAAAGAGGGTCCGGTTGTCGGTTTTCCATGTTGTTAGCCGTATGAGAGGGTGGACACTAATGCAGGTGTGTCGTCTAGGACCCAATCCTTTGTATTTGTTCTTGGAACTAACCTCGAGGTAGAGTACCCCTATTAGTGGCCATGAAAGGCTGCAGAGTGAATGTGGTGTTAAATTTTGTGTTTTACATTTGTAATCTTGTGTATTTTATCAAGGACTAGCATCTTATTTTATGATTGGATTGAAGAAGCTTTGAGGATCTTTTATTTAATTATAATTCTTGCAAGAATTTTCAAAATTTGCAATGTGGCTACTTAGCCACTTTTATTGATTGTTGATATTTCTTGGACTTTATTTGATTTATGACTCGAGAGCTCATGATGTTGTTGGCTACTTGGCTAAACGTTACATGGTTTCCTTCTTGCATGTTGTTGAGCTGGTTCTATGCTTTATGTATGGTGACAATTGTCGTATGTGAGTACACCTGTGTGTCTTGAAGGTCCTTTAGGTGCTTAAATTCATGCCTTGGTTATGGATGCACGGAACCTTGAGTGTGTCTAAGATCTTAGAGTGACCCTTTCATTGCTTGACCTTGCTAGAAAGAAATTTTGTTGTGTAGTGTGGTCTAGAGGGAAGTCTGATAGTGGTAGTGGTGATTCTATTTCAATCTGGTAAGAGCTTGACCCTCGTCAAAGTAGAAGTGTTTATTTATGGGCTTTTATATTTTGTTAGGATTGGATTGCCTCTTTGGTTGACTATAAATGTTACTAGAAAAGTGTTTGTTTTGATAGTGACTTTTCATCGATGGCATGTTAAATTGTAGCTTGGGTTCTGGTTGCATCATAGAAATTTTGACTCGTGGAATGTATGCATCTTGGTAATTATGGATATATTTAATCCTTTCAGGAAGTGTGTTTATTTAAGTGTACTTGTTTTACTCTCTTGACTTATAAATAAGTTTACCCTTACCTTAAATTTCCTTTACTATGAATAACATTCTATGACCTATTAATCTTTGGGTTACTTGGAAACACTTATGGATGCTTTGGGTCTTTTGGACCTTTCTCTTAGAGATGTTAGTTTGGTATATCTTAATAGTTAATCTCGATGGTGCTTATATTGTACTTCCTCTTTTAAAAATTGTAACTCTTGGCTGTTAAGTTCATGATTCAGTAAATTATTTGGTTTCCCCATTGCATTGGATTTCTTTTAGTGTGGATGTGGTTCCTTGGAGTAAAGTTTCATTGTCATCTGGTTTCTTGGCTGGTGTTATCTTGTGGGGACATGAGTATTGATTGAAAAACTTCTTTGGTTATTAGGAGAGTAAAATGTTACCATCCTAAACAAAAAAATGTTAAACCTTAATAGATTCATAAAAGTAAGATTAAACCTCTTTAATGAGCCTTCCTTGAAAATTTCTTATGAAACTTGTGGAGACCCACTAAGAATGCTTTATGATGCTTGAAATTATTTGGTGAATTTTTGAAATCTTGGTGTGATTCATGTTGGTTCATTGTTTCCTAGTTCTTACAGAAAATTAATAATGTGTTTTCTATGTTGAATGTCTCTTGATCCTTTAGAATTAAAAATGTGGTGTGTTGATTTACATCTCCTCCCCATAAAAGTAATTATGTGGTATGATTGAACCTTCCTTCTCATTAAAATTTGATTGATAAGACGACTCAACCAAAACACCATAAAACTATAATTAAGGAGATTTGACCTTGGAACTTAACTGGAGAATAGAACAAGGGAAGTGATCCTTGTTATACCCTTGGTAGATTAATAGAAGTAATTTTTAAAAAGAAAACCATGTAGAATAATAGAAGGGAAATCTTGTCCATCACCTTCCTTACAAGTAAACTCAATGCTCTTTGTCTATACAGAATGGTGAGACATCATGCCCACCTTAGTGGTTCTCTTTATAACGTAAACTAATGATGTCATAATAGAAAGAAATTGGTAACCAAGGAAGCATGAAAGGAATTTTCTTATTAAGCAAAGCTATAACTTTTGTCTTAATAAGTTGATTTATTAAATGGGTAAAATTTATGTGTATTAAGTGCAATATATAGTTGAACTTGTAGTTCTTTTGCCTACCTGAAATTGTGAAACACTTGGTGGATAATAATGTGTTCTAGTTGCTTATTACTTCTTGTCCATGGATGTATGTTCCTTTCTTGTGGGAGTTTTGGGTCATCACACCCTTATCGTCCTATAGCTCGACGTATGTGAGTTTTGGTCCTTTTTGGATTGAGACTTATCTGTTTGTTTTTTAGAAGCAACATCTGTGTGTGCTGTCTTGTCCTTGGAGATTGAAGTTATTGTAATTTTAAGGAAACATATGTTAAGGATATAACATAACTTTGGGAAGTATTATTTTCTTCATATTCTCTTGAGTCACCTTGTTGTTGAAGCCCTTCTTCCCATTACTATGGAAAGTGCAAGATGATGTTATTCACCCTTGGATTTGATTGGACCCCGTGCTACTTGCTCTTCTCCCAAACAACCTTGAGTTGTCCTCGGTGTTCCTTGTGCTCTCTTTATGGTTATTCTGAGCTTGAGTAGGAAATAAGATAAATAATCCCCATTGTGCTTTAATGTATGGTGCTTGAATTGATATGTTAGTTACTAGGGGATATATATTTCTTTTGCTATATGGTTGACTTCTTTGGATTTGGTTGGTATGGTGTGCTCGATTCTTAAAACAAAAGTGAAAAAAATCAGACTATAGGAAACCTTGTGGTCTTGAAAATTTAATTGTACCCTCTCGAGTTATAGAAGTTCTTTCCTTGATTAGTTCCTTGATTGTAAATGTTTGCTGATTTAGGTGTCCTTGTTGATCCACCTCATCCTTTGTGATCCTCAAATTGTGGACCTTGAGTAGACTTTTTCCTCATGCAATCTTGGCCATGGTTGATTTTTGCTAGCCTTGTCTAAACAACAAACTATGAAAGCATAATTTAACCCTAGTGGAAACCTCAATTTTGGTTAATGTGGTATGTGTATCAGTGGGAAACTATGTGGTCATCTCAAGTTATGGAAAAATTTCCCTATAATTCCCTTACTTGGTGGTTACTCTTGATGATATTTTGGAACTCTTCTTGTTATATTGTTATGTGTTGTATCTTGTTTGATAGCATAAAGTTACTCCTTAGATTCTTATGTTCGTAGCCTTGCATGCTGAAAGTTTAGAATTCACCCCTTGAAATCTCCCTTCTTCTTGTTAAATTGTATTGGACCAAACTGGAGTTTTGTAGACCCACACTTGTTAAAGAAAACAATCCCATAATGGGAGTGATCCTTTTTCTATTACAGTTATTCCTATCTCTCTTCCTTGTGACTTCCAGGAGGAAGTCGAGTCTAAGGGGAGGGGGATGTAGTGCCCACTTCCCTTTGGCACTTTTTTACTGATCATGATATTGTAGACTATATGACTGACATTTTAATAGTTTTGATTTAGTATGGTGTTAGATGTCAGATCCTAGATTATTGTTGAATCTGATTATATATAATGCATGGTGATTATTAGAGACACTCATATGTGGATGATGATATACTATAGTTGTCGATATAAATTTCTAAATGATTTAATTGATTGCCTTGGTGATTGTTGTGATTCATATGTATAGATGATTTTATGACTTTATTATATATTCATTTTGGACGTTACGATATGGCCACGAGGCCAAAGGAGGTATTTGTGTTTTGCATGTCTAAAATATCACAAAAACATCGGATTGGAGACTAAACAAAGTGGAATTATAGGTGAATTCGACAGGTCACCATGGCAACTTGTTTTATTGTGTGTGTGAGTGTTGTAATTTTGTTATAGATTCCCATGGGGGATCATCTTTACATGTGACCATGGGCTTGTGTATTTTATTAATGCAAAAAATGTTTATTTATTATTTGTTGGTTTGAAAATCAGTCAGGTGAACAGATCTATGGACAGACGAGCCAACAGTGTGCAAGGAATAGCCCCTCTTTGAGTTAGCAAAGCAAAAATGGTTTATTGCTATTCTACTAGTAGGAATCTTGTGCAAGTCTCACAATATTCTACCTTTAGGGGTTGGGATCTCATCCCAATAGAGAGTATTTCCAACTGTAAAAGAAGGGAAAGAAACGAGGTGGGGAGATAGGAAAGATCTAAAAGGAGAAAAGAAAAGAATTCCAAAGCAGAAAGGTCAGAAGGTCTATTATTTGGGTTGGTAGTATACAGAGCCGAACCTACTTTCATAGAAAAATAAAGCAATGCTTATGAATAAATGAAAACAAAGTAGAAGTAGATTCAACAGAACAATCATATAGATCTAACATAAGAAAGGTTTGATGTAAAACACATGTATTCAACACAAAGTCTAAATATTGTATTAATATTTGTTTCTGTTACAAAAAGTTCAAAATCTTTTCTTCTTACTTCTATTTCTCATCTGAAAAGTATCCACCCCTGAATACAACAAATATTCAAGTATATATAGAAGAAGAGAAGAAGAGAAGGCAAAAACGAACCAACCACTTAATTACAAAATATCTTACAAAATATCCTAAAGTCATTTGTTGACTTTTGACAACTTGGTGGATGACATCATCCCATGGTGCAACATGGATGATGTCATCATTTGTGTCAACATACTTTAGATGTTTACAAAGAGAAGGTCGAGAAGAATGAAACTATTCATCGTCATCCCATGGCTGAAAGGGGGTATCCTGCTTTTGTTGCTGCTCAGGAGACGAGATGTGGAACTGGGCACGGTATTCCATGAACTTGCTGATCATGGGTTGAAGTTGATCCTAGGAAGGATCCTTGTGACGATCACTGATAGCCTCACAAGTCTCCCGCTCATCTGTGAGCTTTTCTGGGAGCTTGGAATATTCATTTTCTGCATCTATCAGGTACCCTATGAAGTCACGATAGGCCAGCAGGTTGTTGATGGATTCGGCGTCGAAAGTGACTTCTGGTCCCAGCCCTTGCGAAATGATCTCCTTGAAGATCCGAATAGTTTCATCAACCTTTCTTAAGGTGAAAGGAGTGAGCAAGCCCAGAGACATTCTCAGGACAATTTGCTCCATTTGATGCATTACATCCAGGGCTTCCTCCTTGATTTTGTCAATTTTTCTAGGACGAACTCCAACTGATCGACCCGGTAATCCAGAGTAGAAAGGATTTTGTTGAGGGCTGGGGTGGCCGAAGACACCGAACTTGACCAGATCTTCGACTGAACAGTCGAGCATTTTCTGAAAGGTCTCATGTTGCATCCTGGCATGGTCCAGCTCTTCGAGAGATGGGTCCTGCTATCGCCTGGAGCTCTTTGTTCACCCGATTGATATTCTGATACAATCACTGGTGAACTTGGCGATTACTCCCTCACTTTCCTTGAGGATTTGGCTTCTCCAGTGGAAACTGCCATACCCTGCTCACCGATTTTGGCGTATTCATTAATCTTATCCTGGCTCAGAGGCTCAGGAGTTTTGGCGGCAGTTGTAGGAGGTGCACTACCCATTTTCTGCAAGGCATGGAGAAGATGTTTATTTTGCTCCTTTAACAACCTCTTTTCTTCCTTTGCTTCCTGGAGCTTCTTGCAAAGGGCGTCAACTGCAGATAGGGCCTCTCCTTGAAGGCTTTCTGAAGATGTCCCCATTGTGACTTGGGTCACTGTATAATCTGTTGAAGACAGATCCTTTTTATCCTTTAAAGGATTGGGATACGCTATCTCCATTACTCTCTCTCCTGAAACACTCTGAGAGAAGTGGGTTATAGGATTTTTCTTCTTGACCCCCATTGATGGGATGATGGAGAAGTCCATCGGTGTGATGGGAACTTTCCTCTTTTGTTGGCTCAGGTGCTGAGAGATCCATGCTGGACTTATGGGAGAGGTGCAAGAAATAGAAAAGGGAGCAGCTACAGTAGTAGAAGGAAAATGTGTTGAGACACTTGGAGGAGGCATTGAGAGGTAGGTCAAGAAAGTGCTTACGGGAGGAAGAGATACTGCAGGGGAGGTAGACATGGGAATGTTAGGGAGCTGAGAGATGAGGGAAGAAATGGTGGGGGACAGCTCCATGAGAGAAGAGAAGATGGACGATGAGGAAGAGGGAACAGTAGAAGATGGGGGAGAGGACACGACCAAAGGAATGGTCACTTGGGTCACATGAGGAGGGGAAGGAGGAGAGGGAGAAGGGATAGAAGGGACCTCAATAGTTGTAGTAGTGGCAACATCCTGAGTGGATGTGCCCATCGGAACATCTTCGGCCGCTTCTTTCTCTGGAGAAGCCAGAGTTACAACTTGTTCTCGCACGGTGGAAGGGGGACTCTCAGGAGCCTCTTCTTGGGCTAGAGCTTGACTCACCCTCCTTGTATTTTCCTCTACTCTTTGGCAGATGTTTTTGTCTAGGAAGGTGCGTTGCCCAATGGAGATGTGGTGAAATCAACTCTCGAGGTAGATGAGGCCATTCATCCTGCACCAGTGCTCTGTTCTCCGCAGAGTTTCTTTAACCCTTTCTTCAATGGTTTGGGGCACTTTAGTTCTATCAATTACAGCAAACGGCTAGTTGTCCCCATCCGTGTCAAGATATACCTGATCAACTTCTTGATCAGTAGTTTGATAACCCTTTGGGACAATGGCCACGCCATACTAAATGATTTCAGCCAAAGCCAAGTGGGAATGATCTTTCCTTCTGAGCTCGACCTCATGATACAGGTCGATATAAATATCCTCGATCTACGAGAATGTGGATTGGATCGAGTTTGGCCCTGGGAAGGTAATTCCTTGGGTCAAAAGTGGGCCTTTCCGGGAAGTTGTGCTTTAGATTGAGTAGTTCCAGCTCTGCAAACATCTCCCGGGCTTTGTGGTGGGAAAGACAAGTGTACCTGCCCACTGTGAGGGGGAAAGGAGTTCCACCCTTCTTTCTCTTCAAGCACTTTTCATGGTAGGTTATGAGCTGTCTGGATAGCTCCAACAGGATCAGCTTGGGGCCGGCATATCTTGGCAATTTGGTGGGTTCCCCCAAGAAGTTGGCTGCCCTTAGATAGGTGAAGGTGGGGAATTGCATGAATAAGGCCCCCACTTCTCCATTGCTGCAACAATGCTCTTGGTCGTATGACCGTGAGTCATGTTTGGCCTCAAAAGGTAGATGATGCCGTAGAAGAAAGCGTCATTGATCTTTGTAAACTGTGAAATATTGTTTTCCAACTTTAGTTCTGGTAGTATTCATATATTTTCACTTGGGGCCAAACCCCACATCGCATCAATGCTGGATAATCCCTCTCCGAGGCTACAACATAAACTATGTAGGAGTTCATGTAGAACCTCCCCATTGTGGTGAGTTGTTGGAGCTGCTCGGATATAGTGTTGCTTATGATCTCCGCCCACTCGAAGCGTTGATCTGGCACATTCTTGTTCATTGTCTCCAGGTACCTAAGCATCCATTTATGAAAGTAGTGGGCGTCAAAAGCCCAAATACTCTACTTAGGAACGTGATGGTATCACTTAGTTCCTCGAGAGAAATCGCTGCGATGAATGACCTGTGGCCATCTAGTTACCACCTTTTTTTGTACACTTCATTCATCAATTGCATACACTGGTCTTCGTTGTCCTCCCAAGCCTTGGTGCAGTCTTCTTGGCTTACGGCCACAAAGTGCCAGTGGTGAGGAATGCCAAGCATAATTTCAAAGTGCCGGGTAGTGAGGTTGATCACGACCTCGCCCTTCTCATTCTGGACACACCTCATGTCTTTGTTGTAGCAGCGGGCCACTACCATCATGAATTCATTGTTTATTGCACTGACTGGGATCCCCAGCAAAATGTAGGCCACTGCCTACCAATTTATCCATCCAGGACTTCCTGTGACCCTCCTGGTTCTGGCCCAGAAATCCTCCATATCAATGTGACCGAGCTCAGAGTCTCTTATGTCTAGGTCACATTCTGCCTGGGATTCGGGCATCCTGACCCTCTGATATTTATACTTCATCTCTTCTTCCGTAAGCTTGGCTTTACCTTTAGACTTGGTTGGTCTCTTGCTTGATGTAGACATATGTAGTTCTAAACTCAGTTGCTGATCTGCAAGAAGGAGAAGTGAAACCCAATGCAGAAGAGTCATGTTAGTTGTTTGATCTCCCATTAAAGCATTGACAGAAGGAAGAGTTAGCAATTTTAAGGCATCAGGGCGCAGGGTGCATGAACACTACAGGCTGCAGGGTTAAATAATATGGCACACAGAAAAAGGGTGTTACAAGGGACAAATCAGCGCCAAAGGGCGCAAGGCGCATGGATACTACACATGACATTTTTGTTGTTGCAAGTGGAAGTGCGCCTGCACCATTTACATGCGTTTTATAACGGGCGCAGATATTTTTCATGTTACATGGGTACAGGATGCACCAAAGGGCGCAGGTTTAGTGTGTGTAACATCATCTTTTCATGTGCAACAGGGGAACTTGGTGCGGCGCATGAAAGGTTTACATGGAAATGTGTTACTATAACAGGATGCACCTGCACTTTGTTTAACATAGGTTTATACTTGGCGCAAGTAAGGTTGGTGTTGCATGGATGCAGGGTGTGCCAATGGCGCAAGTTTTTGCAATGTTACATAGGAGTTCGGTGCGCCAAGAGGGCGCAGGGTTATTGGGTGTTGTAAGTGAGTTAGGTGCACCATTGGCGCGACTATGCTTTATGTTGCAAGGGTGGCGATTGCGCCAAAGAGGAAAAGTGCAGTCTACCAACTTTTAAGCCTTGGTTCTTTCTCTGGAGGGGTTTGCATGGGTGTTAAGCCTCTTCTGTAGGGTTTCTTGGATAGTGAAGAGGGCACAACAAAAAGATCCAAGTGTTTTTGAGGCAGATCTCTCTTTACCAGCATATCTGGAAAGAGGAGGGAGAGCATGGGATAAAGATAGCTAGGACAGTAGAAGAGGGTTTTGACAAATGTATGCCACCTAATACACAAACAAACAACCAGTAAAAATATAGGGGAAAAAGACCACCTACCCGGAATATATATAACATGAGAAACGAAGTGGGGTCCATGAACGTGATACGAGGATGACAGGCACGCTGATAGGTGCAGAAGAATAAAATCTATCACGTGTTTTTTTATTGTGAAAGTGACAGGGCAGATGCGCCTATATATAGGCAAAGGTGCAATAAATGTGCCAACCACTTTTTGAAGAGGCACATCAAACACCTGTCGACACTTCAAACCTTGCGCCCTTTGGTGCACCAAAATGCATGTTAACATGTTGTTATGTGTGCCTTTGGTGCAGAAAAAATACTATCAACATGGAAATATGTGCACCCTTGGCACACCAAAATGTAGCACAAAAAAATGTTGTTGACACGAAGGCGCATGCACCTTGGCGCATGCAAGAAAGGCACAACACGGGGAGGTGAACCAAAATGTGTGTCGACACTTCGAAGGGTGTGCCAAAGGAAATGAAGGGGGCACACAGTTACTCTGTGTTGCATAGACACAAGGTGCGCCCAACCAAAAAGGACCAAAAGGCTAAGTTCAGAAAACTAGATTTCCCGGGAAAGGACTTTGCAATGTTCCGAGCATGAGGGTCCCTGACGGGGGACCAGAACAAAATTTTCATTGGGTTACCCACAAAATTTCCCTTGTCAATTTTACGGGATAACAACTGGCTCTTTCTGGGGACTATCTCTGAGCGAACTCAGGGGTAGAGAATCCCAGATCTTCATGTGCCTATCCATTGGGTAACAGAGTCAAAAACAAGGGCGATGACAAGGGGAAACACACAACCAACAAAAGCAAACACATGACAAAAACAAACACACAACTAAAGAAAACTGTACAAAGAAGAGAGCAAGCTCTACTTCCTGAAGATTTTTAGATGCTGCCCGCTATAGGGAAGCGGGAGCTCAGTTCCATCTAGATACGAGAGATAGAAGCTATTCTCTCCATTGAGCTACTTGATCTTGAAAGGTCCTCTCCATAGGGAATCAAATTTTCCATGCATGCCCTTCGGCTCTCTTTGTTTGTCCCACAAAAGGACGAGGTCTCCCACCTGGTACTCTCTTTTCTTAGCTTTTTTATCGAACAATCTCTTGACCTGATTCTGATGTTTGGTGATCCTATCGACCACTCTTACTCTCTTTTCTTCGAGCTCTGCTAGATACATGATCCTCTTTTCAAGGGAATTTTGGAAAGTCTCATCTTCGATCACTCTTGCCAAGCACAGAGCAGGGAGTTCTGCAGAAATGGGAAGCTCGGCGTCGGTGCCATATAACACTTGAAAAGGTGACATGCCGAGAGACCTCTTGGGAGTAATGCGGTCCACCCACAGAGCGTCGTATAATGACTTGTGCCACATTCGTTGATTCTCATCCACTAGCTTTCGTATGATGGTTACCAAGTTTTTATTACTGGATTCTGCCTAACCATTTCCCTGAGGGTAATAATCTGAGGCGTGAGCCAAAGTTATTCCGTATTCATAGCAAAAACCAAAAACTTCTCATGAGGAGAAGTTGGAAGCGTTATCAGCAACAATCTTGTTTGGAATGCCAAACCTGAAAATGATATTTTCTTTGATGAAACTGCAAACAACCTCGGAAGTGGCATGTTTGACAGGTATGGCTTCCACCCATTTCGTGAAGTAATCTGTTGCTGTCAGGACATAACTATGTCCAACACTCGATTGGGGATTGAGTGCACCGATGAAATCGATTCCCCACTATCTGAATGGTTCGTCAATAATGACCGGCCTGAGGGGAAAAGCAACCATTTTGGGCTTGCCGACAAATTGCTGGCAAGGCTCACACTTTGCTACCCAGGTGGCTGTATCTTGGAAAAGCATTGGCCAATAGTACCTAGCCCGGATGATCTTGTGCGCCATCACGGAAGAGGAGAAATGGCCACCACAGCCAAATCATGAAAACTCTCAAGTAACTTCACCTGCTGTGGCTTGTCAACACATCGCAAGAAGATGCCATCTATTCCATGTTTGTATAAACCGTCATCCCAGATGATATATCTGGCTGCTCTGAGCTTTATAGCATGCTTCTCCTTTGTAGTTAGATGAGCTGGGCATTCACCATAGGTGAGGAAGAAAGCAATATCGGAATACCACTCGTCACTGGTTGTGACAAATAGGACCATAGGCAGTGAATCGGCTTTCTCCAGCTGGCTTTGTGCTCCATTGGCGCAATCATCTTTTCCCTCGGAAACTTCTGAATCTTGGTTTTCAGCCATAAGTTGACATAGGCCCTTGCCTCTTACTAACTTGGTTGGTTTTATATCCAGATCATACTCTTGGACTTTTGCAATCCAATTTCCTCGCAAACTCCCTAACTCCTGTTGAGTTAAGATGGACTTTACTACCGTGTCAGGAACTAGAACCACTGTATGAGAGTTTAGAATGTAATACCTGAAGTTCTTAACTAGCTTTGACAACGGCGAAGGCATGTTTTTCCAACTGGGTCATTTTTAATTCATGAGGCTTGAGAGGAGAGCTCATAAACGCAATTGGGGATTCAACATTTTGAGAATTCCTTTGCATTAGGATGGCCGACACAGTGTGCTCAGATGCATAGCTATACATAATAAAATCCTTGGAGAAATCGGGACATACCAGGACTGGCACGTGAGTGACGGAGGCTTTTATTTCCTCGAATGACTTCTTCCCTTCTTCGCTCCATCGGAAAGTTGGTGACCCTTTCATCATGTCTAATATGTGGCGAGTCTTTTCAGCAAAGTTAGGAACAAAGCACCTAAGAAAATTCACTTTTCCAAAGGAGGAGTGAATGTCGGTCTTGCTTGTAGGTAAAGTAAGGCTATGAATAGCCTTAACTCTTTTAGTATCTATCTTCGTCCCTTCTTTGTTGATCCAAAAAAATCAGATTATTACTACCTGATCTCGGACCCTTATAGGCTTTAATTATTTTCCGATAATTTACTCCTTTTAAGTAATCAATTTAAAATAATGCAAGACAATAATGACAATTGCACATAGATTGATTACGGAGTTCGGCAATTGCCTACGTCTCCGGGTTCGTGGTCGAACCGTTCCACTAGTCAAAACTTGTAAGTTACAATAGTACTTTCACAAGAAAACCTAATGGAATTTTACTTGCCTATCAGTACACCAGTTCTTCAGACGACAAGGGTGAAAAATAGCACCCGACTTCCACCTTCCTGGTGTACAATCTCCTTCGGCTTCGATCGGCCTTCCCGACGCTATCAATGCGAAGCTAGCACTCTGGTCGACAATCCAAGATTTGCAAGTAATTGGTGTGGCTCAATGGGCCTATTGGGTAGTTTATAATTTACTCCCAATCACAAATATTTCATCTACTATTGCCTAAAATAATAGGCCAATAGACAATACTTGTTGACACATCCCACAAATAAGCTTAACAAATAATAAGCTGTTGGACTAATGTGTGTGTCCCGACAATAAGCTTAACACATAATAAGCTTGGGATCTATGTGTGTAATGTGTGTGTTTTTACAATATAATGGGTTCCCTATTTATACAAAAAATAGGGCCCTTAAAAAATGCAATACATATTATCTTAAGGCTATTTTAAACCTTAACCGTAGCATTTTTAATAAAGGATAAAATATTCCAAAATGACGGATTGCATAGGAAAAGGGATTAATTCCCATTTTAGCCGATTTGCATTTGATAAGGGATAATATCCCAAATGAGTGGCTAAGGAGAAGTGGGTATATCCCACATTAGGCGGTTGGATAATAGTTTAGGCTTTATTAAGCCTTTCCATGCGCATGTATAGTGGTCAATGGACCACTTTGGAGCATAACCGCCCCCATCTCCACCGCTTCACCTCCCTCTCCTCACATGGAATCTTCCATGCATGACATTGCATGCCTTTACCACGTGGACATAACCTAACATGTTGGCTGTTATGTGTGGTCGGTTGGTGAGCTTTAATACTAATGTATAAACATTAATATATAGCGGTTTGGCATATACATGTGTGGCATTTGGAAAGTGGACTTACCAAGTAAATATAATTTCAACCCCTATAATGTGGTATGGAAATAATTAACTCGATAAATAGCATATAGCCCACTTGTCGTCTCCTGATAGGCAAATCGAGTGAATTCGATGAGTGGTGGCAAGCCACGTGTCACAAAGGTGCAATTGTCCCAATATTGACCAGTTGACCAGAGTTGACTTTCCCGCTGTCTGAACTTTGACCAACATATCTAGAGCTCCCGATGTCTATTTTCCACGTTCTCATAGTCATTGGAAAGCTCTCGAGATGATCTTCTACATTGAAACCATTTAGGAATTTTAGGGAACTTTTAAAAATGATCCCCTGATCACACCTCCCCAATGAGAAAAGCTTTTGTCTCAAAAAGCTTCCATACTGTCTTGAATCGGAAAACCTCTGCTGCCACCTTGGAAGTGCTGCTGTAGTAGACCCTTGGGTCTTCTCCTCTGCAACCTTCTCACTTTGACAACTCTTTCTCGATCCTGGGACCTATGGGTTATGGGCCCACGATGCTTCCATTGCGCCACTTTGATATCCGAAGAAGACCTCCATGCCTCCGCTTTATGGTGCTAAGTTTCTGAATGAAACCTCAATGCTCCTACTGTGCGGTGCTAAGCTTCTTAATATCTAAAAAAGGATCTTCTTTGACTCTATAACATAGCTCCTGGCTCCAAGTTGATTCCACAGAATCCGAACTGGTTTGAAGGAACTCCATGTTACGTAGAGCTTTGATTAATCCGATGTCAATAATGGACAATGCCTTGTCCCTTTGAGCACCTCAACGCCTCTCGATGCATGATGCTAAGCCTCTTTCAAGACCTCAAGCCTTCGATGCATGATGCTAAGTCTCTGTAGACCTCAACACCTCTGATGCATGATGCTAAGCCTCTTTCAAGACCTCGAGCCTCCAATGCATGATGCTAAGTCTGTTATAGACCTCAACACCTCCGATGCATGATGTTAAGCCTCTTTCAAGACCTTAAGCCTCCAATGCATGATGCTAAGTCTGTTGATTAGCTACCATTTGTATGTGTGGTCACAATGCCTTGACACCGAATAACGTTCCGAGCTAATCTTTTGAGAGCTCCTCTTGTTGACATACTAATATCAGGTACCATTTTGTTGCACGGTCGCAATACCTCTACACAGAATGAAGTTCTGACCCAATGTCAATGCCAATGGTGATTCAGCTACCATTCTGCTACATGGTCACAATGCCTCTACACGAATGAAGTTCCGAGCTGATCTCTGTGAACTCTACTATCTGCACAAATGGAAGATCAATCTCCAAGCTTTATATGAGTCAAATCATGTATCCAAGCTGTAATAGGTACTCACAAGCTTATTAGGAGATATGTTTGGAGCATTAATCAAATTTTCTAAGTAAGAAAATCCTTTGAGTATTGTAAACCTTTCTCTCAGCATTTCCTCACAATATCTCGATCTCCAAACTTAATCCGCATACGATTCATCAATCAATTATGCAATATATAATTAAAAAATTGTTGACTTACCCATTTTAAAGGACTTTCACTTTCGGTATTACAGTCACAGGTTGACTTGTCAACTGGTGGTTGAGTAGAAACCTCATTTGCCTTTACAATAGGCCTCCATTCCATCTTTGGCTTGCCATTACTCTGATGGTGAGATGGATGTAGTTTCCAGCAATTTTCCACCCGATGCCTATTCCTCTGGCAATGAGCACAAAAATTCCTCTTAATCTCCTTCTTCTGGGATGAGGAACTCTTTCTACCATTTCTTGACTCTGCATGACGAGATTGGTCTTTCTCCACTGCATTGCAATGTGGATTGAATTCATTTGTCTCCTCCCTGCCAGAACAATGACTAAACAAGGAAAATATACTGCATTTTATGGTGTTAGAAAAATCACCAAAATAATTGCCCTTCGGGGTCTTACTAATGCAAGTATAACAGAGTACAAACATTGCCCAGAATTGGGTCTTTAACTAATGTGCCATGTTTGGTTAGATGTATACAAACGTTTCCCTCAAAGGGGTCTTACCAATACATTCTACCTTACACATTAGTTTTCTAGTTTTATAAGAGCATTAAATAATGCTCGATAGCCTAAAACAATAGTTGAGCAATATATCAACATATTATTACACCTTAGATTTCTTACCAGATGTAGAATCCTCGGTGTCGGCTTATCTCAATATATGCCTTATGGATCGTTGAACGATCTTTTATCTGCATATGAGATACAATGGATTCATCCAAATAGAAATGTGAGAAAATTACTGAGTATGTTAAACCTGTCTCTCAGTCTATCCCACCAATCTGGAATCCAAAAGTACAAGCCAATGCCATCCCTATCAAAGCAACCTGTACTGATTAACCTGCTCGATACCAACTTGCTTCGGAGATTAGCAAGTTTGCAGGTGTCGATTACCAGCTCTGATACCAAACTTGATCCGAAAATAATCAGATTATTACTACCTAATCTCGGACCCTTGTAGGCTTTAATTATTTGTCGATAATTTACTCCTTTTAAGTAATCAATTTAAAATAATGCAAGACAATAATGACAATTGCACACAGATTGATTACGGAGTTCGGCAATTGCCTACGTCTCCGGGTTCATGGTCGAACCGTTCCACTAGTCAAAGCTTGTAAGTTACAATAGTACTTTCACAAGAAAACCTAATGGAATTTTACTTGCCTATCAGTACACCAGTTCTTCAGACTACAAGGGTGAAAAATAGCACCCAACTTCCACCTTCCTGGCATACAATCTCCTTTGGCTTTGATTGGCCTTCCGATGCTATCAATGCGAAGCTAGCACTCACAGTCGACAATCCAGATTTGCAAGTAATTCGTGTGGCTCAATGGGCCTATTGGGTAGTTTATAATTTACTCCCAATCACAAATATTTCATCTACTATTGCCTAAAATTATAGGTCAATAGACAATACTTGTGGACACATCCCACAAATAAGCTTAACAAATAATAAGCCTGTTGGACTAATGTGTGTGTCCCGACAATAAGCTTAACACATAATAAGCTTGGGATCTATGTGTGTAATGTGTGTGTTTTTACAATATAATGGGTTCCCTATTTATACAAAAATAGGGCCCTTAAAAATGCAATACATATTATCTTAAGGTTATTTTAAACCTTAACCATAGCATTTTTAATAAAGGATAAAATATTCCAAAATGACGGATTGCATATGAAAAGGGATTAATTCCCATTTTAGCTGATTTACATTTGATAAGGGATAATATCCCAAATGAGTGGCTAAGGAGAAGTGGGTATATCCCACATTAGGTGGTTGGATAATAGTTTAGGCTTTATTAAGCCTTTCCATGCGCATGTATAGTGGTCAATGGACCACTTTGGAGCATAACCGCCCCCATCTCCACCGCTTCACCTCCCTCTCCTCACGTGGAATCTTCCATGCATGACATTGCATGCCTTTACCATGTGGACATAACCTAACATGTTGGCTGTTATGTGTGGTCAGTTGGTGAGCTTTAATACTAATGTATAAACATTAATATATAGCGGTTTGGCATATACATGTGTGGCATTTGGAAAGTGGACTTACCAAGTAAATATAATTTCGACCCCTATAATGTGGTATGGAAATAATTAACTCGGTAAATAGCATATAGCCCACTTGTCGTCTCCCGATAGGAAAATCGAGTGAATTCGATGAGTGGTGGCAAGCCACGTGTCACAGTGCGGTCCAATATTGACCAGTTGACTAGAGTTGACTTTCCCATTGTCTGAACTTTGACCGAACATATCTAGAGCTCCCGATGTCTGTTTTCCACGTTCTCACAGTCATTGGAAAGATCTCAAGATGATATTCTGCACTAACACCATTTAGGGATGTTTAGGGAACTTTCAAAAATGATCCCCTGATCATTTGCTAACAACATGTCCGGTAATTTTCCCTCTGTGACTCCGAAAATAGACTTTTTTGGATTCAGGGAGATCCCGTGCTCTCGGCATCTAATCAATACTTGTTCCAAATGATCACAATGATTGTTTCACTATTTGGAGAACAAAGTTAATTCATCCAAGTAGACTACGATGACCTTCCCCATCATACCTTTGAACACAAAGTCCATGGCCCGCTAAAAGTGTTACCAGCATTGGTTAGGCCAAAAGGCATCCTGCTATAGGAAAATGTGCCCCAGGGGGTAGTGAATGCTATTTTAAATTGGTCTTCAAGTGATACTTCAATCTGATTGTAGCCGAAAAATCATTACGCATGGACAACATTTCGATCCAATTCTTTGCTTGCGAGAACCTCATCCATTATGGGAAGCGGGTAGTTGTCCTTCAGGATGCACTCGATTCAAGTTACGAAAATCCACGCATATGCATATCTTTCCATTATTCTTGTGCACTAGCACAATGTTCATGATCCATGTCTTTGTGATGGATAGGAAAAATAATCTCAATGCGTCCAAAGCATTTTCTAAATTGCACGCTTTGGATAGTACCTAAGATCTTAGGATTATAGTGTCTCTACTTCTGGCAAAAGGGTTTGACGTCCTCTTTCAACGGGATGTCATGTTGGACATCCTTTGGCTTAAAAGAATTTAGATTGGCATAGGACCATGCCAATACATCCATGTATTTCTTCAGCAGATTTGACAAACTTCCGCTTTTCTTCGGTGTACAACATTTTCTAATGTTTACAAACTACGGATGTTCAACCGAACCTAAATTGACCAGTTTCGGTTTCTGGGGAGGAGCTAGGATCATCTCGCCTTTTCTTTTTTACAAAATGATCATGCCTATCAAAAAAATGCTCTAGAGAAACCAAACCTTTTGGAATTTTATTTCCTTTGAGTGACATATGCCGTCGCTTCCTTTTGATTCTTCGTTTTGATCGGTAACTGATTCACGGCATGTAGAAGTGGATCCTTCAAAATGAAGTTCACTAAAAATTTCACCTTTTCGAGAAAGGCAATGAGTTGATTGTCATCGTTGAATACTTGCCAATGCTGAGAATTGTCCGGCACGCTTGGGCGGAAAACCACCTCAATGGTATATTTGTCTATTTTCAAACCTGGGTGAGGGAGCATGAGGGATGCTGAAATAGCCAATGAATCAGCCATGTCATTCTGAGCTCTTGGGATGGATTTTATTGAAAAAGTGTCAAACTCCTTGATGTTGTCCCACACCGCATTGCGGTAATGTCTGAGCCTTTCATTCTTCACTTGGTATATCCTTTTAACTTGATTTACGACCAGCTCTGCATCACCTTGTACTTTCAGATTCTTGATTCCTCTTTCCTTTGCTGGCTTGCATGCCAAGTAGCAGAGATTCATACTCAGCAGTATTATTTGTGTTGAAAAATTGTAACTTGAAAGAGAGAGGAATAATCTCTTCTTCAGGAGATATTAGTACGGCGCTAGCGCCGCACCCACTAGTTCGTGCAACTGCCATCAAACTGCAAAGTCCAAATCTTGTTAAGATCATCTGCTTGGATGAGGACATCCATTTTATGAGACTCGGTAGACAAGAAATAGTTTCCCATCCCTGATGATTCGAAGAGAATTTGGGCTTTTGGGTCATCGGAGTTAATAACCAGGTACTTCTTTTGCGGTTCAGGCTCCAGTGTTTGCATTACACCTTTGACGGGGATTCTAGCCTTAGACCAGTCCATATGAATCTCTCCACCCACTTCACTGCAAAAAATCCTTCCCGAGTAGAATTCCATAGGATCTTTGAATATCAACAACAAGGACGGTCATTTTTACCGTTTTTCCGAACACCGCATGACGTAAATTACGCATCTTTGATTTGACCGATCAGCGGAATTTCCTTGGTTTCCAAGAAATAACATCATCCAAAAGGCTTGGTAAGGGTGAGGCCCAGAGCATGGTTGAATTTTGCTGGCATGACATTATCAAAAGCTCGAGAATCAATTATGCGTTGTTAGTTTGTGGCCATTGATTAGGAGGGAGGTAGAAAGGTTCTATCTTTCTGATGCGAAGTTGAGGCAACGCGTTTATGCGGGATGAAGGAGGGGTGGAAAGGATTCCTTTTGGGGAAACCTGATTAGTTATGACAGCCTGACTTTGGATGTATTTGGTCAACCTTACAAGTTGTTTGGGGTTTGACTAAAGATACTTGGCTTCAGACATTTGGATCTTGGTCTTTTTAGCGTGGTCAATTATGTCAAATGCGGCCAAGGGTTGCGTTGATGAAGGAATGAGTCCCTCATTTTGTGATGGTAGGGTAGGATTGCTGGTCTTGATAGGAACATGAGAGGACTGATTTGGAGGGGAGACAGAGGAAAAATATTTTTTTGAAAAAGATTTAATAACAGGTTGAGCCTGGAAGGGGACTACCTCGTTTAGCGATGGTTGGAGGCATGCTTGACACGGCCTTTTCTTTCTATATCTTGGTAGCAACCTCTGCTTCCTTTCCTTGTGAGTGGGTGAACATAGCATACGACTGTCCACTTGCATACCCTTGGGTACCCTCCTCTTCATCAAATTCCCCCTCGTCAAATTCCATATACCCGATAGTAGAGTCACTAGTCGGTTCACCGACATCTTGATCATCTTCACCTTGAGACAAAGGTTCTTCATAATTTTGCTCTTCTTCTTCGATTTTGGCTAAAGCATTGACCGGAGGAGCCTCAAGCGCCAACCGTGGAGTAGTTGCAGGCAAACGCAGCCTATGCGGGATCTTTGTTGGAAGTGAAAGTTCTTCGTGGAATATCCCGGTATGGGGAACAGGGGAAGCTTGGGCTAACTACTTTTTTAATGCGAGCAAGTCATTCGCCATCTTTTGAAATGCCGGATCAGATGAAGTGGTGGGAGAAGGGCTCGAAGCTTTAAGCTTGGATGATTCTCTTTTTAATTCACCAGATATTAGCAAGTTATCTTTGATCCGGATGGCAGCAGCCTGGTGAGAATCAAAGTAGCTACTTGTTCTTGTAGGAGTAAGAAACTTACTTTCAAGCTCATGGCATTTACGAAGAAACACTTCTAATTTTTCGGTGTGGGAAGCATGGTAGGTGGAACATGGTTGATCAGTGAATTGAAGCGGGTGATGAAGTCACGCATAGTTTCATTGACCTCCTTCTTTAGGTGAGTGATCTTTGACAACAACGCAAATGCGTCTTCGGAAGGCTTATACCTGTCTTCAAATGCAGCCCATAAGGTGGCCCAACTAGTAATAGATCCGGCCGGCAAATGCTGAAACCATTCATGGGGCTGGTCCTTGCAAGGTCTCTAGAAAGAGGTGAACTGACACATCTTCATGGGTCACATCCAGGATACTACATGACATGATGAATGCGGATATGTGTGAATCCATGCTTTGGTTCCCGCTACCATCAAATTTAGGAAAATTCTTTCAGTTTCCGTGAGGGAGCACATGAACAGGATGTGGTAAAGCAAGTGGGCCCATAGCATTTCCCCATGGTACTGCCATTTGGATGGCCGGAAAAAGAACGCGAGCTAGAAGCACAGTTCCACTAAGCAGTAAGGCACTGCAAAGTGATGTAGATGTTCCCAGTGAGAGATGCTTCCTTCGTGGAGGTGAGACACTCCTGGACAATTGGTCGGCTGAGCTCAGTGACGAGAAGCGTGCTGGTGTAATACTGAAGTTGTTTCTTTGAAGTAGATCGAAAGTAAGATCAACTTCCCCACGAGCTCTCCTACTACGAGTAAATGGTTCACCCGCCAGTGTACCTTCCAGATCTGTAATTTTTGGAGCAGATTTAAGAACTCTTTTTTATTGTACTTGCTGATTTTCTGATTTTTCTAACAAAAATCAGTAGCATGTACTTTTCTAAATATTTAAATTTTATCCTTTTCTTGAAAACCGATTGCGGTTTATTGTTTGATTAACAAGGATAAAATGATGGTAAAACTTAGTAAGCTGATTTTCAGATCTAGAGTTGACTTTTCAAAGAGTTTGAAAATTTTGGTAAACTGTCAGAAACTCAGATCTATGAAAAATATGGACTTTTGTAAAAACTCAGCGAACTAAAGATCTCTATCTAGTCCAGATCTATGGACCTCTGAAGAAAATTTTCAGTTTGGAGCATTTTTGCAAAAAATTTGGATTTCAGACAAAAGTTAAAATTTGCAAACAGGTAGTGATTTTTGACTTTTTGTCTTGATTTTCAAACATACCACTACCATAGATCCGTTAGGTCTGTTCGATCCCTAGTAGAGTCACCAAAAACTGTTGGTTCAAAAATCATCGGTGGACAGATCTATGGACAGACGAGCCAACAGTGTGCAGGGCATAGCCCCTCTTTGAGTCAGCAAAGTGAAACTGGTTTATTGCTATTCTACCAGTAGGAATCTTGTGCAAGTCTCACAATATTCTACCTTCAGGGGTTGGGATCTCATCCCAGTAGAGGTATTTCCAACTGTAAAAGAAGGGAAAGAAATGAGGTGGGGAGATAGGAAAGATCTGAAGGGAGAAAAGAAATGAATTCCAAAGCAGAAAGGTCAGAAGGTCTATGATTTGGGTTGGTAGTATACAGAGCCGAACCTACTTGCATAGATGAATAAAGCAATACTGATGAATAAATGACAACAAAGTAGAAGTAGATTCAACAGAACAATCATACAGATCTAACATAAGAAAGGTTTGATGTAAAACACATGTATTCAGCACAAAGTCTAAATATTGTATTAATATTTGTTTCTGTTACAAAAAGTTCAAAATCTTTTCTTCTTACTTCTATTTCTCATCTGAAAAGTATCCACCCCTGAATACAAAAAATATTCAAGTATATATAGAAGAAGAGAAGAAGAGAAGGCAAAAATGAACCAACCACTTAATTACAAAAATATCTTACAAAATATCCTAAAGTCATTTGTTGACTTTTGACAACTTGGTGGATGACATCATCCCATGGTGCAACATGGATGATGTCATCATTTGTGTCAACATACTTTAGATGTTTACAAAGAAAAGGTCAAGAAGAATGAAACTATTCATCATCGTCCCATGGCTGAAAGGGGTATCCTACTTTTCTGTTGCTCAGAGATGATATATGGAATGGGCACGGTATTCCATGAACTTGCTGATCATGGGCTGAAGTTGATCCTGGGAAGGATCCTTGTGATGATCACTGATAGCCTTGCAAGTCTCCCACTCATCTGTGAGCTTTTCTGGGAGCTTGGAATATTCATTTTCTGCCTCTATCAGGTACCCTATGAAGTCACGACAGGCCAGTAGGTTGTTGATGGATTCGGCGTCGAAAGTGACTTCTGGTCCCAGCCCTTGCAAAACGATCTCCTTGAAGATCCGAATAGTTTCATCAACCTTTCTTAAGGAAAAAGAAGGAGTGAGAAATCCCGGAGACATTCTTAGGACAATTTGCTCCATTTGATGCATTGCATCTAGGGCTTCCTCCTTGATTTTGTCAATTTTTTCTAGGATGAACTCCAACTGATCGACCCGGTAATCCAGAGTAGAAAGGATTTTATTGAGGGCTCTGGGTGGCTGAAGACATAGAACTTGACCAGATCTTCAACTGAACAGTCGAGCATTTTCTGAAAGGTCTCATGCTGCATCCTGGCATGGTCCAGCTCTTCGAGAGATGGGTCCTGCTATCGCCTGGAGCTCTTTGTTCGCCCGATTGATATTCTGATACAATCTGGTGAACTTGGTAATTACTCCCTCACTTTCCTTGAGGATTTGGCTTCTCCAGGTGGAAACTACCATACCCTACTCACCGATTTTAGCGTATTCATTAATCTTATCTTAGCTCAAAGGCTCAGGAGTTTCAGCGGCAATTGTAGGAGGTGCACTGCCCATTTTCTGCAAGGCGTGGAGAAGATGTTTATTTTGCTCCTTTAACAACCTCTTTTCTTCCTTTTCTTCCTGGAGCTTCTTGCAAAGGGCATCAACTACAGATAGGGCCTCTCCTTGAAGGATTTCTGAAGATGTCCCCATTGTGACTTGGGTCACTGTATAATCTATCGAAGACAGATCCTTTTTATCCTTTAAAGGATTGGGATACGCTATCTCCATTACTCTCTCTCCTGACGCACTCTGAGAGAAGCGGGTTATAGGCTTTTGCTTCTTGGCCCCCTTTGATGGGATGATGGAGAAGTCCATCGGTGCGATGGGAACTTTCCTCTTTTGTTGGCTCAGGTGCTAAGAGATCCATGCTAGACTTATGGGAGAGGGGCCAGAAATAGAAAAGGGAGCAGCTGCAGTAGTAGAAGGAAAATGCGTTGAGACACTTGGAGGTGGCATTGAGAGGGAGGCCGAGAAAGTGCTCATAGGAGGAAGAGATACTACAGGGGAGGTAGACATGGAAATGGAAGGGAGCTGAGAGATGAGGGAAGAAATGGTGGGGGACAGCTCCACAAGAGAAGAGAAGATGGATGATGAGGAAGGGGGAACAGTAGAAGATGGGGGAGAGGACACGACCAAATGAATGGTCACGTAAGTCATGCGAGGAGGGGAAGGAGGAGAGGCGAAGGGATAGAAGGGACCTCAATAGTTGCAGTGTGGAAACATCCCGAGTGGATGTGCCCATCGAACATCTTCGACCGCTTCGTCTCCTGGAGAAGCCAGAGTTACAACTTGTTCTCGTGCGGTGGAAGGGGGACTCTCAGGAGCCTCTTCTTGGGCAGAGCTTGACTCGCCCTCCTTGTCTTTTCCTCTGCTCTTTGGTAGATGTTTTGTCTCTGAAGGTGCGTTGCCCAATGGAGATGTGGTGAAATCAACTCCGAGGTAGATGAGGCCATTCATCCTGGACCAGTGCTCTGTTCTACGCAGAGTTTCTTTAACCCTTTCTTCAATGGTTTGGGGCGCTTTAGTTCTGTCAATTATAGAAAATGGCCAGTTGTCCCCATCCGTGTCAAGATATACTTGATCAACTTCTTCATCAATATTTTGATAACCTTTTGGGACAACGGCCATGCCATACTGAATGATTTCAGCCAAAGCCAAGCGGGAATGATCTTTCCTTCTGAGCTCGACCTCATGATATAGGTCGATATAAATATCCTCGATCTGCGGAATGTGGATTGGATCGATTTTGGCCCTGGGAAGGAAATTCCTTGGGTCAAAAGTGGTCCTTTCCAGAAGTTGTGCTTTAGATTGAGTAGTTCCATCTCTGCAAACATCTCCCGGGCTTTGTGGTGGGAAAGACAAGTGTACCTACCCACTGTGAGGGGGAAAGGAGTTCCACCCTTATTTCTCTTCAAGCACATTTTGTGGTAAGTTATGAGCTGTCTAGATAGCTCCAACAGGATCAGCTTGGGGCTGACATATCTTGGCAATTTGGTGGGTTCCCCCAAGAAGTTGGCTGCCCTTAGATAGGTGAAGGTGGGGAATTGCGTGAATAAGGCCCCCCACTTCTCCGTTGCTGTAACAATGCTCTTGGTCGTATGCCGTGAATCATGTTTGGCCTCAAAAGGTAGATGATGCCATAGAAGAAAGCGTCGTTGATCTTTGTAAACTGTGAAATACTATTTTCCAGCTTTAGTTCTAGGTAGTATTCATATATTTTCACTTGGGGCCAAACCCCGCACCGCATCAATCTTTGGATAATCCCTCTCCGAGGCTGCAGCATAAACTACGTAGGAGTTCATGTAGAACCTCCCCGTTGTGGTGAGTTGTTGGAGCTGCTTGGATATAGTGCTACTTATGATCTCCGCCCACTCGAAGCATTGATCTGGCACATTCTTGTTCATTGTCTCCAGGTACCTAAGCATCCATTTATGAAAGTAGTGGGCGTCGGAAAGCCCAAATACTCTACTTAGGAACATGATGGTATCACTTAGTTCCTCGGAGAAATCACTGCGATGAATGACCTATGGCCATATGGTTACCACCTTCTTGTTTTTCAGGTACACTTCATTCATCAATTGCATACATTGGTCTTCATTGTCTTCCCAAGCCTTGGTGCAGTCTTCTTGGCTTACGGCCACAAAGTGCCGGTGGTGAGGAATGCCAAGCATAATTTTGAAGTGCTGGGAGTGAGGTTGATCACGACCTCGCCCTTCTCATTCTAGACACACCTCGTGTCTTTGTTGTAGTAGTGGGCCACTACCATCATGAATTCGTTGTTAATCGCATTGACTGGGATCCCCCCAAAAAAATGCAAGCCACTACCTACCAGTTTATCCATCCAGGGACTTCCTGTGACCCTCCTGGTTCTGGCCCAGAAATCTTCCATATCAATGTGACCGAGCTCAGAGTCTCTTATGTCTAGGTCACATTCTACCTAGGATTCGGGCATCCTGACCCTCTGATATTTATACTTCATCTCTTCTTCCGTAAGCTTGGCTTTACCTTTAGACTTGGTTGGTCTCTTGCTTGATGTAGAAATATGTAGTTCTGAACTCAGTTTCTGATCTGCAAGAAGGAGAAGTGAAACCCAACGCAGAAGAGTCATGTTAGCTTGTTTGATCTCCCATTAAAGCATTGACAGAAGGAAGAGTTAGCAATTTTAAGGCATCAGGGCGCAGGGCGCATGAACACTGCAGGCTGTAGGGTTAAATAATATGGCGCATAGAAAAAGGGTGTTACAAGGGACAAATCAGCGCCAAAGGGTGCAAGGCGCATGGATACTGCACATGACATTTTTTTGTTGCAAGTGGAAGTGCACCTGCGCCATTTACATGCGTTTTATAACGGGCACAGATATTTTTCATGTTACATGGGTACAGGATGTGCCAAAGGGTGCAAGTTTAGTGTGTGTAACATCATCTTTTCATGTGCAATAGGGGAACTTGGCACGGCGCATGAAAGGTTTGCATGGCAATGTGTTACTGTAATAGGGGATGCGCCTGTGCCATTGTTTAACATAGTTTTATACTTGGCACAAGTAAGGTTGGTGTTGCATGGATGCAGGGTGCGCCAATGGTGCAAGTTTTTGCAATGTTACATAGGATTTTGGTGTGCCAAGAGGGTGCAAGGTTATTGGGTGTTGCAAGTGAGTTAGGTGCACCATTGGCGCGTCTGTGCTTTATGTTGCAAGGGTGGCGATTGTGCCAAAGAGGAAAAGTGTTGTCTACCAAATTTTAAGCCTTGGTTCTTTCTCTGGAGGGGTTTACATGGGTGTTAAGCCTCTTCTACAGGGTTTCTTGGATAGTGAAGAGGGCACAACAAAAATATCCAAGTGTTTTTGAGGCGAGCTCTCTTTACCAGCAGATCTGGAAAGAGGAGGGAGAGCATGGGAGAAAGACAACCAGGGAAAGCAAAAGAGGGTTTTGACAAATCTATGCCACCTACTACACAAACAAACAACAACCAGCAAAAATACAGGGGAAAAAGACCACCTACCCGGAATATATATAACGTGAGAAATGAAGCGGGGTCCATGAATGTGATACGAGGATAACAAAGCGTCTTTGATAGGTGTAGAAGAATAAAATCTATCACGTGTTTTTATTGTGAAAGTGACAGGGTGGATGTGCCTATATATAGGCAAAGGTGCAATAAATGTGCCAACCACTTTTTGAAGAGGTGCATCAAACACCTGTTGACACTTCAAACCTTGCGCCCTTTGGCACACCAAAACGCGTGTTAACACGTTGTTATGTGCACCTTTGGCACAACAAAAATACTATCAACACAGAAATACGTGTGCCCTTGGCACACCAAAACGCGGCGCAACAAAAATGTTGTTGACACGAAGGCGCATGCACCTTGGTGCATGCAAGAAAGGTGCAACACGGGGAGGCACACCAAAATGTGTGTTGACACTTCAAAGGGTGTGCCAAAGGAAATGAAGGGGGTGCACAGTTACTCTGTGTTGCACAGACAAAAGGTGCACCCAACCAAAAAGGACCAAAAATGGCTAAGTTTGGAAAACTAGATTTCCGGAAAGGACTTTGCAACGTTCCGAATGCAAGGGTCACTGACGGGACCGAACATAATTTTCATTGGGTTCTTGACAAAATTTCCCTTGTCAATTTTACGAGATAACATTTTTGTATGTATTTTATTAGTAATATATTCCTATATTTAATTAATTAAAGTTGTGGTAGATTAATGCGGAAATCATATGATTAAAATTTAAATAAATCAAATGGGGATATGGAAAAATAATAATGGAAGTTGTTGGTTTGTGTAAGAGTATGTTTAAGTCTATTTTGGAGTATGAAACACTCCACCTCCATGAAAAATTCGAAATTGTCCTTGGGAGCTGTTTTTGGAGGCTTGTGGGACAAGAAAAACTTGTCCCATACCTCTAAATTTAATATACCAACCATACTTATGGATGGAGATGTGATTTGTGAATTTTAAAATGCATTTTATTCATCATGTTTCTTGTTTTGGATTGCACTCTCTTACATTTTATTAAATTTTTGTCCCTTGAGGTGTGGGCTCTTTTTGGAGTGTGCAAGTAACCTGTCATATTTTCACCCACCTCTTTATTGTGCTTGGGAGAATGGATTTTTGTCTTTTGTGTTTGAATTGGTGGATGTTTGATGTGGCATCCTACATGGATCCACATCATCCTCTTCTCTCCCTCTTCTATTTAATTCAAACTCTCTTCTTGTTTTGGGGTTGTTGAAACATTTTGCATGCATCCTTGGGCACATTTTTCTTGTGATTGGAGCTCTTACTTTGGAGAAGCTTTGGTGAAGACTATTGCTTGGTTATTGAACCTCTTTGCATTCATCCTTAGGGGTGCATTTTTCTATGATTAGAGCTCTTGTTGATTTAGAGGATATTGGAGAGCATTTGATACTTTGGCACTGTTGTTTTAGGACTGTATTTTTGACATTCGAAGATTGCTGTGTGGAGAAAATCATTCCATGGAGAGGTAGGACTTTATTCCTTCTTTTATTGTTGTTATTTTCTTGTTGAGTTGTGTGTATGGAGAATGTTTTATTGCTTTTGTTGGCTGGTTGGGTAGACTGCCTTAGGGAAGGTGTAGGAGAAGGCTATGGGGAATCCATGTGGGGGGGCATAAGGGAATGCCATGGGCATCAGATTTTTGTGGAGGGAGTTTGGGTTTGGGATCCACCATGGAAAAGAAATAAATTTTATTTCTTACTTGTGAGGGCATAAGGAGGGGTTGGGAGGCATAAGGTTTATGGGATATGATATGTTATATTGGTGGTATGATTATAGGTGGATGCCCAATTCCCAATTGGGAGGCATAAGTAGCTTCCCCCATAGTCCTTTCTCCTTTGGCTTGCATGATCAAGCCTGAGTTATGATTTGAATGTTTGCTATTGCAGTTGTAAACTGCTATTTTGTATTGAGTTATGTTTTATATTGAAATGTGCATGTGTGAAAGAATGTTGTGTTGTGGAAGCCAGTTGTTGCCATGGGTTGAATTGCATCTATTATTGTACTTTGGTTGGGGCTCGGGGCCAATGATGAAGGAAGGCTTCTCCTTTCATTGGATGTCTTGGTTGGGTGGAGAGCGTTGCCTTTCCCCCTCTTTTTTTGTGATCAACTTGGAGAAAAGAAAATGAGCATGTTGCTATCCTAGAGCAAAAGAAAATACAGTTTGACAGTCCCTTGTGAGAACCCATTCATTTGTAATCTTTTCCCACATGATGTGGATGAAATTGTAATAGTTATGTTATGGAGAAATGATGTTGTAATTGATTATGAGGATGTATATTTGAATTGAGAAAGCCATTTGTATTCTGATTCTGTTTAGTGGAAAGAAATGAAAATTTTGTTAATTGCATTCAAGGAATGAAAGAATGTAAAGATGTTTCTCTTTTTGAAGTCAATAAAGAATTTCAAGTTCATCTCTCTTTTGCATTGTTGTTATTGAATTGGAACATCAAACTGTGATGAAATGGGAATATCAAATTGTGATTGAGGCTCTGTTTATTTGCAAAGGAAAGAAAATGCATATGAAGGGAGGATGTTATTTGCCTCTTTTGGAAAATACATAGGAAATTGAAATCAGAATTGCAATTTAGCTTGAAACGGTCTGTTATAAACAACTAAATGTATTGGACTAGTTTAGGAATGAAGTGCCATATTTGAAGGATGAATTTTGATAAACAAATTTCTAGAAATGAGATTTTTGTCACAAACTTAACACTGGCAATTAATTTTAATAAAAATGTATATTTAGACTTGCACACATTAATCAACTTGGAATGGATATAATTTAACTTGCTAAGACACTAAGGAACTCACTTGTCAAAGAACACTTAAGAAAACTAGTTTAAACATTGCAAATTGGAGCCAAATCCTTCTCACAGTCTTTCTCCATCATCTATTGGAAAATTACAAATTGGAATCAATTGAAAAAAATTACCTTCCTAAACTACTTTGAAACCTCCCTAGATCAATTCTCCATGTCTGTTTGGCATGTTGAGTGAAGGAGGAGATCCAATTTAATCAAATTGAGAAGTTAGAAATTGCCAGTTGGCTTCTTAAAAGCCTGCAGATCCTTTTTGCAAAATTGACCCTTTAAAACTTATCAAAATGTAAAATTTATGTTTCTTGTGCAAAGAGGGCATCGAGAGATTTCCAAAATTCCTCATTTTCCCAAAACTAAGCTTCCTAGAAAAATTTATGGCACTTTGAAGTTTTTGGGCCTTGTGGGAAAATTTAGGAAAATTTTCCCACTGCGGCCAAATTTGGCCGGAAAATTCCCATTTAAAAATCCTTAGGAAAAATATTGAAAATTTTGGCTCAAATTTTTTTCACCCTTTCGTCCACTCGACCCACAGACCCAATCGAGGCTGCCACATGTCCTCATGGGGTAGTGGTGGAGGTGCGGCATTTTCTTTTACCCTTAGCCTTTTTGAAAATTTTGGGGAAAATTTTTCATCTTATCCCCACCGGCTCACAGCCAATGAGAATGTGCCACGTGGCACCTAGAGGTGGCAGCGGGTGGGGTGGACCATTTTTTTTTTTGGTTTTCTTGGCCTTGGGAAAATGTGCAAAAACTTTCCCCCTCCCTCATTCCTGCCCTCACCTTGGATTTTTCTCTTCCGTGACACGTGGAGCCATGCGTGCCCTTTTCCCCATTTTCCTTTTGGCAATATTTTCCACATCTCCCTGCCACTCCACACCACTCCTTCTCTATTCTCCCCACAACAAGCCATGGAGTGCCACATGTCCCCAAGCAGACCCACAGGTGCGGGAGCACTGTTTGGTTTTTCCTCTTCCATGGGTGATGTGCCCCAAATCCTTCCGCCGCTCTACCCTTCCCTGTTCTGCGGTGTTGTCTCTACAGACGCCACGTGTCCTTGGAGGACACATGGAGGCATGAGCACATTTAGGAAATTTCTCATGTATAAGGAAAATTTCCATAATCCTGCCCCAACCCGCCAACCCGCCAATGGGGTTTTTCACCCCTGCTTGACACGTGTCCCCCTAGGGGAAAATTTGACCTAAAAACTCGCCCACTCATATATTGAGTTTTGTAAGGAGTTAGGAGGACTTCTTTATATCACCAGAAAGGTGAGAAAATTTCCTATCCATTAGGAATGGTTTACGGAAATTTTGGAAGTATTAAGTATGAGAAAAATAAAGTTGAAACTCTGATCCTGTTAGAGAGTTGGGTATGGGGAAAATTACTCCCTGAACCTAACTGAAACTTCTAACCCTAAAATTTGAACCATGTGACCTTGATAATTGTTAATAACTAGAAAGTATGTCCCAGTGAAATTAAATTGTTCTAGAACCTATCAGTGGTAACTGTTGCATGACAACCTGGTTGTAGACACTCCTATTCAAGTTCTGGGAGTGGGTAAGTGAGACCTTACTCTGTTGATTTTAAATATGTATTCCTTTCTCACCGAAATTAAACCCTAATCTTGTGGAATTAAATACCTTGGGTATTTAATTGTTTTGGGTCCCTTAACCCTAATTTTTCTAATCAAGAAATATTTAGCTAAAATTTCAATGTAATCAGTAATTAAATTAATCCCTAGGGAGATTTGAGCTAGGTGTGGACTTATTGCTCTTATTGCTTTTTAATGTGGAATTAGTAATTATTATAATGGGAAAATTTATCAGTTGAATTTAACTATCTTTGAGACTTTGGTTGTTAACTCCTAATCAAAAAAATTATTCCATAATTTTCTAACTAAACCTAGGATGTTAATATTTCTCAAGTAGGTTGTTTTTAACCGGGCATCACAGATAACTTCTACAATAATCAATTAAACTAAAAACTATCATTTTATCTCTAACTACTCTATGATTACTTAAAACATAAATTGAACCTAGTTAAACCTATGAGCAATCAAATTAGATTTGTTGTTTCTTTAATGGAGGTGAAGAGGTCTCTCTAAAATGGCTACAAGACCAAGTTAGATACCCTCCTACTAATCTACTATAAAGTTATGGATGCAATATGGAGGAGCTTCAACAATAGAGGATAGCCAAGATCAAATTCCTATTAGCTTAGCTAATAAAAATGAGGTCTAATGCCAATATCTCCAAATGTGAGAGAGATTTGTTATGAAAACAAGGTGTAAGGTTGAGAGGGAGGAGTGACCCTTTTATTTATAGTTTTTCACTTGGGAGAGTTTGGAATTTGGGTGCATGTGGGACTAAATCTCAAAAATCACTTTAGGATTAGATTAGGATAAACATGCTTTAGGCTTAGTTAAGCTTGGTTTAGGCTAGTTAAACTTGATTAGCAAGTGATTAGAGACTCATTGAGAGTTGGGAGGGGTCTGGATAACTAATTGTGACTGATAAATAGCCTACAAATCCAATAGAAGTTATCTAGAGAGAACTAGTGAGGTTCTGAATGGTCAAAAGGAGGAATGTTTAGCTAATAAGAGAGATATTAGCCAAATAAGATGATTATAGGAGGAAAATGACCAAGCAGGTGTCGTAAATGGGCATCCGAGAATGGAGTGAAGAATGGGGAATTAACGAAGTGTCGTTAATTGACTAGATTGGAGGAAATTCCAAGTGTAAGCATCATTTAGGTATCTACATTTTCCCTCTTTGAGGTGATGTAAGTGACATCACTTGAAAGAAAGTAGACAAGCATAAACAAGTAGAAAATCTTGAAGGGATAGAAGAAAAATGAGAATAATGAAGGATGCCCCCTCGATTGTTGATGAGGTGATGGAAGAACTCAATTGATGATTAAATAGATGACAGAAAGAGAATATAAGAAATAATAGTGTGAGGAAGAAAGGGGATATAGAAGAAAAAGGAGTATGAGGAAGAGGGAATGCGCTAACATCCATCCAATGCCTTTTAAACAACTTTATATTTCATCATATTGCTAGTGATCTTCATCATTGGTCCTTATTGAAAAGAATGAACAAAAGTGTAGTATGACATGAAAATCCATATACGAACAAATTTCCATTGCTAAAAACACAAACTCCATGCAACATACAAAATGTAATGTAATACGAGAAAGTAAAAGATGCCTAACTCCATGCAACATACATAATGCAATGTAATACGAGAAAGTAGACAAGCTAAACTAACAGAAAAACAAGATGCAATGTTTTTGTTATCAAGCTTCAATTCTGACCTGTACGAATTAACAACAAGGGTTATTGATGGTGCCCCAAGCAAGGATACATGTGAGGAGAATAATGGAGGAAACTTTGGTCCTATGAAAAAGAAATGTGCACTATGAAACAATACATGGCAACTCGTTGTGCCCCAGAGTACAGACCAAGTAAGTAGCCTAGCTTTTGTTGATGGAGGTAGATTAAGATGATATACAAGCCATGCACATGAACAGTGTGAGAACCAAATACCGACGTTTGGTAGGATGATTTATATTATTTTTGAAGTTTTCTAAAACATATTTGAATGTTTTTTATTTTTGAATTTTTTTTTTTTCAAACAGTATTTGAAACTATGTACAGAAGATGAGGAAGCATGGATTCCCCTAGCAATAGATGGGATGTACAAGGGTAGAAGGCCACGTGCATACAAGAAAGGTGAAGATGTGAAAATTCCCCAATGATTAGGTGGGAGTATTCAAAGGAAAACTCTTCACAGGTAGAAGTGGGACCCAAGGCCATTATGGATAGGTTCAACATGATGGTGAACGTAAACCAATGAAGTGCTAGGAAGAAGCAAGGATGCCCCCAACATAATTTGGCCTAAAAGCACATGATAGAAAGGAAGGAGAAGATTGTTTTTGGTGAAAGGGGACAAAGGTGTCTAAAAACATGGGAAAAAGTAATCTTATACACATGGATGTTCTAAAAAAGTAGAAGAATGATGTGAATGATATGAATGTAGCTTAGAAGCCTCACAATGAAGAATTGATTAGCCAAAGGCACAAATCGTGAGACGAGATAAGGACTAAAGTAAGAGTCTGAACAAGGTCAAAAAAAAGACACTTGGTAACATACTAATCTTGCTTACTCATAGAGATCCAGTGTGTGCATGTGGAATTTATTACCTCTTGAAGGGAAGATTTAATAGACAACAAGTGAAGAAACCCCATCCAATGTGTAGGATTAATTTATTTTGACAGGTGATAGGTGATTTGGATGGTGGAAGGATAGCCGTACATTTCTCTGCTGCCACCAAGGTGTCCATAGCCCCGACGGAGATGTATTTGATTCTAATCACAACATTGCTCTCTACCGCCACAGCATCCATAGCCCCGATAGATATTATTGGAAATACCCCAAGAGAGAGTAATATATCAATTTGCTTTTTCTTTTAGCTTTTAGCTTTTGATTTTTGATTGATTTTGATTCTTTTGCTTTCTAAAACTTATTTCAGCTCTCTTGTTTGACAAGGGGTTAAGAACCACTGATGGCTTGATGAAAGGAAATGGAAGTGAATGTGATGACAAAATTGGCTAGTGTCAACAAATATGTCCAAAAGTTCTTCGCAACAAGTTTATTAGATGTTGAATGTGATAGGATCTCTAAGAGGTTAGTCATTCTTTAATTTACCAAGGTGATAAAAGACCAAGGTCAAATAGATACCATAGAGATAAATTTCACAAAATGTGTGCAAAAAGGCTAACCACAATATCACCGAAGGGATGGAAATGGTAGGAAGACTTGCAGAAGAATAACAAGGAGGGGAAGAAATAACATCCATGTGTACGCAATACCTAATTACAATGTTTGATCTTTGTACCTTTGATTTTTCTTTTGTTTTCTCAATGTTTTTGTATTTTTGAATTTTTTGATTTTAAATTTTTGATAGTTTTTGGAAAGTTGGGACCAAAAATGTCACTCCATGTGATAGGATCCAACAACGATGTTTGTAATTTCCTTGATAAGGGAGACTAGGTGTATTTGTTTATCAAGAGTTATGTTATCCCCTATCTTAATGATCATGGTGAGATTGTACTCAACAAATGACTATGATTTATCTTGAAACAAGGATTTCGTATGTGGGAGCTTGAGTTCCCTGTCCACGAGTTTCTAAACTTTTTTCCCATACTTTATGGTTGTGTTGATGTGTGTTCTTTAATTGTGTTTGATTTTTAACCCTAAGATCATTTGACTTGTTGGGAGATTTGGAGCTCTTGGAAGTTTTGACCTGAGCTTGATAATGAACCTGTTTGGGTTTCTTATAAGTTGACATGTGACTTTTCTGACCCTGAGAAGTGGGAGAAGAGAGTGAACGTTTATGATTGATGATAGGGATGAGAAAAATGATGTTGGGCTTGCCCCGGTTATTGGTAGAAGGATGATGTGATGGACGAATAGGATACGGTCCAAGAATTGAAGAGTATGGACTACCATAAGGTGGGCCACTAATAGAAGATGATGAAGGGCTACCAGGATATGGCCCTAAGATGGAAGAAGATGATGAAGGGATGCTAGGACGTGGCCCAAGTATAGATGAGGAGGGACTACTGAGAGGTATCCCATAGATATAAGAGGATGAAGGGATACTAGGATGTGGCCCAAGAATAGAAGGTAATGGGCTACCAAGAGGTGACCCACAAGTAGAAAATGGAGGGCTACTAGGATGTGGCCCCAGGATAGAAGAAGATGATGGGCTACCCAATGGTGACCTAAGGAGAGATTTTGATTGAGGAATGGTAATAGATAATGAATTATTTGGTAATGAGAAGATAGGCCATGGCTCAATGCTAGACCCCGACATCTCATCATGCTCAGAAGAAGGTGAAGATGGAATAATAGAAGAAGAATCAAGTTCCATGACCTTACGCTCTTCCTTTACATTTTGATAAAAGGAATCAACTTCTTTTCCCCAATACGTGAGTGTATTGAGTTCAAGAAAGAACCCTTGTTTGTAATCCTCTAGAGGGATATATTCATGTACTCTAATTGTTTCTTCATTCTAAGATAAATCAATCAGTAGAGGTTGTTTTTCTTTAGTCATAGAAGTTTGAATAGAATAAATATGTTTGATAAGGGGGAATATTAAATTATAGAAGAAGATGACTCAAGAGAAGAAGTAGGTCCTGGAGGCAAAGGCGTCATGAATGGAAAATTTAGATTTGGACCTATGTCATTGTTCTAGAAGACGATGTAATGTAGGTTGGAAATTAGGATTGCATATCCATTCGTTAAGTTATGGCATAGGAGTCAAATTGGATGATTGATTAAGGGAATCCGAGTCATGAAACTCTTTGATGGAGGAAGGGGTCGTCGAGATGACTAATGAAGGAGGTCCTGTGAAGAAAGGGAGGACCGTGACTCAAGAACCAAATTATATTTTTGATTGATGGAACTTGGAGTCACATGAGTCTTCAAAGGAGGAATATGTCATTGAGGTGATTTGGAATAAAGGTCCTGCAAAGGAAGGGAGGACCATGATTCAAGATTTGATCTAGGGGTATCCGAACAATAGTTGGGATCCAAGTCTTCAGAAGAAGAGTGGGAGTCCAAATGGTAGTTTGGATCTGAATCAGAAGAAGAAGAGTGGGGGGAACCTAAATAATAATTTGGATCAGAAGCATCCAAACCATACCACCGACTATGAGTTGAAGGTGGGGAACAGGGTACCCGAATGGGTCCTCTAACATGAAGAACCAAACGAGGTTTAGTTGTAATGGGAATATTTTGATTTGAATTGCTAAACCTAGGTTCCGTATTGTTGTAAATGTGAGAAACTGTGTGATAGTCAGTCATTTTTGGTGTTGTTTAGGTGTGAATGCCTAGACCTAGATAGTGTGATGGAACTCCTTCAAAGGGAAGGAAGTGACATGTCGATTTAGGTAGCATAAGGAAACCAACTAGAAATTTTGTAAGTATGGAGATGCATGCATGATTTTCCAAAGAAGGTCTAAGGAAAATAGACATTGTGATGACACAATCTCGACGAGATCAAAAAGGATTTGTCCTAGAAAACAATATTTCCCAATGAATAATCACAAGGAACAATTATGCAAGTGTGAAACACAAAGCCAATCAATAAGGAAATACACCCTATGCAAATGTGTGTGCAAAGTGAGTTCGATGCAAAGATGATCAACACAATGTCAATATTTACATCAAGCTCAAAATGAACAAGGCATAAATATTAACAAAGGGTAGATGTGACTCCCAATCAAAGGATACCATGATAAGTTCAACAACTAACAAGGTATAAATGTTAAAGGGCGAGGATTACAAATGTAAGCCATGTAACCACACCAATTGGACACGTTAATCAAGCTTTATGAAGAAGTGAGATATTAGTGTCAAAGTGATATTGAAATGATGCAAACAAAGTAAGTGACACCTTTCAAAATTTGGGACAATGTTTGAAATAAAACCAAGTCAAGGTATACTAAGGATGTGTTAAAATGTATGCAACATAATGCCACAATGTGTATACTTAGATCATGTTTATGAAAAACACGACATAAATATCTTAATTGTGTCAAGACAATGCAAACAAGGTAACACATCAAAGGGATATAAAATGATGAATCAATCCAAAATATGATGATGATCTTGAAATCAAGATCAAGTGGTCATCAAAGATATAAGGACACATCCACACACTTTAGATGTTTAACAACTTAGCCGCAAACATGGATGAGCATAAATGGACAAAAAAGTGGTGAACACTATCTATGACAACACTCTTGAAAGATGCCTTCTGTTGCCCCAAATAGGAAAAAATAATGCAAAGGTGTAGATCAAAAGATGGAAATGAACTAAGCATCACTTGGGTAGAGCTTTGCCTTGTTTGAAGGCAAGAAAGAAGCTAAGATAAGTGAAATGTCATCCAATTTCCATGATGAAAGGCACTTAGATCCAACTTAAGTGGATTCTTTGCCTTGTTTGAAAAACAAGGTTTTGAATCCAAACAAGTTATCACTTCGTGATGGCCAAGATGTGATAAAGGACTAGCAAAGTGGGCTCCAAGACAAAATGGCTTTCCTAATAAGTTCTCTCAACTAGGTGTCACAAAGTTATCCACGAGTGGGGTGATTTACCCAAAAAGTTGTAATGACTAGTTTGGGAGTATCTCGGTTTTCCCCCTTCAAGCACAGTGGGAAATAAATGCATCCATCGTGTACTCTTAATAGGGTCGTGATAGGGAAAACTTGTAACTCTAACTCACAAGGAAAACTAGTCAAGTGGGTAAGTGAGGCGCTTCATGTTTCATCCATGAGGTTACACAATGGTGGACTACTTTAGGGTTCTTGGTACCACCCCCATTGTTGTAGCTTAAGGCATTATGCCAAAGGGGTTACGTTCCAGTTAAGCGGAGAGGGATGTACCCTTTTCTAAAACCTACAATACATTGTTTTGAATATGGTGTGTTTTTATCTTTTTAACTTAAATGTGGTTTTAAGTGGCACACCATTTGGTAACCTGTATGAAAACATGTGTTAGTGGGTTATTTGTTTTGTCTTAGCTCCTCCTTTCTTCGACAAGTGATTTTGGTCCTACATACCAAGGTTAGTAATTTTCCAAAATGTCATACAAAGGAGATAAGATGTTGTTTTTGATTTCCCAGATCATCCTAAGATGCAAGGAAAGAGCATACGCAACAAGGTATCTCACTCAAATTTGTAATAAATGGAAAATTCCTAAGTACAATGTGAAAATGAGTTCCTTTTAACCAACTTTGAAATCTATTTAAACTGTTTTTCAAGTATGAAGAAAGTGGTGAAATGTTTCTGATTCCCAAGATCACCTAGAAAGGTGCAAGGGAAGAGCATACGCATTTCAAATTTTCATGAATAAAGATGCAAATGTTTTTTATAAAGTTAGTATAAAATAACTTAATGCAAAGGAAACCTATAAACCACTATTAGAACCCTGCAAGAGTTAGAAAATCAAGAAAATTGAAAAATTCCAGAAATCCATTTTTGCACTTTTTTAACAGTTTTTAGTAATTTGCATTTTTGGAGGTCTCCGAAGCACTTTGGGAGTTTTGTGATAGAATTTTGTATAAAAAATTTATCTAAATTTTGGAAGTTACCTTGAAAATTACGCTTTTTTATCTTTCCAATGCCTATTCAAACTCTGAAAACGGGTTAACGAGTCAAAAGATATGGTCAAAACAAGGAGCACTAAAATAAAATGGATAAATTCAGACTACACAGAGACACCTGCGCATCCAGAATGACACATGCGCTCCACAACCAAAGGATGTGCACCCAAGTAGATAGGTATGTAGGAAAGTTTTAAAAAAATGTAAATTCAACAATTGTGGAACATGACACCTACGCGCCCATAGTGATGCATACGCGCCTAGCAAAAAACAGACAATTTTAAATTTTTACACAGTCAAACCTTTTACGCATACGTGGCCAGAGAGGCAGATAGACATCCTAGATGATGTAGACATGTGCACATCCTTGTAGAGGTGAAATTTATATATTTTTACACATTCGAGCCCCTGATGCATACGCGGCCAGAGAGGCGCATATGTGGCACATACGACAAGGATGCAAACAGGTTAGTTTTTAGTCAAAGTGTCCTATTTCTATATCATACCCAAGACATATATGTAAATGAAGGACATTTATCTAGGTTTAGAAACAAAAATGAGGAAATAATAAGTGATTTGACCTAAAAACTTAAAAATGAACTTTAAACAACCTAAAAGACCTCCATTAATGGAGGATGGACATAAGCGTCCCAACCGGGCGCACCAAATGTATGCAATGGAAAGTTACAAAAGCTATAGAATGAGGCTAAAGAACCTCAAAGATTTGTTTTACTCATCCATGCACCATAAGATAAGATCTAAACAAGAATATATATATGCATATATAAATTTGAAACTAACATTCAAATCCTAGCATATATACTACTCTCTACTCCATGAAAGCTTAATAAAAATGAACCTAGTTAGATTCTAAGCAATAAAATTAGATGTGTTTTTTTCAATGGAGGTGAAAAGGTCTCTCTAAAATGGCTACAAGACAAAGTTAGATACCCTACTACTAACCTACTATGAATTTATGGATGTGAGATGGAAGAGCTTCAACAATGAAGGATAGCCAAGATGAAATGCCTATTAGCTTGGCTAATGCAAATGAGGTCTAATGCCAATATCTCCAAATGTGAGAGATATTTGTTATGAAAACAAGGTGTAAGGTTGAGAGGAAGAAGTGACCCATCTATTTATAGTTTTTCACTGGGAGAGCTTGGAATTTTGGGTGAATGTGGGAGTAAAGCTCAAAAAGAACTTTTAGATTAGATTAGGATAAACATGCTTTAGGCTTAGTTAAGCTTGGTTTAGGCTAGTTAACTAGGGTTAGCAAGTGATTAGAGACTCATTGAGAGTTGGGAGGGTCCGGATAACCAATTGTGGTGATAGATGGCCTACGAAGCCAATAGAAGTGGTCTAGAGAGAACTAGGGAGGTTCTAAATGGTTGAAAGGAGGAATGTTTACCCAAGAAGAGTCATGTATTAGCCAAACAAGTTGATTATAGGAGGAATATGACTAAGAAGGTGGTGTGAATGGGCATTCGAGAGTGGAGTGAAGAAATATTGATTAACGAGGTGTCATTAATTGACCGTGGATTGGAGGAAATGCCAATTGTAAGCATATTTTAGGTGTCTACAAAGCTTTGAGGTGACTATGTTTAGGGTAATTTGATTGCTTAGAATCTAACTAGGTTCATTTTTTAGAGAGTATTATATATGATAGGATTTGAATGTTAGTGTCAAAGTTATATATGTATAGATAGTTTCTTATTTATCTCTTATCTATGCATCTCTTATCTCATGCTTTGCATAGATTATACGCAATTGAATTAGATGTATTGTTTGCTTGATGGAGGTGAAAAGGTCTCTCTAAAATGGCTACAAGACCAAGTTACATACCCTCCTACTAATCTACTATGAATTTATGGATGTGAGATGGAAGAGCTTTAACAATGGAGGATAGCCAAGATCAAATGTCTATTAGCTTGGCTAATGCAAATGAGGTCTAATGCCAATATCTCCAAATGTGAGAGAGATTTGTTATGAAAACAAGGTGTAAGCTTGAGAGGGAGGAGTGACCCTTCTATTTATAGTTTTTCACTTGAAAGATTTTGGAATTTTGGGTACATGTGAGACTAAATCTCAAAAAATATTTTTAGATTAGATTAGGATAAACATGCTTTAGGCTTAGTTAAGCTTGTTTTAGGCTAGTTAACTAGGTTTAGCAAGTGATTAAAGACTCATTGAGAGTTGGGAGGGTCTGGATAACTAATTATGACTGATAGATAGCCTATGATGCATATAGAAGTGGTCTAGAGAGAACTAGGGAGGTTCTAAATGGTCAAGGAATGTTTAGCTAATAAGAGAGATATTAGTCTAATAGGTTGGTTATAGGAGGAATGTGACTAAGAAGGTGGCATGAATGTTCATCTAAGAGTGGAGTGAAGAAATATTGATTAACTAGGTGTCATTAATTGACTGGATTGGAGGAAATTCCAAGTGTAAGCATATTTTAGGTGTCTACAAAGCTTCGAGGTGACTATGTTTAGGGTAATTTGATTGTTTAGAATCTAACTAGGTTCATTTTTTTGAGAGTAGTATATATGCTAGGATTTGAATGTTAGTTTCAAATTTATATATGTATAGATAGTTTTTTTTTAGCTCTTATCTCATGGTGCATGGATGAGTAAAGAAAATCTTTGAGGTTGTTTAGCCTCATTCCATAGCTTTTGTAACTTTGCATTGCATAGATTTGGCACTTTTAGCATGTCAAAGTGTGATTTGACTATGTTTAGGGTATCACCCCTTTGAAACAAAAATGAGGAAATGACAAGTGATTTGACCTAAAACCTTGAAAATGAACTTTAAAAAACCTAAAATACCTCCATTAATGGAGGATGGACATAAGTGTCCCACCAGGCGTGCCAAATGTATGCAATGGAAAGTTACAAAAGCTATAGAATGAGGCTAAAGAACCTCAAAGCTTTGCTTTACTCATCCATGCACCATGAGATAAGAGCTAAACAAGTAACTATCTATGCATATTTAAATTTGAAACTAATATTCAAATCCTAGCATATAGTACTCTCTACTCCATGAAAGCATAATAAAAACGAACCTAGTTAGATTCAAGAAATAAAATTTGATGTGTTGTTTGCTCAATAGACGTGAAAAGGTCTCTCTAAAATGGATACAAGACCAAGTTAGATACCCTCCTACTAACGTACAATGAAGTTATGGATGTGAGATGGAAGAGATTCAACAATGGAGGATAACCAAGATGAAATGCCTATTAGCTTGCTAATGAAAATGAGGCCTATTTCCAATATCTCCAAATGTGAGAGAGATTTGTTATGAAAACAAGGTGTAAGGTTGAGAGGTAGGAGTGACCCTTATATTTATAGTTTTTCACTTGGGAGAGTTTGGAATTTTGGGTGCATGTGGGACTAAAGCTCAAAAACCACGTTTAGATTAGATTAGGATAAACATGCTTTAGGCTAGTTAACTTGGGTTAACAAGTGATTAGTGACTCATTGAGAGTTGGGAGGGTCCGGATAACCAACTGTGGTGATAGATATCCTTCAAACCCAATAGAAGTGGTCTAGTTAGAACTAGGGAGGTTCTAAATGGTCAAAAGGAGGAATGCTTACCTAATAAGAGAGATATTATCCAAACAAGTTGATTATAGGAGAAATATGACTAAGAATGTGGCGTGAAATGGGCATTTGAGAGTGGAGAAAGAAGTATTGATTAACGAGGTGTCGCTAATTGACATGATTGGAGGAAATGCCAAGTGTAAAGATATTTTAGGTTTCTACAAAGCTTTCAGAGACTATGTTTATGGTAATTTGATTGCTTAGAATCTAACTAGATTTATTTTTAGAGAGTAGTATACGCTAGGATTTGAATGTTAGTTTCAAATTTATATGTGTAGATGGTTTCTTGTTTAGCTCTTATCTCATGGTGCATGGAAAAGTAAAGAAAATATTTGAGGTTTTTTATCCTCATTCCATAGCTTTTGCAACTTTTTCGTTGCATACATTTGGCACTTTTAGCAAGTCAAAGTGTGATTTGACTATTTTTAGGGTATCACCCCTTTGAAACAAAAATGAGGAAATAACAAGTGATTTGACCTAAAAACTTGAAAATGAATTTTAAAAACCTAAAAGACATCCATTAATGGAAGATGGACATAAGCATCCCACCAAAGCGTGCCAAATGTATGCAAAGGAAAGTTGCAAAAGCTATAGAATGAGGCTAAAGAACCTCAAAGCTTTGCTTTACTCATCCATGCACCATAAGATAAGAGATCACATAGAAACTATCTATGCATATATAAATTTGAAACTAATATTCAAATCCTAGCATATATACTACTCTCTACTCCATGAAAGCTTACTAAAAATGAACCTAGTTAGATTCTAAGCAATCGAATTAGATGTGTTGTTTGCTTGAATGGAGGTGAAAAGGTCTCTCTAAAATGGCTACAAGACCAAGATACATACCCTCCTACTAACCTATAATGAAGTTATGGATGTGAGATGGAAGAGCTTCAACAATGGAGGACATCCAAGATCAAATTCCTATTAGTTTGGCTAATGCAAATGAGGTCTAACGCCAATATCTCCAAATGTGAGAGAGATTTGATATGAAAATAAGGTGTAAGCTTGAGAGGGAGGAGCGACCCTTCTATTTATAGTTTTTCACTTGGGAGGGTTTGGAATTTTGGGTGCATGTGGGACTAAAGCTCAAAAACCACGTTTAGATTAGATTAGGATAAACATGATTTAGGCTTAGTTAATCTTGGTTTAGGCTAGTTAACTAGGTTTAGCAAGTGATTAGAGACTCATTGAGAGTTGGGAGGGGTCTGGATAACCAATTGTGGACTGATAGATAGTCTACAATACCAATAGAAGTGGTCTAGAGAGAACTAGGAGGTTCTAAATGGTCTAGAGGAGGAATGTTTAGCTAATAAGAGAGATATTAGCCAAAAAGGTTGATTATAGGAGGAATATGACTAAGAAGGTGGCGTGAATGGGCATCCCAGAGTGGAGTGAAAAATATTGATTAACGAGGTGTCGTTAATTGACTGGATTGGAGGAAATGCCAAGTGTAAGCATATTTTAGGTGTCTACAAAGCTTTGAGGTGACTATGTTTAGGGTAATTTGATTGTTTAGAATCTAACTAGGTTCATTTTTTAGAGAGTAGTATATATGCTAGGATTTGAATGTTAGTTTCAAATTTATATATGTATAGATAGTTTCTTGTTTAGCTCTTATCTCATGGTGCATGGATGAGTAAAGGAAATCTTTGAGGTTATTTAGCCTCATTCCATAGATTTTACAACCTTTCATTGAGTACATTTGGCACTTTTAGCAAGTCAAAGTGTTATTTGACTATGTTTAGGTATTGCCCCTTTGAAAAAAAAATGAGGAAATGACAAGTGATTTGACCTATAAACTTGAAAATGAACTTTAAAAACCTTAAAGACCTCCATTCATGGAGGATGGACATAAGCGTCCCATTGGGCATGCCAAATGTATGCAATGGAAAGTTACAAAGCTATAGAATGAGGCTAAAGAACCTCAAAGCTTTTCTTTACTCATCCATGCGCCATGAGATAAGAGCTAAATAAGAAACTATCTATGCATATTTAAATTTAAAACTAACATTCAAATCCTAGCAGATAAATACTACTCTCTACTCCATGAAAGCTTAATAAAAATGAACCTAGTTAGATTCTAAGAAATCAAATTAGATGTGTTGTTTGCTTAAACGGAGGTGAAAAGGTCTCTCTAAAATGGCTACAAGACCAAGTTAGATACCCTCCCACTAACCTACTATGAAGTTATGGATGTGAGATGGAAGAGCTTCAACAATGGAGGATAAGCAAGATCAAATGCCTATTAGCTTGGCTAATGAAAATGAGGTCTAATGTCAATATCTTCAAATGTGAGAGAGATTATTTATGAAAACAAGGTGTAAGGTTGACAGGAGGAGTGACCCTTCTATTTATATTTTTTCACTTGGGAGAGTTTGGAATTTTGGGTGCATGTGGGACTAAAGCTTAAAAGCACTTATAGATTAGATTAGGATAAACATGTTTTAGGCTTATTTAAGCTTTGTTTAGGCTAGTTAACTAGGGTTAGCAAGTGATTAGAGACTCATTGAGAGTTGGGAGGGGTCGGATAACTAATTGTGACTAATAGATAGCCTACAACGCCAATAGAAGTGGTCTAGAGAGAGACTAGGGAGGTTCTAAATGGTCGAAAGGAGGAATTTTTACCCAAGAAGAGTCATGTATTAGCCAAACAAGTTGATTATAGGAGGAATAAGACTAAGAAGGTGGTGTCAATGGGCATCCAAGAGTGGAGCAAAGAAATATTGATTAACGAGGTGTCATTAATTGACTTGATTGGAGGAAATGCCAAGTGTAAGAATATTTTAGGTGTCTACAAATATTTTTAGGTGACTATTTTTAAGGTAATTTGATTGTTTAGAATCTAACTAGGTTGATTTTTTAGAGAGTAGTATATATGCTAGAAGACTGAATGTTAGTTTCAAATTTATATATGTATATATAGTTTCTTGTTTAGCTCTTATCTCATGGTGCATGGATGAGTAAAGGAAAGCTTTGAGGTTATTTAGCCTCATTCCATAGCTTTTGCAAGTTTCCATTGCATACATTTGGCACTTTAGCAACTCAAAGTGTGATTTGACTATGTTTAGGTATCACCCTTTGAAAAAAATGAGGAAATGACAAGTGATTTGACCTAGAAACTTGAAAATGAACTTTAAAAACTTAAAAGACCTCCATTAATGGAGGATGGACATAAGCATCCCATTGGGCATGGCAAATGTATGCAATGGAAAGTTACAAAATCTTTAGAATGAGGCTAAAGAACCTCAAAGCTTTGATTTACTCATCCATGCACCATGAGATAAGAGTTAAACAAGAAACTATCTATGCATATTTAAATTTGAAACTAACATTCAAATCCTAGCATACATACTACTCTCTACTCCATGAAAGCTTAATAAAAATGAACCTAGTTATATTCTAAGAAATCAAATTAGATGTGTTGTTTGCTTCAATGGAGGTGAAAAGGTCTCTCTAAAATGGCTACAAGACCAAGTTATATACCCTCCTACTAACCTACTATGAATTTATGGATGTGAGATGGAAGAGCTTCAACAATGGAGGATAGCTAAGATCAAATGTCTATTACCTTGGCTAATGCAAATGAGGTATAATGCCAATATCTCTAAATGTGAGAGAGATTTGTTATGAAAACAATGTGTAAGGCTGAGAGGGAGGAGTGATCCTTCTATTTATAGTTTATCACTTGGGAGAGTTTGGAATTTTGGGTTCATGTGGGTGTAGACACTAAAATTAGGTCACACTCCCCTTTGGTCCCTCGACAAATAAGCACCCTTCATCACATTCACCTAGCCATGACCCCTTTCACCCCACTAATATTAATTTAATTAAATTAATGCATTATCCTCACTATATTTATTATTTAAATATCTTATTTTAAATAATATCCACACATACAGTTCACTTAGACACCTCACCAAGCCAACTCAACCTAAGACCTATTCTTAGTAAGTTGTCATAACTAACTAAGACATACCCAAACCCTAAAAACCAATGACTAAATTCCCTCTAACCACATTCCCACATACTCACAAGAAGCTACCATTCTATTCCACGAGTTAACAACATGAGATCCAAGGAAACCAAGATGATCTCCCTAGTTTAGTAAACCTAGGAATTCCGGTTACCCCCTAACCATTTCCGGTGAAGCGAACCATCGCTCGGTTATTTTTTAACCCCAAAACAACCTTATTATCAAGGTTGGAAGTTGGAAGAAAAAAAGTTGGTGAACATTATCACATCTCGGAGAGATAATACATCTTTAGAGAGAAAATTCCAACGACACCATGCATGCAAGGAAGGAGATCAAACATCTTTTCTGCACAAACCATGATCTGATCTAACCAAGCAAAGAGGAATGCACATGCAACCCATGTATAAGCTTTCCTTTATCCGGTGATCAATTTCAGCCTTCAAGCCCCTCATCAGCACCTCCATCCTTCACAAACAGGCATCCAGACTAGAATCCAAGTATAACATCATACTTCTCTGGTTTATTTCATTTCATCATTATTTTATCATCTATTGCTTACCTAGCCACTTATTGACCTTATCCAAAGCTTCCACATCCATATTCCTATTGAAACCTCACCAAAGCCTACCCCAGTCACCCAATACCTTGTCCCTGACCAACTAAATTCCTTTACATAGATCACAAAGGAGACCTAAAGCTTGTTCCAGACATTTCTAGATTTCACAAGAACTCGCACTAGTCACACTCGACCGCCATTGGTTACCCCTGACCGACATCGGTCTTTGTATTTACCCACACAGCCTAGAATATAGACCTACCCACTTAATTTCATCTCACCCTCATCCACCTGTGATCTACCCGAGACCTCTATCAAACCTATAGAACCCAGAACCAATCATTTGACCTTTGGATTCTATTCTAGCTTAGTCTGTTAGATTAGATCTATTTATTATTGTGTTTTTAAGTGAGATACCTAAATCATTTCAAATTACAATAGGATTTACTTTGTTTACAACATTAAATTGTTTAAAATAGTGGACTGATAGCCATCTAGGAAGTATCACACTTCCCGAATCTAGCATACGCTAGGCAGTTCACTACCCATATTGTTTAATTCCTTCTTGTGGTCTTGTTTTTCATTATAGGTAGTTCCTAGCCAAAAGGAAGCTCTCATGATCAGATTGTGGATTCAAAATTCATACGCGTGCAACAACCCATCAACCAGCATTTGAATAGGTATTCCTCCTATGCCCGTTACCCTATCTGTTTTGTCAACACTTCAAAGAAACAATCTAAGAAAAAGGTGAAACATTTTGGCACGCCTGGTGGGACCCATCCGGGGTTCCTTGCATTTCATTCATTCCTAGGAAAATTTGTTTGTTTGTTTCCCTTTTGAAAAGCATACACACTAATTTTCTTCCTTGGTAACGCACCTCTTCTTTCTATTTTCTCTAAAGGAAACTTTTCTTTTGGTGTAATTAAAAAGAATCATTTCTTCATGTTTTCTGCATTGTAGTGAAAGAGAATCCCTCTTCCTCTTCATTTTATTGTGTCATCCAATTTTACATTTCAATTTGGGCTTAAAAATAAGTGCATTCCATTTTGATTTATTGCATTAGCTCACATTAATTGAGGGAAACCTATATGCTAGAATTCATGCCCAACTGATGGTTGACAAACGAATCATAGAAAAGAGATTCTTTTCTTTTCTCTTTCTCTGAGTCTTACCAAACCTCACAAAAATTCAAAATACATACATTCTTAAACAACATCCTACCTGGAAGAAGCTATAGGTGATCACACGATCACGATGCAGAGGCACCCAACTCACTGCTCTATTGAGTCATACTTTAGAGAAAAGCCCGCCCCCAGCATAACATACTTGAAACCTCACCTTTTAGATCTCCTTCTTGTAGGAATCCATCCTCACCAAAAACTCTATTTCACAATTCATGTGTCAGTCCCTAAATAGCATAAGCTAAACAAACATAACAAAAAAGGCACTCCTAGGATCACATTTTCTTAGTGTTTCGCTTGGCTTGCGTTGCGTTTTGAGGTGAGAGATCATGTTCTTCACTTTTTGGTTCATCCTTGCATGATTTTAATCACAATGGTGTATTCCACTTCACCCGAGTATGCCTAGGCCATATCATCATCATTCTTAGAATTTTGGGTTTGATTCTACATCAGATTTTAATTCATAACCACTTTTATTTCATCACTATTTCAATTTCACAAGAATAGGTCATCATGGTTACCTCTGACCGTCGTTGGTTATACCCAACCGATGTCGGTTCTAGGTCCTTTTGCTAACCTACTCAAAAGGACATTTTCATTCATTTTTTTCCACTTTTCATAGTCCTTGTCACTGTCATCATTCCCATTGACATTGTAAACATCATTAGATTTGGCATACCTATCATATTTTACCTTCTGCCTTGTTGTTCACTCACTATCCATTTTCTACAGTAACCAACATGTAGTTACCCCTAACCAGGCCAATCAATTTTCTCTAACCGACATTGGTTAGCCTATTTCACATTCCAGCCACCATTTGGTACTTAATCTACTTTTTGTCTCCAGATTCACCTGTTCCTTTCTCTATGTCATTTACAAAGAAGCAACCCTACCTGATCAATATTGGTTCACATGGTGCTGACCCAAAGACAAGCAAGTGCACTCGTATTTCATACTAGTTGTCAACCACTCCCACCTAGTCCTTCACCACCTTCCATTTTATCACTAGCCATGGATCCCATCTAGCCTATTACTATCGCTACTAGAGATGAAGAGTTTGCACGACTCCTTGACCAAAACCCTATCGCCTTGCAGTTTTACCTTTCCCACTCGTCCACTCGAGATGCCTTGGGTCAGTTGATATACAACATACCCATATCTATCCCCCCAACTCTCACACCCACTCCCGCATCAGCCCCATCTAGCTCTGTTCTTTCCACATCTACCTTACCCCCAGTCGTTTCATAGTTAGGTCCTATACCCGCTATGAATTCCACATTCATGTTACCCCATGGCACCCGTTACATCCACCATACCCTCGATAACTACCCCAAACACAATCTCATCTACCCCTAATGTCTCACACATACCCGTAGCTACATTACCACCTCTAGTGTCAGTGACCCCTACCCCATTTCAAAACGTGGTCCTTTCCATTCCACAATCATTAGCCCCTATTGCCACTAGGGTTACCATGACCCTTCCACCCCCATATACATACTATCAACAACCTCCCATTTCATCCATTATACACACCAGGTACGTACCCCCTGTTTCACTACCTTCTTCTCCACCAACCTACATGGCAGCCCCATACACTGGAGTGCCACCCCATTATATGCCCAAAACCAACCTTCTCACGCTACAGGAGGCATCCAATCATCACAACACATGAAAGACCTAATTAAATTGATGTTGGACAAGATGTAAACATTAGAGGCATCAATTTCTGACTCCCGCAACACTCTCACCTACGACAAGATTTGCAATGAGCCCATTCACCCATCCATTCCTATCCATTCATACCTTGTGCATTGGGAAATTCCTAAATTCAATCATTTCAATAACAAAGAAGACCCACAGCAGAATTTGTGGTCGTTTAAACACGGGTGTTATCTGATCACTCATGATGATGCCTTGCTCTTGAGAACCTTTCCCATGTCCCTCACTGGACCTGCATTAGATTGGTATAGTGGGTTACCTAAACACTCTATATTCTCATTCAATCAGGTAGCCCAAGCCTTCTTAGATCATTTCTCTATCAATATCATCAAGAAGGTTACCATGACCGATCTATATTCCACACATCAGTATGAGGACAAATCCATCGTAGATTTTGTCACTTTCGGCCAGTAACTTCGATCAACTAACTTACCTTCCAAATGCCACAAATAGAACTCATCGAGCTCTTCACATGGGCTTGTGATAGGCATATCTCACCAACCTTACAGGTCCAAACCTTCTGAACATTCGATGAAGCATTCACTATGGCCCAAAAGTGAGAGATTCAGCCATCAAAGAGAAGAAAATCCAATTACGCAATAATAATTTAGCATTCAAGTCAAATGATACCTCTTCTTCTTCCAAACCATAGACCAATTATTCAAAAGCTAAGGGCACCGCTAATGCAATGGTACTTAAGGCCAGCCCAGCACATCCGTCAAATCAGGCTACCCCTTCATCTAATCTCTCACCTATCCAGACTTTTCAATTTAGACAAGAGCAAAGCGGCGAAATATACCCCAATCAGGGAGCCTTACTCTTCTGTCTTAGAAAAGCTTATCAAATCTAGAGCCATCACTCTTCCACCCATAAAACCACACACTAGTTTTGACCCTACTCACCCCATGCCCGCATGGTATAAAGAACATGATTTCTGTAATTATCATCGAGTAAAGGGTCATAGTGACGAAAACTGCATCACTTTCAAAAATATTGTCCAATAAATTCTCGAGAAAGGTGAGTTAACCGTGGATAATCCTAATGCACCTGCTAACCAAAACCTACATATCTTCAAGAAACCATTTCCTAATCATGCCCCTTCACCGATCAAACCGGTGAGACCTCCACTAACAATACCCATACCTGTGAGGTTCACACTATCTTTAAAGATGCACTGTCATTCCTAGTTACCTATATTCCTTCCATAGAGGAGATCCTAGCTTGAAATCCTCCTTCCACGTTGGAACCAACCTCCCTATTCCTTCACCAATAGAGGAACACCTTTCATCTCCTTCATCACCTATGGAGGAATCTTTCGCTAACATTGAGACCATCTCACCCCTAGCTTCACCACTTAGAGAGCCTTTAGCTACAGTACCTCCTCCACCCATAGAGGAGCACCCGTTACCTCCTCCACCCATAGAGGAGCACCCATCATCTCCACTACCTATCATAGACCCAGTTGAGATACCTTTGCCTCTTGGTGAGCATTCTCCATCAACCACCCAAAATCCTACAGACCTACTTTTGGCTCTCTTACCCACGGAAGCTGAAGCTAGCCAATTCCCCATCTCTAAGACACATTTTATGGGAATTTCCATTAGGTCCTCACCAACTCCACCTACAGACATTCCATTCTCACATTTGGCTGATCACTTAGATTATGTGGATAGGGCTCTACTATGGGGGTGCCTTTTACTCCCCTGTCTCAACACAGATGCAGAGATCCCTTGCTGATACCTCCACAATCTACCCAAAAACATTTCAACCAATTGAACCAAACACAATCACCTCTATCACAACCCCTTCCATGACACCTATTATAGCTCACACCGCACCCTTACCCATAACTCAACCTACACCTAAACCCAAACCCATACCTACAACATTTTCTTCGACTAAACCCATTACCACTTTAGGGGTCACCCCGACCACCAGCCTTACTCATCCACCTATCAAACTAGATTTAGCTACATCCTCCAAAGTCAACACCATACCTATTTTGACACCCAAACAAAAGCACCAAACCCATAGAACTCATACCCCAGCTGCACCAATCACACTGCATCTATCCTGTCCATCTTAGGATCTCGCCTTCCTCACACATTCAAGAAACCTCCACCCATCAATAAACCAAAAACACAACAGCCCATTCCTTCCTCACAAACCTATGACCTACCCAGATGCCCAACCCAACTTACACCTACACCTATAGCCTCTTTACCACCCATACCTCCGATACCCTCAGCTATTGCTTCACTACCCACTACACTTCAGTCACTATCTCGCACACCTCAAGCATGACCCGTATCATCTACCTTCACAACACCCCCATTATCCCTATGGGTAACTCACCCTCTTCCTCCATTGGCTTTTCCTTCTAGACCTCGTACACCCACATCACCTTTACCTAAGAAGGTGCAACCCAAAAAAAAAACTCCACTACCCCACAATAAGGTAGTCAAAACGACCACACACCCTCCTACCCGTCCATCTACTATACCCATACCTAAACAAACATGACCGACACCTAAAACCACACCAGCACCCAAACCCATGGCTCAACCCCCTCCTCTTCTAAAGACCATTCCTCAACAATCACCTACACCTACACCCAAACCCACATTCACTTCCCATTATGATCCACTAGTAGGGTCTTATGCAAAAAAATTAACCAACCTCCTTGAGACCTCTCATCACATTCCCACCACTCGGACCTTGCAACTTGGATACCTGAACAAGGGCCTCGAATTCCAGCATTATTAGTGCAAGGGAAATCAAGTCGGAATGAAAGAGGCATAGGTTCAGCATTGAGAGGAATGAGAACAACGCCGGCTCCTCCGCCGCGCTGGCATTTAGATCCATCGAAGAAGAGGGTCATTGGGTACGACTCCTCTGTGAGGGAAAGAGTAGCGATGAGTTCGTCGGGAAATGTGAAATTGGTAAATTGTTCCCCCGGTAGAGGAGCGTCCGCAAGTTGGTCTGCGATGGTTTGTCCTTTGATTGATTTCTGGTGGATAAACTCAAGGTCGAGGTCGGCGAGAAGCATGAGCCATCTAGCAATGCGTTGGTTCAGATGAGGTTTGGCGTACATGTAATGGATGGGGTCTGTATTGGTGATGACAAAAGTCTTGTGATTTAGAAGGTAGTGTCGGAGTTTGGTGGCCACGAATGATAGGGCAAGGCATAATTTTTCTACATGTGTGTACCTAGTCTCATAGTCCACCAAAGTACGACTTATATAATAAACGGCTTGTTCGTGATTCTCAGAGTCACGATGTGCAAGCATGGCTCCTACAAATGCGTGGTCGGTGGCGGAAAGGTAAAGGTAGAAAGGGCGGTTGTCTTGGGGTGGGATAAGCACAGTGGCTGCAAGAGATAGGATTTGAGAGCTTCAAGGCTTGGTGACATTCTTCGCTCCATTGGAATGCAATATCCTTTTTAAGGAGGTGATGGAAAGGTTGACACCGATCCGAGAGTTGGGAGATGAAATGTCGGATAGATTGGAGCTTACCTTGTAAACTACGCAATTGTTTGAGATTTTTGGGTGGGGGCATTTCTAGGATAGCTTTGACTTTCGATGGATCGACCTCAATGCCATGCAAAGAGACGATAAAGCCAAGAAGTTTTCCCGAAAGAACACCAAAGACACATTTCTTCGGTTGAAGGCGGATAGAATATTGTAACAGGCGATCAAAAATAATGGTTAAAACATCGAGATGTTCACTACGATGTTTAGACTTGCCGAGAAGATCGTCGACATAGTCTTCAAGGATAGTGTGCATAATGTCATGAAAAATGTAGGTCATAGCCCACTGATAGGTAGCCCCAGCATTCTTAAGGCCAAATGGCATGACACGATAACAGAAGGTTCCCCACGGAGTTATGAAGGCAGTTTTGTGTTGATCGGCAGGGGCAACCAAAATTTGGTTGTATCCTGAAAAGCCATCCATGAGAGAAAGCATTTCATGGCCCGCAGTGAGATCAACAAGTTGATCAATACTTGGGAGGGGGAAGTCATCCTTGGGGCAAGCGAGGTTAAGATCCCGGAAATCTGTGCATATCCGAAGTCCCCAATCGCTTTAGTGACAGGTACGATGTTAGAAATCCATTGAGGATAGTCAATAGGCAAGATGAAGGAAACAGAAAGGAGTCGTTGGAGCTCCTCTTTGACCAAGAGAGCAATGCGTGGATGCATTTTTCTCAATTTCTGTTTGACTGGTTTGGAATCGGGGTTTAGGGTGATGTTATGGACGGCGATAGTAGGATCAATTCCTGGCATGTCAGCGTAAGACCATGCGAAAGCTTGGTTACGAGCACGGAGAAAGGTAGTAAAGGCGGCTTGTTCTGATGTGTTAAGAGATTGTCCAATCTTCACAATGTGAGGATCCTCCTCCGTGTGGATATTGATTTCTATGGTAGATCGTTCAAAGCATAGTTTGGGTTTCGATATGGCAAGGCTCGTTGAATATAAGAATCATCCGCACTAAGGTAAGTGAGGACGGAGTCGTCATCCCGCATTCAACAACATTAATCCCGGACGTAAGCGGAGATGAAAAGGCGAGTCGGATCTTCTCATACCAAAGTCGACAATTTCATCTTTAGAGAAACCGACTACAGCACTTGTTGTACTGAGAGACAGTAGTGGTTGGGGCGGTGGGTTGTTTGGTGAGAGAAGCAACGTGATTGGGTGTTAGAATGGAGGTAACAGCGGGGTTTCATTAGGCAAAACCTCTATCCTCAAGGATCTCAACGAGCTTGTCGATGAGATTCGAAGTCTCGAATGAGATCATACAAATGTCATTTTTACGGGTGATTGGTGAAGCTTTAATCATATTTCGGTGGGCAATGCCACTAGAGACGGATAGGCGGGTCCGCGAATGACCACTTTAGGTGGTGGTGCAATCGGATGTTTGACGGAGAAAGAGATGCCGCAGTGTGTTTTCTTTTGCTTTCCCATTGTTTTTCGCCTCGTAGTGCGACACTAATCATATTAATCTCGTAGACCCGAGATGAGGAAGATGGTGGGGATAACTCATGGTCTTCACGAGGTGGGGTTGTAATAATGATAGATCTTGGTGAGGCGGGACGATGGTATAGGAGAGGGAATGGAAACTAAAGGTCTCTCCCTTCGTAAGTTGTCTTTCTTAATCTTTCTATCCGGGAGAGGTGACTGGCGAAGGATGGTTTTTAGAGCTTTGCATCCCTCCACATCATGTCCTGGTGTGCGGTGATAAGCGCAGATTTTAGACTCATCGTAATCCATAGGTCGGGGCTTAGACGGGTCATAAGGTCTAAGTGGAGGTAGGGAAATGGTCGCATTCTCCACCAACATAGCAAGGATTTTGGCGTAAGATCCTTTGAGTGGGTCAAAATCGGAAGAGGATGAGGGTATTGATTGTGTGGGTTTTGGTAATGTTTGGGCGTGGTTAGTTCGTATGGGTGGCGGTTTAGCCGAGGGGTGTTGATACATGGTTTTTACTAAACGTGATTTCTTTGGCGCAGAAGCTATGTTGGATGATGAGGCCGCAGATGACGTGGTATCAGAAAACAACCATGGGGAAATAGGAGTAACTGAAAACAAATCTTTTGATGATGGTATTTGTTTAGGGTTGATAGGTGGACAAGATACGCGGAGTGACGGTGTTGCTATACCCTGGAATTTCTGTATAGGTGCGGAAGGCGTAGGTTGTTCTAAAGAAATCGCAGGAGGTATGATATATTGGTGTAAGGTAGAGGGATGGGGTCCCAATATGGAAGGTAGGTATGACGATGATGGTTTTGATTGTGATAGGGGCACGGATTGAGTTTGTCTCCTAGGTGGCGGAACGGATTTATTTTTGGATAGATCGAGTCGCTTAGGCGGGTGTGTTAGACTGGGCATTGGTGAGGTCCCAAGCGTAGGGGAAGATCTGGTTAAGTTGATAGAAGTGGACGGGGCATTTGGTAGAGGTGAGGGGGGTGAAGGTGAGAACAGGGGCATTTTAAGCTTCTGTAAGCACTTCGGGTATATGGTGGAGACATCAGGATCAGTCATTTGCATTTGAGTAGAAAAAGGGGTACTCAAACGTTCCCATAGGGCCTGTCTATCTTCTGTGGAATGACAGTCTCCAGGTGTGATTTGTAATTTTGGTACGGAAGAAAGGTGGGTTGTAATTCCAGTCCATTGCGGGTGTGACACAGGAGGTAGATGAGGCACTGTATCAATAGATGTTAAGAGGTCAACCGGTCGTTGAAAAGATTTAGGCGATGAGGGACTAATAGGTAGGAGGGCGTGTTCGAGGGGATCTGTCACGTTTAAAGAATGTGGTGATGTTAGTGTAAGAGATTTCTCGTCTAAGGATGTCAAAAGGAGTGGCGAGCCTTCCTCTTGTGTAGCAAGAGTGGTAGAAGGGGACGTTTGGGAAATAGATAAATTAGATAGCATCCGCTCACAGTCTTGTAGGGATGTGGTGTAAGAAGACTCGTTGATGAGAAGAGAAGTCCGGGCAGTTAACTCTTCTATGGGTAAAGGAATGATTTCACTTTGGCTTGATGGTGGTGAAGGAGGTTCAAACTCCTGTGTTGGTGGAGAGGCTTGATTTAAAATTTTTTCAATAGAGGCTTTTGGCTGAGAATCGAAGACTGCATGGATCTCATGAACACTCTCCTCGGCTAAGATATCTTGGTTCACGCATCTTTGTTGGACGAGTGATTCAGAATGGCTTGTTGAAAATTTTCAGATTTCGGTTAGCAGGGGCGTTAGGATTATCGAGGGTTATATCCCCTGTCAACCATTTCCTGCACTATGTTTTTCAACATCTTGCAGTTTTCATGACTATGTCCTTTTACGCGGTGAAAGTTACAAAAGTCATTTTCTTTGTACCAGGAAGGTATTGCGCGGGTGGAGTCAAACCCAGAGTGAGGTTTAACAGGGGGCAAGGTGATAGCCCTAGCTTTGAGCAATTTCTCCAGGATGACGCCATAAGTTTCTCCCAAGGGAGTGTAATTGGTGGGCTCGGCTTTGTACTTATTAGTGGTTTTCGGCGGAGTATTGGACGGTGTTTGAGATTTGACCATTACCGCGTGGATAGCTCCTTTTGATTTAGAAGAAGTGGACGCGTGAGGAGTGGTGGTGTTTGGCTTGTTGGTAGAATCAGGAGTTCGGAAATTGGGGTTTTTGTTATGCAACCACAATTTCTCTTCTTCTAAGGCTCGAATTTCTAGCTTCCGAGCCATGGTAAAGGCCTCGTCGAATGTGCGGAAAGTTTGAATTTGGAGGGTAGGGGAGATGTGCTTAGCGCAGGCCCGCGTAAATAGTTCGATGAGTTCGGTTTGAGGCTTGAGGCAAGGCATGTAAGTTGGTTAATAAGGCCCGCCATCGTCCAACGAAATCTGCGATAGATTCGTCTTCAAATTGTCGGATGGCATAGAGGTCGGTGATAGATACTTTCTTGGCAATGTTAATGGAGAAATGATCCAAGAAAGATTGGGCTAGTTGGTTAAAAGAGAAGATTGAGTCTTTGGTTAAAGCACTATACCACTCAAAGCGAAGTGTGCCCCCGATAAGGACATGGGAAAGGTGCGGAGTAACAAGGCATCATCATGGGCAATCAAATAACAAGCATGTCTAAATGATCGCAAGTGTTGTTGAGGATCCTCTTTACTGTTAAAACGAGTAAACTTTGGCAACTCCCATTGAGGAGGATATGAATGAAGGGGGACAGAAGGGTGAATGGGCTCCCGACAAACTTGCTCGTATGTCAAGGCGCTACGACTTCGAAACTGAAGCCTCCAGGTTTTGCATTTTGTCCATCATTTGTTTGATGAAATCTGTGGTTGGATGAGGTGATGGTGCCACAGAATAGGGATGTCCCATATAAGGTGTTGAGGTTACTGGATACGTGTATGGGAATGAAAAGGTAGGCGGAGCTTGAGAAAGAAAGCTCGTGTGAATAGGTGGCAGAGAGTAAGTCATGAATGGAGTGGTCTGAAAGAGAGATGAGATAGGGGCAGTTGGTGGTAACGATACGTGAGGTTCAAGGTTAACCAAAGGAAAGCTAATCGGGGTCGTATGAACCTCTGAAGCTGTCGGATTGGGAGACGGGGCTAGTGATGCAGGAAGTAAGGTATTGTTATCAGGAGGAGTGGGAGCTAAATGAGCAGCTATACTAATAGGCATGCCAATAAGGAGCTGACCATCAGGCGTACGGTCAGGGGTATGAGACAAATAGTATTGTACAGCGCTGGGATTAGCATCCAGAAATTTGGCAAAGTCCTTGTCTCCTACAGAATTTGGGGATCTCACTGGTGTCCGTAGGGTTCCCTATAGAATGTGAAGGGGGTGATTCAGAAAAGACACAGAGCGAGGCATGTGAAACCATGGCGGCTTGCTTCCGAGTGATGACAACCATAGACCAGAACACACAGGAAAGTTTCAATCTATCAAGAACAAAAACAACCTCTGAATGGTGAATTTGGCAAGCTGCTGGTTTGTCAGGGGCTGATGAAGACAGTAACCGATATCGGTTTAGTAACCGGTGTCGGTCACAGATCAAACGACGTCGGTCCCTTAACCGATGCCGGTGTCAAAAGTCTAGGATAAGAAGATATAAAAGGCTGCTGATTTGATTTTAGCAACGTTGAGTATGTTTAGCAACTTATTGATCACAGAAGACAAAGTATGACAGAGAAAACAGGATTTGAAAACAAGCAAGAGGCACACGCAAATCTAGAGACTAACCCTAGGGTTAATTTTAGTTATCGTGGGCTTATGCCTTTAGACGTAAGATGATGTCAGAATCCTAAACAACAAGACCTAGGGGAAATGTCAAGTTTGTTTTGGCTTATAAGGTTACCTCAATCGGGTGGAGGAATACCGCGGAAAAGGGGGGATGTTTGAGTTGTTGTGTTAATTGTGAAGTGATTCGGTATGTGTTGTGCAAAGTGAAACTAAGGTTAATTTCTGTCAATATCGTGGATATCACCCCACGTGTATGACACATTGCTATTTACTTAATCTATGTTCACTAGAATTGGAGAACAACAAGCGAAATGCAATGCACGTGTTTTAAACCCAAATCGAAAATTATATTCGATGAAGCAAGAGAGATGACTTTCACTAATGCGAAACCAGGAAAGCAAGACAAATTCTTTACTAAATATATAACAAAAACAGCAACAGCAAATATGCTTCCTAAAATGAAAATAAGCAAGAGAAAGAAACCCAAAATGGGTCCCACCGGGCGTGCCAAAATGTTTCGCTCGGAATGTTTCGGCTTCTGGGAATAGAGTTGCTTCTATCCTTTCATTCCTTTTAGAAACAGATGAGGTTAGGGTTAGGAGGAATACCTGTTGAATGTGGAGATGGTGTGCGCGTACCGTAGGGAAAGATCAGGCTGACTACGGAGAACTCCTTTTTGTCTTGGAAGGACTACCTGCAAATAAGAACACAAGACCACAAGATTTTGATTAAACAATAAATGAGGAAACTGCCTTGGGCCCAGGAAATATAAAACTTCCCTTCGAAGGTGGTCAGTTCCCCTGCTAATATGAATTAACACAAAAGACTTGCAAAATATCAATTAAATTATTTTGTTAAAAGCGGGTAGGGGAAAGGCTAGTTTTCTCGGTTTTGATCGAGGAACCAATGGCGGTTATTGATGACCGAAGCGCGATTCTTGAATCGATAACCGATACCGGCGGGTTATAGGATATTTTTGATCAGATGGTGTTTGTAATGGCTGGTTTTTTGGATGGTATTAGGAAATGGGATGGTTAGGAGCAAAAGAATGACAGTTCGATGCAATGGCACGTTGGGTAGTGGATTCAGAAATGGATTTAAGAGGACTGAGATTCAAAAACATAAGAAATGTTATGACAAAAGGACATGCAAGATCTGACTTACTGGTTTTGACCGAGATGCAAGTTGATCTCCTTGGTTGCAAACACTTCTGGTTTCTTTACTCGTCTCTGCTTTGTCAAGTGAAGATCTGGACTCTGTTCCTCGCTCGCAATGCTCTCTGTTGATCCAGAAATCCTTTGACTGATCTCTCAAAATGAAATTCTGATCCGTTGTTTTGGTTTGGGAAGCCCATTTACAGGGAACCGATGGCGGTTGCGTAACCGACGGCGGTCGAGTAGGAACCGGCATCGTAAGGAAAAAGTAGGCTATTTTTAGTAAAATAGCCCACCTTCCCCGCTTTCTCCCGAGAGATCAGTTGCGGGCTTGGTCAAGTGGCTAGAAAGGTCGGCTTTGGGTGCGAGTAAGGAGGCATTAGTTATGGATGTGAGTCTGTACCAAGTCATGGGTCTTAATTAGGTTAGTTTAGGGTTAGGGCTAGGTCATGATGAGGTGGCAAAGTGAGGTGGCGGGTAAGGTGATGTGGATTTATCAATTACAAGGTAATTAATAAATAATTGTGTAAAGTTTAGATAATGAGGTTAGGTTGTGAAATGGGATGCGGGTCACAAAGGGGTCGTGAGACACGAATTTGGTGTCTACATTAGCCCCTTATTGTCGTGTAGCTTGTTACGTAAAGTCGCACGGACAATAATATGAAGTGGTTTCTCATGTTAAGGATATAGGTAATCCCCTCAAATCTATCACAGATTGAGTGAACGGAAATCGGGGATAGGGTTGATAAAGGGTATATGTGGTAGAGAGGATGGTAAGGTGGTGGGGTATGTCCAAGGAAGCGCACGCATGTTTAAATGCAATAAGTACGACTAGGGTACATGATTTGACTAACTAGCAAACCAAAGCAATGCATAGGCAAAGGTCGATAGTTTATCCAAACAAGGGTGATATAATCCCGGTATCCAAGGCATAGGAAGTAGCTCCGGGGTATATAACGGTGAGGTGCACAGAACGTTTAGGCATGTTCGGCGATACCAAGTGGTTGTTTTGGTTGAAATAAATGTCATGGTCTAGGTCAGGCAAAGTTGGTCAACGAGATCAAGTCAAGGACCCTAATCATGCTAAAACACGAACAGTGAGCTCGATTGAACACAAGGTACATGATGGATGTATAAAATAAAACATTGATTGTGGGTATGGTATGGAAGTGATACGGCCTTGGGTCAGGCCAAGTGGTTGGGCGGTGGCCCTGGGTCGGGCTAAATAGGTAGGGCGAGGCCTTGGGTCGGGCCAATTGGTAGGTTGAGGCCTTAGGTCGGGCCGAATGGTAGGTTGAGGCCTTGGGTCGGGCCAAATAGGTAGGTTGAGGCCTTGGGTCGGGCCAATTGGTAGGTTGAGGCCTTAGGTCGGGCCGAATGGTAGGTTGAGGCCTTGGGTCGGGCCAAATAGGTAGGTTGAGGCCTTGGGTCGGGCCAATTGGTAGGTTGAGGCCTTAGGTCGGGCCAAATAGGTAGGTTGAGGCCTTGGGTCGGGCCGAATGGTAGGTTGAGGCCGTGGGTCGGGCCGAATGGTAGGTTGAGGCCTTGGGTCGGGCCAAAGGCCTAGGGTGGCGAGGCCTTGGGTCGGGCCAAATAGGTTGGGGCGAGGCCTTAGGTCGGGCCGAATGGTAGGTTGAGGCCGTAGGTCAGGCTAGACAAGTGAACAAATGTTGTGCAGCAAAGGTGGACAGAGGCGATATTGGTGAAAAAGAGGCAAGGAGTAAAGAAGGGCAAAGAATGGGGTGAAAGTTGGGTATCAAACCGATGTCGATTCTGCATGACCGATATTAGTTAAGGGACCGATACCGGTTTATTAGGGCAAAAATAAACCGACATCGGTTAAGGTCGAAAAACCTATAAAAAGAAAAAATACGGCCTGTCATTGTCACTTTTGTTATTTGCAATCCAAATTGTCTTGTCTGACATGGAGAGTTGATTTGGAGGGTTATTGGTGAGGTGGAGCTATTTGATTGGCGGAGAGAGTTGATAGTGGGGTAGGTTGATTGAGGAGGAGGCGTGCGGTGATTGGTCGGGGACCCGAGATCGGGATTCCTATAGATCGCATGCGGCGAAAATTTGATTTGTGCAGATATACCCCTGGCTTATAGACCATATATGAGGATCGACGCCGAGGCAGCATTCTCACCTCCCCGGCCAACACCTCCAGAAGGGCCTGAAGAGGTAGCAGCCGATCGCAGGGTAATGGATGCGGGAACGACAGAGGCCTATAGATTATGGTGGGTAGCAGAACTGCGAGGTGTGCGTGAGCGCCCTGACATAGCGGTGATTACAGCAGAGAGGGATCGCTCACAGCGCGTTTGGTTCAGCAGCTCCAAACGCAGGTGAATGAGACAAGAGGATTGTTAGTGGTTGCGGAGTCACGGGCGGGGAGACTAGAGGCTGAAGTCCTCCATGCGAGCGGGCGTATTCATATGTTACAGGAGAGATTGGCAGATCAGTGGGCGGTACCAATAGCCGTGGTACCTTTGAGGACAGAGAGGCCCGGCGAGAGGGGTCGACGATCACGATCATCACCTAGTTCGGGATGAGGCGTGATGGTCTGAGTACATGTTAGCAAGGTATAAGAATAAATAAGGATGCCGACCTGCGTGTCGATGATAGAGAAGATGTATTTGTTTAACATCTAAATAAAACTGAATATGTATGTTGATTTAAGTTACGATAATAATAAGATTGTTTGTGTTTTGATTTTCGGTGTTTTGAAAAAGGATAAAGAGGAATGTGATTAAATAGAAATACACAAAAATATTTATATTCACCACACAGGATAGGTTATGGTAGGGGATGGTCGAGCTAACCTTGGGAGACCCCATGTCTCCGAAGTGCTGCCTACATAGCCCATTGCACAAAGCAAGGAGGGGCCTCAGACCGATGTAGTTCTCCCTTAGGACCAGGGAAAGGTGAATTCAGGCAATTTGGGTATGGTTAGGCAATTTGTTGGTTGATAATATTTTGATGTTGATAGGGTAATGTTGTTGGTGTTGGTAAGGTATGGGCGATGTTGATGTAGGTATAGGTAAAGCGAAAGTTAGCTTACCCAAAGAGAAGGAACCATGTCCCGATTAAGATCAACACACAATCCTAGATGTGAGGCAAAGAGGAAAGAGTGTCCCGTAGTTGAGAAGAGCTAAAAAACCACATATTAACATAGGATGAGCTTGAATCCCTAGGTACCTTGCATAGGCGAGAAGTCGATAGGTGAAAAGAGTTGTATAATCACAATATATCGGATATACGTCACATCCCTTGAGTTGAAACAAGTGGTGAGGTGAGGTGGATGATATAACTGAGGTACGCAGAACTTATTACAAAGTGAGTGCTCTGACGAAAGAGAACCTACCCTAAATAGACAAGTCCATGACTCAAAAGTCCTTTTGAATGAGGCTTTTCTTTTATTGAATGTAGACTGATCGATGCGGGAAGTCTACAGGGGATATTGATTGTATTATTCTTGAGGTCTTCACGAAGCTGATCAATGCGAGAAGCTTCTGATAAAGGCTGACTGTGTATAGCTGTCCTTCGAGGGAGCAGTCTATTTATAGTAGCAGATATGATTGTAATGCATAGCTGTCCTTCGGGGGAGCAGTCTATATATAATAGCGGCAATAGTTCGGCATATAGCTGTCCTTCGAGGGAGCAGTCTATATTTAATTTAAATGACTAGATGTTCATTTGGCGTGAAGCATCTAGTTAGTAGGAAGTTTGACTCAAGAAAATCCCATAAGAATACGGCTTATTTTAATACTTTGAAGTCATGGACTAGACTAAAAAGGGGAAGGCATCATCAAGGGGAGGTGAGGATCAAACTATGTGAGCTTGATTGTTATTATGAAGTGTAGGAAACAGAGTGTATGTAGTGGTAAGTGAGCTCAAGGGACGAGCGGCAGGTAGATAAGAAGTGATATAATACTAATTTCAACAGTAGAATGGTCGAAGATGCAAGGCATTAAGGGGTTCAGGCTCAGGTTTACCATTAAGCGAAGCTAAACGATAAGTACCAGATCCATAGGTATGAGTGATTATATAAGGCCCGATCCAATTGGGAGCAAATTTTCCACGTTTGCTCTTTTCTAGTTTGGTTACATGTTGATTCTCTTTGAGAACAAGATCACCAACCTTAAAGGTATGCTCATGAAGTCGCTTATCATAAGCACATTTAATGTGTTTTTGATAGATTTGAAGGTGATCAAGAGCTGTAAGACGGCGTTCGTCAAGAAGCTCCAATTGGGCTAACCGCTCTTGGCGGAAATCATCGTTGGTGAGAATATCCTGAAGAGATATTCTAAGGGAGGGTATTTGTATTTCGAGAGGCAAAACAGCCTCGGTACCGTATACCAAAGAAAAAGGTGTGGCATTAGTAGAAGTACGAATGCTAGTACGATAAGCCCAAAGGGCAAAGGGAATGTGATCGTGCCAATTTCTTCCAGATTCATTGACAACTTTCATGAGGATTTTGGTTAGTGTTTTATTAGAGGACTCGGCTTGCCCATTGGCTTGTGGATAGTAAGGTGATGAGAAACTAAGTTTGATACCAAAGTTGTCACAAAGGTCTTGCAACAACTTGTTTTTGAAAGATTTTCCATTATCTGTTATCAGGCGATGAGGAACACCAAAACGACAGATAATGTGGTGGTTAATGAACTCGACAATTTTTTCTTTTTTGATTGAAATGAGTGGAATAGCCTCCACCCATTTTGTGTAATATTCGGTCGCTGTGAGTATCCAACGGTGACGTTGTGAAGAGGTTGGGTGAATCTCACCAATAAGGTCTAAACCCCATTGTGAGAAGGGCCAAAGATCTCGAGCGATCTGGAGCGGGTGGCTAGGAGTATGTTGAAGGTTGGCATGTTGCTGACACATAACACAACGCTTAACATATTCGTAGCAGTCGTTATTGAGAGTAGGCCAATAATAACCAAGGCGAAGGATTCGTTTGGCCACGGCAAGGCCGCTAAAATGTCCACCACAAATACCGTCATGGACCTGTTGGATGGTATGAGTGGCCTCCACGCCAGTTAGACAGCGAAGGAGGATACCATCAAAGCCACGTTTATAGAGGAGTCCCCCCATGACAACATAACGCGAAACACTTTTAAGAAAAGCACGTTTGCCGTTACTAGTAAGGTCAGGTGGGAGGACAGAGATTGTAAGGTAGTCGTGGAATTGGTGGTACCAGGTATCCTGTGAATTAGTGGACACAGTATTTATCATACAAACTACCGGGGTTGAATAGGATGGGGCAAAAAGTTGTTGGACCACGACGAATAATTCAGAGTCAGTTGGCGCGGCGGGAATTTGCGAGGCTAAGCAAGCCATAGTATCCGCAAATTTGTTAGTGGAGCGGGGAATGGTTTGTATAGAATAGTGGGTAAATAAAGCTAGAAGTGAATCTACGTAGTGTTTGTATTTTTGAAGTTCCTCGTTTTTGCATTGGTAGACACCCATAACTTGATTGACTACCAATTGAGAGTCACCAAAAATGTTGATAGATTTCATACCTAAGTGTAATGTAACTTGGATACCCAGAACAAGGGCCTCGTATTCCACTGTATTATTAGTGCAAGGGAAATCAAGTCGGAATGAAAGAGGCATAGGTTCAGCGTTGAGAGGAATGAGAACAACGCCGGCTCCTCCGCCGCGCTGGCATTTAGATCCATCGAAGAAGAGGGTCATTGGGTACGACTCCTCCGTGAGGGAAAGAGTAGCGATGAGTTCGTCGGGAAATGTGAAATTGGTAAATTGTTCCCCCGGTACAAGGAGCGTCCGCAAGTTGGTCTGCGATGGTTTGTCCTTTGATTGATTTCTGGTGGATAAACTCAAGGTCGAGGTCGGCGAGAAGCATGAGCCATCTAGCAATGCGTTGGTTCAGATGAGGTTTGGCGTACATGTAATGGATGGGGTCTGTATTGGTGATGACGAAAGTCTTGTGATTTAGAAGGTAGTGTCGGAGTTTGGTGGCCACGAATGATAGGGCAAGGCATAATTTTTCTACATGTGTGTACCTAGTCTCATAGTCCACCAAAGTACGACTTATATAATAAACGGCTTGTTCGTGATTCTCAGAGTCACGATGTGCAAGCATGGCTCCTACAGCGTGGTCGGTGGCGGAAAGGTAAAGGTAGAAAGGGCGGTTGTCTTGGGGTGGGATAAGCACGGTGGCCGCAAGAGATAGGATTTGAGAGCTTCGAAGGCTTGGTGACATTCTTCGCTCCATTGGAATGCAATATCCTTTTTAAGGAGGTGATGGAAAGGTTGACACCGATCCGAGAGTTGGGAGATGAAACGTCGGATAGATTGGAGCTTACCTTGTAAACTACGCAATTGTTTGAGATTTTTGGGTGGGGGCATTTCTAGGATAGCTTTGACTTTAGATGGATCGACCTCAATGCCACGCAAAGAGACGATAAAGCCAAGAAGTTTTCCCGAAAGAACACCAAAGACACATTTCTTCAGTTGAAGGCGGACAGAATATTGTAACAGGTGATCAAAAATAATGGTTAAAACATCGAGATGTTCACTACGATGTTTAGACTTGCCGAGAAGATCGTCGACATAGTCTTCAAGGATAGTGTGCATAATGTCATGAAAAATGTAGGTCATAGCCCGCTGATAGGTAGCACCAGCATTCTTAAGGCCAAATGGCATGACACGATAATAGAAGGTTCCCCACGGAGTTATGAAGGCAGTTTTGTGTTGATCGGCAGGGGCAACCAAAATTTGGTTGTATCCTGAAAAGCCATCCATGAGAGAAAGCATTTCATGGCCCGCAGTGAGATCAACAAGTTGATCAATACTTGGGAGGGGGAAGTCATCCTTGGGGCAAGCGAGGTTAAGATCCCAGAAATCAGTGCATATCCGAAGTCCCCCTGTCGCTTTAGTGACAGGTACGATGTTAGAAATCCATTGAGGATAGTCAATAGGCAAGATGAAGGAAACAGAAAGGAGTCGTTGGAGCTCCTCTTTGACCAAGAGAGCAATGCGTGGATGCATTTTTCTCAATTTCTATTTGACTGGTTTGGAATCGGGGTTTAGGGTGATGTTATGGATGGCGATAGTAGGATCAATTCCTGGCATGTCAGCGTAAGACCATGCGAAAGCTTGGTTACGAGCACGGAGAAAGGTAGTAAAGGCGGCTTGTTCTGATGTGTTAAGAGATTGTCCAATCTTCACAATGTGAGGATCCTCCTCCATGTGGATATTGATTTCTATGGTAGATTCGTTCAGCATAGTTTGGGTTTCAGATGGCAAGGCTCGTTGAATATAAGAATCATCCGCACCAAGGTAAGTGAGGACGGAGTCGTCATCCTGGCATTCAACAACATTAATCCCGGACGTAAGCGGAGATGAAAAGGCCAGGGTCGGGATCTTCTGTACCAAAGTCGACAATTTCATCTTCAGAGAAACTGACTGCAGCAGCTTGTTGTACAGAGACAGAAGTGGTTGGGGCAGTGGGTTGTTTGGTGAGAGAAGCAACGTGATTGGGTGTTAGAATGGAGGTAACAGGCAGGGTTTCATTAGGTAAAACCTCTATCCCTTGAAGGATCTCAACGAGAGCTTGTCGATGAGATTCAGAAGTCTGAATGAGATCATACAGTGTCATTTTTACGGGTGATTGGTGAAGCTGTTTAATCATATTTCGGTGGGCAATGCCATTAGAGACGGGATAGGCGGGTCCGCGAATGACCACTTTAGGTGGTGGTGCAATCGGGATGTTTGACGGAGAAAGAGATGCCGCAGGTGTGTTTTCTTTTGCTTTCCCATTGTTTTTCGGCCCTCGAGTAGCGACACTAATCATATTAATCTCGTAGACCTGAGATGAGGAAGATGGTGGGGATAACTCATGGTCTTCACGAGGTGGGGTTGTAATAATGATAGATCTTGGTGAGGCGGGGACAGATGGTATAGGAGAGGGAATGGAAACTAAAGGTCTCTCCCTTCGTAAGTTATCTTTCTTAATCTTTCTATCCGGGAGAGGTGACTGGCGAAGGATGGTTTTTAGAGCTTTGCATCCCTCCACATCATGTCCTGGTGTGCGGTGATAAGCGCAGATTTTAGACTCATCGTAATCCATAGGTCGGGGCTTAGACGGGTCATAAGGTCTAAGTGGAGGTAGGGAAATGGTCGCATTCTCCACCAACATAGCAAGGATTTTGGCGTAAGATCCTTTGAGTGGGTCAAAATCGGAAGAGGATGAGGGTATTGATTGTGTGGGTTTTGGTAATGTTTGGGCGTGGTTAGTTCGTATGGGTGGCGGTTTAGCCGAGGGGTGTTGATACATGGTTTTTACTAAACGTGATTTCTTTGGCGCAGAAGCTATGTTGGATGATGAGGCCGCAGATGACGTGGTATCAGAAAACAACCATGGGGAAATAGGAGTAACTGAAAACAAATCTTTTGATGATGGTATTTGTTTAGGGTTGATAGGTGGACAGGATACGCGGAGTGACGGTGTTCTATACCTGGAATTTCTATATAGGTGCGGAAGGCGTAGGTTGTTCTAAAGAAAACGCAGGAGGTATGATATATTGGTGTAAGGTAGAGGGATGGGGTCCCAATATGGAAGGTAGGTATGACGATGATGGTTTTGATTGTGATAGGGGCACGGATTGAGTTTGTCTCCTAGGTGGCGGAGCGGATTTATTTTTGGATAGATCGAGTCGCTTAGGCGGGTGCGTTAGACTGGGCATTGGTGAGGTCCCAAGCGTATGGGAAGATCTAGTTAAGTTGATAGAAGTGGACGGGGCATTTGGTAGAGGTGAGGGGGGTGAAGGTGAGAACAGGGGCATTTTAAGCTTCTGTAAGCACTTCGGGTATATGGTGGAGACATCAGGATCAGTCATTTGCATTTGAGTAGAAAAAGGGGTACTCAAACGTTCCCATAGGGCCTGTCTATCTTCTGTGGAATGACAGTCTCCAGGTGTGATTTGTAATTTTGGTACGGAAGAAAGGTGGGTTGTAATTCCAGTCCATTGCGGGTGTGACATAGGAGGCAGATGAGGCACTGTATCAATAGATGTTAGGAGGTCAACCGGTCGTTGAAAAGATTTAGGCGATGAGGGACTAATAGGTAGGAGGGCGTGTTCGAGGGGATCTGTCACGTTTAAAGAATGTGGTGATGTTAGTGTAAGAGATTTCTCATCTAAGGATGTCAAAAGGAGTGGCGAGCCTTCCTCTTGTGTAGCAAGAGTGGTAGAAGGGGACGTTTGGGAAATAGATAAATTAGATAGCATCTACTCACAGTCTTGTAGGGATGTGGTGTAAGAAGACTGGGTTGATGAGAAGAGAAGTCCTGGCGATTAACTCTTCTATGGGTAAAGGAATGATTTCACTTTGGCTTGATGGTGGTGAAGGAGGTTCAAACTCCTGTGTTGGTGGAGAGGCTTGATTTAAAATTTTTTCAATAGAGGCTTTTGGCTGAGAATCGAAGACTGCATGGATCTCATGAACACTCTCCTCGGCTAAGATATCTTGGTTCACGTTCTTGTTGACGAGTGATTCGGAATGGCTTGTTGAAAATTTTCAGATTTCGGTTAGCAGGGGCGTTAGGATTATCGAGGTTATATCCCTGCATCACCATTTCTGCACTATGTTTTTCAACATCTTGCAGTTTTCATGACTATGTCCTTTTACGCGGTGAAAGTTACAAAAGTCATTTTCTTTGTACCAGGAAGGTATTGCGCGGGTGGAGTCAAACCCAGAGTGAGGTTTAACAGGGGGCAAGGTGATAGCCCCAGCTTTGAGCAATTTCTCCAAGATGACGCCATAAGTTTCTCCCAAGGGAGTGTAATTGGTGGGCTCGGCTTTGTACTTATAAGTGGTTTTCGGCGGAGTATTGGACGGTGTTTGAGATTTGACCATTACCGCGTGGACAGCTCCTTTTGATTTAGAAGAAGTGGACGCGTGAGGAGTGGTGGTGTTTGGCTTGTTGGTAGAATCAAGAGTTCGGAAATTGGGGTTTTGTTCGCAACCGCAATTTCTCTTCTTCTAAGGCTCGAATTTCTAGCTTCCGAGCCATGGTAAAGGCCTCGTCGAATGTGCGAAAGTTTGAATTTGGAGGGTAGGGGAGATGTGCTTAGCACAGGCCCGCGTAAATAGTTCGATGAGTTCGGTTTGAGGCAAGGCATAGGTAAGTTGGTTGATAAGGCCCGCCATCATCCAACGAAATCTGTGATAGATTCATCTTCAAATTGTCGGATGGCATAGAGATCAGTGATAGATACTTTCTTGGCAATGTTAATGGAGAAATGATCCAAGAAAGATTGGGCTAGTTGGTTAAAAGAGAAGATTGAGTCTTTGGTTAAAGCTATGTACCACTCCAGGCGAGGCCCCGATAAGGACATGGGAAAGGTGCGGAGTAACAAGGCATCATCATGTAGGCAATCAAATAACAAGCATGTCTAAATGATCGCAAGTGTTGTTGAGGATCCTCTTTACTTGTTAAAACGAGTAAACTTTGGCAACTCCCATTGAGGAGGATATGAATGAAGGGGGACGAGAAGGGTGAATGGGCTCCCGACAAAATTGCTTGTATGTCAAGGCGCTACGACTTCCTGACATGGAAGCCTCCGGTTTTGCATTTTGTCCATCATTTGTTTGATGAAATCTGGTTGGATGAGGTGATGGTGCCACGAGAATAGGGATGTCCCATATAAGGTGTTGAGGTTACTTGGATACGTGTATGGGAATGAAAAGGTAGGCGGAGCTTGAGAAAGAAAGCTCGTGTGAATAGGTGGCGAGAGTAAGTCATGAATGGAGTGGTCTCGAAGAGATGAGATAGGGCGGTTGGTGGTAACGATACGTGAGGTTCAAGGTTAACCAAAGGAAAGCTAATCGGGGTCGTATGAACCTCTGAAGTTGTCGGATTGGGAGATGGGGCTAGTAATGCAGGAAGTAAGGTATTGTTATCAGGAGGAGTGGGAGCTAAATGAGCAGCTATACTAATAGGCATGCCAATAAGGAGCTGACCATCAGGCGTACGGTCAGGGGTATGAGACAAATAGTATTGTACAGCGCTGGGATTAGCATCCAGAAATTTGGCAAAGTCCTTGTCTCCTACAGGAATTTGGGGGATCTCACTGGTGTCCGTAGGGTTCCCTATAGAATGTGAAGGGGGTGATTCAGGCAAAGACACAGAGCAGGCATGTGAAACCATGGCGGCGGCTTGCTTCCGAGTGATGACAACCATAGACCAGAACACACAGGAAAGTTTCAATCTATCAAGAACAAAAACAACCTCTGAATGGTGAATTTGGCAAGTTGCTGGTTTGTCAGGGGCTGATGAAGACAGTAACCGATATCGGTTTAGTAACCGGTGTCGGTCACAGATCAAACAACGTCGGTCCCTTAACCGATGCCGGTGTCAAAAGTCTAGGATAAGAAGATATAAAAGGCTGCTGATTTGATTTTAGCAACGTTGAGTATGTTTAGCAACTTATTGATCACAGAAGACAAAGTATGACAGATAAAATAGGATTTGAAAACAAGCAAGAGGCACACGCAAATCTAGAGACTAACCCTAGGGTTAATTTTAGTTATCGTGGGCTTATGCCTTTAGACGTAAGATGATGTCAGAATCCTAAACAACAAGACCTAGGGGAAATGTCAAGTTTGTTTTGGCTTATAAGGTTACCTCAATCGGGCGGAGGAATACCGCGGAAAAGGGGGGATGTTTGAGCTGTTGTGTTAATTGTGAAGTGATTCGGTATGTGTTGTGCAGTGAAACTAAGGTTAATTTCCTGTCAATACCGTGGATATCACCCCCACGTGTACGACTTGTTACTTAATCTATGTTCACTAGAATTGGAGAACAACAAGCAGAATGCAATGCACGTGTTTTAAACCCAAATCGAAAATTATATTCGATGAAGCAAGAGAGATGACTTTCACTAATGCGAAACCAGAAAGCAAGACAAATTCTTTACTAAATATATAACAAAAACAACAGAATAAAGAAAATATGCTTCCTAAAATGAAAATAAGCAAGAGAAAGAAACCCAAAATGGGTCCCACCGGGCGTGCCAAAATGTTTCGCTCGGAATGTTTCGGCTTCTGGGAATAGAGTTGCTTCTATCCTTTCATTCCTTTTAGAAACAGATGAGGTTAGGGTTAGGAGGAATACCTGTTGAATGTGGAGATGGTGTGCGCGTACCGTAGGGAAAGATCAGGCTGACTGCGGAGAACTCCTTTTTGTCTTGGAAGGACTACCTGCAAATAAGAACACAAGACCACAAGATTTTGATTAAACAATAAATGAGGAAACTGCCTTGGGCCCAGGAAATATAAAACTTCCCTTCGAAGGTGGTCAGTTCCCCTGCTAATATGAATTAACACAAAAGACTGCAAAATATCAATTAAATTATTTTGTTAAACTGGGTAGGGGGAAAGGCTGGTTTTCTGGTTTTGATCAGAGGAACCGATGGCGGTTATTGATGACCGACGCCGGTTACTGATAACCGATACCGGCGGGTTATAGGATCTTTTTGATACAGATGGTGTTTGTAATGGCTGGTTTTTTGGATGGTATTAGGAAATGGGATGGCTAGAAGCAAAAGAATGACAGTTCGATGCAATGGCACGTTGGGTAGTGGATTCAGAAACGGATTTAAGAGGACTGAGATTCAAAAAACATAAGAAATGTTATGACAAAGGGACATGCAAGATCTGACTTACTGGTTTTGACCGAGATGCAAGTTGATCTCCTTGGTTGCAAACACTTCTGGTTTCTTTTCTCGTCTCTGCTTTGTCAAGTGAAGATCTGGACTCTGTTCCTCGCTCGCAATGCTCTCTGTTGATCCAGAAATCCTTTGACTGATCTCTCAAAATGAAATTCCGATCCGTTGTTTTGGTTTGGGGAGCCCATTTACAGGGAACCGATGGCGGTTGCGTAACCGACGGCGGTCGAGTAGGAACCGGCATCGGTAAGGAAAAAGTAGGCTATTTTTAGTAAAATAGCCCACCTTCCCTGCTTTTCTCCCGAGAGATCAGTTGCGGGCTTGGTCAAGTGGCTAGAAGGTCGGCTTTTGGTGCGAGTAAGGAGGCATTAGTTATGGATGTGAGTCTAGACCAAGTCATGGGTCTTAATTAGGTTAGTTTAGGGTTAGGGCTAGGTCATGATGAGGTGGCAAAGTGAGGTGGCGGGTAAGGTGATGTGGATTTATCAATTACAAGGTAATTAATAAATAATTGTGTAAAGTTTAGATAATGAGGTTAGGTTGCGAAATGGGATGCGGGTCACAGGGGGTCGTGAGACACGAATTTGGTGTCTACAATAAGCACAAATATGGTAGTATCTTACGATGCCTCACAAGTTTTGAAATTCCTTATACCATTAAGGAGATTCATTATGGCATATGTGGAGGTCACTTTAGTGGCCTTGCTGTTGCTAAGCGTATTATTCACCTAGGCTATTACTGGCTGACCCTTAACCATGATTGTTGTGACTATGTCAAACGTTGTGTAAAATTCCAACAACATTCCAACCTTCATCATACACCCAGTCATGCCTTACAAGTTGCTCATGACCTTTAGCCCTTCTCTCAATGGGGTTTGGATCTTATCGGAGAAATCAATCCTCATTCTTTCCAACACCATCAATGGATCATCACTGCTACCGAATACTACACAAAATGGGTAGAATCCATACCAATCATTTCTATGAAAGCCAAGAAAATATGTGAGTTCATTAACCACCACATCATTTGTCACTTTGGTGTTCATCATCGCCTCAAATCACTTGTGACAATGGAAAATAGTTCAAAAAAACATTGCAAAAAATTTGCGATGCCTTCGACATTTAGCTTAGTTTCTCATCACCCTACTACCCACAAACCAATAGCCAAGCCAAATCCACTAAAAAAACCCTCAACAAAATTCTCATGAAAGTGGTTGATGATACTGAGAAGGATTGGCATACACACATTCCTTTTGCCCTGTAGGCATACTTTGCACTAGTATTCACACTTCCACTATGGCCACACCCTTTTCTCTGGTCTATGATACAAAGGTTGTTCGCCTCTTGAAGTCTAGATCCCCTCACTCTATATTTCTCTCCATGACATGCTCACTGATGATGAATTTCATCAAGACCATTTAGCATAGCTAGAGTTATTAGACGAATGTCATCTTAATGCTTTGGATCACCTTCAAGTTTACCAACAACGTATCAAACATGCCTATGAAAAATGTGTTCATGAATAAACATTCCAAGTCGGTGACCTTGTCCTGAAATAAAATCAACACATAACCAAAGTAGAAAAAAAGTAAATGGGGAAAATTTTCTCCTAATTGGGTTGGACCATACATCGTGACTCATACCTATGGATCGGTTCTTATTGTTTATCTTCTCTCGATGGTAAACCCGAGCTTGAGCCCCTAAACACCTTACATCTTTGACCAATATATTATTTACTCGTTGTCCTACCTTACCCTTTGTTTCTCTCCAAGATCATCCCTTGAGCGCTACCTATTCCATACATCTCACTAAATATTAAACCGTAATCATGTGAGTACCCATCACTTGTTATCTTCCCTTGAATATGTGTACCATGGTGCTGCACATAGCATGATTCTCATGCATACTTTTCATCTACCTTTAGATGAGATCCCATGGTCGTTTCACGTTGACCTTTGAACAAGAATCCTATCTTTCAACTTGGTCTTTTCCATGACTGCAAAGACCTCACAATGGGACCAAACTCCTTGAGTCAAAGTTCAAATAAAAAATATGACTCCCTCAAAAGGACATATTCCTCTTAACCAATTGTTGCTATAAATAGACTTCTCCCATGAAGAACAACTATGTAAAGCTCTTCAAAAAAATGAGAGCAACCGAAGCTTCCTACATCGATCACCTTCAGGAAGACCTCAAGGACTTTAATTTTTCCCATATAGACTTCCGCATCGATCACCTATCTCAACTATAAGTCAAAACAAAACAAAAAATTGTCATGGACTTGCCCATTGTGACCTAGGTTCTCTTGCCCGAAGCGCATACTACCTATACCATATAAAACTTTAACTACCTTTCACCCTTCTTACCATTCCCACTCCCATTTCCTTACTGCCTCAAGGGAATTCTTGGTACTTAGACATTTGGTGATCATGTGACTAATTTTCAATGTAGAATATGTCAATCATGCAATGTCTTTAGGGTCTTATGTTCATCACCTCCTCCAAGGTATGACCTACTCGGTATGATCCTACCCAATCAGGTGGCTTTATTGCCCCCTCTTATCTTTTAACCATCTTTGTTTACATTTTGATTACCTTATATAGGACTTGGTCCTCGACACTTACTTTTGGGGTAATCTCCTTCTTTCTCCTATAATTCACCCACACCTAACAAACCTAAACCCACAACATGCCCAAACACCTACCGAATCATTTTCACACCTTCTCATTTTCTTCCCTAGCTTATGGGAGAACTACATCGGCCTGGGGTGCCTTTTCACCAGGACTATGTAGGTAAAACTCCAAGGGAATGGGGCCCTTGGAGGTTAGCTCAGCCATTCTCTACCCTAAAAAATTCATGAACTATGCCTAACTCACCATTTACATCACATTTCACTTAGTTCCCCTTTTATATACAAAATTAGAAATTAAGTCACATAAAAAACAATTTGCTACATATCTTATACATTTATTACACCTACCAATTCTTTATCATCACTATGTATGAATTATACCACATCTCACATATGACCCATAGTATCATTCATTGTAAAAAAAAATATAATAAATAATGAATCAAAAATTCACCTACTTTCAATACAATCATGCCTAACCAAACCTCGACTCAACCATGCCTAACCAACCTAACTCATTCATGCCTATAAACCGACTCAACCATGCCTTACTCACCTAATTTCCATCCACATCAAAGTAACAAATCCATATCTCATCTAACACAAGCCATAAACAAATATCTCATAAATACATCAACAAATCACAAAATACCATGTATCTCATCATATAAATCAATCAACATGTATCTCAACATACATGCCCATCTCATCATGTCCATAATCTCAAAATGTCGGGATGCAAGCCGATATACAATACAAAATGTCATCGGCACGCAAGGTGGTATATGCTCAAAAATATACAAATCACTCATACATCCTCACTGTCTTTGGCACGCAGGCCGGTATGTGATCAAAAATACAACTGTCTTGGCATGCGAGTGCCGCATATATATCAAAAAATAAAAATAAACAATAACTAATATACATCAAAAATTAGGTGACTACATATCAAGCATCTCATGGATGTCCTCCATCTCTATGTCACCTGTACCCTCGGCCTCTTGTGTCCCTGCTGGCACCTCACCTAGCACTAGTCTCCTTGCGCTAGTGGCCTCTCCCTGATCAGGCCTCGGAGCTCGTTGACCTCCTATGCTCTCCACACTATGAGTGTGGGATCTTGTCCTCTCACTGGATGCCTATTGTGCCCTGTACTCGGTATAGGATATGAAATCTATCCTGGCCACCATAAGCTGGTCTTGATAATATCTCACCTCACCTAGGGCATCCCGTAACCTAGATATAGGCACGGTCTGGGGTGGTCCCATAGGTTTCGACCCCGTACCTACCCACACAAACAACCTTCCCTATTCCTTCCTGCGAACCGAGACCTAATCTCGGTGCCTGTGGTGGTACCCGTGCCCTTGTGCTTGTATCTGGGCCTGTAAGGCCCCAATATGTGCCTAGGATGTGGCCAACTAGCCACGTAAACCTCGCCACCAGCCTGTAATTTTTCTACCTAACCATCCCCCCTGAACATCTCCATCTCCTCCATCTGCCATCTAGGCTGCGGGATGGCCACCTATATGCATAGCTATTATACCTCTACTCGTAACCCTCCAAACGTGTCTGCAGGTATACCCAACTAGGTAATCAGTGTAGCTACCTACCCCTGTAGGGCATCTCTCTGCACTATAATGGTAGCTAGGTTTGGCTGCCCCAGTCTAGGTGGTATGGCTCATAACTGAGCCACCCACCACTACCTATATCTGTCTATACATCCAGCGTCATCTATCTCGCTGATCCACTAGCTGCTCCTCCCCTGTGGGCACTGTAGGATATGGTAGAGGTAAGGGCCTCTCCATGTCATCTCTCCGATACTATGGGAAGGGTGGAGGAATGTCTTGTAAAATCTGAACTACCATCGACTCTATCTACTAGGATCATCTCATCCTCCCGGCATGACGACCCTATATCCACCTCTCTAGTTGGAGCTCAGATAGCTCCTCATGCATATGCCTATATGAGGGGAATACCACATATCACCTACAGATAATGTCCACTCCATACAAACCCTCTAATAACTACTGATAATGGGCCACATTATGTGTCAGCCTGTCTGATCTCCACTCTCTTATCACCGACACCCATCTCCTGTATCCCACCCACACAAATCTAGGTGGGAATGCATTTGCTCAGGGCATCCCTATAGGTCACACACACACTATGTGCTCATACGCCCAACAGTGTAGTATAAATGTATAACACAGGCTAAACCTACGTAACTACCCATATACCCACAACTCTCTGTATAGCTACACTAAGAATGCTTTGGTGCCCAAGAAAAGCATGTCTCATGCACCATCATATCATGGAGTACCCCCATTAGTGATTGGGAAAGTATCCACCCTCTGCATCTGAGAGTACATAGTAGCACACTACCTCCATCAACAAAACCACTAGCCTCGTCTCATCCGGATGGGCTAGGTACATCTCTCCATAGCTCAAACTGGTGCTATGGAATCTCAAATCAGCTCGCCCCCTCACCAAAATAGTCCCAATCAACTCCTCTGAGGCCTCGGAGGAGATAGAATACACTTGGGCACCCAATATGGGTAGCCTGTAAAATCTAGAACACGTCCTCCAGGGTGATAGTCATCTCACTGTCGAAAGGTGGAATGTGTTGGTCACGGGATCCCATCTATCAATGAGTGTGACCATCAAGCTAGGCTACCGAACAACATGTCGGTAGTGATGAATCCCACTCAAGCCCACTACCTCCACATGCTTTGGAGCTCCAAAGGGGTTGTTATGCCATGCAATGTCACCAGTAGAGGTGGAACCCTATCCTGCATATGTAACTGCGCTCTCCCCTGCATCTAATCCAAGCATGACATTAATCCACATTTACCATGACCATATTCACCAATTATCATTACCCTCCACCCTATTTTCACTCTACCCATCTCAACTACCTAGCCCACATCACTTTTGGACCCTTGTGCCTAAAATCCCGACCAGTGTCGGTTCATCCTAACCGACTCCGGTCACCCTTAAACCGGCATCGGTCACCTATTTGGTGACCGATACCGGTTCACCTTTACCAACCACGGTTACCATGTAACTAGCATCGGTCACCTATTTGGTGACCTCTACCATTCCTACCTAATCGACAACAAATGACCTTGACCGACACTAGTAACTGTCACGGACAATCCTGTGACTTACAAAAAACCCCCATTTTTTAAAATCACCCCCTTTCCCTTTTACCCCACCTACAACGACTTAAAAATATCCTTGGACCTCTACCCACCACACCTATACCATTTACTACCCTTCCCCTCCCTCTTTTATCCCGTTATTCCCCCCATACCCAAATTTTATTTTTACCCACCCACAAAAAAACAAAAACCCACAAAAACCTAAAATAACAATTATCCAAACCTCTAATCTATCTAATTAACAATGTAGAGTTGGGCGCTTAGCTTGTCGCGCTACCGCTGTCTCGATGCACATCCGGCCATTGTGTTGGTGGCTCGTGAGATCCCTCTCTAGCTTCTTCCATACCTCGAATAAGTACTCGTAGCCTCCGCCCAATAAAATCTCTCACCTTGATCCATGGACCCACTGCTCACCAACCCAACCCTCGTCCAATCAAACTACCAACTCTATGTCCCATTTCCTTAAGACAATTTTCTCTCTTTTCTCTCTTTTTGTCATTTTCTCACTTCACAAATAACAAATGAATAATAAAAACATGGATTTTTTGTTTTTATAACCAACCCAACCTAACCGACATCGATTCCTGTACGATGTAAAAGTGACATGCGAGCATGGGAATCTACAAGTACCTCTTCCTCATACCTAACCTCTCGAGGTCGTGCCGAGACAACCAGTGAATGTTGAATATGAAAGGATACAGAAAAGTTAATTAGGTGATCTTATATCCTCAATACGTAATAATGGAATCTATGAATCTAAGACAAAGAAGGCCCTCCTAACCTGAATTGGTGTAATGGATCGTTCAGATATAATAGCTGTTCAGAGGCTCCAATCAATGTCAAGATCTACCGAGATATTGTTTCTTGGTTGTTGGATACGCGGGAAGTGACCTGTGAGAGATTCGTATATATCTCTAGACAAGGTCATGAAAATGGTGATAGGAGATGTAGTGGATATGTAGTGAACTATGGGTGATTTTCTAGTTTAGCCAAAAAATATTAGATTGATTGGCTTCTATATTTAATACGCAGAACTACGTGATGATATCGGGTGGGAGTGGTGAGGATCTAAATACCAAGCATTCATAAACCGGTATCAATGCTTAACTGATTTGTAGGCCCGTTGGGTTGTGGGACTTGGGGATCACAACCATGAGTTTGTGGTTCTTGTGGACCTGTTATGGTCAAGTGAAGAGTTAATCCCTTCTTCCGACTATCTAGTAATCATATGCCTTTTCAGCCTCTATGTTTAGAACTAGAAGTTGTATAATTTTCTTAGAATACCTTATAGGTGTTCTGGCAAATTGAATACGTAAGCTAGTATCTATGTCAACGAGGAGGTCTCCTACATTAGATTGTGGAACTAAAGGATCGCAAACCAGATGATTATTCTCTATCAAATCCTTGTACATTCATTCAGATATTTTATCAAGGTAGTCTATAGTTAGGATGATTTGACCAAAATGTATATGCCTTATCGTTTTCGATATTTAACCCACTCATTTGTTCACTAATTGCTTGTAGGTTTGTTGTTACTTGGAAGACCTATATCCTAAGGTCTTGATCTATATCAACTAATGTTGTGGGTAGATTTGGTTGAGACACTATTGGTTCAAATATATATTCTCTAGGCTCTCTAGGTCCTGTGATTTTCATACAAAGTGATTCAACTTTTTAACTAAAATTAATAAACTGATTACGAAAGATGTATTTACACTATGCAAGCATTCTTCTATTTTTGTATTTTCAATGACGTATTTTAATGAAATCAAAGAGCAACTATTCTAGTATATTTAGAAAAATGAACAAATAATCTAGAAACATAATTTAAAACAAACAAAATAGCCTAATATGGCTATTTTCCCGCGGCATTGTGATTTTATCCTAAATATCTAAGCAACCAATTATTTTAAATTGAAATACTCTCAATCCTACCTCGAAGTGAGGAATGAATCACGATTTCTCAAAAAATATCAATCCCCACAACTTAACTGGTGATATCAAGAGCGAGCTTTTGACTGAAATAAAATAATTCACTACTCTATTTGATATGTTGTAACTAGAACTTTGATAGCTCAAACATGGCATTTACTGAGTAACAATGGTAAATTTAGTTGTGTGTGACTTTTTCCCTCAATGTGATATCCTCATTCCTTCATGTTCTCATGAATCTAGAAAAGTGTGTATACGATAACATCAATAGAAGAAGGTATTCAAACAATAGCAGCTTTGGATATAGACCGAATGCAATCCGAGTAGGAGAGGGATAGCGCAAGTGAACAGAGCTTGACTATACAATTCCTAGTGGGATTTATTGTGGGAATACAATGCAAATATGCTAAGAGTTTTTGAACCTATCCTTTATGATCAATAGAACTCGTAACTCTAATGGATTCCAATCTATAAATGAAGCTACTCTATGCTAAGCTGATTGTATGGAACAATAATGGAATAAGATGAAACAAGAAGATTGAATGACTTCTAAACAACAAAGGAAAGCTAATAATTGATGCAAAACATGAAGCTAGTGGAACTCTAAGCAAGAAACTCAAAGACTGAATGATAAAATAGAGAAGGTGAGGGGCCATTTGTTTGAAAACAAGTTGGCTATTTATAGCAAATGCATTTACCAGAGGGTAACTCCCAATTGAACTCTTTTACTATAAACAAAGGAAAAACACTATTCATAGGGCAGCCAAAACATAAATGCAAAGAAAAGTAGCTGAAGAATGTGGGTAGAAATTGAAGATTTATATTTGATGTGATCGTCGGAAGAATATGGAAAACACGTATAGGACCGCTACCCTATGCAAGGTGGCGGTTACGGGACCGCTACCCCCTGTCTTGGGCGCTAGTCGGGACTGCCTCCCAGGCAGGGTGGTGGTCTCATCACTAAAGACAAAAATGCAAAGAAAAAGGGGGCAGAGGGAAAAACAAAGCATGCGGAGGTGAGTGAGGCATGTGGGATACAAATGTATACTTGACAATCTTTTCTGGATTCGAACACCTTGCAAGGAGATCTATCATCATTGGGGTATGTGTAACATCGTTCGATGGTGTAGTACCCTACAATTTTGGGTACATACATATTGCCCCCTCGAGAAGCATCTTAGCCATGAAGAGGTGTAAAACGGTGGATCTAAGTATGGCGGTCCCGAAATGGGGAGTTAGGAGTTATACCTGACATGCCCGTGTGTTGGAAAGTCACCATCCAAGATCCTATTATCTACAAAAATAAAAAAAGGGACTCAAGTGCAGCTAGATAAAACAATTTGAGAAATAAGGCTAAATTGATATGAAAAGAGGACTTACCATCTACGCGGGTTTAGAACTTACCTCCGTCGATGCTCCGACCCTGCAAAAGACATTCAAAATCAATTTAAAAGGCTATATATATAAAATGAACTCATTTTACTATTCATTTGCACGGATTGATTTGATAGTTTTTGAGCTCTGGGACCCATGGTGATGGTTTTCGATGAGAGTATAGTCAAAACATTCGTGGTGAGATAGCGATCATGCCTCTGAGAGCGGAACATCAACCCGTGAAGTCTCAAGTTAGTTCTTCTCAATTTATTTTTTTAAACCTAAAACGTGGAAATGATGAAATATTCATTTCGAGGGGGTTATTTTGAAAATAACAGCTTTTAAATGAGTCTCTAGGGGTGACACCCATAGGGTAGGTCCTTATTTTAGCTAAAATTGTGAATTTTCTTGTTTTGGGGCATTTTTTAGGGCATCCAAGCCGTTTGTGGGTTCGAGACAGGACCGCTGCCCTGCATAGGGTGGTGGTTATGAGACCACTTCCATAGAAGGTGGTGATTACGGAACCACTAGTCTACACAGGGCGGCATTCATGACGGAAAGCAAAAACAATGCTTTCCTTTACTTATATTTGCATTTTTAGCACTTTTACATGTTCTTAATAGTTTTTCCAATCAGATTTTGGTATTAACTCACTCCTTTTTTGTGTTTTTGGGTGTATGCAGAAGGATGAGTATATTAGATGGAGCCGGGAGAGGGAGTCGATTGGCTTGCAGTGTTAGAGGCACTCTCTCGGCTAGAGTGAGATACCCTTCATTGACTGGCATTTGGAGGATTACACAAGTCCCTCACGTTGCACTTACTAGTCACATACTATATCACTTATTTTCATCTTTGGGATGTGGATAAAAACACCTTCCAATTTCCGGAGTTAGGGTTGAGTGGACCATCACCCTGGAGGATGTTTACCGTATACTGGGGGTTCCGATCCTTGGGCGGTAGTTATCTCTTAAGACAACAATATCGAGATCTCAGGTGGTTCAGTGGGCCACCTATATGGGGGATGCAATTGTTTCAATGGGGTTGAAGAAGGGGGTGAGGATCCGCTCCATTGTTGAGTCAGACATTCCTATGCTCCATAAGGCCATCATGGGCATCCTTGCTTTGAGATTGATTGGGGACAAGGGAGGGGACACTCTCTTATATTGTTGGGCCCCCATCATTGCATAGATTGAGGGCCATGGACGTGTCTACACTTGGGGAGAAGACATCCTCAGGACCAGCTACCATGATTTATATAGGGTAGTTTGATTATAGGGATAGTCACTGAGCCACCCGACTCTTTTCATGAGTTGGGTGTATGAGCATATCACTCTGTATGGGAGAGGTGTAGGGGCAAAGGATCCTAGGGCCATCAGGGCGGTGAGGAGGATAGGGATAACAGTTCTTAGAGCACCCCACTAGCCTTGCCTCTTGACCACTATAGACATGGAGACCACTCCTTATCAGGCCATGGCAAGGCTATGGGGTGAGGAGACTATTACATTGATTGCTTGTCAGACTACCAGTTAGCTGGTAGATAGGGTGGGGAAGTTGGAGATCCACCCCTTTGATAGAGTACCATAGTAGTTCGGCCTCCCATATATTGACATGTTTCCTCCAGTAGGGCCAGTGTATAGATCTATTCGTGAGGCTCGGGGAGGTCCTAGAGGTCGGGTTGGACCATTTTTACCCCTAGTGTTCCTATCACGAGATAGGAGGGTGGTACATGCTCGAGGAGAGCCGGTGCTCCTCAGGAACCTTTACTTCGGATTGTCACCGGTCCCACCCATAGCAGTGATGAGCCCATTGACATGGACTCTGAGTCTGAGGAGTTCACTATTGAATTTGGTATAGAATTACACAGGGTAAAACACGAGAATAAGTATATTATTTCTCTATATCTTCTGCTAATACATTGATACATATTAATAGGAGAGTCTACTCCTATTTTCACGGAGGTTGTTCAACAACACTCCTCACAAACTCCTATATACGTGAGTTGGTTGTATAACCAAATATCACGTATAAACAATATTAGATATAGTTGTTTAATGTAACAACTATTAATCATATATTATTAATATGAGTTATATTAACTCATCATTAATAATATTACAATTTACTCATATATTATATTTGATAATATAGTTGCACACATTAATAATAATGTGAACACTATTCATTCCTAACATTCACCCCCTTAGTGTGAACATTATTAAACACTAATCTTCACCCCCTTAATGTGAACACAACGAAGAACCATATTCGAAGAAATTGAACCACCTCCTGAAAGCACTGCTTAGACCAGGTACAGACTCCATAGATTATCTCTTTACCCTTGTAAAGGTGTAGTGTCGAGCCGAATTATGCAGGAATTCTCCCTTCCTCTTTGGGTTCCTGTGGGACTTTCCCTTCCTCTCTGGGCACCCGAATTCTGAATCTCCAAGATCCACAAGCTTCACACTAGCTGGATAACCATCCCTTGAGTCTACCTCGAAATCTTCTCCTGCTCCCCAAAAATGAGTATTCTGAAAACATGACTCCTCCAAAAAGTTCTGAAAAGGGTTTATTCAGAAAACCATCACTCTGCAAAACAAGAACACTGAAAATGAAAAACCACACTGCACACATGTCACCAGATCAGTATGCGGCCCCGTCGTTGGCGACTGACGAGAGGACGCTGCTTGTCCTCCATCCTCCTGTGCCTCCATCCTCCGATTATCTAAACTCAAAACAAGTAATCTTCAGAATTATAATCAGGTTCATCAGTCACTCGTTCATCTTCTGATTCAGAAGATTCTTCTACAACTATATTTGCTTCATGTGGCTTCAATTTTCCACTGAGAAGATCTTTGGCTCGAGTCGTGCAAAATTTAGACATATGTCCTTTTTTCTTGCAATAAAAGCATTCTAAGTCCTCTTTTTTAAAGAACTTTTTGTATTTATTTTTCACATACATTGCCGTTTCTTCTTCTATATCTTCTTTAGTCCTTTTTTCTTCAGACAGAAGAGCTGATATCATATCTTCCAATGAGTTGGAAGGCATCTGACCAAGGGTGAAAACAACATTACTGTATTTCGGTGGTAAACTATTCAGCAGAATAGCTTTTGCATCCTCGTCGTCCACTGGAGCTTTTACTTCTGCAAGTTGTCTCAAAAGAGATCGTAAATTGTTGATGTGGCTAGACATCGTATCTCCATCACTCATTTTGAGCTTGAACAGCTGAAGTTTCAAGGAAAACTTTGCATTGACTGCTTTTGAACCAAATAATTTGCTCAGACTATCCCAGATGTCCTTCGAGTTTTTATCTAGATCAACATAATGTAATTCAGAATCTGAGAGGGCAAGACCAATAATGGCTTTGGCTTTATCATCCCGTATTTCCCATTCTACCAATCTGGTCGGATCTGAAGGTGTTGGTTCTTTTCCATCCACTATCCTCCAAATATTTTTGTTCATCAACTGCATCTGGATCTTGACTTTCCATGTGTGAAAATTGAGACCATTGAATTTTTCCAATGGCATTTCCATTGTAAAAAAATAAAAAAACAACCTATTATTCACCTAGACACAAAATGACAATGACAATTTTCCTAATAATCACCTAAATGACGATAAAAAACTGACACAAATATATTTTTGTCACTTTGACTCTTGACACCACCTAAAATCACCTATTTGACATGACTTTGACAAAACATCAAGGACTACATAACAAAAGATGACTTTACAATTTGACTAACCATATGACACAAAATAAAAATGAAACAATAGACTCAACTAAAGAATCGACTATGAGATAATAAAAATACCCACGATGACTTATATAGCTTATAAGCAACAAAATGACATTGGCAACGGAAAATTTTTCTTTTCCTTGACTCTAATAAAACAATACTTGACTCTAACTTTTACAAGAGTTTTAATGACCAATCATCAATAAATAGCAATCTATTCACAACGCATTTACTCATACTTTCATTATAAATTCCACATAGACCGTAAGATTTTGACACTCTAAATTATACATATATTTGACTTGAATCAACATTAAAAACTAAACAAAAACATACTAATAATGTGGGAAACTGTAGCACGGCATGCCTGATTCGATGCAGTTGTGCCGAAGTCAAGGGAACCGAACCCGAAAGAATTTGCAGAATTCAAAACCAATTCAATATTGTTGTTGAGATGCCAATGCAAGAACACCGATACACAGAGCAGATTGATCCTTAATGTAACAGGCTTATTGTTTGATAACCATGGGCTTTATGGAAAATTGGTGGAGTCGATTCTCAGTCCTTCGCCAATGCAAACTTGGATCATCGATGCCACAGTGGAGAATTAAGCTTGGGAGATCTTCATGCTTCTCAGAGAAGAGTACCACGTGCCAACAGGTGTTGAATGACTCGTTCCAGTCCTAATTGCGTAGAGAGCTTTGGTAACAAAGCAGACTGAGATCTGATTATGGCAGATCTGGTCGTGTGATTGATATAGAACCGTGTACACGTTTTGCTTGAGGTTTCTACCTATTATTCTTATTTAAACAGCCAGTCTGTGCAAAACCCCGAATGCAAAAAAAAGAACTAATATACAAGCTTTTCAGAGATCATTTCCACTCATTCACAGGACAATGACAATAGATATCAGGTGTCTCTACAAAACTTATTATTCCTCCATTGTAACAAACCCGCATTTGGTATCGAGCTACACAGTAAAACACGAGAATAAGTATATTATTTCTCTATATCTTCTGCTAATACATTGATACATATTAATAGGAGAGTCTACTCCTATTTTCACGGAGGTTGTTCAACAACACTCCTCACAAACTCCTATATACGTGAGTTGGTTGTATAACCAAATATCACGTATAAACAATATTAGATATAGTTGTTTAATGTAACAACTATTAATCATATATTATTAATATGAGTTATATTAACTCATCATTAATAATATTACAATTTACTCATATATTATATTTGATAATATAGTTGCACACATTAATAATAATGTGAACACTATTCATTCCTAACATTCACTGGGGAGAGATAGAGGAGGAGATAGAGGAGATGGATATCGAGTGGGGTGGGCGGGAAGGATGATAGTGATCTTGAGTGGCATGATACTCAGGAGATCCTACGGGCCGAGAGGGTAGAGTGGAGCACAAAGAGGGTGACTCTAGTCTCAGAGGAGTTTCTCTCTCAGGATTTAGGGGAGATGGTGAGTCTGTTGTAGGCCATCACATTTCCCCAGATGTGGGAGAGGGACACCCGGTCGGTGAAGACACCAATGGTAGGTGTGGATCCTAGAGATCCTTTCTAGAGGCATGGAGATCTGAGTGAGTTTCTACTCTTCTCTTGACTTTGTTTTAGTTATAATTGTCTTAGTTGTTATTTCTTTTTGTTTTGTTTACTCTTGGTTTCATCTTTGATCATTTTCTAACTTGTTTTCTCCTTTATTTGCAGCAACTACTGATGAGTGGTGAGACTTGATTCACCGAGTATGCACTGATACCTTGTTGCTCCCCTCGGAGAAGACTCGTGCTAATATTTCTATGGACTTGGGGATCCTTCAGCGATGGTGGGCATACCGATGTTTTTTCCTCTGTCTAGCATGTGGCGAAGATCATGACTTCTCTCTGCACCGAGGTAGCTGGATATAGGATGGTCGAGTGCTTGATGAGGAGGAGTCATTCTCATAGTGAGATGGTAGCTACTAGCCGTGACTACAAGCCCTCGGTGAATTCGAGCACCGGTATAGCCGGATTCCTAGACATGGTCGTGTGCCTTCTGAGGGATCCCATAGGGATTGAGAGGCCATTTTAGTAGTGTTTTGTCAGATATCTATATGAGTGTTTTTGTACTTTTCGAGCTCATTGAGTGTTTTGACCATGCCTAGTGCATGATGGCATTGTATATGAAACTTGATATATATATATATATATATATATATATATATATATATATATATATATATATATATATATATATATTTGGATCTAGACTCTTGGTGCCTAGAATTTCATGACTTGTTTCCACATGTCTACTAGATTTTCTTCAAGTACTTGTTTTCATTCTTTTCGAGTATGTATGCAATGGATGACAAATGATAGTAAGCAGAATGCTTCTCTTTTTATGCTTTTTTAATGTTGATATGAGATGATACAAACATATGGTAGTACTGAACTTTTGAACTCTTTGGGAAATGTTTGTAATTTCTTCTTATGTTGGAAAAAAGTGATGAATATATAGTGATAAAGAGATGAATTTTCCCCATTCCCAACTCCACGCAACCAGTAAGATGTGAGGGCTCAACACCAAGGGTGAGGAAGGGCAAAAATTGTATGAGTTTGGTGAATAGAACTAAGAGAGATAGACAAACCATGAACATAAACCAGACTTAGACCTACACACTTTCCTTACTCAAAACTACCACCAAGCTTAGAAGGCCACTTACTTTCTAGTTTATCTAGACTTACATTTATAAATGGAAACCTGGTTGACAAAATCTGGTTTTGAGGATTTGATCTCTTTGGAATTTGGACATTTGTTTTCTCTTAATAGAATTTGATTTGTGCTTCTAGCATACCAAGATTTGTTAATTTGTGTGAATGGACCCCCCACATCCTGCCTCATGCCACTAGTAAGAAGCACGGGTTTGTCACCAAAGGCGGGATATAGGTGAGTAAGGGCACTTCTTTCCTTTCCCAACCTCACACCACTAGTAAGAGATGTGGGCTTATCACCGAAGGTTGATGGGGCAAAGAAGTGTGTAAAATAAAATATTCTGTTTGCTTGGTGCTTTTGATTCCATTTGATTTTGACATTTCTGACCTATGACTTTGGGATATCCTTTCTTTCAAAGAGATTTAAGAGGGATAGATGTGACACCAAGAAGCTTCTAGAATAGACCGTAGGTAAGGACAACTTCACCTAGTAGAAAGAAAGAGAAAACCAAGTATGCAGGCCTTGGTATGGTTTTTGTCAATACTTGTCTATCAAACTTGATGAGAATATTTTAAAATAGTTGATGATGTTTGAAGAGATGCGTTTTGAATGATTTTGCCAATACTTTCAGAAATTTGTAACAAATTGCTTAAGAGTAAGCTCCTAGACTACAATTTTTACGAAATGAGTGGACAGAATGAAGCAGCTAAATGACTAATGCAATGTAGATAACTATAATGTACAAGTGGTGATTCTAATGTCTCATACATAAAACTATTTAAGATGCAAGGAATTGACAATTTCATTGAATTCCTCACCTTCTAGTGTGCACAAAAGATATGCACCATTCCCATAGTCCTTCATGACTCGGTATGGACCCAACCACTTGGGCCGGAACTTCCTTCCTTCACTGGTTTTCTTATCGATCTTTGTCTAGTCTTAGAACTAGATCTCCCTCATATATTTCTTGCCCATATATTTTTTTGTTATATTTCCAGTACATCTGGTTGGCATAGGCTCTATGCCATTGTTCAGAATTTAGCCTAGCCTCATCAAGAATTTCCAGTTGAGAGAGGTGTGCCTCCCTATAAGCTTCTTCATCCAGAATCCCTTGTAATGAGATGCGAGAGACTAGGTATTTTAACCTCAAGTGGGAGAAATGCTTTTGCCCCAAATACCAACGAGAAAGGGGTCACTCCTGTTGGTGTTCTTATTGAGGTTTGATGGGCCCACAAGGTTGGATATAGTTTTAAATGCCAATCCCGCTTGTTCTCCTTGACTGTTTTGAGGAGAATAGCCTTTAATGTTTTGTTTGTTGCTTGACTTGCCCATTGGCTTTAGGGTAATAAAGAGAGGCCATGTGATGGTTTATTTTGAATCTGCTACATAACTCATGGACTTCGTCATTTTTAAAGGACATGCCATTATATGAGATAATGACTTGTGGGACACCATACTTGTATTTGATTTGGTTTAGAATGAATTTGGCAATTCTCGAACTGAGTACGGTGGTGAGGGGCATGGCCTCCACCTATTTGGTAAAATATTCCATGGCTGTAATTATAAAATTATGACCATCGATTGATGAGGGAGAGAATTTCCCTATCAAGTCCAGACCCCACATGGAGAAGGGCCACGGGGTTGTTATTGGTTTTAGGGATTGTGCTGGCATGTGAATCTTGTGAGAGAATTCTTGGCATTTGTGGCACTTATGTATAAATTCCACTACGTCATGATCGAGAGTGGGCCAAAAAAATCCATCTGATATATTTTTCGAGTGGTGGCGTGACCACCAAAGTGGCCTCCACATATCCCACTATGGGATTCATGAAGAATCTTCTTATATTCTTCTGTGTTGACGCATCTTAGAAGCATGTCGTCGAAGGCTTTATGATAGAGTACCTATTCTAAAACAACATATTTAGTGGTAATAATGCATAACCACCTTATTTTTTGTGATGTGGCACCTTCCGGGTATGTGTGGTCTATGATAAAATTGCTGATATTAGTGTACTAGGGACATGTAGAGATGGGGGCCTAGTTTCGATGAAGTATACACACTCATCAAGAAAGTCCAGATTTACTAGATTGCCTCCATCTAGTGGATTGTCACTAACCGGTCTCAATGATTTGTCCCTTAACAGATTTTGGTTTACGAATGTCAACTCGAATTTTCCCATTAATTTTATGAAACGCCCTGCCTTTTTAGATAAAGACCCTTACATGAGGAATGCTCATAAATGATCTGTCTTTACAATGACCCTTGTTTCTTGATTTAACATGTAATGTCTAAAATGTTTTTTTCAAAGACTATGGAAAGGCATTCTCTCTCTACCATGTGTATAACGTGTTTCATAATCGAGAAATGTTTGGCTTATGAAATAGACCACACGTTCCTATTTATTATTGTCTTCTTGAGCCAGCATGTAGGCTAGCGAGACATGAGTGGCTCGTGAGTATAGGATCAAAGGGTGGTCTGGTTTGAGAGGCATTAGCATGGGTGGAGACAACAAGAAGCTTTTAACTTCTTCGAGGCCTCATTGCATTCTTCACCCAATCAATGCTATAATCTTTCTTTAATATATTATTGATTGGATGAACGAAAAAACTTAAATCTGGGATGAACCTTCGGATTGCACCGATTTTCCCAAGAAATGACCTGATTCCAGACTCGTCGAGGGTGGGATAATTTTGAGAACAACTCGTATTTTGACTAGATCGACATCAATCCCTCGTGAAGATATAATGTATCCCAGAATTTTGCCTCCTGTCACACCAAACACACACTTCTTTGGGTTTAATGTGATGCCATATTCAATTAATCGTGAGAGGATGATGTGAAGTACTTCTAGATGATCACAACACTTCTTAGCCTTGGCCAATAAGTCATCCACATAGGATTCCACAATTTGATGGATAAGATCATGGAATATGTATCTCATTTCCCACTGATATGTTGCGTCGGCGTTCTTAAGACCAAATGGCATGACAACATAACAAAATGTTCCCTAGGGAGTTATGGATGTAGTTTTGGCCTAATCTTGTTCGATATTTTAATCCAATTATACCCTAAGAACCCATCCATGAGGGACAACAGCTCAAATCCGGTTGTTGTATCAACAATAATGTCAATGGATGGTAATGGGAAGTCATCCTTGGGACAAGCTTTGTTAATATCCTGAAAATATATATAAATGTGTATCTTCCCATTCCTTTTGAGAACATGGAAGATATTAGATACCCATTGTGAAGAGTCAACGGGTTTGATGAATCCCACTTGCAGAAGTTTTATTACTTCCTCTTTTACCATGAGATCCACTTTTGGCTTCATTGTTCTTGACTTGTTTAAATGGTTTTGCATCTGGTTTAATGACAAGATTATGTACCGTGACATGTGGTATGATGTTCATCATTTATTTATAGTTAAATGCAAAAGAATTTTGATGTTATTTGAGGATTTAGATGTGTATTTATATCTCCTCCGGAGTTAACGAGGATCCCAACTTCAAAAATTTTGGTTCTTCCTCTGTTCCAATGTGTATGTCAATGGTTTCTTCTATTAAAGAAGTGTTACCTTCTTCAAATTCAGGTGGGGCTAGAGGTAGTTCCAAGATTTATTCATTTTCTATCTCATAGATATCGAGGTACTTCTATGGAGGAGACTCTACTATGGGATTTCCAAAATAAGAAGAGGAATGTGGTATTAGGGAAAGATCAACTATACATGAGCAAGGTGTAGCTCCGCATAGGTGTTTAGATATTTGAGAGTGACTCTATTATCGTCAAAGTGATTCATGATAGAAAAATCATTCTCGGTTTCTCCATGAGTTAGGAGTGAGTTTGTTGGTATTTTACGAACTAATGGTTTGGTATGAAGTGACACCATGAAATGTGTATCTTCCACCTCACTATTTGAAGTGAAATGGGAAGATGAGGTTGTTATTGAGTCCGTGAGAAGGTTCTACTCTTGTGGGATTGCTTCAATTGATATGAAGTTAAATCCCTTGCTTAGATCTAACACTGCTATTTTGTACAGTTGTAAATGTTCAGCCCTAGTTTCATATACCTCAGAGACTTGGTTTGTAACTAGTTGTGAGTCTCCCAGTACCCTAATTTCATCGACACCCATTTTTTTGGCTAGGATGAGGCCAAGGAGGAGAGCTTCATACTCAGCCCAATCATTTGTACATTGAAAGTTTAATTTAAAGGCAAAAAGTAGGATATTTCCCTCATGTGAAGTAAAGATCACTCCTTCCCCAGCTCCAAAGCAACATCTAGCTCCATCGAAGTGGAGAGTCCAATACTTGCTTGGAAAAATGGATGTTGGGATATCTGTTGTTTCTATTTCCTTTTCTTCGATTACTTCTACCATAAAAACTTTGTCTGATGGAAGAGAAGCAATTCCCAGGGTGTGTCCCATACCCATAGAATCAAATGGTAGGAGAATAGGTAAGTCTTTCTCTAGAAACTTGACAATTTTTTTGGTAGTCCCTAGTGACACTGTTTTTATAACATTGGTCTCATTTTTGAGTGCTTGAATGTCCTCCACTAGATTTGTAATTTCTAATTCATGGTGGGTATCAACTCTCCTTTTGGTTTCAAATTAATTGGTTTGATGAGTTGATTTATTAGGAGTTCAAACTCGGAGTGAATGCCTAGTATTTTCTTGAAATCAGCTAGGTGCATATTGAAGGGTTTTGGGTCACCTTGTGCCACAAATATTTTCCTAAGTGTAGAAATCTTATTTCTTGGAATAATGTGGAAGGGATTGCCTTCATGCGTTATATCCATGGCTAACCAAGGATCATATTATAGTTGGTTTCCTGATCTATAATATAAAATTTGGTGAGGACCGTCTTGGGTCCTAAAGTGACTGGTAAGACTATGGTTCTAATTGAAGTGGCCTTGAGGCTATCATAACCTCTTAGCGTATTTCACATTGTGGAACAGTTTGTCTCTCCATATCCTAAATTTTGAAGAAAAGTGAAGGGGACTATGTTAACTGCTGCCCCATCATCAACCATTGCACGTTTAACATAATTATTGTAAACCCATACTTGTAGATGTAAGGTTGGGTCACCTCTTCATGCAATCTCGACATTAGTTGGCATTTTGCTTATATCGAATATAAACTTAGTATCCCTATCTGGATACCCTGGAGGATAAATGTCAAAGTTTGCATGGTTTACTTTCATTTCTGGAGGAAGAGTGATGTTGATTAAATGACCAAGGCCTAATGCTTCTAAGAGGGAAACCCTGTGGGTGGGAGATTTTTTAACAAATCCAAAAAGGAGATGTGAGAGAAGGTTTTAGTTAAGTCATTAATTAAATCATAGGTGCCTATGGGTTTTACCAACATTTTTGACTGTTGTCTAGTTCCAATGGATAACTTGGAGTAGGTTGAGAAGAATAATCTCATGTTCTTGTTATGGTATCTACGGGTAGCTCGGTGTCTAACTCTACCAAACCAACTATCTTAGTTTGGGGTCGAGTTCCTAGTTGGGGTGTGACTGGTGGATTTAATGAAGTTGAAGCTTCATGATCATTGTTTCCTATTATGACACCCTTGTTCATTCCGTTAGGATCTAGCCTGTTATTGTTAGAATTTTCTGGGAGTGGATCATTAAAGATCTTGAGGGGTGCATTTTGAGGGGAAATTGCCCCTGTATAAGTGTTTAGCGTGGGTACTACAGAATTTACTAAAAAATATCTATAGAGAGTTTTTTTATCTTAAGGAAAATGTTCCATGAATTTATTGTAGTCATGAAAAGTCCTAGTATCGTGGCCTTGAATCTTGCGGAAGACACAATACATATTGGGATTATAATTTTGAGGCTGTTGATTTAAAACCTATTGTGGCCCAAAATTTTGATAAGGTTGTTGGTTGTTAGAGTTAAAATTTTGAGGCCGTTGCCTTTGGTTTTGACTCTGATATCCAGATTAGGTTTTGATTTGGACCTTGTGTTTGGACTTGTCATTTTCATTTTTGTTGTTGTCATGGTGGAGGATTAAAATCCACTGCGTTGATTATTGGAGTAAAATTTTTATTTCACTGTTTATTAACAAGTGGCAAAATGTTTACAATGTTTTCCCTTTTAACTTGGTCAGTTAATCCATTTGTTGTAACTCCACGGTTCTTGTTAAGGATCTTAGGTCCTTGATTAGTGTTCTTAGTATTAGGATAGGTTGTGGTATTTTGATTGGGAGTTGTTAATTTCCGTTCGTTCCATATGTTTTACAACCACTATCTATTGATACTTGGTCGATTCGGAGAGCACTCTTGAGTACTTCATCATAAGTTCTTAGTGGGAACTTCTGGACTTCTTCCTTTATCTCTCTATTGAGAGAATTAAGGAATAAATCACATAGTTCCACTTGATCCATGTTTGGAGAACTTGTTTGATGAGTAGAGAACCGTATGCCATATTTGAATAAAATGAGCAAAGATTCATTATGTTCTTATTTAATATGCAATAATTCCCTTATTCCTATTCTTAACAATTTATTCATGTCAAAAGCTTTGATGAAATCAGACATGAGTTGTTTAAATGAGTATATCAAGGCTTCGGTATTCTCAATACCAATCAAGGGCAATACCCTCTAAGGTCTTAAGGAATATCTTAGCAACAACCCTTTCCCAAGGGATTAATTCTGTATGGATGTGGCATAGACCTTAATGTGTGCATTTAGGTCCCCTCCCCTTTGTATTTGGGTAAATCGGGAGAGGTATTGGAAGCATAACACTTCGTATGGTGAAGTCTAGGAGCTCTTTTAAATATTCGAATAAGTCCCTCTTCGCATAGGCCTCGACCATCGATGGTGCTTGCTGAGGGGGTGTGGGTGGCATGGGTTATTGATATGACATAGCATATGTATTTATAGGGGCATAAGGGAATCCCTATGGTTGAACGAACATCCTAGGAGAAGAGAACATGTCCCCTTGTGGTGATTTTGAATAAATGTTTAAGTAAGGAGAAGCATTGTTCTAGTACGGGTTGTTTGGTGCCAAGCCGAGAGGTGTCATGTTTTCTACTAGAGTGGCATTTGAAAATGTGGTCCTAGTTGGCATTTCTATGGGTAATTATATATATATTGAGGAGGCATGCCTAATGTGCTTGTTCCTGTAAGGAGGTCAACCTGACTAGGATGATGTGGAGGGTTAGGGATTCTTGCTTGCCCAAAATATGAATTTTGGTTTGCTTGAGTAAGTTCCAGCCCTCTAACCTTTTCAAATAAGGCTGAAATGACCTCTATTGTTGAAGAAACAGTGCTTTTCCTTAATGGTGTTTGTTGTATACCTTAAGGTTATAAAGGGGTGTGATACCTGCTATGAATTGATCATTATCTGCCAAGCTTCACCGAGGCATTTCTCATAGGTGGAGGAATGGGGGTTGTTTTCTTGGAATAGGGTATCATATTGTGTTTGTAAACTCCCTATAGGTGGATACATGTTTTGGAAACGTTGTTCACTTTTAGCATAGCATGCTAAGTAATCCTCATACAAAAATGGGAGTGGATCGGATTTGCCTACTAATCTATGGTTTGAACAAGACCTGAGGAGATGAAGTGGAGTCTCCAGTAAACATCATATTGTTAGAGCCTAAGGGCTCTAGATTTTGTGTTTTTATAAGCTAATCAAACTCCTCAATTCGAACGAAGAACTAGAACTAGTTACGTGACGGGGAGTTTGAGATGACAAGTAATTACTTGAATAGTTATCAACCCATGCAGAAAGCGAGGGTGATGGTTGTCTATTTGTTTGACTATAGTTTTCTTCAATACCTAAGAGAGGTCTACCATATGCGTTGTATCATGACATATTCGGGGCTATATGAATACCCACGAGAATAATGGGAAGAAGCGAAGGTGGATGGAAGAAATGAAAATAATAAAAAAGGAAGAACTGTTTGTTTCACATTGGGTTCACCAATTTTGTACGATGGAAAAGTGACATGTGAGAATGGGAATCTACAAGTACCTCTTCCTCATACCCGACCTCTTGAGGTGGTGCCGAGATAGCTGGTGAATTTTTAATATGAATGGATAAAGACAATTTAATTAGGTAATCTTATATCCTCAATATGCAATAATGGAATCTGCGAATATAAGGAAAAGAACGCCCTCCTAACCTGAATTGGTGTAATGGATCATTCGGATATAATATCTGTTTGGAGGCTCCAATCAATGTTGAGCTCTACCAAGATCCTGTTTCTTGGTTGTTGGATACGTGGGAAGTGACCTGTGGGAGCTTCGCATATATCTCTAGATAAAGTCATGAAAATGGTGATAGGAGGTGTAGTAGATTTGTAGTGAACTATGGGTGATTTTTGGTCTAGCCCAAAAATATTAGATTGATTAACTTCTATATTTAATACGGAGAACTACGTGATGATATCTTGTGGGAGCGCCGAGGATCTAAATACCAAAGCATTCGTAAACCAAAGTGTCAATGCTTAATTGATTTGTAGGCTCATTGGGTTATGCGACTTGTTGGGCCCCTAATGTAGCTACCAAATCTTAAAGGCACATAGGTGTGCATGGCCAAGGGAGTCTTGCAAGTGAAGGCACGTAAGGTAGAATTCATAAAGGGTTCTTGGAGAACCAAGGATGTGCGCATGTGAAGAAAAATTTAGGACTTAGCTATTTTTAGACTTTTGGACATAACACATGAAGAATGAATTCACTTAGAGATTCAATACTAGACCTAGGTTTGACATGCGAAGATGGGTGGAGGACACTCTTTATCATGAGTTATACAAAACATTCTTCGTTGTTTCGAGTAGAGTTATTTGAATGGCTCTCGGTTTATACATCTAGATCGGGGTGGTATTATAAGTCATACCCTTAGAACCAAGAAACATATCAGAACTTGTAAGACGTTGATCTAATGTGGACCCATGCTTTATAGATCACTTTGGTGGAAGGGAGTATTGACTAGCTACACTCTAGAATATGCCATTTCCATGTATTCCTATCCATAATTTTCGAGTTTCGGTTTTTGTGGGAGCCCAGGGATCATTTATGTGTGTTATCCCCCTTGTGATCAAAATCTTGATGGTAAGCTGTTGTATATATTTTACCCCCAGGTAAATATAGACACACAAAGCAAATCGGGTCTCGAAGGTAGAAAACATGGTGCGAGAAGCATGTTGGAGGCGGATAAACCCGGCAAAGAAAGAACATGTCGGAAGGGTTGGAAAACCCAACGCAAAGCAAATCGGGTTTCGGAGGCAAATAAACCTGACATCAAAAGGCATGTCGAAGGGGTTGAAAAACCCGACGCAAAGCAAATCGGGTTTCGAAGGTGGAGAAACATGGCGCAAAAGCATGTCGGAGGGGCGGATAAACCCGACATCAAAAGGCATGTCGGATGGGTTGAAAAAAACCGACATCAAAGGAAATTGGGTCTTGGAGTCGGGAAAACATGTCGGGAAAGCATGAGGCGGAAACATGTCGAGCCATCCTCCAAGCCCGATGCAATTACACAAGGGAACCCCGAACCCAACAGGAAGAAAATCCCGACGTGGAAATGGACAGTTCGCCATGTTTCGAGTTTGTTGATTTTTTTACCTACCGCCATGGTTTGTGGAAGTTAGGTGCAGTTTTGGAGGTGGTTGGGAAGCTCCGAATTCTTCTCTTCTCCCTCATTTTCCTCATATAAATGGCCGGGAGAGGCTCTTAAAAAATGGTTGGACATTTTTGTTTTGCATCCTCCCTTCTCTCCTGCTTGCAAGAGAATTTGTGGAGCTTTCAAGCCTCCCATATGGATTGTAATGCCGTTTTTTGCCTCTTGGCCACTGCAATGTACTGTATCGACCCTTGAGCAATATATATATGTCTGTGATTGATTCTAAACCCTTTCATGTATTCATTTCTTGTCATTTTTGATCTCTTATTGTAGTTTGGTTACCTGTGCATGGTGTTTGTATTGCATCTATGTGGTATGTGTTTAATTTTGCAAAACGGGTGTCCAACATTCCTCGGTGCATCACCTTCGTAGTTTAGGTTTTATTTTATGCATTCTCTCTCCTGTCTCCTTGGCAAATTAGATTAGGTCGTAGTAAAACCTCTGCATTTTATTGGTGCATCTGAATAGAGGAATAGGAACCGGCCTTCATCTAGAGAGCTTTTCCGATTTCACGGGTCCCACACTTGGGAAAAGCTCCATGTTGTGCAATCGCACTGGATGCTTCGAACGATCAAATTAGAAGTCTAGTCAACATCCGAAAGTCTTGCTGTGATTTTGCACCAACAGTTTTGGCATGCCCGGTGGGACCAAGAGGTCATTCCATGAAAATTTGAAGGAGTTTTCGTGAAATTCGGACTAAGAAATTGCAGTTTTTAAATTTTGGATTTTTGCTCCTTCCAGGCTGAACTCCGAAATCATTTTTCAAGGGCTTAAATTGCTCAAAACAGGCCGAAATTTCACCGGTTGGTAGATCTGAGGGTAATCTTCAAAAGGGTATCTTTGGTTTTTTGAGATTTTGATTTTCAAAATTTCATGTGTTTTTGATTTCGGGTTTTCGGGGTCCGAGAACATCAAAGCAGACCCAGCAGTCATTTCGGGTTTTGGGGGATGCATTGCATGGTCCTATTCCCGACAGTAGTCTTTTCAGGTTTTCCGGGGTGTCGGACATGTTCCAAGTTCCGACACATGGTAGTTTCGAGGTTTTGTGAGTTGCATTGCATGACCTGAGTTCCACCTGTACCTTTCGGGGATCCGCAGCTGCACAACATGACATGAGTTCCGAATTGAAGACTACATCCTCCGGGTCCTTCAAATTTTTATTCCGATTTTCAATATTGCCAGGTTTGGTGTGTAACTTGGCAAAATCCAGCCTTTTAGAGGCATATTCAAAAACACATCTGGCGACTCCATCTGATCAGCAACCCATTTCTCTGAGTTGCAGACCCATTTCCATTCATTTCCATCCATCTTTCCTTCCATCTCTTTCATTCTTTTCCATTCCATGAAGTTGTGCAACCATGACTTCATTTCCATCATGGAATTCACATTTCCAACAACAGCAGTATATCACACCTCCAACACGTTTTACAAATCCTCCAGATCAGCATGCATACTCATATGAACAGCAGTGCCAAAGCCAGTTTGGCTATGGAGCTTTCCAAGAGCAAGAGTATGCATATAACGAGGACCATCAGATGCAAGATGCTGGTCTGCTGGAGAAAATCCAAAAAATGGAGGAGGGGATGGTGCAGTCTAGGGCTCAAGCACAAATGAAAGCTTTTGGAATCGGTTGTGGAGCACCCTGTCCATGGGTGGGACCTTTTCCAAGGCATTACAGCCCTCAAGAGAAACTTGACTTCATGATTGCAACGCTACCTTTGCTTGCAAAGTGGATCGAAGGAATAGAGGTGTATGAGAGGAGTATTCAGCAACCTTGTCAATGGGTAAGCACACCATCTCGTGCCTTTCTGTTTCCTCTTTCCCAATCTGTCCCATTTCAGCAGTGTCAAGTTTCAAACTCTCCATCTGCTGTCCCAAGTGTTGAATCCATTTCTCCACCCCCTAACCTTCCACCTCATCTTAATTCTTCTTTCCCCTTTTCTTCCAAACAGTCATCCCCTCCATAAGAGATAAATGAAATACCTTCCTTCCAAAGAAACAAGAGGTTTCATTGCCTCCACCACCACAAAAAATTGTAAAACTAGTTGAGGTACAACCCATCCCTCCTCTTGCATTCCCAACTCCATGTGGGGAAGAAGAAATTGCAAAAATCAGTCATCAAGGACAGCAAGAGGAAGAGCCAAGAAAAGAAGAAATGATTAAGATCTTAATAAGTTTGGCTCTTAAATTTGGAATTGAGAAGATCCCTTTCTGGTAAAGCCTGAAGAAGAGGCTAAGGTTGAACAAATGGTGGCCAGGACTGATTTTGTTGCAGCAGAAGAAGAAGTTCTTGCAGTCCCAACTTGTCCTCTAGAGCGGCCAGATCAAGAGTTTGACTTGAAAAACTTCATCTTTGGAGGAAGAGTTCAATCAAGAGCAAGATTTTCTTCAAACATTGGAGGAAGGAGAAGCTGCTCGAATCCAAAAGAAGAGGAGCACATTCTAGGTGGGAGGAGAAAAATGCGGATCCAAGGGGTTTGAGCACAAAGCAGGCTACAGGAGAACCTTCGGTTCTTCTTTCTACTTCACCTCTCTCAAGTTCTAGTGCTGAAGAGGAGTTTGATCTCTCAAACTCAATGTTGGAGAGTGAAGGAAACCATGATGATCAAGTTGCAGATCAAGAGAACACCATGGGAGAAGTTGAACATGAGCAGCAGGACAGCAATGAGGTAGTTTACCTGTCTGATTTGGAGGACTGTTTTGATGAAGAAGAACCGGTTGAGTTTTCACCATTCTCTCTTTCATCATCCACATCCCAAACACCAGAGCCTGCTGTCATGAAGGAGGACTTTCATTTGCAGCAGCTTGCATCTTATAGCAGCTCTTTGGAATCAAAATTGGAAGATTTAAATCTTCCATGTTCTTCATTGGAGGAAGAGAAAGGACAGAAGGATTTCACCATTTCTTCCACATCATCCATTCAAGAGGGTCTACAAGAAGACTCCATTTTTGGAGTTGAAAATCAGAGCTATGGGCATATCAAATGGATCAGACCTTGCCCAATCAGGTATTTGGCTTCATTGGAGCCAAAGGAGAAGCCACAACCAATCATGCTTGCTCCTGAGCATGAGGGTGAGCTACAGAGTACCAAGGATCAGCTGCCATACCTCTCCAATCCAAATGCAGAGCAACTAAAAGAGGTATCGGATTTGTTTTCAGTTGACACCTTGATGATTTGGGTGGAAGACCAGCTTCTTGTTGATTTCCCACTCATCCAAGCAGCCATGATCAGCTCCAAATCAATTGCATGGCTGCCAATTTTGAAGAAAGGAAGCTATTTTGCACAACCAGTTGCAGGGTTTGTTTAGCTTGCCTTTGCTTCTAGCTAGAGTAGAGTAGGTAGGTTTGCTTTCAGCAGAAGAAGTGCTTGTGCACACTCTGCATGTTCCACTTGGGGCATGTATGATTTTCAGTTTTGTACATAGTTTTTGGTGTTGCTGGTTTTGCTCTGGCACAGTTCATTTCGGTGGCATTTTGGTGAGAACAACTCTAAGTTCAATGGGTTTCAAGTGACTCAGAAGGGAGTTTTCAAAGTTCAGATCGGTTTTCAGGCTTGCTCATGACTCCATGCCCAATGGATCGCTAAAAGGCCATTGATCTTCTACCTAGCAGGCAGGTAACCCCGTGAGTTGCCAAATTGTTGTATATATTTTACCCCCGAGTAAATATAGACACACAAAGCAAATCGGGTCTCGGAGGTGGAGAAACATGGCGCAAAAGCATCTTGGAGGGGCAGATAAACCCGACAGAAAAGAACATGTCGGAAGGGTTGGAAAACCCGACACAAAGCAAATCGGGTTTCGGAGGTGGATAAACCCGACATCAAAAGGCATGTCGGAGGAGTTGAAAAACCTGACGCAAAGAAAATCGGGTTTCGAGGTGGAGAAACATGGCGCAGAAGCATGTCGGAGGGGCGGATAAACCCGACATCAAAAGGCATGTCGGAGGGTTGAAAAAACCCGACATCAAAGGAAATTGGGTCTTGGAGTTGGGAAAACATGTCGGGAAAGCATGGGGTGGAAACATGTCGAGCCATCCTCCAAGCCCGATGCAAATGCGAAGGGAACCCTGAACCCGACAGGTGGAAAATCCCGACGCGGAAATGGACAGTTCGCCATGTTTCGAGTTTGTTGAGTTTTTACCTACCGCCATGGTTTGTGGAAGTTAGGTGCAGTTTTGGAGGTGGTTGGGGAAGCTCCGAATTCTTCTCTTCTCCCTCATTTTCCTCATATAAATGGCCGGGAGAGGCTCTAAAAAATGGTTGGACATTTTCATTTTGCATCCTCCCTTCTCTCCTACTTGCAAGAGAATTTGTGGAGCTTTCAAGCCTCCCATATGGATTGTAATGCCATTTTTTTCCTCTTGGCCACTGCAATGTACTGTATCAACCCTTGAGCAATATATATATGTCTGTGATTGATTCTAAACCCTTTCATGTATTCATTGCTGTCATTTTTGATCTCTTATTGCAGTTTGGTTACCTGTGCATGGTGTTTGTATTGCATCTATGTGGTCTGTGTTTAATTTTGCAAACAGGGTGTCCAACATTCCTCGGTGCATCACCTTCGTAGATTAGGTTTTATTCTATGCATTCTCTCTCCCTGTCTCCTTGGTAAATTAGATTAGGTCGTAGTAAAACCTCTGCATTTTATTGGTGCATCTAAACAGAGGAATAGGAACCAGCCTTCATCCGGAGAGCTTTTCGATTTCGCAGGGTCCCACACTTAGGAAAAGCTCCATGTTTTGCAATCGCACTGGATGCTTTGAATGATCAAATTAGAAGTCCGTCAAGCATCCGGGGTGCTGTGATTTCACACCAACAAGTAACCATGGGTTTAGAGGCATTTCCTATGCACGGCTAAACCACTCTAAGTGCTTGGCGAGGAAGCCGAGGTTAGGGAAAGATGGCTGATATAACAACTAAGAAGGAAAGGGAGGAGAGACAGCTCAAGTATAATGAAGTGTGTGAAAGGTAGATCGATAGACAACATGGAATGACAAGTGGGTTATGGAGCCGGACATGGTGGAAAGGAG